>CM065391.1:10572500-11172500 GCA_033060915.1 Euryodendron excelsum | reverse complement strand
ATATGTAAAATGTGTGCATTTATCAAAAAGTATGACATACAATTAATTCCATTCTTGTATGTGCATTTATCAAAAAGTATGACATGCAATCAATTTTATTTTTGTATGTGCATTTATCAAAACATATAAACATGCATTCAACCCTTTACCTGTGCATTTTTAGAATTGGCATATGTAAATTGTTTTTGCAAAAAAACTTACTTTATGTTTCTCTCTCGTTGTCTCTCTCTCTCTCAAGTAGGAAACGAGGAACTAGATGAAGCACAAAAAGGAGCTAAACCCACCCCATGACTAAGTAACCTCAGACATCTCCAACGCCAGCATACACTTCAAAAAACTCAAACTTCCATAACCGACAAGAAACAGAGAACGAGGCAATGGCCCACCGTTGACCTCCCTAATCAAACCTTGAACTTCCCTAGAGGAGCGCCATTCTGCCAAACGGAGTGTTGGTTCAAGAAGTAGTAGTTTCAAGATATCAATCTTGGACTTCCCTAAAGGAGCATTGTTCTAGAAGACAGAGTGTCGGTTCAAGAAGTAGCAGTTTCAAGACATCAACCTTAGATTTCCCCAGAAGAATATCATTTCACCAAACAAAGTATTAATTCCCCCAATAGAGTATTATTCCATAGACGAAATGCTAGATATCGACCATAGGGCCACCTCAAAAAGCTACCTCAACCTCAACTTTAGCAATCAATTCTGGCAGGGGCAGTCTCAACATTTGCAACCGCCTCATCTAGGGCATCTTCTATAGTAGCCCTAGCGAGGCCACCATCTCCTCATCAGCAGCACTAGTCCTTTACTCGACCAGAGCAGATCTCGTAATTGCCTTCGGCGTAGATCATTGTCTCCTACATCAGCCACCTAGACAAGCCCCAGCTCAGACTCAATGTCAAACAATGTGGTCATTCGAGCGTGTCAATCATCCTTATCAGCCCAGTCATCAACATCAGTAGTCCTCTCTTTGGCCAGAGTAGCTCTTGTCGGCATTAGTTCAGCTTTTAGTCATGCCTCCTCAACTCCAGATTCAGTCAGCAAGGCAACCTCTCCCTCGTCAATCATCCTGAAGGTAAGGCAGAAGAAAAGGGAAAAGGCAAGAATTCATTAACCCAAAGAATATGTGAGTAAAGAGAGAGAGAGAGAGAGAGAGAGAGAGAGAGAGAGAGAGAGAGAGAGAGAGAGAGAGAAGACAGAAAAAAGATGAAAAAAAAAGGAAAGAAAGAAAAAAAAAAAAAAAAAAAAAAAAAAAAAAAAAAAAAGGAAAAAAGAAGAAGAAAAGAATCTCAAGTTTCAAGTTGAAATGGATTTTCTATATTGTTTTTTTCAAAAAGTTTCAACTTTCAACTTCAAATGATTTTTCTAAACTTTCCCCTTCAAAAGAGTTTAAATTTCAAGTCAAAATGAATTTTCTACACATTTTGTCCTCAAAATTTGAGTCAAAATGAATTTTCTACACATTTTGTCTTAAAAATTTAAGTTTTGAGTCAAAATGAATTTCCAACACATTTTGTCTTAAACAATTCAAGTTTCGAGTCAAAATGAATTTTCTAAACATTTTGTCTTCAAGTGTGCACAGTTTCAAGTCAAAACAAATTTTCTACACGTTGCCCAAATGTCTAGTCAAAATATTTTCTAAACTTTTTCCTTCTAAAAGTCCATCTCAAAAATCAATTACGAGGTCTTTTAATCTTTCCTTTCCAAAGTTATTTCAAAATCAAAATCCAAAGTTCACTTTTAAAATCAAATCTCAAAATTTTTCAATCAAAGTCTATCTCAAAACTTTTCTAAGCTTCTTCTTCAAAAATATTTCTATTCTAATCAAGTTTCAAGGTTTTCTAAAAATTCTTCCTTCAAAAAGTCTTGTCCAAAATCAATCCCCAAAGTTTTCAAGGTTTCAATCCTCAAAAACTTTTCTTCCAAAATTTTTATCAATTTCGAAGTTTTTCAAATTCAAAATCCATTTTCAAAAATTTCCTAAGTGTTTCCCTTAAGAGTTTTATCCAAAATTCCATGTTTAAAAATTTTCCAAGGTTTTTCTTTTAATAGTTTTATTCTAGGACCTCCCGAGTTTATCGGGGTCTTCTCTACCAAAAAGACCCCACATTAAAAGGTTTTATCTCTTTTCCTTTAAAAAGATTTTATTTCAAAATTTTCAATTCTTTTCTCATTTCGAAAAGTTCCTCCCAAGTTTCTTAAGGTCTTCTCTGTTAAAAAGGCCCCACTTTTAAATGTCTTATCTCTGTTTCTTTCAAAAAAAAAAGAAAAAAGGAGCATTTATAGGATTTCCCGAGCTTTATCCTTTAAAAGTTCCATTCTAAAAACTGTTCCAAAAATTTCAAAACTTTCTTTGCAAAAAGTGTTATTTGAAAATCGAATTCTACGTTTTCCACACTCTTTCCTTAAAAGCTTCATTTTAAAATTCTAGGTTTTTAAACTTTTTCTTCAAAAGTTTTATTCCAAGTTTTAAAGGTTTTTCAAACTCTTTCAATCCAAATCCAAATCAACCTATTTCAGAAAGAGATTTCAAAATCATTTTAAAACAATCAACTTCAATTTCAAAATCATTTCAAAAATCATCTTCAATTTCAAAGTATCAGTTTTAAAACCCTGAATCCCCATAAAGAAGCGTCAGTCTATTAGTCAGAATGTCGGTTCAGATTAATTTCCAAATCAAGTTTTCAAAATTTCAAATTTCAAAAATCAAGACAGTCTAGTTTTCAAATTAAAAATTCCAAATTTCAGCTACACCAATCTTCAAAAACCTTTCAATTTCAATCCCTTCGATCGCCTCACGATCAACATGGGACTTTTACCTTATCGTTTTCTGTCTTCAACAAGTAAAGACAGAAAAAGAGGGGCAACTATAAGCACCCCATTTTTGCCCGCTCGGTAATTTCTGGCTTGATCAGACTCACATTCAAATTGATATAGACATATTCAAGTCCAAACTAATTTTCTAGACTCAATCCAGTCAACCAATCGCTTCGCGGGCCTACCGGGCCCAATAGAGGCAAAATGACCAAAATACTCTTGGAGCATTACTCGGTCCAATTTCAGTTGGCATGCCTTCCTAGAGAAGGTAAGTCCTTATTTCAACCTCAATTCTAATTTTAATTCCAATCCAAACTATAAGCACCCCATTTTGGCCCGCTCAGCAATCTCTGGCCTGACTGGACTCACTTTTACACAGCACATGCATATCCAGACTCTAACCTACCTTCTAAACTTGAATTTAGTCCATTGGTCGCTTCTTGGGCCCGTAGGGCCCACTTGAAGCTAAATGACCACTTTGCCCCTAGGCCTTCGAAAGCCCCGAGAACCACACCGGCTCTGGGTATCAAACCGGTAACTTCCCGAGGATGTTTTTGATAGCATCCGTGACCTTCCATTACTCTTCCAGATCATTCCGAGTTAGTTCTGACAAACTTGACGTAAAATGACCGTTTTGCCCCTGGAGGGTCGGTCGCCTTTTCCAACCACACCGATTCTGGGTATCAAACCGGTAACCTCTGGAAACATTTTGAGTAATGTTTCCAAACCTTGAGTCTTTTTCCGGGACATTCTGAGTCCGTCCTGGCAGCTTGTCGACCCGATTGACTGTTTTGCCCCTAATGGCCCAGTCAACCCTTTTAACCAATCTTCTCATAAGAAAGGTGATCCTAGGTATAAGAAAGGTGACTCCGTTAGAAGGTCAAGGATCAAACTACAAGAAAGGTGAACTCCTTGAAGAATATATAGTTATTCAAAGGTGATCCTAGGTAACAAAGAAGCCCAGTAGAAGCAATAGGTTCGAGCCTTTATCTTTTCTTGTAAAAACCCAAAACCGTGGCCTACATTACGACCCTGTTAAAGTCCTTTTCGATTGAAAAAAAGATTGCTTGATCTAAATGAGACAGACGTGTTGCCAAAGCTAAAGGAGGAAATTAGGGGACCAAACCCTACTAGAAGACAAACCAAGGAGGATGAGGATCTAAACCCTACTGGAAATAACATTAAATTTGAGCCAACATATCATTTTCATTCATAAATCCCTTAACTTAGCCTATGTTACGGTCCAAATTAAAGTCCTTTCTGATCAAAGAAAATTGCTTAGTCTAAATAAGCCTCAACAATACCAAGACAAGTAGGGTGAGAAAGGAGAACTGGGGAGGAATGCAGGGGCAATCTCATGCTCCAAGGTGTGCTTAGATGGTTTTGGTTTAAAGAACCCACTAAAAGAAGATATTTGAGCCTAAATATCCCTTTATTTCTTACAATCCCTAAACCCAGCCTACATTACGGTCCTAAAAGAAGTCTTCTTAGATTGAGGGCTTAGTTGTTTATCACTCTGCAAAGGGCATGTGAGTTGCCGCTTTAGCCATGGTGGCATTTTGGAAATCAGAGAGAGAAAATCAAGTGAGATAAAAAAAAAAAAAACCCTAAATAGCAACCCTGTAGAAAGTAGGGATAGGATAGCAAACCAAAATGTCAAGATCCCTGGAGAATGGTGCAAATGCTATCATACCCCGATAAGAATGAGATAAAACTGGATGGGTAGAATCCTGAAAAGAAAACAGAATCTTGAGAGTATGGGGCTTGGGGCAATCCTGAGACATTATTTGTAAATAGCTTATATACATGTAGTACTGATGCATCCATGACATGTATAACCTGTACATCCATTTAGATTCCTGTGTAAGTTTGTATCTATTCATGCATTCAACTGTATTCCTATATGAACCTGTTCATTTGTAAGGAAGTAGGTCATGCATTTAATTCAATTATTACATAAATCTGTGCATTTATCACAAAAATAGGGGACATTGCATTTAATTCTATTCATATATGCGCATTATCCAAAAGTATAACATGCATTCAATTCCACTTCTGTGTGAACCTGTGCATTCATAAAAAATAAATCATGCATTTAATCCCATGTGCAATCATCATATAAAATAAAAAAAAAATAACACCCCTTACCAGGGCATTTTTAAACTGTTTTTGTACAAAAACTAACTCTATGTCTTTCTCTTTCAGATAGGAAACAAGCAAAAAGGAAAAGTACAACATGAAGCTAAAAAAAAAAAGCCACCCTGCGATCAAGAAACCTCAGAGATCTCCAACACTAGGATACACCTCAAAAATTTCAGACTTTCCTGGTTGACAAGAAGCAAAGAATGCGGTAATGGCTCACCCTCGACCTCCCTAATCAACCTTGGACTTCCCTAGAGGAGCAGCGTTTCGCCAGATAAAGTGCTGGTTCAAGAAGTATCAGAAATCAATCTTGGATTTCCCCAGAGGAGCAACGTTTCTCCAGACGGAGTGCCGGTTCAAGAAGTATCAGAAATCAATCTTGGACTTTCCCAGAGGAGTAGCGCTTTGCCAGACGGAGTGCCAGTTTAAGAGGTATCAAATCTCAACCTTGGACTTCCCCAGAGGAGCAGCGTTTTGCCAGACGGAGTGCCGGTTCAAGAAGTATCAGAAATCAATCTTGAATTTCCCCAGAGGAGCAACGTTTTGCCAGACGGAGTACCGGTTCATGAAGTATTAGAAATCAATCTTGGATTTCCCCAGAGGAGTAGCGTTTCCCCAGACGGAGTGCCGGTTCAAGAGGTATCAGAAGTCAACCTTGGACTTCCCCAGAGGAGCAGTGCTATCGCCAGATGGAGTGTCGCTTCAAGAAATATTAGATGTTAACCTTGGGTTGCCCCAGAGGAGCAATGTTTCACCAGACGGAGTATCGGTTCAAGAAGCGTCAATTCTCCCAGAGGAGCAATGTTCTTCCAGATGGAGTGCCAGTTCAAGGAGCATTAATTTCCCCAGAGTATCATTTCCCCAGAGAAAATACCAAGCATCGACCTTCTGTTGGCCCAAGTAGGCAACCCAAGAGGGGGGTGAATTGGGTTTTATAGAATTTATAACAAGAATTGCAACTAAAAATCGTTTATGTATTTTAGTAACAAATAATCAAAGTATATGTATCAAGCAAATGAAGTGTACATTAATATAAGTATTTACAAGCATGTATAATGAGCAAGTAAGCAAAACAGAGGCAGAATAGATATGCACCAGATTTATAGAGGTTCGGCCAACCTTGCCTACGTCCTCTCTTCTTCGATCCTTTTGAAGGAATTCCACTATGCAATACTCTTTACACAGCTGCTGGTTGTGCCACGAGTGCCCAGCTCACTCTTACAAAAGCTTCTTCCCAAACTTTTAAAACCCAAGAGATTTTGTCCAAGCTTCTCTTAAACTTACAAGTGTTTTTCCCAAGAACACTCAAACTTACACGGTTACAAACCCACCCAAATGAGAATGAATAAAGGTTATACAAAGATTAACTCTCCTAGTGAGTATATCAACAAATACAACTTAATGGATAACTTTAAACACTCAGCAAAAGTATGTGGCAGTGAGGTACATGTGATTTTCAGCTTCAAGCACTTGATATGAATGGTATGATTGTTCTTCTCTTCTTCTTTGAAGCTGTATGTATCTCATATATATAGGTATGGATCGATTCTAGCCGTTGGAGAAGTATGGGAGAAGATTTGGTTGCATTTTTGCCCATACCGTCTGTTAGAAAACTAGCCGTTACGGTCTAGGGGTCGACTCTTTTCACAATGAGTCGACTCTTTTTGCATTTCAGCAGATTTTTCAAGTCACTGTCCAAATGAGTCGACTCTTTTGTCACAGGAGTCGACTCTTTTAAGCTCTCTGTAGAACTTTTGTTCTCTGTTGCAATGAGTCGACTCTTTTTGGCCAGGAGTCGACTCTTTTGAGTCTCCAGCACAAATCCAAGGCTCTGTTCGAATGAGTCGACTCTTTTTGCTTGAGGGGTCAACTCTTTTTACCAAAACCCATATTTTTGCAACTTTTCTTCATTCTTTTCCAAAGCTTCCAATCTCTTCAAGGATCATCTAAATAGGCTTTTTAAAGCTTGCAAACACTTCTTCAAGGTTAGATGACTCCAAGAATATCTTCAATCCATTCAAGGTAAATTTTCTTCATTTTCATCACTTGTAGAGCTCTTTCATCATCATAGCTTCATCCATTGATTCAAGTCTTCTTCAAGATCTTCAAGAGAGCTTCCATGACTTAGAATCTTCATTTCTTCAATCCACATGGCTTCTCCATGGACTTCAACAACTCTTCCAAGAAAGCTTTCCAAGTCTTGTGATTCCTTCCATGTCTTCAAGACATCTTTAAATCTTTCAAGAAAGCTTTTATGTTTTTGAGATGGTCTCTTCTTTTTCCATTCTTGCAAGATATCTTCAAGTCTTCAAAGTCTTCAATCTTTTAAATCAAGACTTTGATCATTTTCATTCTTCTTCTTTGATATCCATCATCTTCATTCTCTTATAAAATCACCATTGTTGAATATGCTATTCTTTCATGCTTATCAATCTTCAATCTAGGATTTTCATCAACTTGAGATTTCTTTTTCTTCTTATAATATCAGCTTTGTAGAATACATCACTTCATCATGATTTTCATTCTTTATTCAAATCTTTGCATCATAAATCCTCTATTATGATGAGCTTCAAGTCAAGATCTAATTAATAATTCATCTGCACACTAAGTAGAATTATTAGATCATTTAACCATGTTTTGTTATCATCAAAATCAAGGCATTGACTCAACACCTTCTACTCAAGGTAACTGTTCTTTAGATTCCTATTCTTCCAGTCCCTCCGATCGCCTCGCGGTCAACGTGGGACTCTTACTTTATCGTTTTCTGTCTTCGAGAAGTGAAGACAGAAAAAGAGGGGCAGCTGTAAGCACCCCATTTTTGCCCGCTCGGCAATCTCCGGCTCGACTGGGCTCACTTTTACACATCACATGCATATCTAGACTCTAACCTACCTTTTAAACTTGAATTTAGCCCATCGGTCGCTACTCAAGCCCGTAGGGCCCATTTGAAGCTAAATGACCATTTTGCCCCTAGGCCTCCAAAAGCCTTGGGAACCACACCGGCTTTGGGTATCAAACCGGTAACTTCTCGGGGATGTTTTTGATAGCATCCCTGGCCTTCCATTACTTTTCCAGATCATTTCGAGTCAGTTTCGGCAAACTTGACGCAAAATTATCGTTTTGCCCCTGGAGGGCTGGTCGCCTTTTCCAACCACACCGGCTCTGGGTATCGAACCGGTAAACTCTGGAAATATTCTGAGTAGTGTTTTCGAACCTTGAGTCTTCTTCCGGGACATTCTGAGTCCGTCCCGGCAGCTTGTCGATCCAATTGATTGTTTTGCCCCTAATGGCCCAGTTAACCCTTTTAACCAATCTTCTCATAATTTTTCAAACCCTTTGTCCCCGAGACATTATTCTAAGGGTTCCTGTCCCTTTTCGGCTCTCCAAGTCATTCTCGGTCCTTTAAATCCTTTTCGGACCTTCCGGAGTCACTCCTAGTGAAGTTAGGCTAAATATTACATGATAGTCACTAGTACAGGCACCCAAATCTTCTGAAGATACATTGCTTGCCAACTTAAAAACTTTCCTAAGTGACTGGCGCCACTAGTAGTGGCGCCAAGCCAAAAAATGGCCTGGCGCCACTCCTAGTATTGCCACTGTATTTTTTGCCTTGGCGCCACTGCAACAGGTGCCAGGTTCATTCTTTGTCTATAAATTTAGTCTAAAAATTTAATCTGAAAACCCTACTTTTCGATATACAGAGCTCGTAGCCTCCCAAAACCCTAGTCTCCCTTAGGTTCTCTAAACCCTAGCCTCCATATACAAACCCTAGCCTCCTATACACTCATACACACTCTCATATACTTATACAATAGCCTCCAAAGCTTCCATTGAAGACTTGAAGTGCTACAACTTCGAAGCTCCTGAAGGCCGAAGACAAGCTCTCGAAGATCAAGAGGAAGATTGAAGTGAAGACTGAAGCAAAGCAAGAAAAGCAAAGCGCGCAAAGCAAAGTAAAGCAAAGCAAAATAAACAAGACACAAGGTAGGCTTTCTCTTTAGGTTTACGCATCTTACCTCTCTTTTCTCTCTCTGAACCCACTTGGGTTTTCTTCTATTTTAATCCCCCATCTTCTTCCCCTCCTTTCTTGCATGCTTAAAATAAGGGACTTCCTGGTCCATGTGTAGGATTAGGCTATTGGAAGGTCACCGTGTCAGAGGCTTTCTTTTAGTCTAGCCGGAGAGCACGTGGGTTTGGCCCCGTTGATTATGTGATGAAGCCTTTAACCTTGTATGTTCACGACCCCAACTTGCATTGTGCATATCATGATCTTTCATTCTTTCAAAATTCGTCTTCAATCTCGTTTTCAAAACTTGCATTAACATTATTTTCAAACTTGCATCAAAATCTTCTTTTTCAAAACTTGTTTTCAAAATCACAATCCTAAGGTGATTCTAGCCTTTTCATGGCTAGGGTTGCTTTAGGAAAGTGTTACAATTAAAGTGACCGATATGGTCCATATTTTCAAAATCCTTGTCATTTTCCAAACCACTATCTTAGAGTGGTTCTAACCTACTTATGGTTAGAATCACTTTAGGAAACTAAGATATTTTATATATTTTTTAAAAGCTTTTCTTTTAAAAAAATCTCTCTTCCTAAAAATCTCTTTTCCAATACACTTTTTAAAAATTCTCTTCAACCTCCTTTTCAAAATTCCTTTCCAAAGTTGTTTTCTAAAACTCCTTTCCAAGAACCCTCTTTTCAAAATTCGCTTTCCAAAAACTCTTTTTTAAGATCTCCTTCCAAAACCTCTGTTTCCAAAAACACTCTCAAAATGTTGCTTTCCAAAAAAATCTTTCCAAAAACTCTCTCTTCAAAACTCACTGTTTAAAAGCTTCTCTTTAGGATTTCCTTCCAAAAATCTTTCTTTCCAAAAACTCACTTTTCAAAATCTCCTTCCTTAGAGCCCAAGTCAAACCCTAGAACCCACAATTAGGAAACCCTATTTTCCTTCCCAAAAACATGATTTTCAATCTTGCCTTAAAATCTAGATTTCTAAAATCTCCCCTTTTACATCAAAATCATAAGTTTTCAAAACCCTCTTTTCTACATCAAAACTATAGTATCCAAAATCTAGGGTTTCTAAAACTTCTCCTTCCAAACCCATACCAAATCTAATCTCCCTTTAGGAAACCAAATCCAATCTCCCTTTAGGAAACTAAATCCAATCCTCCCATTTAGGAAACTAGATCCAATCCTCTGTTTTTTGAAACAAAATCAAACCTTCTCTTTTAGAAACAAAATTCAATCTCTTGTTTTAGGAAATAGGAATCCCACTCCCTCCTAATCTCCTACTTTCCTAAACCTTAAGTTTCCAAAACTTAAACTTTTAAATCTTTCCTTAAACTTTAAGCTTCCAAATCTTTCCTAATTCAACCCTTTTCCTAACTCCATACCTTTCCAAATTTTCACTTTCTAAATTCAAATCTTCAAATCTTTCTTAAACTTAAACCTCTCATAACTTCGAGTGTTTTCTAAAACTCAAACTCTCAAACACTTGCTAAAGTTAAAACTTTCCAAATCCAAAACTTTCTTAAGTCAAAACTCTCTTAAGTCAAAACTTTCTAAATTCTAAACTTTCCAACTTTCAAAACTTTCCTATTTCAAAATATTTTCAAATCGAAACTTCCTAAATTCTAAACTTCCTAAATTCAAAACATTCCAATTTCGAAACTTTCCTAAAATTAAACTTTCCTAAAATAGAACTTTCCTAAAACGACACTTTCCTATTTTGAAACTTTTCTAATTCGAATCTTTCCTAATTCCAACTTTCCTAATCCTCCAAGTCCAACATTTGAGTCACATCTTTCTTAAATCTCAATCCTTCCAAAACAAGTCAAAATCTTTCTTCTAAGTTCTATGTCTCCAAATTAAAGTCCAATCTTTTCAATTCCAAATTCCAAATTCCAATCTTCTATTCTAAGTTCAAGTTCAATTCCTTTTTCCAATCAATCTCTTTTTCAAATCATACCTTCTATCTTCAATCGGACTCTTGTCCAAACTATGATTGACCTGATTTCTCCAAAAGGATACGTAGGCAACCCTCATGGCTGCGGTCACAACCTTTTCAAGCTTCTATTTCCATAACTTTTTTTCCAACTTTCAATTCCAAATTTCTATTTTCAAATCTCTATTTTCAGTCTCCAAAACTTTCTTCCAAAATCAAATCTATCTATTCAAATCTATTTTCTAAAATCAAATCAATTTCTTTTCTAATCTATTTCCAAATCTATTTTTCAACTCTCTCTCTTGCAATTGCATATCATGCATCATTCTTTTCAAAATTATTTTCTGAAGTGAATAGGATTGGGCATTTGTTAGTTAAAGACTCTCATAGGTGAATCTAGGGTGAATAGACATGTAGGTACTGTAAGGGCGGGGTAGGTGATGGCTTAGTACGTCTTGCCTACACGTAACCAACCTCCGAACCTAGGATCACTGTTTTCGAAAGACCAAAATTGAGTTATTTTTCAAAAAAGGGCTTAAATATTTTTCAAAGGTTGCCAAACAACCTGTTTTCTTAAAAAACCCTCTCTTGACGAGATGTTTTCAAAATCATTTTCAAAAACCCTAGGTGTAGTCTTCGGATTGTGCTTAGTTTTTAGGTGACTTAACTCACCTTAATCAAGTTAGGTGGCGACTCCAAACTTTTTCCGAAAGCCCTTTATTCAAATTAAGTTTTCAATTCAAACTTAGTCGCACTCATTCTTCTAAGAGGATGAGTTCTAACGAGTGAGTACAGTATTTTTTGTCCTTCTGTATGTATTCCTCGAGTGCGAAAAATTTGGGTGCAACACAAACCAATCAAATTCAATCCGGATTCCTTAGGCGGTAAGTCCATCCAGTTCGGTGTGTTCCCCGAGAAAACTCCTCAAACAAAAAGTCCCTTTAAACCTGTCAACTAGAATGGAACCCAAGCCTCTGAGATGGTAGAACGGTTCACTTCTACCACCTGCTAGCCCACCAATGTAGAATGTTCGCACGTCTTTCAAAAAAGTTAATTCCTTAGACGGTAAGTCCATCTAGCAGTTTTTCAAGATCAGACAGTCTCTGGAATGAATGCACATCGTCAGAGTGGTGGAAACACTTGCAACCATCGCAACCGTCAGAGTGGCGGAAATACTCGTAAACAAGTCGACATTGGGAATTGCTAACAAAACCCCTAAGTCATGGGACCAAACTCGTCTCTTGGTCGTGGCACGTTTACCGAAGGACAGGATACCTTAAGAATATAACTCCTCACACACTATCAAAGTGACGAAAACACTCAAAACCCAGGTTAACACTAGTGCCTACTAGCCTACTTTGGTGAAAAATGAGCAAACTACCCTTTGGGCTTTTCCAGCACGTTTCTCAAGAAAGTACTTAAGTTCTCAGAGCGGTAAGTCCACCCTTCCAAGATTGTCCCAAAGACAATCCGACATGTTCAAGTGCCTTTTAGTCGGTTTTGGACCCATTCTGAGACCATTCGGTCAAAATGACTATTTTACCCCTAGGCATCCAATCGCCTTCGGGAACCACACCAGTTTTGGGTATCAAACTGGTTATCTCCTGAGGATACTTCTAGTAGTATTCCTAACCTTCCAACACTTTTCTGGATCATTCTGAGTCCATTCTATCAAGATCGGTGCAAAATGACCGTTTTGCCCCTAGTGGGCCGATCGCTTTTTCTAACCACACCGACTTTGGGTATTAAATCGGCAACCCTCTAGAACACTCTCAATAGTGTTTTCAACCTTCAAGCCTTCTCACGGGTCACTTTGAGTCCATGCCAGTGTTTTCTCGGTTCAATTGACCATTTTGCCCCTAGCAGGCCTATCGGCCTTCTCAATCATTCATGCATTACTTCTCAAGACAAATACCTTCGAGACACTCTCTCAAGGTTTCCCGTCCATTTCCAGTTGAGTCTGGTTACTTGAAACTTTCCAGATCATTCCAGAACTTTTTGAAGTCACTCATATTGGAGACAAGCCAAAAATTACATTGTAGTCACTAGTACAGGCGCCCAAATCTTTTGCCTTGCATCCCAAGGGTCAAAAGATACATTTCTTGCCACCTTAAAACTTTTCTAAGTCACTAGTAATACTACTAGTGGCCCAAAGCCAAAAAATAGCATGGCGCCACTCTTAGTGGTGCTAGTAAACTTTTTGCCCTGACGCCACTGTAACAGGCGTAAGGCTATTCCAGTTATCTATAAATACAGACCCTCCTCCTGCATGAAAAGGGTCAGCAAACTTAGTCTAAAAACTCTATTTTTTGAAATACAGAGCTCGAAGTCTCTCTAAACCCTAGCCCTTTCTAATCTCTTCAAACCCAGCCTCTATACACTTAAACCTTGACATCTACATACTCTATACAATTAAGCACAAGCCTCCAAATCCTCTATTGAAGACTCATGGTGTTGCAATTCTAAGGTTCTCAAGCTCAAGTAAAACAAGCAAAGCAAGGAGAGGACAAGGTAGGATTTCGATTTAAGTTTATGTAATTCTCCCGTCTCTCTTCTTCCTCCTAACCCATTTAAGTTTTCTTCTATTTTAATCCCCCATCTTCTACCTTCCTTTCTTACGTGCTTGAAACAAGGGAATCCCCGATTCATGCTTAGGAAGAACTGTTGAAAGTCGTTGTGTTCGGGGTTTTCTTCTAGTTCAACCTTAGACCGTGTGGATTCAACCCCCTTGATTATGTGGTGAAGCCTAGCCTTGAATGTTCACGACCCTATTTACATTGTGCATGTCATATTACATCCATTCAAAACTTGTTTTCAAAGTGGTTATCAAAACTTGCATTAAAATCATCTTTCGAAGCTTGCATTAAATATCTTCTTCTTTCACAACTTGTTTCCAAAATCACCCCCCTAGGACAAGTCTAGCCATTCTATGGTTAGGGTTGTTTTAGAAAAGTGTTACATTCAATGTGACTGTCAAGGTCCAAGTTTTGGGTATAAACTCTAAATTATTTTTGTCAAAACTACAATCTTAAGATGATTCTAGCCATCCCATGGTTGGGGTCGTTTGAAGAAAGTGTTATATTTAATGTGACTAATATGGTCCATATTTTTAATATCCTTCTTATTTTCAAAATCACAATTCTAGAATGGTTCTAATCTTCTTATGGTTAGAATTGTTTTAGGAAAGTGATATATTTAAGGAGCTTGTAAAGTCCATATTCAAATCCTTTTCCAAAATTGCTTTTCAAATCTCCCTCTTAAAAATTCTCTATTCAAAGATTCTACTTTTCAAAAACTTCTTGTCTTTAAGTCCAAGCCAAGCCCTAGAGTCTATGATTAAAAAGCCCTAATTCTTTTCTACAAATCATGACATTCTATTCTGCCTCAAAATCTAGATTTCTAAAATCATTTTCTAAATCAAAATCATAGGTTTCCAAAACCTCTTTTTCCTATCAAATCATAGTTTTTCAAATCCAAGATTTTCAAACATCAACCTTTCTAATTCCCTGTCAAATCTAATCTTCCAATTGGGAAACCAAATCTAATCTCCCAACTTAGGAAACTAAATCAAGCCCTCCATTTTTGGAAACAAAATCAAATCATCTAGTATTGAAAATAAAATCTAATCTTCTACTTCAGGGAATAGAAATCAAATATTTCCTAATTTCAACCTTTCTTAATTCTAATTTTTCCTAATTCCAATCTTCCCTAATCTCAAACCTTTCCAAATCTCAACTTTTCAAATCTATCTAAATTCAAAACTTTCCAAGTTCAAATATTTCTAAATTCAAAACTTTCCAAATCCAAATCTTTCCTAAAATGCAAATTTCTTAAATTCAAATCTTCCTATTTTGAAACTTTCCTAATTTGGTAACTTTCTTAAAATGACACTTTCCTATTTTGAAACTTTCCTAAATTCAAAGATTTCTAAAATCTAATATTTCCTAAACTTTATCTTTCTAAACTCTTTCAAATCAAATAATCAAAGTCAAATCTTTTCAACCATCCCAAGTCAAGTGTTTCTAAATCAAATAAAATCTCTTTTCAAATCTTTCTGAAATCTGACTTTCCTAGTTTGAGCCTTTCCTAATTCGAGCCTTTCCTAAATTCAACTTTCTAAAATCAAACTTCTCAAGTCTAAATCAAACCATTTCAATTCAAGTACATGCTTTAACCCTAGGTTACCTAAACTCTAGGAAACCAAACCTTAGTTCAACCCTAATTCTAAGTTAGGAAGCTTTAACTCCTTTCTAAAAATCTTTTCCAAACTAAGATGGTTTTTCAAGCTTCAAAATATTTTTCAAATATCAATCTTTCCAAGTCAATTCCAAGTTCAATTTTAAATCAAAGTTCAATTTATAATATTCTATTTCATGTTCCCATCAAACACCTTTTCAAATCAAACCTTTTTAAGTAAAACTTTTCAAAAGCCTTAAAGTGTCTATTTTTAATCAGACTCTTATCCGAACTACGACTGACCTAATTCCCAAAAAGGGATATGTAGGCAACCCTCATGGGTGCGGTCACAACCTTTTTCAAGTTTCCATTTTCACAATCTTTTTCAAATCTCCAATTCTACAATCTATTTCAAGTTTCTAATTTCTAAAACCTTCTTTCAAATTTCAAATCTACTTTCAAATATCAAATATTTCTTTTCAAATTTATTTTCAAAATTAAATCTTTTTCTTGCACTTGAATGTCATGCATCATATCAAATTTCCTTCTAAATATCTTTTCAAAGGTGGATAGTATTGGACATTTGTTAATCAAAGATTCTAAATGAGTGGACCTAAGGTGAATAGACATGTAGATACCGCAAGGGTGGGGTAGGGGTGATGATCTTAGGATATCTTTCTTACATATAATCAACCTCTGAACCTAGATCACTATTTTTAAAGACCAAGACAGAGTTATTTTCAACAAGGGCTTAGAACTTTCCAAAGGTTGCCAAACAACCTATTTTCTAAAAACCCTCTCTTGAGGAAGTTTTCAAAACCTTTTCAAAAATCCGAAGTGTAATCTTCGAATTGCACTTAGTTTTAGGTGACCTAACTCACCTTAATCAAGTTATGTGGCGACTTCAAATCTTTTCCAAAAGCCTTTATTCAAAATCAATTTCCTAGTCAAACCTAGCCGCAGTTGTTCTTCTAGGAGGATGAGTTCTAACGAGAGAGCACCGTGCTTTTCCCATTTGTGCGTATTTTTCTCGAGTGCAAAAAATCAGGGCGTGACACCAGCTTTTTCAAAACTTGCCTTCTTTAAGGACGGGAGCTCAGCCTTCATCTTCCTAACTTCTTGCTTGGCCTGGTCAAGCTCTTGGTTCGTTTGTGTAAGCTCGGCTAAAGTGGTTGCCATGGCCTCCCCACTCTTTTTTTAACTCGGCCTTTGTATCAATGGTAGCTTTTTTGTCAGCCAGAGCCTCTAACTTTAGAGCATTGTGCTTGTGTTTCAACTCCTTTAACTCCTTGTCCATAACTGCGAAGCGGGACATAGTTTTGTAGGTCTGGAGAGTAGCTTGCAAAAACAAGCACATGGTATCATATATGGAAAAATAAAAGGGAGAAGAATCTGATAGAATCGACATGTGCACTCATTGACAGACTATGATGAACCTCTCCCATGAAAATCTTTTGGTTGGTTGCTAGCCCTAGCATCTTCCAGACCTGCGGTAGGATAGCTCTTTCAACCAGCTCCATCACAGCAGACGGATAAGAAAAACTAGAGTCAAAGGTAGTTATAGGGCGTGTCCTAACCACAAGTTGAATCACAATCTTGGACACCGGCCTAGAGTCTGGCACAACAGACATCGACCTTGCCTACTGAGCTCTAGGCGTCCTTGGTATATCCCCTTCCACTGGCCTCTCCAATGCCGACCTCTCCATTAATGGCACGCTGGCTTTAGCTTCAACTTCAGAGGTGGCTAGTGGTAAAGGCACATGCAGTTGATTCGTGTTGACTTTGGTAGAGGATGCCTGTCCATGATGCACCTTCTTCTTCTCAGTAATCACAACTGCTAAGCTTCATGCCTGTATATCACCCATATCGGCCTCCTTCTCAAAACTTGAAGAGATTCGTTGCCTAAATTAGCGAGTGGGTCAACGGTCATAAACTATTTCCAGAGTGGAAGTCGATGACGTAGGGCTCGAGCTTGACTTGTCTTCCTTGCCTAGGATCTTGATCAGGCAGTGTCACTCCCCAATATTTGCACTATCGAGATAATATATGGGAAACACACAGTACTCTCTCATTAGAACTCATCCTCCTAGAAAGAGGAGTGCGACTAGGCTGAATTAGAAATTAATTTGAATAAGGGCTTTTGGAAAAGATTTAGAGTCACCATCTAACTTTGTTAAGGTGAGTTAGGTCACCTAAAACTAAGTGCAATTCGAAGATTAAACTTAGGGTTTTTGAAAAGGTTTTGGAAAACTTCCTCAAGAGAGGGTTTGTTTGTGGAGAAAACATGTTGTTTGGTAACCTTTGGAAAGATTTAAGCCCCTTTTTGGAAATAACTCAGTTTTGGCCTTTCGAAAATAGTGATTTTAGGCTCAGAGATTGGTTACGTATATGATTTAAGCCCCTTACTTTAGGTTAGGGTTGAACTAGGGCTTAGGCATCTTGGGTTCTATGTAACCTAGGGTTTAAACATGTACTTAAAAAGTTTAATTTTAGAAAATTTGATTTTAGGAAATTTTGAATTAGGAAAGTTTTGAATTAGGGAAGTTCTAGTTTATAAAAGTTTTGAATTAGGTAAGTTCTATTTGTCGCGCCCAGATTTTTCACACTCGAGGAATACACACATAAGCGGGAAAAATATTGTACTCTCTCGTTAGAACTCACCCTCCTAGAAGAATGAGTGTGACTAAGTTTGAATGCAAAATTGATTTGAATAAAGGGCTTTTAGAAAACAATTTGGAACTGCCACCTAACTTGATTAAGGTGAGTTAAGTCACCTAAAAACTAAGCACAATCCGAAGACTACACTTAAGGTTTTTGAAAACAATTTTGAAAATACTTCCTCAAGAGAAGGTTTTTAAGAAAACAGGTTGTTTGGCAATCTTTGGAAAACTTTTAAGCCTTTTGTTGAAAATCAACTCCATTTTGGTCTTTGAAAACAGTGATCCTAAGTTCGGAGGTTGGTTACGTATAGGAAAGACGCACTAAGCCATCATCCTACCCCGCCCTTGTGGTACCTACATGTTTATTCACCCTAGATTCACCCAATAAAGTCTTAAATTAATAGATGTCCAAAACTATCCACTTTAGAAAAGAATGTTTAAAAGAATGATGCATGATATGCAAGTGTAAGAAGAAGATTTGATTTGAAAATAGATTGGAAAAGAACTTGATTTGAAACTTGAAAGAAGGATTGAAAAATTGGAAATAGATTGAAGGTTTGAAAAATAGATTTTAGAATTAGAAACTTGAAATAGATTATAGAATTGGAAACTTGAAAAAGATTGTGGAATTAGAGATTTGAAAGAAAGTTATGGAATTGGAGATTTGAAAAAGGTTGTGACCACACCTATGAGGGTTGTCTACATATCTTTTTTGAGGAATCAGGTCAGTCGTAGTTTGGACAAGAGTCCGATGGAAAATAGAAGATCTGATATGGAAGAAGAAATTGAATTGGAATTTGAATTTGATTTGAATTTAGAATAGAAGATTGGAAATTGGATTTGGAATTGAAAAGATTGAACTTTGATTTGGAAAGATAGAGATCCTAGACTTAGGAAGATAGGATTTAGGGAGGACTTAAGATTAAGAAAGATTTGACTCGAAGGTTGGACTTGGAAACTTAGGAAAGATTGGATTTAGGAAAAGTTTGAATTAGGAAAGTTTCGAAATGGGAAAGTTACATTTTAGGAAAGGTTTCAAATTAGGAAAGTTTTAAAATAGGAAAGTTACATTTTAGGAAAGTTTTCGAATTAGGAAAGTTTAAGATCGGAAAGGTTTTGAAATTGGAAAGTTTCATTTTAGAAAGTTTTAACTTAAGAAAGTTTCAAATTTGGAAAGTATCGAATTTTGGAAGTTTCAACTTAAGAAAGTTTCGAATTTAGAAAGTTTTGGATTTGGAAAAATTTAAAATTTAGAAATATTTGAATTTAGAAAGTTTGGAATTTTAGAAAAATTCAAAGTTTGAGTTTTAAAAATTCTTGAAATTAGGAAAGGTTTGAGTTTAAGAAATATTTGAAGATTTATATTTGGAAAGTTAAGATTTGGAAAGGTATAGAATTAAGAGAAGTTGGAATTAGGAAAGATTTGAAAGCTTAAAGTTTAAGGAAAGATTTAAAAGTTCAAGTTTTGGAAACTTAAGATTTAGGAAAGTAGGAGATTAGGAATGATTTGAATTAGGAAAGATTTGGACTTTGTTTCTAAGAAGAAGTGTTTTGATCTTGTTTCCAAAAACGAAGGATTGGATCTAATTTCCTAAATAGGAAGATTGGATTCAGTTTCCTAAAATAGAGGATTTGATTTAGCATGGGATTAGAAAGATGAAGTTTTGAAAATCCTAGATTTTGAAGTAGAAAAATAGGTTTTGGAAATATATAGTTTTAATGTAGAAAATAGGATTTGGAAACCTAAATTTTGAGGCCAAAACAGAGAATTGAAAATCATGTTTTTTGGGAAGGAAAATTAGGGTTTTCTAATTGTTGGCTCTAGGGCTTGACTGGACTCTAAAGAAAGAGATTTTGGAAAGTAAAATTTTTGAAAAGAGATCTAAAAGGAGTTTTTAGAAAGTGAACTTTGAAAAGAGAGTTTTTTGAAAGAACTTTTGGAAAGTAAAACTTTGAGGGAGTTTTTGGAAAGAAGGGTTTTGGAAAAGAAATCCTAGAAATGAGATTTTAGAAAGAGATTTGAAAAGAGTTTTTAGGCAAGAAATTTTTGGAAAGAGTTGTTAGGAAGGAAACTTAGGGAGTGTTTTTAGAAAGTGAATATTTGAAGAGAGCACTTTTGGAAAGGAGTTTGAAAAGAGTTTTGGAAAATAGATTTTTGAAGAGAATTTTTAGAAAATAATTTTGGAAAGGAGATTGTAGAGAGTTTTTAGAAAGTATGTTGGAAAAGAGATCTTTTAGAAAGAGAGATTTGAAAAGAGAGTTTTGGAAAGTCCATAAAAATATCTCACTTTCCTAAAGCGATTCTAACCATAAGAAGGCTAGAACCATTTTAAGATAGTGGTTTTAAAAACAATAATGATTTGAAAATATGGACCATATTGG
Source organism: Euryodendron excelsum (assembly GCA_033060915.1). Classification (NCBI taxonomy): domain Eukaryota; kingdom Viridiplantae; phylum Streptophyta; class Magnoliopsida; order Ericales; family Pentaphylacaceae; genus Euryodendron; species Euryodendron excelsum. The sequence goes on along the minus strand of CM065391.1, from coordinate 11,152,379 downwards.
TCACTTTAAATGTAACACTTTCCTAAAGCAACCCTAGCTATGGAAAGGCTAGAATCACCTTAGGATTGTGGTTTTGAAAACAAGTTTTGAAGAAGAAAATTTAATGCAAGTTTTGAAACAATTTTGATGCAAGCTTTTGAAAACAAGTTTAGAAACGAATTTTGGAGAGATGCAAAATCAAGATATGCACAATGCAAGTTGGGGTCGTGAACATACAAGATTAAAGGCTTCACCACATAATCAAGGGGGCCGAACTCACGTGGTCTCCGGTTAGACTAAAAGAAGGCCCCCGACACGGTGACCTCCAATAGCCTAATCCTACACATGGACTGGGAAGTCCCTTGTTTCAAGCATGCATGAAAGGAGGGAAAGAAGATGGGGGATTAAAATAGAAGAAAACCTAAGTGGGTTTGGAGGGAGAAGAGAGAAGGGGAGTTCTGTAAACGTAAATAGGGAGTCTACCTTGTGTCTTCTTTATTTTGCTTTGCATTGTGCGCTTTGCTTTTCTTGCTTCGGTCCTTGTTTCGCTTCAGTCTTCGAGAACTTGCCTTCAATCTTCGGGAGCTTCGAAGTTGTAGCACTTCAAGTCTTCAATGGAGGCTTTGAGGCTAGTGTATAAGTGTATAAGAGTGTATGCGAGTGTATAGGATGCTAGGGTTTGGTGTATTGTGGCTAGGATTTGGAAAACCTAAAGGAGACTAGGGTTTACAGAGGCTACGAGCTCTGTATATCGAATAATGGAGTTTTCAGACTGAGTTTATGAACCCTTTTCACGCTGGAGGAGGCTTTGTATTTATAGAGAAAAGAATGACCTAGCGCTTGTTGCAGTAGCGCTAGGCAAAAATTCCTTCTGGTGGTGCCAGGACAATATTTGGCTAGGCACCACTAGTAGTGGTGCCAGCCATTTAGGAAAGTTTTAAGGCCGGCAAGCAACGTATCTTCAGAAGATTTGGGCACCTGTACTAGTGACTACCATGTAATTTTTAGCCTGACTTTACTAGGAGTGACTCCGGAAGGTCTAGCAGTGATTTGAAGGTGATGGGACTGACCCGGAAGGCCAGAAAAGGACAAGAACCCTTAAAATAGGGTCTCGGGGCTAACGGACCTAAAAAATGATGACAAGAATTGTTAAAGGAGTTGACCAGGCTAATAGGGGCAAAACAGTCAATCGAGTCGGAAAGCTACTAGGATGGACCCGGAATGTCCCGAAAAAGGGCTCAACGTTTGGAAACATTACTTAGAATGTCCCAAGAGATTACTGGTTTGATACCTAGAGTCGATATGATTAGAATAGGTGAACGGCCCGCTAGGGGTAAAACAGTCATTTCGCACTTGATTTGCCGGAACTGACTCGGACTGATCTGGAAAGGTATCAGAAGACCGAGGATACTATCGAAAGCATCCCCAAGAGATTACCAGTTTGATACCCAGAGCCGGTGTGGTTCCCAGGGCACTCGGATGCCTATGGGCAAAATGGTCATCTTGACTGGGGAGTCTCGAAATTGGCTCGAAACTGATTGGGAGGCACCTAATTATGCTAGATCATCTCTGGGATGATCTTGGAAAGGGTGGACTTATCATTCTATGGACTTAAATACTTTCTCAAAAAACGTGCCGAAAAATGGCCCTAGGGGCAGTTTGGTCTTTTTTCACCGGAGTGGGCTAGCAGGCACTAGTGTTGACCTCAGTTTTGAGTGTTTTGTGATCCCGTGATATAGGGGTTTGCTGGCAATTTCCAATATCGAATTGTTTACGAGTGTTTCCATCACTCTGACGGTTGTGATGTTTACTAGTATTTCCGTTACTCTAACGGGTCGTGATCATTCCAGAGACTGCCTAATCTCTGGAAGCTGCTAGGTGGACTTAGCGCCTAAGGAATCAAATTTCTTGGGAGGCATGCTAAAACGGACATTTCTGCATTGGCAGGCTAGCAGGCGCCAAAGGTGGACCGTTCTACCATCTCGGGGATTTAGGGTCTCATCCTAGTTGACGGGTTTAAAGGGACTTACCGTTTCTAAGAACTTTCTTCGAAAAATGTGCCGGACAAGATGGACTTACACCCTTGAGGAATCAACCTTCTCGAGGGGCGGACTGGAATTGGAATTGGACTCAAAGTTGGATTAGAATTGGATTTGAAAAGGGGACTTACCGTCTTCGAGAAGACATGGCCACTGGAATTGAACCGAACAATGCCCCCCAGGGCATTTTGGTCATTTTGCCTATATTTGGGCCCTGCGGGCCCACGAAGTGATGGATTGACTGGATTAGGATTTGAAAAACTACAATATGTCCGTATTGACTTGAACTCAAGTCTAGACGGACCAAAGACTGCCAAACGGGCAAAAATGGGGTGCTTACACTATTTTAGGAAAGTTTTCATTTTAGGAAATATTTGACTTAAGAAACATTGAATTTGGAAAGTTGAGTTTGAAAAATGTTTGACCTAGGTTTTAGGTAACCTGGGGTTTCAGCAATCCTAGGACCTAGGGTTTATGCAATGAATTTTGAATTGAAAAGATTGGATTTCAATTGAAAAAGGAAAGTTATGTTTTTGGAAAGTTTTGAAATTAGAAAAAATTTGATTTGACTTAAAATTGGAAAGCTTCAGTTTTGGAAATCTACCATTTTATGTGACTTTGGAGTTAGAAAATCTATGATTTGAAGTTAAACTTGAATTTGGAAATATAGGATTTCATATAGAAAATAGTTTTAAAAATCTATGATTTAATGCAAATAGAAAGCCAAGACCTTATGGTTAGGAAACCAAGGTTTCCTAACCATAGATTCTAAAGTTTTGACTTGGGTTTGAAGACAAAGAGTTTTTAGAAAGTGAACCTTTGAAAAGAGTTTTTCAGGAAGTGAATTTAAGAAAACTATCTTAAAAAGATTTGAATATAGACTTTTGTAAGTCTCTTGAATATCTCACTTTCCTAAAATGATTCTAATCATGAGAAGACTAGAACCATTCTAGGGTTGTGATTTTGACAACAACTAGGGTGTGAAATCCTAATATAGACCTTGATAGTCGCTTTGAATATAACACTTTCCTAAAACAATTCTAACCATGGAATAGCTAGAATAATCTTAAAGTTGTAATTTCATGAAAAACAATTTAAGACTTGAACTCAAATTTAGATCTTGATAGTAATATTGAATATAACACTTTTCTAAAACAACCCTAACCATGGAATGATTAGAATCATCTTAGGATTGTGGTTTTGAAAACGACTTTGAAGGAAAAGGTTTCGAATGGAAGTTTTGAAAGCAACTTTTAATGCAAGTTCGAAAACATCTTTGAATGCATGATTATGATAACAACAATGCAATAGGGACATGAACATGCAAGGTTAGGCTTCACCATATAACCAAGGTGGCCGGACCTACACTGTCTTAGGTTATACGCAAAGAGAATTCTCGACACGGTGATTCCCTCTAAGACCTTCCTAGGCATGAACTGGTAGGTCCCTTGTTTTAGGCATGCAAGAAGAGGAGGCAGAATATGGGAATTAAAATAGAACAAAACGTAAGAGGGTTAAGAGATAGAAGAGAGAGAGCGGGGGATTGCATAATTTAAATTGAAACCTATCTTGTCTTCTTTTTGCTTTGATGCTTTGATGGTGGACTTTGGTTAGACTTTGAGTTGATTTTCAAGAGCTTGCAAAGACTAGATTTGACCTTCAATGAATGCTTAGAGGGAAGGATTTGAGTGTATAGATTGTATGGAGGCTAGGGTTTGAGGAGGCTTGAGAGAATTAGGATTTTGAGGTAATTCAAGCTATGTTTTCAGAGAGGCAAAGTTTTTGGAGTGATTTTGCGGACCCAGAATACGCAAGAGGGTAGCCTATATTTATAGGCAGCCAAAGTTTGCTCTGGCGCTTGTTCCAGTGGTGCCAGCCACTTTGGAAAGTTTTTAAGGCAGCAGGAAATAGATCTTTAACCCTTGTGATGCAAGACAGAAGATTTGAATGCCTATCTTAGTGACTACCATGTAATTTTTGGCTTAACTGCACTAGGAGTGACTTCAAAAAGTCTGAGAATGATTCAGAAGGTCCTAAGTAACCAGACTCAATCGAGAATGGATGAAAACCCCTAAAAGAGTGTCGTGGAGGTAAAATGCTTAATAACCAGAGCCGAAATAGTTAAAAAGGGGGATCAGCCCGCTAGGGACAAAATGGTCATTTGAACTTTTTGCGAGGCACTAGGGGCTAAGTTAAGGGAACATAAACACATTTCTCTCTCTTCTTTTTTTATATACAGGAAAAATGAAAGATGGTTCCTCTTTATCTTGATAGTCTGGCCACACATCGCTTAGCTTTGATGTCTTGCAAGTGTTGCCTTTGGGTAGCCTCCTCACTCATCCTTATACTCTCTCTCTTTGGAAAACGGATCATTTGGCGAGTGGTTAACTCATGCTATCACCCCTTCAAGTTAGGCCCTTCATAAGATAAACCATGCGCCTTGCGTAGAAAACATTCACCATTCACAAGAGAAATATAAGATAACAGCAATGAATAAAAGGACTTAATCATTTTATTATATTAGTGACAAGCATATAGTTCTCTTTAAAGGAATAGAAATATAGATATTAATCTAGGGATGAGATGTAAAGGGATAGAAAGAGAGTGGGTGAAAACACCCCTCTCTTGTACGCTTTTAACGGGAGAGTCCTTCTTCTTTAGTATGGCTTTGGGACGATGCCCATATCTTTAAAGCTCTACTTGCTACTTGTCTCCGGCAGATGACTAGATTCCCACAGGAATAGTTGAGGTTGATGTAATTGTCCATCTTTTCCTCCTTTGTCGATGCAAACATGACCATGTGTCCCCCAAGATCTGTAACTTCCTCATGGTGTTTACTCTTTTTCTTAGCTTCTCTTTCTTCGAGTCTAGCTTTCTCTTCTTATTTATTTGCCCTAAATGGATAGGTCAGTTTACTTTCTTCTAGCTGAACTGACTTAACCCGGGCCCTAGGTTTCTTGCTTTTGCATTTGGCCGTGCTCTGCTGCCCCTCAGGTGTGCATATCAACGGGTTCCTATCATTGGGTTTGAATGGCTTCGGGTCAACCTTCTCGGTAGATTCATTCACGAGTTCATCTTCGGGATTGGCATCTTATCGGGGTTGCACCATAACAAGTCATGACACTGTTCCTCATCTCCCCATTCCATTTTCTCCCCATCCTTGTAATATATCTCTTGGCATGTGGCGAACCAGACCTTGTCATTACCAAACTCCGTAATGACGTTGACGGTGTGGTCTAGTAAAGGGTCCGTAATGGCATTCGGAGGAGGGTTCACTGGTCGTATACCAATGATCTTGTTATCTATTAGGTCTTGAATTTTATGTTTGAGGGTCCAATAGTGTTCGGTATCATGTCCTTGGCTACCTGAATGGTATTCATAGTATGCTTTTGGGTTAAAATGAGTTGGTAGAGGATTAGGCCGAGGTCAAGGGGGTATAGATTTCAAATATCCCACGGCTAGGAGACCGAAATAAGATGTGGTTTGCGTGCAAGCGAGTTTAGTGAAAACTCGATCTTTTCCACTCATTCACCTGGGTTAGAGAGGTGTCCTAGATGTCCTTGGAGGCCGGGGATCAAGTTCTGGTATAATGATAATCATGTCGGCAGTTTGGGAATTGAAGGGGCTTTGGGTTTTATGCTTCAAAGTAGGACGATTTTCGGTGTCAAGGCCAAATGGGTTGGGATAGTATCCGTAGGAGAGATTATATAATCCAAGGGTTCGGTTAGAGGTTGGCTTGAAAGGTGTCGGAGCAAGGCCCTTGGCTTGGGGAGGTCATTGGTAAGCAGTGGTCGGGGCATAGTCTTAGTCTTCCTTCTTCATCCTTTTTTGTCCCTCATGGGTTTGGGCTTGCGAGGACTCTGCCTGCTCATGGGTTGTGGTTCCTGAATGGGATAAGAGTGAAGAGAGCATGCCTTCCATTTTATTCATCTTATGTCAGAGTCCTCTTGCTTCCGCTAGTACTAAAGTTAAGGCGTCAAGTGTGAGTGACTCCATGAGTGTTCCTTAGCTTTCGGCTTATAAAGATGGGGGATGAGGAGAGGAACCTAAAATTAGCAAAAGGGAAAAGTCAGTGTCTTGTTTTGACAAATCTTTATGTAATGCATGCTTTAAGGATGTCCCTGCTTGAGAGAGAAACTAATCATGATGTATTAGCTCACTTTTGGAGATAGGTGATTTGCCCCTGTATGCAAGTACTTTACCATCGATCAAGCATCTATACTCATCCTTACATTCATTCATTCGTGAAAAAGAGTTACATTGAACTTTTGGGTTTAAAATATAAAAGAGACAAAGTACACTTTAATGAAGGGAGGGGGAACATTTTTCTTGGACTGCCACCTATCTAATTTTACATATAAAATCCTAAACTACTCTTTAGTCTTCGGATTTGCCTTCTTTAGATTTGACGTCGAGGGGTTCGCTGAGAGACTTTCTTGATTTGATTGCCCCTTGTCTTCTTGGCAATCCTATCTCCGTGAGCATAAAGGGATTGTGGCCCCTCTTATAGAATGACTTGAAATGCATGCAATGATTTCTTAGGGTTTGGGTAGGTTTAATGTAAGAGAGAGTGACCTTAGTGTCAGTCTCGATGGGTTAATCACATGCATGAGAATGCAGTGACTTGAGTTACTTTGGAACTCTCGTCTTGACATGGAATATGGAATACATGAAAATGGATGCATAGAATATAAGGAGAGAGAATGTAATTGAAGTAAATATGCATGCATAAACAGTTAGACAGGCATTATAACAGTAAGAGTACATTCATTATAAAAATAGGAATAAACAGGTGTAAAGGAAAGTAAAAGCGATCACTCTTTCCTCCATGGTTTTGGAAAACAATGTGCATGCCCTAAATTTGGCAGAGGTTCGGCTATGCATGGTGTTTATATGAGCATGAGGTTGAGGGTTTATTAATGCATCCTAAAAAGGCTCGGTTCTTGCATCTTCAAACCTAGGCCCACTCCTCGAGGTAGTGCCATGATATGTTGGTGATCTGAGCGGGGGAACCATCAAGAGGCCGTAGGTGAAGAAACTGACACAACATCTTGCTCACACCCAATATACCGTTCTTCCTTCTAACTAGAAGGGACATATCAGGGTAGAGAATGCAAATATACAAAATGCAAGTGCACGTGCAATGCGTGTGTGATTTTTGAAAGCGGAGGAAAGGGCCCAACAACTCCCATCCATCATATTCATTCCATTCATTCATGCATAGCAGTTAGTATGACATAAAATAATAATGCAAACAAAATCCCACCTACAAAACAAAAATGCCAGAGTTAGTATGTGGATGACAAACTTAATGCAAGATAATATGAATGGAGTTAAATGCATGTTTTTTGAAAACAACTTTGAAAATTTGATTTTGAAAATTGAAAGTGGATAGCATTTGACAAGTTAATCGAAGACTCTACATGGGTGAAGGGTGAAGAGACATGACTATAGCCTAACCCTCTAAGTGTCTCTAGTGGAGTTGCCAGCTATCGTGCCCAGATTTTTCGCACTCGAGGAATTCATACATAAGTTGAAAAAATACTATACTCTCTTGTTAGAACTCATCCTCCTAGAAAGATGAGTGCGACTAGGTTTGAATTGGAAAATTGATTTGAATAAAAGGTTTTTGGAAAATAATTTGGAGTCGCTACCTAACTTGATTAAGAAGAGTTAGGTCACCTAAAAACTAAGTACAATTCAAAAATTACACTTAGGGTTTTTCAAAAGTTTTTGAAAACTACCTCGAGAGAGGGATTTTTTAGAAAACAAGTTGTTTGGCAACCTTTTGGAAAAACGCAAGCCCTTTTTTGAAAATAACTCCATTTAGTCTTTGAAAACAGTGATCTAGGTTCGGAGGTTGGTTACGTGTAGGGAAGATGCATTAAGCCATCACCCTACCCTGCCCTTGTGGTAACTACATGTCTATTCACCATAGATTCACTCATTAGAGTCTTCGATTAATAAATGTCCAAACCTATCCACTTTTAAAAAGAATGTTTAAAAGAATAATGCATGATATGCAAGTGAGAGAAAAAAGCTTGATTTGATTTGAAATGGATTTGAAAAGATAGATTTGATTTTGAAACAAAATTTTAGAAATTAGAAATAGAGATTTCAAAATAGAATTTTGGAGTTGGAAGTTTGAAAATAGTTATGAAATTGGAAACTTGAAAAAGATTGTAAAAGTAGAAGCTTGAAAAAGGTTGTGGAGTTGGAGATTTGAAAAAAGTTATGACCGCACCCATGAATGTTGTCTACGTATCCCTTTTGAGGAATCATGTCAGTCCTAGTTCGGACAAGAGTCCGATAGAAAATAGAAGGTTTGATTTGAAAAAAGGTTTGATTTAAACTTAGAATAGAAGATTAGAAATTAGAATTTAAAATTGAAAAGATTGGACTTTGATTTGGAAAGATGGAACTTGGAAGAAGGATTTGGACCTATTTTGAAAAGATTGAGATTTAAGAAACCTAGACTTAAGAAAGATAGGATTTAGGAGGAACTTGAGATTAAGAAAGATTTGACTCAATGTTGGACATGAAAGATTAGGCAAAGATTGGATTTATGAAAGGTTCAAATTAGGAAAGTTTCAAAATAGGAAAGTTTCGTTTTAGGAAAGTTTCATTTTATGAAAAATTTCGAATTAGGAAAGTTTCAAATAGGAAAAGTTTTGAAATTGGAAAGTTTTGAAATTGGAAAGTTTTGAGTTCAGAAAGTTTTAGATTTGGAAAGATTTAAAATTTAGAAAGTTTAGAATTTTGGAAAGATTTGAATTTAAGAAAGGTTTGAATTTAGAAATATTTGAAATTTGAGTTTTAGAAAAACTTGAAATTAGGAAAGGTTTGAGTTTAAGAAAGATTTGAAAATTTAGATTTAGAAAGTTGAAATTTAGAAAGGTATGGAATTTGGAAAGGTTGGAATTTAGGAAAAATTTGGATTAGGAAGGTTTTGGATATCTATTTCCTAAAACAAAAGATTGGATTTTGTTTCTAAAAAGAAATGATTTGATTTTGTTTTCAAAAACGGAGGATAGGATCTAATTTCCTAAATGGGAGATTGGGTTTGGTTTTCTAAAACGAAAGATTTGATTTGTCATGGAATTGGAATGATAAAGTTTTGAAAATCCTAGATTTGGAAGACAATAGTTTGATGTAGAAAATATATTTTAGAAATTTATGATTTTGATGTAAAATAAAAAAAAAAAAAAGAGATTTTGGAAACCTGGGTTTTGAGGCAAGATTGGAAATCATGTTTTAGGAAAGAAAATTAAGGTTTCCTAACCATTAGCTCTAGGGCTCAACTTGGATTTCAAGAAAATAAACTTTTGGAAAGCAAAACTTTTGGAAAGAAAGATTTTTAGAAGAAGATCTTAGAAAGGAGTTTTTAGAAAGTAAACTTGAAAAAAGAGTTTTTGCAAAGGGATTTTTGGAAGAAATTTTTTAGGAAAGAAACTTAAGGAACGTTTTTAGAAAGTGAATTTTGAAGAGAGTTTTTTGGAAAGGAGTTTGAAAAGAAGTTTTGAAAAATAGATTTCTGAAGGGAATTTTTAGAAAACAATTTTTATAAAGCAATTTTTGAAAGGAGATTAGAGAGAGTTTTTAGAAAGTATATTAGAGAGGAGATTTTAGAAGTAGATGTAAAAAGAGATTTTGGAGAGGATTTAAAACGAGATTTTGGAAAGTAAGTTTGAAAAGCAATTCAGAAAGGGATTTGAATGTAGACTTTTGCAAGCCTCTAAAAATATCTCAGTTGCCTAAAACGACTCTAACCATAAGAAGGTTAGAACCCTTATAGGATTGTGGTTTTGAAACCAACAAGGATTTGAAAATATTGACCATATCGGTCACTTTAAATTTAACACTTTCCTAAAGCAACCCTAACCATGGAAAGGCTAGAATCACCTTAAGATTGTGATTTTGAAAATAAGTTTTGAAGACGAAAATTTTAATACGAGTTTTAAAAACGATTTTGATGCAAGTTTTGAAAACAGGTTTGAAAACAAATTTTGGAGAGATGCATGATCATGATATGCACAATGCAAGTTGGGGTCGTGAACATACAAGGTTAAGGCTTCACCACACAATCAAGGGGGCTGAACCCACGTGATCTCCAGTTAGACTAAAAGAAAGCCCCCGACACGATGACTTTCAATAGCCTAATCCTACACATGAACTGGGGAGTCCTTTGTTTCAAGCATGCAAGAAAGGGGGGGTAAAAGATGGGGGATTAAAATAGAAGAAAATCTAAGTGGGTTAGGAGAGTGAAGAGAGAGGGGGGAATTGCATAAACGTAAACAGGGAACCTACCTTGCGTCTTCTTTTATTTGCTTTGCTTTATTCATTTTTTTTTCTTGCTTTGCTTTGGTCTTCGCCTTGATCTTCAAGAGTTCTAATCTTTGAGAGCTTTTACGTTACAACACTTCAAGTCTTTAGTGGAGGCTTTAGAGGCTAGTATATGAGTGTATATGAGTATATGTGAGTGTATAAAGGCTAGGGTTTGGTGTGTAGAGGCTAGAGTTTGGAAAACCTAAAGCGAACTAGGGTTTGGAGAGGCTTCGAGCTCTACGTACCAGAGAGGAGAGTGTTTAGACTGAGTTTGTGGACCCTTTTTCACGTGGAAGAGACTTTGTATTTATAGACAGAGGATTGACCTGGCGCCAGGAAAAATTTCCTTCTAACGCCACTTTAGGCCAAATTTTGGCTTGGCGCCACTCTTAGGAACGTTTTAAGGTTAGCAAGCAATGTATCTTCAGAAGATTTGGGCGCTTGTATTAGTGACTACTATGCAATTTTTAGCTTAGCTTCACTAGAAGTGACTCCGAAGAATCCGGTAATAATTTAAATGGCCGGGAATGGCCTGAAGGACCAGAAAGGGACAAGAACCCTTAGAATAGTGTCTCGGGGGTAGTAGACTTGAAAAATAATGACGAGATGTGTTGGAAGGGTTGAATGGGCTATTAGGGGCAAAACGGTCAATCGAGCTGGAAAGCTGCCCGGACGGACTTGGAATGTCCCGGAAGAAGACTTGACATTTGGAAACATTACTTAGAACGTCCTAGGAGGTTATCGGTTTGATACCTAGAGCTGATGTAACCGGCCCACTAAGGGAAAAATAGTCATTTTGCATCAGATTTGTCGGAACTGACTCAAAATGACCTAGAAATGTATCAAAAGGCTGGGGATACTATCAGAAGCATTCCTGGGAGGTTACCATTTTGGTATCCAGAGCCGGTGTGGTTCTGGGGGTGCTAAGATACCTAGGGGCAAAATGGTCATCTTGACCGGAGAGTCTTGGAATTGGCCCAAAACTGACTGGAAGGCACCTAATCATGCTGGATTATCTTTAGGACAATCTCAGAAGGGTGGACTTACCATTCTGAGGACTTAGGTACTTTCTCGTGAAATGTGCTGGAAATAGCCTTAGGGGCAGTTTGGTCATTTTTCACCAAAGTGGGCTAGTAGGCACTAGTGTTGACCTGGGTTTTGAGGGTTTCAGTCATTTTGACGGCGGTCCCGTGATATAGGGGTTTCTTGGCAATTCCTAATGTCGATCTGTTTACAAGTGTTTTTGCCACTCTAACGGTTGCGATATTTACGAGTATTTTCGTTACTTTAACGGTTCACTATCATTCCAAAGACTACCTGATCTCGAGAAGCTGCTAGGTAGACTTATCGCCTGAGGAATCAACTTTCTCGAAAGGCATGCTGAAACGGACATTTCTTCATTGGTGGGCTAGTAGGCGCCAAAGGCGGACCGTTTTACCATCTCGGGAACTTGGGGTCTCGTCTCGGTTGATAGGTTTGAAGGGACTTACAGTTCCGAATAGTTCTCTAAAAAAAGTGCCAAACAGAATGGATTTATCGCCTTGAGGAATCAACTATCTCGAAAGGCATGTTGGATTTAATTGCAAATTGGAATTGGCACGAATTAGATTTGAGCTGGAATTTGAGATTAAAAAGGGGACTTACCGTCTTCAAGAAGACGTGCCCACTAGAATTTGACCGGATAATGCCCCAAGGGCACTTTGGTCATTTTGCCTCTATTTGGGCCCAATAGGGTTACGAAACAATCGATTAACTGATTTGAACTAGAATACGTCCATAGTGGCTTGAATACAAGTCCGGACGGATTGGAGACTGTCGAGCGGGCAAAAATGGGATGCTTACAATAGGTTCTAACGAGAGAGCACCATACCAAATTCCCACCCCTCGGGCCAAGAGAGAAGGGCTTGGCATCCGAAAACGGGGCGTGACATAGCCCGACTAGACACATATTCAAACCTACACAGACACATTCAAGCCCAGGCTGACTTTCCAGACTCAATCCAGTCAATCAACTGCTTTGCGGGCCAGCTAGGCCCAATAAAAGTGAAATGACCAAAATGCCCTTGGAGCATTATTTGGTCCAATTCTAGTTGGCGCGTCTTCTTAAAGACGATAATTTTGTATTTCAACCTCAATTTTAAATTCAGTTCGAGTCTAGACTTATCAAATTCAATCTGACACGTTTATTAAGAAAACTCCTCTAATTGGTAAGTCCTTTCAAACCCGTCGATCGGGACAAAACCTAAGTCCTCAATATGGTAGAGCGGTTCACTTCTGGCGTCTGTTAGCCCCCTAACATAGAATGTTCGCTATCTGGCACGTCGATTGAGAAAATATCTAAGGCCCCGAGACGATAAGACCATTCAACAGCTTCTCGAGATCAAGCAGTCTCTGGAATGAACACGCACTGTTAGAGTGATAGAAACACTCACAAATATCATAACTGTCAAAGTTGCGAAAACACTCGCAAATGGGTCGGTACTGGGAATTGCCAGCAAACCCTCTATGTCGTGGGACCGAACACACCTCTTGGTTATAACATGTTTACCGAAGGACGGGATATCTTTGGAAACCAACTCATCACTGTAAGCACCCCATTTTTGACCGCTTGGCAGTCTACACTCCGTCTAGACTTGTTTTCAAGTCATTGTGGGCGTATTCCAATTGAAACCAACTTTCTAAGTCCAAATCCTGTTTGTCCATCGCTTCGCGGGCCCACCAGGCCCAAATAGAGGCAAAATGACCAAAATGCCCTTAGGGGCATTGTTCTTTCCAATTCCAACTCCAATCCCTCTCTCGAGACAGTTCATTCCGCGAGACAGTTCCAATCCAGGCACGTCTTTTCAAAGACGATAAGTCCCCTTTCCAATCCCTCTCTCGAGACAGTTTATTCCTCGAGACGGTTCCAATCCAGGCACGTCTTTTCAAAGACGGTAAGTCCCCTTTCTAATCCCTCTCTCTCGACAGTTTATTCCTCGAGACGGTTCCAATTCAGGCACGTCTTTTCGAAGACGGTAAGTCCCCTTTCCAATCCCTCTCTCGAGACATTTTATTCCTCGAGACGGTTCCAATTCAGGCACGTCTTTTCAAAGACGGTAAGACCCCTTTCCAATCCCTCTCTCGAGAAAGTTTATTCCTCTAGACGGTTCCAATTCAGGCACGTTTTTTCGGAGACGATAAGACCCCTTTCCAATCCCTCTCTCGAGACAGTTTATTCCTCGAGACGGCTCCAAATCACGTAGGTCTTTTCGAAGACGATAAATCCCCTTTCAAATCCCTCTCTCGAGACAGTTTATTTCTCGAGACGGTTCCAATTAGGGCCCCTTTATTAACTTCCCGAGAATGCTTCTTATAGTATTCTCAACCTTTCCTTTATCTTTCCGGATCATTCCGAGTCAGTTCCGGCCAACTTGGTACAAAATGACCATTTTGCCCCTAGTGGGCCAGTCTCCTTTTTCGACCATATCGGCTCTGGGTATCAAACCAGTAATCCTCTGAGATTACTTCTTATAGTATTCTCAACCTTCTTCTATCCTTCCGAATCATTCCAAGTCAGTTTCAGCAAACCCGGTGCAAAATGACCGTTTTGCCCCTAGTGGGCTGGTCTCCTGTTTCGACCACACCGGCTCTGGGTATCAAACTGATAATCCACTGAGATTACTTCTTGTACTATTATCAACTTTCTTCTATCCTTCCGAATCATTCTGAGTCAGTTCCGGCAAACCTGGTACGAAATGACCGTTTTGCCCCTGGTGGGCCGGTCACCTCTTCTGACCACACCGGCTCTGGGAATCAAACTGGCAACCTTTAGGAACATTCTGAATAATGTTTCCAAATCTTGAGTCTTTTTCCAGGATAGTCTGAGCCTGTCCCGGCAGCTTCCCTATCCGATTGACCATTTTGCCCCTAAAGGCCCGGTCAACCCTTCCGACACATCTTGTCCTCATTTTTCAAGTCAAATACCTCTGGGACACCATTCTAAGTGTTCCTGCTCTTTTCCGGCCTTCCGGGTCATTCCCGGCCTCTTCAAATCATTCCCGGACTTTCCAGAGTCACTCATAGTGAAGTCAGGCTAAAAATTACACGGTAGTCACTAGTATAGGCGCCCAAATCTAGTCAAAGATACGTTGCTTGCTGACCTTAAACATTTCCTAAATGGCTGGCGCTACTAGTAGTGGCGCTAAGCCAAAAATTGGCCTGGCGCCACTACAACAGGTGCCAGTGTTGTCCAACCTCTATAAATACAGAGCCTCCTCCAACGTGAAAAGGATGCGTAAACTCAGTCTAAAAATCCTATATTTTGATACACAGAGCTCGAGTACCTCCAAAACCCTAGCTTCCCTATGTTTTCCAAACCCTAGCCACCATACACTAAACCCTAGCCTCCTATACACTCATACACTAACCTTTAACCCTCCTTCGAAGACTTGAAGAGTTGCAATCTGAAGTTTAAAGATTGAAGGCGGCTCTTGAAGATTGAAGACGAAGATCAAGACGAAAACCGAAGACAGCAAGGCGTGCAAAATAAACAAGATACAAGGTAGGTTTTCCATTTAAATTTCCGCACTTCCCCCTCTCTCTCTTCTCTCTCCTAACCCACTTGGGTTTTCTCTATTTTAATCCCCCATCTCTTTCCCCCCTTTCTTTGCATGCTTGAAACAAGGGGATTCTCGATCCATGTGTAGGATTGGGCTATTGGAGAGTCATCGTGTCGGGGGCTTTCTTCTAGTCTAACTAGAGACCACGTGGGTCTGGCCCCCTTGATTATGTGGTGAAACTTTAACCTTGTATGTTCACGACCCCAAAACTGCATTGTGCATATCATGGTCTTGCATCTTCCAAAAATCGCTTTCAAAAGTTGTTTTCAAAATCGTTTTCAAACTTGTTTCCAAAATTGCATCAAAATCCTCTTTTTCAAAAACATGTTTTCAAAATCACAATCCTAGGGTGATTCTAGCATTTCCATGGCTAGGGTTGCTTTAGGAAAGTGTTACATTGAAAGCGACCAACATGGTCTATATTTTCAACCCTTGTGGTTTTCAAAACCACTTTCTTAAAGTGGTTCTAGCCTTCTTATGGTTAGAATCGTTTTAGGAACGTGAGACGTTTTCATACTTTCCAAAAATTTTCTTTTCAAATCTCTTCCTAAAAATCTCATTTTCAACATACTTTCCTAAAACTCTCATTTCCAAAGTTGTTTTCAAAAACTCCCTCCAAAAATCTATTTTTCAAAACTTCCTTATTTTTAACTCCTTTCCAAAAGCCTCTCCCCAAAATGCACTTTCTAAAAACGCTTCCTAAAAATTTTTCCAAAAAACTCTTTCTAAAAATCTTTCCAAAAACTCCCTTTCCTAAATCTCCCTTCTAGAAACTCCCCTCTATGATTTTCCTTCTAAAATCTTCGTTTCCAAAAACACACTTTTCAAAAAACTCTTTCCTAGGATTTCTCTTCTAAAAACCTTCGTTTCCAAAAACACACTTTCCAAAAAACTCTTTCCTTAGAGCCCAAGCCAAGCCCCAGAATTCACAATTAGGAAACCCTAATTTTCTTTCCAAAAACATGGTTTTCAAACTTGCCTTAAAACCTAGGTTTCCAAAATCTTCCTTTTCACATCCAAACTATACATATTTTTAAAACCTCTTTTCTATGTCAAAACTATTGCCTTCCAAATCTAAGGTTTCTAAAACTTCCCTTTCCAAATCCTTGCCCAAATCCAATCTTCCCTTTAGGAAGCTAGGTCCAATCCTCTGTTTTTAGAAACAAAGTCAAACTTTCTCTTTCAGAAACAAAATCCAATCCTTTCCTAATCCAAATCTTTCCTAATTCAAATCTTTCCTAATCCTCCACTTTCCTAAATCTTAAGTTTCCAAACCTTGAACATAAAAATCTTTCCTAAAATCCTAAAATTCAACCTTTTCCTAATTCTACCCTCTTTTCAAATCTTAACTTTTCTAACCTAAGTTTTCAAACCTTTCTTAAATTTAAACCTTTCCTAATCTCAAGATTTTCTAAAACTCTAAAACTTTCCAGATCTAAAACTTTTCTAAACTCAAAACTTTCTTAAATCAAGATTTTTTTTGAATTGAAACTTCCCTATTTCAAAACTTTCTAAACTCAAAACTTTCCAATTTTCAAAACTTCCCTATTTCAAAACTTTCCAAATTCTAAACTTTCCAACTTTCAAAACTTCCTAATTTCAAAACCTTTCCTAAAACAACACTTTCCTAAGTTGAAACTTTCCTAATTCAAAACTTTCCTAAGTTGAAACTTTCTTAATTTGAAACTTTCCTAATTTCGAAACTTTCTTAACTTGAAAACTTCCCTAATTGAAAACTTTCCTAAAACGACACTTGCCTAATTCGGAACTTTCCTAATCCGAATCTTTCCTAATTCCAAGCTTTCCTAATCTTCCAAGTCCAATCTTCAAGTCAATTCTTTTTCAAAATCTTTCTAAGTCAAATCCAATCCTTCTTTTCTAAATCCTTTCTTTCCTAAGTCTAGGTTTCCTAAAACCAAGTCTTTCAAAATCAAATCTTTTCAAATCTTCCAATCAAAGTTCAATTTCTCAATCTTCCAATTCAATTTCCAATTCAACTCCTTTTTCAAATCAAACATTCTATTTTCAATCGGACTCTTGTCCAAACTACGATTGACCTGATTCCTTCAAAAGGATAGGTAGGCAACCCCATGGGTGTGGTCAAAACTTTTTTTCAAATCTCAAATTCCACAATTTCTTTCAAATTTCAAACTCCACATTTTTCAAATCTCAAATTCCAATCTATTTTCAAAATTCCAATTTCAAGTTTCTATTTCCAAATTTCTATTTCTAATTTCTCAAACTTTCCAATTTCAAATTTATTTCCCAATCAAATCAATTTCAAATCAGTTTATTTCCAAATCTATTTTTCAAGTCTCTTTTCTTACACGTGCATATCATGCATCATGTTAGTTTATTTTTAAGCATTATTTTTCAAAGTGAATAGGATTGAACAATAGTTAGTTAAAGACTCTCATAGGTGAATCTAGGGTAGATTGACATGTAGGTACCGAAAGGGCGGGGTAGGGTGATGGCTTAGTGCGTCTTCCCTAAACATAACCAACCTCCGAACCTAGGATCACTGATTTCAAAGACTAAAAGGAGTTATTTTTCAAAAAGGGCTAAATGTTTTCCAAAGGTTGTCAAACAACCTGTTTTTCTTAAAAACCCTTTCCCGAGGAGATATTTTCAAAATCCTTTTTCAAAAACCCTAAGTGTAGTTTTCGGATTATGCTTAGTTTTTAGGTGACCTAACTCACCTTAATTAAGTTAGGTAGCGACTCCAAATTGTTTTCAAAAGCCCTTTATTCAAATCTATTTTCAATTCAAATCTAGTCGCACTCATTCTTCTAGGAGGGTGAGTTCTAACGAGAGAGTACAAACTTTTCCCGCTTGTGTGAATATTCCTTGAGTGCGAAAAATTTGGGCGCGACAATCACATACCATCAGAGTGATGGAACCAATTAAAACCCAGGTTAATAACAGTGCCTGCTAGCCCACTTCGGTGAAAAATAACCCAACTGCCCTTTAGGCCCCGCCTACAGGCTTTTCGAGAGAGTACCTTAGTCCTTAAAGTGGTAAGTCCACCTTTTCTAGATTATACCAGAGACAATACGGCATGTTCAAGTGCCTTCCAGTCGATTTCGGATCAATTTCGAGACTATCCTTTCAAAATGATCATTTTGCCCCTAGCCATCCGGTTGCCTCCAGGAATCACACTAGCTTTGGGTATCAAATTGGTTTACCATATAAGGACACTTCTAACAGTATTTTCAACCTTCTAGTACCTTTTCGAACCATTCAGAGTCTATATGGCAAACTCGGTACGAAATGACCATCTTGCCCCTAGTGGGCCGGTCGCCTTTTTCAACCATATCAGCTTTGGATATCAAATAAAAAATCCTTTGGAGCACTCTTGATAGTATTTATAACCTTCAAATCCTATCCTAGTTGATCTCGAACTAGTTTTAGTGTTTTATTGTTCAAATGACCATTTTGCCCCTAAAGGACCGATCATCCTTTTCAATCACATCGGCTCTAGTTATCAAATTGGTTACCTCTGAGACACTCTTTTAGGGATTCTCATCCATCCCCGACCTTCCAAATCATTCCCGGACTTTTTTTAGTCACTTTTAGTAGAGTCAGGCTAAAAATTACATGGTAGTCACTAGGACAGACACCTAAATCTTCTGTCATGCGTCCCAAGGGTCAAAAGATCTATTTCTTATAGTCTCAGATGTTTTCCAAAGGGACTGGCACCACTAGTAGTAGCGCCAAGCTAAAAAATAGCTTAGCACCACTCGTAGTGGCACCAAGCTTAAAAACCAACTAGCGCCACTGCAACAGGCGCTATTTCCTATTCCAATTACCTATAAATACAAACCTCTCCCTGTGTAAAAAGGGTCTGCAAACTCAGTCCATAAATGCTGCCTCACAAAAAACAGGCCTCAAAACCCTAGTTTTCTCAAGTCTCTTTCCCTAGCCTCCCCATACCCCATACACACAAACCCTAGCTTCTATACCCTATATACACTCAAATGCAAGCCTCCAAGCATCCATTGAAGATCAAGTGTTGCGTGTTCAAAGCTCTGAAAGGAAAGCAAACAAAGTAATCTTAGTAAAGAGAAGACAAGGTAAATTTTTTATTTAGTTTACGCAATCCCCCTCTCTCTTCTCTCGTCAAACCCGCTTGGGTTCTCTTCTATTTTAATCCCCATCTTCTACTGCCTCTTCCTGCATGCTT
This sequence comes from Euryodendron excelsum, assembly GCA_033060915.1. Classification (NCBI taxonomy): domain Eukaryota; kingdom Viridiplantae; phylum Streptophyta; class Magnoliopsida; order Ericales; family Pentaphylacaceae; genus Euryodendron; species Euryodendron excelsum. The sequence goes on along the minus strand of CM065391.1, from coordinate 11,133,255 downwards.
GAAACAATAGATCTCTTGGTTCATGCTGTAAGCACCCCATTTTTGACCGCTTGACAGTCTACACTCCATCCAGACTTGTTTTCAAGTCATTTTGGGCATATTCTTATCGAATCCAAATCTCTAGTTTCAAATTCCATCTTTCCATCGCTTCGTGGGCTTGTCAGGCCCAAATAGAGGCAAAATGACCAAAATACCCTTAGGGGCATTGTCCTTTCTTATTCCAATTTCGATCCCTCTCTCGAGACAGTTTATTCCTCGAGATGGTCCGAGTAGTAAAACACTCACAAAACCGTCAGAGTGGCAGAAACACTCACCAAACCGTCAGAGTGGCGGAAACACTCACAAAACCATTAGAGTGGCGGAAACACTCACAAAACCGTCAGAGTGGCGGAAACACTCACAACACCGTTAGAGTGGCGGAAACACTCAAAACCTAGGCACGTCTCTTCGGAGTCGGTAAGACCCCTTTCCAATCTCTCTCTCGAGACAGTTTATTCCTCGAGACGGTTCCAATCCAGGCACGTCTCTTCGGAGACGATAAGACCCCTTTCCAATCCCTCTCTCGAGACAGTTTATTCCTCGAGACGGTCCGAGTAGCAAAACTACTCATAAAACCGTTAGAGTAGTGGAAATACTCACAGAGCCGCTAGAGTAGCGGAAATACTCAACCGTTAGAGTAGCGAAAATACTCACAGAGCCGTTAGAGTAGTCGAAATACTCAACCGTTAGAGTAGCAGAAATACTCACAAATCATCAACCCCGTCCGAGTAGCGGAAATACTCACACCGTTAGAGTAGCGGAAATACTCACAAATCATCCACCTCGTCCGAGTAGCGAAAATACTCACACCGTTAGAGTGGCGAAAACACTCAAAACCTAGGTCAATACCCGTGTTTGTCAGCTCACTTCGGTAAAAAAGGACCAGACTACCCTTAGAACCTTTTCTGAGACTTTTTGGTCAAGATGACCATTTTGCCCCTAGGCATTCGAACGCCCCGGGAACCACACCGGCTCTGGGTATTAAACCAGTAATGTCCCGAGAATACTTTATAGTGTTCTCGACCTTCCGTTACCTTTTCGGATCATTCCGAGTCAGTTCCGGCAAACCCGGTACAAAATGACCGTTTTGCCCCTAGTGGGCCAATCTCCATTTCTGACCACACCGGCTCTGGGTATTAAACCGGTAATGTCCCGAGAATACTTTTTATAGTATTCTCGACCTTCCGTTACCTTTCCGGATCATTCCGAGTCAGTTCCGGCAAACCCGATACAAAATGACCGTTTTGCCCCTGGTGGGCCGGTCTCCATTTCCGACCACACCGGCTCTGGGTATTAAACCGGTAATGTCTCGAGAATAATTTTTATAGTGTTCTTGACCTTCCGTTACCTTTCCGGATCATTCCGAGTCAGTTCCGGCCAACCCGGTACAAAATGACCGTTTTGCCCCTAGAGGGCCGGTCTCCTTCTTCGACCACACCGGCTTTGGGTATCAAACCGGTAACGACCCGGGAACACTTTTTATAGTGTTCTCAACCTTCCTTTACCTTTCCGGACCATTCCGTGTCAGTTCCGGCAAACCCGGTACAAAATGACCGTTTTGCCCCTAGTGGGCCGGTCTCCATTTCCGACCACGCCGGCCCTAGGAATCAAACCGGCAACCTCTGGGAACATTCTAAATAATGTTTCCAGATCCCAAGTCTTCTTCTGGGACAGTCTGAGTCTGTCCCGACAGTTTTCCAGTCCGGTTGACCGTTTTGCCCCTAAAGGCCCGGTCGACCTTTCCGGCACATCTTACCCTCACTTTTCAAGTCAAATACCTCCAGGACACTATTTTAAGTGTTCTTGCTCCTTTCCGGCCTTCCGGGTCACTCCCGGCTCCTTCAAATCATTCCCGAACTTTCCGGAGTCACTCCTAGTGAAGCCAGGCTAAAGTTTACATGGTAGTCACTAGTACAGGCGCCCAAATCTAGTCAAAGATACGTTGCTTGCCGACCTTAATTGTTTCCTAAATGGCTGACGCCACTAGCAGTGGCGCCAAGCTAAAAAATGGCCTGGTGCCACTCCTAGTGGTGCCAGTATAAATTTTGCCCTGGCGCTACTGCAACAGGCGCCAGGCTTGTCCAACTTCTATAAATACAGAGCCTCGTTCAACGTGAAAGGGGTCTACAAACTTAACCTAAGAATCCTATATTTCGATATACAGAGCTCAAGCACCTCCAAAACCCTAGCCTCCTTAGGTTTCTCCAAACCCTAGCCACCCTAAACAAACCCTAGCCTCCTATACACTCATACACTCCTCCATACACTCGTACCCTTACCTTCAACCATCCTTGGAAGACTTGAAGAGCAGCCATCTAAAGCTTGAAGACAACCCTTGAAGACAACCCTTGAAGACTGAAGAAGAAGATCAAGATGAAGATCGAAGATTGAAGACCGCACGACGCGCAAATAAACAAGAAACAAGGTAGGCTCCCTATTTAAATTTCCGCATTCCCCCTCTCTCTTCTCTCTCCAACCCACTTGGGTTTTCTCTATTTTAATCCCCCATCTCTTTCCCCCACTTTCTTTGCATGCTTGAAACAAGGGGATTTCCGGTCCATGTGTAGGATTGGACTATTGGAGAGTCACCGTGTCGGGGCTTTCTTATAGTCTAACCAAAGACCACGTGGGTCCGGCCCCCTTGATTATGTGGTGAAGCCTTAACCTTGTATGTTCACGACCCCAAATTGCATTGTGCATATCATAGTCTTGCATCTTCCAAAAACCGTTTTCAAACTCGTTTTCAAAACCGTTTTCAAACTTGTTTTTCAAAATTGCATCAAAATCTTCTTTTCAAAAACATGTTTTCAAAATCACAATCCTAGGGTGATTCTAGCTTTTCCATGGCTAGGGTTGCTTTAGGAAAGTGTTACATTAAAAGGGACCGATACGGTCTATATTTTCAAAATCTTGTTGTTTTCAAAACCGCTTTCCTAAAGTGGTTCTAGCCTTCCTATGGTTAGAATTGCTTTAGGAAAGTGAGATGTTTTTACACCTTCTAAAAATTCTTTTTCCAAATCCCTCTTTCTAAAAATCTCTTTTTCAATATACTTTCCTAAAACTCTCCTCTCCAAAATTGTTTTCAAAAACTCCTTTTCAAAATCTATTTTTCAAAATCTCTCTTTTTCAACTCCTTTCCAAAATCCTCTCCCCAAAATTCACTTTCTAAAAACTCTCTCCAAAAATCTTTCCAAAAACTCTCTTTCCAAAATCTTCCTTCTAGAAACTCCCCTCTAGGATTCTTCTTTCCAAAATCTACGTTTCCAAAAACACACTTTCCAAAACTCCTTGTCTTTAAAATCTTTTTCAAAAACTCTATTTTCAAATTCACTTTCCAAAAACTCCTCCCTAGGATTTCCCTCTAAAAACTCGTTTCCAAAAGCGTATTTTCCAAAAATATCTTTCCTTAGAGCCCAAATCGAGCCTTAGAGCCCACAATTAGGAAACCCTAATTTTCTTTCCAAAAACATGATTTTCAAACTTTGCCCCAAACCTAGGTTTCCAAAATCTTTTGTTTTCTACATCAAAACTATACATGTTTTCAAAACCTCTTTTCTACATCAAAACAACAATTTTCCAAATCTAGAGTTTCTAGAATTTCCCTTTCCAAATCCTAGCCAAATCCTACCTTCCCTTTAGGAAACCAAATCCAATCTCCCCGTTTAGGAAACTAGATCTCGTCCTCCGTTTTAGGAAACAAAATCCAACCTTTCTCTTTTAGAAACCAAATCCAATCCCTTCCTAATCCAAATCTTTTCTAATTCCAATCCTTCCTAATCTTCCACTTTCCTAAATCTTAAGTTTCCAAAACTTGAACATAAAAATCTTTCCTAAATTTTAAAAACTCAACTTTCGAATCTTTCCTAATTCAACCCTTTCCTAATTCTACCCTCTTTTCAAATCTTAACTTCTTAAACCTAAGTTTTCAAACCTTTCCTAAACTCAAGCCTTTCCTAATTTCAAGACTTTCTAAAATTTAAACCTAAAAACTTTCTAAATTTGAAACTTTCTTAAGTTGAATCTTTCTAAACCTAGAACTTTTTAAATTCTAAACTCTCTTGAACTTCAAATCTTTCCAAATTTAAGACTTTTCTAAATTCAAAACTTTCTTAATTCAAACATTTCCTAAACTGAAAACTTTTCTTTTTCAAACCTTTCCCAAAATGAAACTTTTCTTATTTTCAAAACTTCCTTGTTTTCAAAGCTTTCCAAATTCAAAACTTCCCTTTTTCAAAACATTTCTAAATTCAAAACTTTCCGATTTTCAAAACTTTCTTAATTTGGGAACTTTCCTAATCTGAAAACCTTTCCTTTTTCGAAAACTTTCCTAAACCTAAAACTTTCCTAACTCGAAAACTTTCCAAAAATGAAACTTTCCTAATTCGAAACTTTCCTAAATCGAACATTTTCTAATTCAAACATTTCTTAAATCCAACCTTTTCTAATCTCCTAAACCTTCCAAGTCAAGTCAAACCTTTCCTAAGTCTCTTTCCTAAGTCTAGGTTTCTTAAAACCTTCATTTTTCTAAAACAAGTCCAAATCTATCTTTTCAAATCAAAGTCCAATCTTTTCCAAAATTTCAATTTCCAATTTCCTTTTCCAATCTCAAATCAAATCCAGTTTTCAATTCAATCTCTTTCTTATAATCCAATCTCTCTCTTCAAATCAATCTCTTTTCAATTGGACTCCGGTCCGAACTACGACTGACCTGATTCCCCCAAAGGGATACGTAGGCAACCTTCATAGGTGCGGTCACAATACTTTTCAAACTTTCAATTCCACCCTCATGGGTGTGGTTTTCAAAATCTTCTCAAATCTCAAATTTCAATTTCAAAATTTCTATTTTCAAATGCCTATTTTCAAGTTTTCAAGCTTTTCAATTTCAATTCTATTTCTTCAAATCTCTTTCAAATCAAATCCAACTTCTTTTCAAATCTATCTTTCCATTCTCTTATCTTGCACTTGCATATCATGCATCATAGTTTTCAAACATTATTTTTCAAAGTGAATAGGGTTGTCCATTAGTTAATTAAAGGCTCTTATAGGTGAATCTAGGGTAGATTGACATGTAGGTACCGAAAGGGCGGGGTAGGGTGATAGCTTAGTGCGTCTTCCCTACACGTAACCAACCTCCGAACCTAGATCACTGTTTTCAAAGACCAAACGGAGTCATTTTTCTAAAAAGGGCTAAATGTTTTCCAAAGGTTGCCAAACAACTTGTTTTCTTAAAAACCCTCTTTTGAGGAGATATTTTCAAAAACCTTTTTCTAAAAACCCTAAGTGTAGTCTTCGGATTATTCTTAGTTTTTAGGTGACCTAACTCACCTTAATCAAGTTAGGTGGCGACTCCGAATCTTTTTCAAAAGCCCTTTATTCAAACCTATTTTCAATTCAAACCTAGTCGCACTCATTCTTCTAGGAGGGTGAGTTCTAACGAGAGAGTACAGCATTTTTCCCGCTTGTGTGAGTATTCCTCGAGTGCGAAAAATCTGGGCGCGACACATGCCTAGGAAGGTCTTGGAAAGAATCACCATGCCATAGATTTTCTTTAAGTTCTCCCTAAAATGATGTGGGCCCAGCCCCCTTGATAATGTGGTGAAACTTAACCTTATATGTTCATGACCCTATTATATTGTGGTTGTCATGTTCATGACTTGTATTCAATATAACATTCAAGGCTGTTTTCAAATTTACATCAAAGTTCTCCTTCAAAACTTGCATTCAAAACCTTCTTCTTTCAACTTGTTTTTAAAACTAAAATCCTAAAATGATTCTAACCATTCCGTGATTAGGGTTATTTTATGAAAGTGTTATATTCAATATAACCATCAAGGTCTAAATTTGAGTTCAAGTCTTAAATTGTTTTTCAATAAATCACAATTTTATAGTGATTCTAGCCATTTTATAGTTAGGGTCGCTTTAGGAAAGTGTTACATTCAATGGGATCATCAAGGTACAAATCTTATTTTCAAATCCTAGTGGTTTTCAAAATCACAACCCTAGAATGGTTCTAATCCTTTCATGGTTTGAATTATTTTAGGAAAGTGAGACATTTAAGAAAACTTGCCAAAGTCTACATTCAAACTTTTTCAAAATAGTTTTTGTAAATCCACTTCCTAAAAAGCTCTTTTCAAAGATCTACCTTCCCAAAACTCCTTATTTTGAAGACAAATTAAAACCGTAGAATCTATGATTAGGAAACCCTAATTCCTTTCTTAAAATCATGACCCTCTATTTGCCTCAAATCATTGATTTCCAAAACCTTTTTTTCTACCAAATTATAGTTTTTTAAATTTAAGATTTTCAAAACTCAAGCTTTCCAATTTCGAACCAAATCAATTCTTCCAATTTTTGAAACTAAATCAAATCCTGCATTTTTAGAAATAAAATCTAATCCTTTGTTTTAGGAAATAGAAATCAAATCTTTCCTAATTTCAATATTTCTAAATTTCCAAATTTTCTTTTTCAATACTTTTTTAAAAAAATAAAATAAAATTTCCTTTTTCAATTGAAATCCAATATTTTCAAGTGCTTTGCATGAACCCTAGGTCTTAGGATTGCCTAAATCCCAAGTTACCTCAATCCTAGGTCAAACCTTTTCTAGCTCAACTTTCTGAATTTAACTTTTCAAATCTTTCCAAATTCCAACCTTTCTAATTTTAAACTCTTAAATCTTATTTCCGAGTTCTAATCTTTCTAAGTTCAAACCTTTCTTAAATCAAGGCTTTCCTAAAATGGATCTTTTTAAATTCAAATATTTCCAAAATCAATTCTTTCCTAAGATGAAAACTTTCCTAAAATAAAAACTTTCTTAAAAAGGAACCTTTCTAAGTTCAAGTTTTTCAAATTCTAAGTTTCCAAGTCCTTTCAAACCAAGTATTTCTAAATCAAGCCAAATCTTTTTCAACCTTTCTAAGTCAAGTATTTCTAAAACAAATCAAACCGTTTTCAATCTTTCCTAATTCGAAACTTTCATAAAATCTAACTTCTAAAATCAACCATATCTATTTCTAGTGCATGTTTCAACCCAAGGTTTCATAAAGCCTAGGAGGCCAAAATCTTAATTCAACCCTAACTCTAAGTTGGAAACTTCAACTCTTTTTTAAACCAAGTTAGTTTTCAAACTTCAATTCAAGTCAAAGCTCAACTCAATCTTTCCAAATCAAGTCCAAATTCAATTTTATATCATCAAGCTCAATTTCAAATCAAAGTCAATTCCAAGTTTGATTTTAAATCAAACTTTTCAAAGACCTCAAAGTTTCTTTTCAAATCAAACAAGACCTCATTGGACCCCGAGTCTGAAATACGACTGACCTGATTCCCAATAATAGGCAACCCTCACGGGTGCGGTTACAACCTTTTTAAAGTTTTTAATTCCATAACCTTTTTCAAGTTTTGAATTTCCATAACCTTTTTTAAACTTCAAATTCCTTTTTCAAATTTATTTTCAAAATCAAATCTTTTTCTTGCACTTGCATATTATGCATCATATAATTCTTCTCAAAGTGGATAGCATTGGACATTGTATAATCAAATATTCTAATTGAGTGAACTTAGGGTAGAAAGATATATAGATACCGCAAAAGCGGGATAGGGTGATAGCTTTGTGCATCTTACCTATACATAATCAACTATTGGACCATAGATCACCGTTTTTACAAGACCAAAATCAGAGTCATTTTTCAAAAAGGGCTTAAACATTTTTCAAAGGTTGCCAACAACCTATTTTCCAAAAACACCCTTTCTTGAATAAGTTTTCAAAACTTTTTTTTAAAAACTCTAAGTTTGATCTTCGAATTTTCCTTAGTTTAGGTGATCTAACTAACCTTAATCAAGTTAGGTGATGACTCCAAATCTTTTCCAATAACATTTAAATCCAAACTAGTTTTCTAGACTCAATCTAGTCAGTCAATCACTGTACGGGCCTACCAGGCCCAATAAAGGCAAAATGACCAAAATGCCTTTTGTAGCATTGCCCGGTCCAATTCCAATTGGCGTGTCTTCCTAAAGACAATAAGTCCTTATTTCAACCACAATCCTAATTCCAATTATAGTCCTAGTCAATCAAACTCAATTCGACACGTCGTTCGTGTCTATTGATTGGCCATCCGTATAATCAGTTTCCGTTTTATTTTTATCTTCCATATAAATAAAAGAAATTGATAATTAGCATTTTATGTTATTTGTCAATGTAATTGTTCAGTGCTTCAAATTTTCCTAATGTGCTTGTAAAGTGTAAACTATTTATAGGTTTTAAGGGTATATAATCTGCTGTGCTGCCTATTCAATCACCCCAATATTGTCCACCACTCCAGTCATATATTTATCTTACCCATTCCTACCTTAACCATGCCCGCTTAAGCACCTAACTTTGGGGCATGACCAAACTTCAATAGGTCGGTTCAACGCATCTGTACCTTTGATACCTTAGCTTGCACTCAGACAAAAGCCTACCATAACCTCTTAAAGAACAATATCCTGAAGTCCATACCGGCCCATCCATTGTCAAGCCCTTTACCTCCAACCTTTAACTGCGCCCTCACTTACGAGTATCATTCGGGAGGATAAGGGCATGACACTGAAAACTGCTTCTCTTTCAAACACAAGATTTAAGATCTGATAGACAATAAGATTATTGACATCTAACTAGTGAACGCTACTCGTGACCCCAATGTTACCACAAATCCTCTGTCGGACCACACAGTGAACCTGTTGCTGGAGGAAATAAAAGAGGATGATGGGCTGGAAGAGGTCACGATCGAAGATTACAAGAAAGATTGGGAGACCGATGAAGAGAGCGATTGGGAAGAGAAATTCCCACCATGCCCAATCTATCGCCACTATCCAAATGAAGTATATAACCCCTCTGACTGGTCAGCTGAGGAATCTGTGCCCATAGAGGGGGTCCTTACCAAAGATATGATCACTGATGGTTAGGGTGATGAGTTTTTACACCCTAAGTATGTCATAGCCGAGCGCCACCTATCAAAGAAGCCCTGGCTTGCAATTGAATTTGACTATGAAGACATGGGTTAGGGGCCTAAAGAGCCAAAAGCATCGGTAGAGCCATTTGAGCTGGAAGGGGGTGAGCTCGCCGAATTATTTTTCGGAGAAACCAAGGAGATAACAAAAGAAAATAAGGGGTCAATGAAGCTGATAACTGCACCATCACCGTCAACACACCTAGAGCCCTAAAAGAAGCGCTTGCCTGCCTTACTTGGTCCAAAAACCTCAATGGTGAATGGAGCATCAAACACGTGGGCATTATTCCAAAGCCCAACTGAAAGGGTTCTCTTCAAAAGCATACAAGAGAGGGGTGTTTTCACTAGTTTTCTTTCTATCCCTTCTACTTTTTGTCTTTAAATTTATGTCTATATTTCCATAAGAACTCTATGCTTTTCACTGAAATAATAAAAAAGGTAGTTTTTCATTCAAAATGTTGTTGTCTCATATTCTTGTGAATGGTGAATGCTTCCAAAACAAGGGGTGCGTTCTATTTTATGGAGGACTTGACTTGAAAGGTGTGATACCATGAGTTAACTACTCGCCGAATGATTAACCTTTCAAAAAGAGAGATGACAAGGATGAGTGAGGAAACCACCCAAAAGTAGCACTTACAAGATACCGAAGCTAAGTGATGGGTAGCTAGAGTATCAAACAAAAGAGGAGCCATCCTTCATTTTTCCAAAAAAAAATGTATATCCTTTTTGCTTAATCCACTAGTGCCTCGCGAAAAGTGAAAGATTTCTTCGCAAACTTGATCCAAAACCATCCCCCGACATTGGGGCAGACAGATAACTGAAGACTCAACAAAGAATGCCGCTCATTTTCCATCAAACTGAAGCAACGTGAAGGCTCTATGGATCAAGCAATTTGGTTCAAAATGAAGAGGGGCCGTCAATTTATTTCCTATATTGTCAAAAGCAACCATTGTCAAACTCGTTAAGTCGATTATGTTTCTTTCCAAGAGAACTCTAACCTAGGGATCACTGCCCTTAATGGGTTAGAATAAAACACTAAGAAAAAAATTGAGAGAATTGAGTTGTAGAAGTATCCACCTCACAAAAAGAAAGAAGAGGAAAAGAAAAAAAGAAAGAGTTATCAAGGGGCAAGCTGCCCTGAAAAAAATGAAAAAGAAGAAAAAAAAAAAAGATAGGTCATTTCATGCCATCATGAAGAGCATATAGGAAAGGCAAGAAGGGAAATCTAAAGGTAATCGTCGACGATAAAGAAGTCTAGTAGAAGCAATAGGTTCGAGGTTTTACCTTTTCTTACAAAACCCTAGAACCATGGCCTACATTACAACCCTATTAAAGTCTTCTCCGATTGAAAAGGGATTGTTGGATCCAAATAAGCCAGACATGTTGCCAAGACAAAAGAAGGGTACTAGTAGACCAAACCCCACCGAAAGACCAACCAAGGATAGTATGGATGTAAACCCTACTGAAAGCAACATCAAACTTATGCCTGCATATCCATTTGATTTCAAACCCCATAACTTAGCCTACATTATGGTCCTAAAACAGAGCCTCCTCAAATTGAAAATCGATTGCTCATCGTTATGCCAAAGGTCAGGTAAGTCGTTGCCTAAGCCGCTAGGGTCGAGAGTTCAAGCCAAATGATCCCAAACACTAACTCAAAGTAGAAATTCAGAGTTGATCAAAAGGATGGGAAAGGTACGAAACCCTATCATTCGGTTAAGGTAGGGTTAAGCCAAAGGAGAGGCCAATCCCTTGAAAAGGAAGGAGTTGCCATTTCAAGAATGCAAAGTTTGATAGCACCGCGTTCATTTTATTAACTGGTGTATTCCTCACATGTGCATGCATTTTTTTATAAAAATTTTGACATGAGCTTCGCATACATAGGACATAGTTCCATGTAGAAACAGAAGTCACCAATGCAGTTTAATATCATCTCTAAAACATGTAATAAACATACATAATGAACATTATCCCTGTTTATGCATCTGTTCATATATCTAGCTATTTAAATCATAAACATCCACCTCTGCTCATACATTAATACATACATCTGGTTATCTGAATCATAAATATCTATTCTATTCAAAAATTACAAAATAAACTGTCTAACAAAAACTAAATGCATGTCCAGGACTTGGTGCAGAAGAGAAGTTGGGCCTGCGACAAGGGGCACCCATCAAGGGTCAAAATCAATGTTGGGATCAAAATCCTCAAAACCTGGCTTATGAAGAGGCGGACGACTACTAGAAGCACCAGCATTCTACGAGAAGGAAGAGCTTAAATCAGTAGAGCAGATGAATAAATAAACAATGGCAGAACAAAAAGAAAGAAAGGACAACATACCCCACTACCTCCCATACGAGCCAACCATGCGGTCAAAGTGACTACCTCCAGCTAGTACTAGTCCCTCTCCATCTGGAACTGGTCCCTATCAGTCTGGTACTGGTCTCTTTGATCCCTCATGGAAACAAACTCGGCCTCAGACATATATCCACTGGCCTGACACCACAAGTCTACTACCTCCTGACCAATGGCGTAACCTCCGACCACCACCTCGAACTGGGTAAAGGCATATATAGAATGAGCCCCAAAATGTGTTGTGTAATTAGTCTTTAGAGGAAGCAAAAAACTAGCACCCGGCTGATGCTTCTGGTACAGAATAAGAACTCCCTCAATTAAAGCTCCGAACATATACTCAGGTGGATCCCCAGTGGATCGAAACTCCTCATGGAATTGATGCTAATACTGGTCCCAAATAGGACTCCTAGGACTCATCACTAAGAAAATAAATCCTCGATATAGACATTGAGACTAGATATCTAACTGCTTCACAATGAATTAACCTAACAAAGGGCCGCTAGGTCACATCTTTCACCTCTATCAACTCTAGGTTTGCCCATATCATCACAAAGTCGGTGATCTCAAATCGGTGGGCCACCTAATCATGAGCTCATCTCAAGGCCCGGGGATAAAGGTCAGCCTTTGCTACCTCTGGACGGCGGACTAACAAGTACTTGTAGCTCAGCCAGACCAGAAGGGGCCAAAATCCAGTCATACAGCCCCAGCGGGAGGAAGTCTGGACCTGCGTAGATTTTAGGAAACAACCAAAGGAGAAAGACCCCCAGTCTAACTCTGATAAGGCTCCCAGGTCGACTACCACACTTACCAGTTTAAAAGGGATGACCGACTTATTGTTATTGTAAAAGCAACTAAAAAAAATGTATAGAATCAGTCATCACCTTATAATGTCTCATCGCATAGGGGGTGGCTCAACAGAGAAGGTGCTCTCATCCCGACTAAGCTAGGATATGGGAAAACTTGAACGTTCAGGAGGTGGCAAATCCAACAGAGCACAAGCCTCGACTCTACTAATTGGCTGTAGGGTAATCTGACGGCCAACAAAATAAAGCCCCATAATAATGGCCTAGTCTAACGGAGTAGGACCCAACTCAAAGCCCACAAAGTGAAAGGTCCTTGTCTCTCCAAACCATATCTCAATCAATGGCAACACCAAATGCCTATTCAGGCAGTTTGCTTGTAATCTCATGAATGCATCGAATCCAATCTCTGCTATAAAGGCACGATAGGATGGAGCAGCCCACTGCATGGTGCTAAAAGCCTAATGGACGGCCCCTCTAAATGATGTATGTACATAGGGAGGTGGCAAGTGTTGCCAAGAGTATACACTGGGATGGTAAGCTAGATCCCCCAATGGAGGAATATCTAGTACCTCCAAATCCCCTAAATCAGCATTCGTCTGCCTCCGTCTAGTAGAGGCCTTCCCATAACTGGTCGTATAGTCACCTAGGCATAGTGCCTCCTCCTGGGTATCAATCTCTCCCTCAAAAGCCGACTCAACAGGAGGAAAAGAGTCAACTGGAGGCATAATGCCCGTCCCACTCTGACTGGAAGATGCCCTGCCAGCAAATCTATGGCTACCCCTAGAATGGCTAGAAATGCCAAAGGAATTTGTACAAGCCCTCTTTCTGGACTGGTGTCTACTTTAAGAACCTGCATCAACCATCTTGAAAGTCAAATGAAGGTAAAGATATCAATATATGGTATATACAGTCCAATAGGACAAGAGGTATGGAAAAAAAAAAAAACAAAGAAAAGAATGAAAGACACAAGTCTTAGCAGAGTCTACTCAAAATCAATTCTCAAAAAGGTTTCCTAACTTTTTCCTTCAAAAGTTCATTTTTAAAATCAATTCTCAAAAGGTTTCCTAGCTTTTTCCTTTAAAAGTTTATCTTCAAAATCAATTTCTAATGTTTCTTAATGTTTCCTTCCAAAAGCTATTTCAAAATCAAGGCCTAAAGTTATTTTGAAAATCAAATCTCAAAGGTTTCAGTCAAAATTCATCTCAAAACATTTGTAAGCCTCTTTTTCAAAAGATTTCTATTCCAATAAAGTTTTAAGGTTTTCTAAAAAAATTTCCTTCAAAAAGTCTTGTTCAAAATCAATCCTCAAAGATTTTCAAGGTTTCAATCATCAAAAAACTCTTCCTTCCAAAGTTTTTATCAATTTCAAAGTTTTCTAAATTCAAAATCCATTTTCAAAGGTTTTCTAAGTTTTCCCCTCAAAAGTTTTATTCAAAAGTCCATTTTCAAAGGTTTCTCTAAATTTTTCCTTCAAAAAGTCTTATTCTAAAAGATCTCCGAGTTTCTCAGGGTCTTCTCTGTCGAAAAAGCTTCACCTTCAAAGGTTTTATATCTTTTCTCTTTAAAAAGATTTTATTTCAAAAATTTTCTAACTATTTCCTTAATTTCATAAAATTTTGTTGGAGTCTCGTTTATAAATGGCCCCTACAATGCCCAAGACATGACAACAGAACACAAGTCGTGCACTCCACGATACCACAATCACATAGCACCAACACACATAAAACAATCTATGCATATTCTTAAGATATTTAAATTTTCAAACACATATACTATTTTTCAAAAAATCCAATAGTTTTCAAAATTGTAACAAAATCTCTCAAAACTACTTCAAATATTTTCTAAAATATTATCATATTTTTCTAAAGGCCAAATTCAAATATTTTCATTGATTTCTCAATTTTCCTACTTTTCAAGAAGTTTTTTATTTTTTGAAAAATCAATAATTTGTTTTCAAAAAATCAAGAAACTTCATATGGTTGTTCAACACATTTTTCTAAGGCACATAATGCAAAAATCTAGCTAGAAAACCTAATACTCAAAGTTGTAGGAGCGAATTTTCAATTCTTGCAGAAACTCTCCTTACATAAATATGCCAAACTACTCAAACTCAATCAAACAAGCGTCAAAACGCAGAAATAACTCCATCAAAGTACTCAAAGCACATCAAAATATCAATTTTGACTATCTACGCGACTCAAATGGAGTTCTACTCATTGAAATCAACATAAAACAAAAAACTCACCTCTTGGAGTTCTTCGGTAAAATCTTCTTTTCCAGCAACAATTCTGGTGACGTTGATTACTTCCAGTAACACCTCGATATGCCCCAAATTCACTCCTTCAATGCTCAAGAGTCTTTCTTGGCAGAAATCTTGAAGAAGCTTTAAAACCCTCAAAATCTCTCAGGAACCCGTAAGCTTTGAATCAGACGGTGTGTTGTTTTAAAACTCCAGGCTTGGTGCCACTAGTAGTGGTTCCAAGGTATTTTTATGCCTGGCACCACTCTTAGTGGCGCCACACTCAAATCCTGGGCAACTTTGCCTTTTTGCCCACCAAAATCTGATTTCAAATTCCCTCTTGGGCGAAATTACCATTTTTAAACTCCAGTCTTCACAAGTATTCAAATTTCATACCTTCGATCGCCTCGTGGTCAACATGGGACCCTTAATTTATTATTTTTTACCTTCGACAAGTAAAGACAAAGAAAGAGGGGCAGTTGTAAGCACCTCATTTTTGCCTGCTCGGCAATCTCCGGTCTAACCGGACTCACATTCAAACTAACACCGACACATTCAAGTTCAAATTAGTTGTCCAGAATCAATCCAGTTAATCAATCGCTTTGCATTTCGACAGGCCCAATAGAGGCAAAACAACCAAAATACCATTTTTAGCAAGCTCGATCTAATTCTAGTTGGCATGTCTTCCTGTAAGCACCCCATTTTTTACCGTTCGGCAGTCTACACTCCGTCCAGACTTGTGTTCAAGTCATTGTGGGCATATTCCAATCGAAACCAACTTTCTAAAGTCCAAATCCCGTCTGTCCATTGCTTTGCGGGCCCACCAAGCCTAAATAGAGGCAAAATGACTAAAATGCCCTTAGGGGCATTGTCCTTTCCAATTCCAATCCCTCTTTCGAGACAGTTTATTCCTTGAGACGGTTCCAAATTAGGCACGTCTTTCTGAAGACGGTAAGTCCCCTTTCCAATCCCTCTTTCTCGACAGTTTATCCCTTGAGACGGCTCCAAATCAGGCACGTCTTTTTGAAGCCGGTAAGTCCCCTTTCCAATCCCTCTCTCGAGACAGTTTATTCCTCAAGACGGTTCCAAATCAGGCACGTCTTTCCGAAGACGGCAAGTCCCCTTTCCAATCCCTCTCTCGAGATAGTTTATTCCTCGGGATAGTTCCAAATCAGGCGCGTCTTTCCGAAGATGATAAGACCCCTTTCCAATCCCTCTATCAGGACAATTTATTCCTCAAGACGGCTTGAGTAGTGGAAATACTCGCAAACATCACAACTGTCCGAGTAACGGAAATTCTCGTAAATAGGTCGATATAGGGAATTGCCAACAAACCCCTGTGTCACGACGACCGCCGTCAGAGTGGCGGAAACACTTAAAACCCAGGTCAACACCAGTGCCTACTAGCCCACTTCAGTGAAAAATGACCAAACTACCCCTAAGGCCTTTTCTGAGACTTTCTGGTCAAGATGACCATTTTACCACTAGGCATCTGAACGCCCCGGGAACCACGCCAGCTCTGGGTATCAAATCGAAAACCTCTTGAGATTGCTTTTTATAGTATTCTCAACCCTCTCTTTATCCTTTCGGATCATTCTGAGTCAGTTCCGGCTAACCCGGTACAAAATTATCGTTTTGCCCCTAGAAGGCCGGTCACCTTTTCCGACCACACCGGCTCTGGGTATTAAACCGGTAACCTCCCGAGAATGCTTCTTATAGTATTCTCAACCTTTCCTTATTTTTCCAGATCATTCCGAGTCAGTTCCGGCCAACCCGGTGCAAAATGACCGTTTTGCCCCTAGAGGGCCGGTCGCCTTTTCTGACCACACCGGCTCTGGGTATCAAACCGGAAACCTTTGGGAACATTTTCAATAATATTTCCAAATCTTAAGTCTTCTTTCGGGACAGTCCGAGTCTGTCTCAGTAGCTCCCTGATCTGATTGACCGTTTTGCCCCTAAAGGCCTAGTCAACCCTTCTAACACATTATATCCTCATTTTTCAAGTCAAATACCTCCGCGACACTATTCTAATTGTTCCTGCTCTTTTCCGGCCTTCCGGGTCATGCCCGGTCCTCCAAACTCCTTCTCGGGCTTTCCGGAGTCACTCCTAGTGAACCTAGGCTAAAAATTGCATGGTAGTCACTAGTACAGGCGCCCAAATCTAGTCAAAGATATGTTGCTTGCCGACCTAAATACTTTCCTAACTGGCTGGCGCCACTACAAGCCAAGAATTGGCCTGACGCCACTCCTAGTGGCGTCAAGAGCAATTTTGGCCTAGTGCCACTGCAACAGGTGCCAGTACATTCCCCTATCTATAAATACAGAGCCTCTTTCAACGTGAAGGAGATCCGCAAACTCAGTCTAAAAATCATATATTTCGATATACAGAGCTCGAACACTCCAAAAACCCTAGCCTCCCTAGGTTTTCCAAACCCTTATATACACTCATATGCACCCCCCATACACTTATCACTAGCCTCCAACCCTCCTTTGAAGACTTGAAGAGCTGCAAACCAAAGTCTTAAAGATTAAAGACGAGCCCTCGAAGATCAAGACTGAAGTGAAGCGAAGACCGAAGAAAGTAAGGCGCGCAAAATAAACAAGACACAAGGTAGGCTTTATATTTAAATTTTCGCACTTCCCCCCTCTCTCTTCTCTCTCCTAACCCACCTGGGTTTTCTCTATTTTAATCCCTCATCTCTTTCCTGCCCCTTTCTTTGCATGCTTGAAACAAGGGGACTCCCGATCCATGTGTAGGATTAGACTATCGGAGGGTCACCGTGTTGGGGGCTTTCCTTTAGGCTAACTGGAGAACACGCGGGTCCGGCCCCTTTGATTATGTGGTGAAGCCTTAACCTTGTATGTTCATGACCCCAAAATTGCATTGTGCATATCATGATCTTGCATCTTCGAAAAATCGTTTTCAAAAATCGTTTTTAAACTTGTTTTCAAAATTGCAACAAATTCCTCTTTTTCAAAAATTGTTTTCAAAATCACAATCCTAGGGTGATTCTAGCTTTTCCATGGCTAGGATTGTTTTAGAAAAGTGTTACATTTAAAGTGACTTTCATGGTCCATATTTTCAACCCTTGTCGTTTTCAAAACCGCTCTCCTAAAGTGGTTCTAGCCCTCTTATGGCTAGAATCGCTTTAGGAAAGTGGGATGTTTTATACATTCTAAAAACTCTCTTTCCAAATCCCTCCTCCTAAAAATCTCCTTTCCAACATGCTTTCCAAAAAGCTCCTCTTCCAAAATTGTTTTCTAAAAACTCTTTCCAAAGATCTATTTTTCAAAACCTCCATTTCCAACTCCTTTCCAAAACGCTCTCTTCAAAGTTTACTTTCCAAAAACGTTCCCTAGGTCTCTTTCCTAGAAAAACTCTCCCCAAAAAATCTTTCCAAAAATTCTCTCCAAAATATTTCCAAAAACTCTCTTTTCAAAACCCATCTTCTAGAAACTCCTCTCTAGGTTTTCTTTCCAAAAATCCTCGTTTCCAAAACGCACTTTCCAAAAATACCTTTTCTTAGTGCCCAAGTCAAGCCCTAGAACCCACAATTAGGAAACCCTAATTTTCTTTCCGAAAACATGATTTTCAAACTTGCCTTAAAACCTAGGTTTCCAAAACTTCTTGTTTTCTACATCAAAACTATACACATTTCTAAAACCTATTTTCTACGTCAAAACTATAGCATTCCAAATCTAGGGTTTTCTAAAACTTCCTTTTCCAAATCCTTGCCCAAATCCAATCTTCCGTTTAGGAAACTAGATCCTATCCTCCGTTTTTAGAAACAAAGTCATGCCTTCCCTTTTAGAAACAAAATCCAATCCCTTCCTAATCCTCCACTTTCCTAAATCTTAAGTTTCCAAAACTTGAACATAAAAATCTTTCCTAAATTTTAAAACTCCATTTCCAAATATTTCCTAATTCAACCATTTCCTAATTCTACCCCTTTCCAAATCTAAGTTTTCAAACCTTTCCTAAACTCAAACGTTTCCTAATCTCGAGATCTTCTAAAACTCTAAAACTTTCTAAATCATAAACTTTCCAAATTTCAAATCTTTCCAAATTTAAAACTTTCTTAAGTTAAATCTTTCTAAACTTCCAAACTTTCTAAATTCTAAACTTTTCTAAACTTCAAAATCTTTCCAAATCTAAAATTTTTCTAAGTTGAAACTTTCTTAATTCAAATCTTTTCTAGATCTTTCCTAATTTAGAATCTTTCTATAAATCTAAGCTTTCCAAATTCAAAACTTTCTTAACTTGAAACTTTCCAAATTCTAAACCTTTCTTAGTCTAAACTTTTCCTAATTCAAGACATTTCTAAAATTCAACACTTTCCTATTCCAAAACCTTTCTTAAAACGAAACTTTCTAATTTTTAAAACTTCCCTATTTCAAAATATTCCAAATCCAAAACTTTCCTATTTAAAAAACTTTTTAAATTCAAAACTTTTCTAATTCCAAAACTTCTCAAAAATGAAACTTTCCTAATTCGAAACTTTCCTAAATCGGACCTTTCCTAATTCGAATATTTCCTAAATCCAATCTTTCCTAATCTCCTAAACCTTCCAAGTCGAGTTAAATCTTTCCTAAGTCTAGGTTTCTTAAACCTCCATCTTTCCAAAATAAGTCTAGATCTTTCTTCCAAGTTCTATTTTTTCGAATCAAAATCCAATCTCTTCAACTCCAAAATTCTAAATTCCAATTTTCAATCCTCTATTCTAAGTTCAAATCAAATCCTTTTTCCAATTCAATCTCTTTCTTCCAATCAACTCTTCTATTCTCAATCGGACTCTTGTCTGAACTACGACTGACCTGATTCCTTCAAAAGGTTACTTCGGCAACCCTCATGGGTGCGATCCCCACATTTTTCAAATTTCCAATTCCATGACATTTTTCAAAATTCTATTTCTACAATTTCTTTCCAATTTCCAATCCTACAATTTTCTTCAAGTTTCCAATTCTATGATCTATTTCTATTTTTCAATTTTCAATTTCAATCGTCAAATTTAAGCTGCAATCAATTTCTTTCCAAATCAAATCAAACTCTTTTCAAATCTATTTCCAAATCTCTTTTCTTGCACATGCATATCGTGCATCATGTTAGTTTCTTTTCAAACAATGTTTTTCAAAGTGGATGGGATTGAACATTAGTTAGTTAAAGACTCTCGTAGGTGAATCTAGGGTAGATTGACATGTAAGTACCGAAAGGGCGGGGTAGGGTGATGGCTTAGTGCGTCTTCCCTACACGTAACCAACCTCCGTACCTAGAATCACTGTTTTCGTAGACCAAAAACGGAGTTATTTTCAAAAAATGGCTAAATATTTTCCAAAGGTTGCCAAATAACCTGTTTTCTTAAAAACCTTCTCTTGAGGAGATATTTTCACAATCGTTTTTCAAAAACCCTAAGTGTAGTCTTCAGATTATTCTCAGTTTTTAGGTGACCTAACTCACCTTAATCAAGTTAGGTGGCGACTCCAAATCATTTTTAAAAGCCCTTTATTCAAATCTATTTTCAATTCAAACCTAGTCGCACTCATTCTTCTAGGAGGGTGAGTTCTAACGAGAGAGTACAACATTTTTTCCACTCGTGTGAGTATTCCTCGAGTGCGAAAAATCTTGGCGCAACACTTCCTAAAGACGGTAAGTCCTTATTTCAACCTCAATTCCAATTTCAATTCCAGTCCCAGTCAGTCAAACTCAATCTGGCATGTCTTTCAAGAAAGTTGATCCCTTAGATAGTAAGTCCATCTAGTCCAGCACATTTTCTAAGAAAACTCCTTAGAACTATAAGTCCTTTCAAACCTGTCAACTGAGATGAAACCCAAGTCTCTGAGATAGTAGAACGGTTCACTTCTGGTGCCTGCTAGCCCATTAATGGAGAATGTCTATTATTAGGCACATCTTTCGAGAAAGTTGATCCATCAAATGATAAGACCATCTAGCAGCTTCCCGAAGATCAAGCAATCTTTAGAATGAACGCACACTCTCAGAGTGATAGAAATACTCACAAACATCATAACCATCAAAGTGGCGGAAACAATTGCAAATAGGTTGACATTAAGAATTGCTAACAAAACCCTTATGTCATGGGATCGAACACACCTCTTGGTCGTGGCATGTTTACCAAAGGACGGGATACCTTTAGAAACCAACTTGTCACACACCGTCAGAGTGATGAAAACACTCTAAATCTAAGTCAAAACTAGTGCTTGCTAGTCTACTCTAGTAAAAAAATGACCAAATTGCCCCTTAGTACCTAAGTCCTCAAAGTGGTAAGTCCACCGTTCCAAGATTATCCCAAAGACAATCCTACATGCTCGAGTGTCTTCCAGCCGGTTCCGGATCAATTCTGAGACCATCCGGTCAAAATAACCATTTTGCCCTAAGGCATCTGATAGCCTCCGGGAACCACACCAGCTCTGAGTATCAAACCGGTAACCTTATGAGGATGCTTCAAATAGTATTCTCAACCTTCCAATACCTTTCTGGATCATTTTGAGTCCATTTTGGTAAGCCTGATGCAAAATGATAGTTTTGCCCTTAGTGGGCCGATCGCCGTTTCCAACCATATTGGCTCTGGGTATCAAACCGGCAAACCCTTGGAACACTCTTGATAGTGTTTCCAACCTTCAAGCCTTCTCATGGGTCCATTTCAGTGTTTTTCTGGTTCGAATAATAGTTTGCCCTTGGTGGGCTGGTCAACCTTCTCAAATATTTCGGCATTATTTTTTAAGTCCGTTACCTCCGAGACACTCTTTTAAGGGTTTTTGTCTATCCCGCCTTCCGAATGATTCCCGAACCTTCAGGAGTCACTCCTAGTGGAGTCAAGCCAAACATTGCATGATAATCACTAGGACAGGCGCCCAAATCTTTTGCCCTGCATCCCAATGGTCAAAAGATATGTTTCTTGCTGCCTTAAAACTTTCCTAAGTGGCTGACACCACTAATAGTGGCACTAAGCCAATAAATGGCCTGGTGCCACTCTTAATGGCGCCATTGAAAAATTTACCCTAGTGCCACTTCAACAGACGCCAAGGTCATTTTAATTGCTTATAAATATAGACCCTCCCTCTATGTAAAAAGGGTCTGCAAACTCAGTCTAGAAACTCTATCTCTCTGAAAATGGAGCTCGAAGTCTCTCTAAACCCTAATTCTCTCAAGCCTTTCCAAGCCCTAGCCTCCATACACTCAAACCCTAGCCTCCATACATCTTATACACTTAAACACAAGCCTCAAAATATCCATTGAAGATTTCCTAAATTGGAACTTTCTAGAATCAAAACTTCCTATTTCAATTGCATGCTTCAATCCTAGGTTACCTAAGTCCTAGGATGTCAAAACCCTAGTTCAACCCTAACCCTAAAGTTAGGTTGCCTTAAACTCTTTTCTAAATCAAGATAGTTTTCAAACTTCAATATAAGTTAAGATGATTTGAAAGTTCAATTCAAGTATTTCAAAATAAGTCCAAATTCTACTTCAAGGCTCAATTTCAAATCCTCAAGTTCAATTTCAAATCAAAATCAACTTCAAAGTCAATTTCAAATCAAAGTTCAATTTCAAATCTTTCAATCAAATCTCTTCAAATCAAACTTTGCAAAAACCTCAAAGTGTCTATTTTCGATCGGACCCCGAGTTTGAACTACGACTGACCTCATTCCCAACAAAGGAATACGTAGGCAACCCTCATGGGTGTAGTCACAAGCCTTTTTCAAGCTTCAAATCTTTTTTTTAAATATATTTGCAAAATCAAATTCTTTCTTGCACTTGCATGTCATGCATCATATCGAACCTTTTTCTAACATTTCTTTTCAAAGTGGATATAAGTGGACATTGAATAATTGAAGATTCTAATTGAGTGAACCTAGGGTGAATGACATGTAGGTACCACAAGGGTGGGATAGGGTGATAGCCTTGTGCATCTTCCCTATACGTAACCAACCTCCGAACCTCGAATAACTGTTTTCAAAGACAAAAAATGAAGTTATCTTCAAAAGGGGCTTAAATCTTTTCAAAGGTTGCCAAACAACCTGTTTTTCAAAAAACCCTCTCTTAAGGTAATTTTTCAAAAACTTTTCAAAAACCTTAAGTTTAATCGTCGGATTGCACTTAGATTTAGGTGACCTAACTCACCTTAACAAAATTAGGTGGCGACTCCAAATCTTTTTCAAAAGCCCTTATTCAAATCAATGATAAGGATGAGTTTTAATGATAGTGTACCGTATATTTTTTCTACCGTTCTAGAGTACGACAAAAAACCAGGGTACGACAACTGGCAACTCCAGTCGAGACACTTAGAGGGTTAGGCCAATATTATGTCCTTTTACCCTTCACTCATCTAGAATCTTCGATTAACTTGTCCAATCTTATCCACTTCAAATCTTTCAAGATATAATTTTAAAAGTTGTTTTCAAAAAATTCATTGTTTGCATTCCATTCATATTTAATCACTCTATCATATATTAAGTTTGTCATCAAAGTACTTAATTATTGCATTTTATTGTGTAGGTGGATCCTGTTCATATTTAATTTTATTATTTATATAAACTGCCATCAACAAAAAGAAGCAATGGACAGATGGATGAGAGTTGTTGGGCCCTTTCCTTCGCTTTCAAAAATCTCACACACCCACTGCACGTGCACTTGCATTTGCATATTTACATACTTTACCTGATGATAACCCTTCTAGTTAGAAGATGGGACGGAACTTTGGTTATGGGTGGATGTTGTGTTAGTTTCTTAGCCTACGGCTCATGATGGTCCCCTTGCTCAGATTACCAACCGATAATGGCAACACCTCGGGGAGTGGGCCTAGGTTTGAAGATATAGGAACTGAGACTTCTTAGGAAATATTAGTAAGCCCTCAACCTCATGCTCATATAAAAACCCAGCATAACCGAACCTCTGCATACACTCACGTCAATTTTAACACCATAGAGGAAAGGGCGACTGCTTTACTTTCCTTTATTATTGTCCATTCCTACCTTTATAATGCTTGTGTAATGCTCATGCATGCAATTTTACTTTATAATTGCATTCTCTTTCCTTATGCTCTTGCTATACATGCACATGCATTCAATACTTCATTTTAAGACAAGAGTTACAAAGTAAATCAAGTTACTACATTCTCATGCATATGATCAACCCATAAAGAGTGACAGCAAGATCACTTTCCTTTGCAAAAATCTACCAAAATCCTAAGGGTTCCTATGTAACCTTAAGGACTCATGGCATACATTTCAAGTTATTCCATAAAGAAGGGCTCTAATCCCTCTATGTTTACGGAGATAGGGTTGCCAAAAAGACAAGGGACAACCAAAAAGCACGGTCTCTTAATGACCTCCTCAATGTCAAACTCAAAGAAGACAAATTTGAAGACTCAAGAGTAGTTTAGGATTTAAAATGTAAAAATAGATAGATAGAAGTCCCAAGAACAATGTTTCCCTTCCCCCTATTAAAATCTATTTCAATTCTGTTGTATCTAAACTCAAACGTTCAATATACTCTTCTATGTTTCATGAATGAATGAATGAATAAATGTTCTCAACCAACAGTATGGTATTTGCATACAGGGGCAAAATCCCTATCTCCAAAAAGTGAGCTGAATGCATCATACTTAGCCTTCCTCTCAAAAAGGGGTATCCCTGGGGCATGCATCACATAAAGCTCTCTAAAAATCAAACATTAACTTGTCACTTGTGTCCTTGTTTTTCTTTTCTTTCTTTCATATATACTACACCATAGAAGGACATCATTACTTGCAAGAAAGATTCACATCTACCTAGGGGCTCGATTTTCATCGGACAAAGAGCTTTGCTAATGGCAGCCAACCCTGAATAGACCTCCCCTGTCACTCGTGAGGAGATCAATGAGATGAAAAGAAAAATAGATGAAATATTCAAGCTAATGCAGGCAATGGCGTCCAAATGGACCTCTTTAATAGTGCCCTCAACCTTAATGCCACCCAATTAACCACTCAGGCAGGGGCATACTCAAATATTGAAGGAACTAGTAGAATTTTGAAAAAGAATGATGAAACTGGAGACCGTGATCTCTCCATCCTGCGTAAAATGACCTATGTGGAAAAAGAAGAAAAGTCAACCTCCCGACAGGACATCATCACCCAACCACAACGTCGACTCCATGTTGCCACACTACTCAATCCTCAAACTTCTACCAACCCCCCCACCTCCCACTCCCCCCCCCCCCCCCCCCCCCCCACCGCAAGATGCAGATTAGACATAGGTTGAAGTCAGGTGAAGTCAGGCATATCCTTTGTCAAGAGAAGGTTAAAAAAAGAAATTCAAAATTTCACTCCACTTGAATGCTCTCGAGATGCAGCTTACCGGCAACTTTGTGAATCTGGGCACCAGGTTATGGTACTTCCTAAGCCCACTCTTGACAAACCCCTTGAACCTGAAGGTTATAACATCAAAAGCTGCCACACAATAAAGCGCAAGATCCAAAGTCTCAGTGACTCCCATGCTACAAACCTAGCAGGAATCAGAACTATAGAATTTGACCTGTTGCCCTTACAACCGTCTACACCAACAACACCCAGGGTACCTACTTTTGAGTTAGTTTAGGTTTCTTTGTATGCTCGACCTAAAAGAGCAAGAGGGCGAAATCAACCATTTACCCAACTAGCTTACACCCTAACAAATACTTACAATGACCTGCTAAAAGCTGGATACCTACGCTCAATGCTAGCTACGCCACTATGTAAACCTCTACCTCCCTCATTCAACTAACACTCAGGTGCGCATATCATTTAGACGAACTAGGCCATGACACAAAAAGTTGCCGATCTTTGAAACACAAATCCAAGATTTAATAGATGCCAAGATCATCGAAATCAAGGAAGTGAAACCGATCCCCTCTATCCCTGCCAATCCGTAATGAGATCACACCGTCAATACAATCATGGAAGAGGAGATCAACAATAGTATCATCCTCAATTTGCCCTACTTTGTCTAGGGATACATCTGGCGAATGGAATACCAAGGAGGTTAGCATAGTCCAAAAACCCTATTAGGGGTTCTCTCCAAAAGGCCCACAAGAAAAGGGATGTTTCTACCAAAATCATCCGTTTTCTTTCTATCTTTCTATTTCTTTCACATCTTCTTTAAATAAACATTGCATGCCATTACGATTTGAAATGAAAAAGAGGTAGTTTTAAATTTATTCCTTTTGTCTCATACTCTTGTGGATGATTATTATTTTTAGGGATTCTTTTCCATTTTGTAATGACTCGACTTGAAGGATAGGATAGCATAGGCAACCTATTCAACTAGAGTTAAAACCTTTGAGAGAAAAAGAGAGAGTGAGAGTGAGAACGAAGACAGACTCGACAAAGAAGTGTGGGGCTTATTGAAGAAGCGACATTTAAGTGATATCCTGGATAAGTGGTGGGTAGCCAAGTCTCAAAATGATGAGAGGCCATTGTTCAATTCATCTAAAAAGAAACAAACACTGCCCTTTGGTCAACCCACTAGAGCCATAAGTGATTTCTATTTAGATATGTCCAAACCAAGAACCATCCCCACGCTAGGGTAAGCACAAAGTAGTTGATTTGATAGAATATAAAGGGATTTACTGGCAGAAACACACCATCTCTAGGAATATTTTCCAAATTTTATACAATGGCTTTATGAACTAAGCAACTCAATTTGAAAGGATGTGAGGCCCTTATTTCTGCTACCATACAATCGAAAATTATCCCTTTGCAAAGCCCACTCAAGCTAGTTACATTTTTTTTAAAAATCGTGAAACATAGAAGAGCACATTAGGCAGTCCTATCACTGCCCACATTGGGTTAAGGCAAAAACCTTGAATGAGAACTAATGAGCGCATGATAAAGATGTTAATTTTCAAGGGGATACTATATCAATGACATCTCTAAAAGGAAGCATTGGAGCGAATTTTTCGATGTCGAGAATAGTCTAGAAGAGCAGTGAGCTTAAAAAAAAAAAAAGTTGGTGTCTCTAAAAGTTGACTTAGGAACAAATTTCTTGATGACACTACAAGAAATTGGCCTTTTAGTGAGTAAAATATTAGCAAGGGAAGCAAATTTCTTGCTAAAGGTACCTCTTTAGCAAGGAAAAATATGATTCCTCACTAAAGTATTGAAATGACCACATTTATCGACAAACATAAAAATTCGTCGCTCTTACTCGTTGCAAAACCTCTGGCGGGAAATTATTTTGGCGGGATGTGTGGTAGGAGAATGAATTTGCAACCAAAGGTAATATTCCTCGCGGATGGTGAGTGGTAGTAAAGGTATTAGCAAGGGGACAAATAGATCATCGCTAAAGGTTTTGAAAAAGAATTGTGGCGACAAAAGCATCTGCTTGCAAACAAACTTCAATAACTTTTAGCAACAAAGTTTGTGTTCGTGGCGAATACTAAGGTTATAAACCTTTCCTAAGACACGCTGTTCCTCACTAAATATATCATATAAAGTCTTTAGCGAGGAACGCATAGGTTTCTTACTAAAAGAATTAATCAATTTATATTATAGTGACGACATTCAAATATCCTTGGTAATGGTGACCACAAATAACTAGGGGCAATTTTTTGTGCAGTGGGAAAATATTATTAGCAAGGAGACATAAATTTCCTTGCTAATGATGGTCACAAGATAGTCTTCAGTAAGAAATTATAAATTCCTCGCTAAATGTTGTAATCATACATGAAGGTTATTTATGCTAGATATCATTCAATTTTTTTAAATTGAAAAATAATAAGATGTACTCTAGGTAAGGCGGACATAGGCTATGGGTCCCAAAATTTATAGTGCTTTGGGACTCGGTCAATAAATTATAAGAAATCAACCTATAATCCCTTAAGTGCTACTTTAAATGACTGGTTGTTACATAAATATTTGTTTATTTAAAAGAGTACATATGAGTTAAATGAATGAATTTGAGCATTTAAATTGTTTTTTGGGTTGGGGATTGAGAAATTAATTTTGGACATGTTTACCAATGCGCTCAGGCTACTAAACTTAATCCCTCAGCCCCATGTCCACCCCCTTATTGTATGAACATTATGGAATGATTTTATATGTGCTACGAAAACAATTGTCCTTCATGGTGTTAGCCTCAAGTTTTTATTAATTGATTTTGATGATAACAAATATAAATGTTTTAATGATTAAAATTTGGTTAATCTCAATATTTCATAATAAAGTATGTTTGATGTGTGAGTTAAGATTTTTAAAGAATTTTTATGTTGAAAGTTTTAATATATTATGTATTTCAATGATAAATCACTTAATTTTTTATTTATGCTTTAAATGTTAATTATCTAACATTTCTTGAAGTTATTGTTAATCTTGGACTTAAAAGGAATGCATAGCATGAAGAAAAAGACCAAGTCAAAGATAATGGCAAGAAATCTCATTGGAGATAATTTTAGTATTATGTATATAATTTTTGATCCAACCATTGGATTGATATGATTTTTGTGGGATTTGTGGGACAAGATTGAGCTAGAAGATGACACATTGGAGTAGAAGTTCAAAATATGACAGCTGGGAGATAGCTCAAATAATTTTATCATTACTTTTGATCTCACCGTTGGATATCTATGATTTTTATTGATCTGAAAAGATGATTTCCAAGAATACAACTTTTATCTTGTAAACAATTTCAAATTCGAACGTTATAATGGAGAAAATCGAGGTGGAAATAAAAACAACTCTGCAGAATTTTAAATATGTCAACTGGGAGACAACTTGAGTATTTTGATAATAACTTTTGATCTGGCCATTAGATCGACATAAATCTTACACGTCTAAAAAGTTGACTGTTATCACTACAACGTTTATCTTATAGCCATTTTCAAATTCAGATGTTATAAGAGAGAAAATCGAGCTGGAAGTGAAGACAACTTTGCAGAAATTCAAATATGCCAACTATGAGACAGCTTGAGTATTTTGACAATAACTTTTGATCTGACTATTGGATCAACCTGATTTTTGAGATTTTGAAAAGCTGATTTCCATGTCTACAACTTTTCCTTTATAGACATTTTCAAATTCAAATTTTATTAAGGCAAAAATCGAGGAGGAATAAAAGCAATCTGATTTGAAATTCAATTACCTTACTGGCAGCAACTTTGTTCAAATGGGAAGAAATGTGTTCAAACTTCTCCAACGGCTAAAAGTTGATTTTAAGCTGCAAATAATCCACTACTCTTTCTCTATAAATAAAGATACACAAGAGAAGTAAGGACACACAAGAGATTACAAAGATTGAGCATAAAAAGTGATATCATCAAGATCTTCAAGTTTTGAACTTTACTTCTTCATCATTCCATTTATTTTTTGAGTTTTATTGTTTTATTCAACTCTTGAAAGTTTTGTATCTATAGTTGTGAGAGCTTCAACTTCCCTATATCATTTATAAAAGGGTTGCTAAACCCTTGTGGTTTATTTCACTGCAAGAAATATTAACTATTGCTACGAAATCTATTGTGACAAATTGAAATTTGTCACAAGAAGTACACTTCTCGTGATGAAAATATCGTTTGTCACAATAAGTCTTACGTAGGTTTAAAATTGTTACAAATAAAAAATTTGTAACAATAGTTTGTCACAATAAATCCACAATCGTGACAAAATAAATTTTATCACAATAGTCTGTCATGAATACTATGGTAGGAAGTTTTCCCGCTAACCGAAATAAACATTTGTTACGAAAACATTTGTCACAATAAATTAGTTATAATAAATTTTTATTTTTGCATATAATGACAAAACTTTTTTTCACAAGAAGTAACACTTATTGTTACAAAACATTTCATCACAAAACAGTTATTTTGTAGAAATGGTGACAAAAACACTTCGACATAATATGTTGTGTTTATTATGACGAAAATTTTTGTCACAAGAAGGTTTGGTTAACATTAGCTACAAAATATGTTCATCTCTATAAATTCGTAATAATATATATTGAAATGAAACATATAGTGACAAAATAGTTAGTCACAATAGCTATGCTAGTTGATACACAATAATATTTGTCACAATAAATATATGTATTGTGACGAAATTGTGTTTCTCTCAATAAGTCTAATATGATGCAATAATTGTGACAGTATATATTTCCTCACAATAGTTTGTTGCACCAACACAATTTAATATTTGCTACAAAATAAAATTGTCACAATAAATATTCATATTGGAATTATAACGAGAATTTATTTATTATAAAAAAAGTATTTTGTCCCAAAACAAAATGCACAAGGTATTCTGACAATGATACATATCATCACAATTATAGGTTATAGTAATAAAGGCTTCTAGTCGCAATTAGAGCAAATTACTTATTTATATTTGTTCATAGCACATACAATTGTGAGAGTGGCCATTAGTCCAATCTAGTGGTGGTCACAAATTGAACATAAATAATATGTTAATAAAAAGCGGTTTACGCATTTTTTATTGTTTAAAAATCAAAATTTAAAATATTATAACTATTTTTTTAATAAATCCTTTTCTTCTCCAAAATATAGTTAAATAACATAAAAATTTAAATACATACGATATAATGAAATATATAAATATGTTATTTTGTATGTACATCAGTTCATACTTTAAACAAAATTCTCAAATAAATTGGATTAAGGAAAATCAAATAATCAAATTTAATTTCATTAATCATTGTACATTGCCAAAATTAGGGGTGAATAAATGAACCAAAAAACCCAAGCACTGAACCAACCTGGCCTATATAGGTCGGTTTTGTTCGGGATCTGTCAAAGGATCGGTTCGGTTCTTGATTTAAAAAATGGCAACCCGATCTAATCGGTTCGGTCAGACTTTACATTTTCTAGACCCGAACCGAACCGACCCGAGACCTGATCTTTATATATCATAAAAGTCTATATATATTTTATATAAGCCATTAAATCATTGTTATTTATACTTAATTATTGTTGATTTGGGTTTACATGTTATTTTTTTAATTTTTTTAAAACATTAAAGGTGCAAGACTAATCCTATTATTTTTATTTTTTTGAACAAATAAGTTAAATTAAACTACATATAAAAAGAGGGAATAGCTCTTCCACTTTTGACTAGCTTTTTGACCGCTTTCAGACGATTCTGTCCCTGTCTTTTGCCATTCTTTTGACAATTTTGTCCTTGAGTTCTCTAAAATTTCCGCTACTTAGCTGGCTCCATGTGCTCTGCACAGTGTTAAGACTATTTTGCCCTCATATATGTTGTTATTTCCAACTCGTTGTTGGCTCTTCCCCAGCCAAGTATTTTTCTGTTCTCTCGTTTTGTGGAGGAGAAATTGGAATGGCTCTGAGACTACGTGACTACTCATATCAATTTACTGCCCTTGCTCTGCATTAGGGTTACCCACCATTTAGCTCTCTCTTTTTCCGGCAACCTCACAATGCTCTTAACCTCCTTCCCTCTTTAGATGTGCGTCTCTCCTTTGCCTTTCGTGGATTTTGGATAGGTTTTGCATTTTTTTCTTGCTCAGAATTTTGTTTGTATGACTGGTTTGAGAATTTTCTTGGTTTTTTTTTTTTTTTTTTTTTTTGTGATTGCTGCTCTTTTTGGTTTATTTGTTTACTTTTTTTTTAAGTCATCTTTGCGTTTTTCTTGTGTATTTTCTTCATGGATGTCTATTTTTGTTTATGGATTTGAGGATTTTGTTTAGTTTTCAGTTACTTTTGTTATGTTCTTGAGGACATCTCTGTGTTTTTTTTTTGGATTTTTTGCTTCATGGAAGTTTTATTTTGGTTAGATATTCAAATTTTTTGGAATGATTTGAGGATTTTGTTTGGGTGTCCTGTGGTGGCTGCTATGTTTTGTTTGTTTTGTTCTTGAGGTTATTCATATATTTTTCTTCCTTGATGTTTGTTTTTTGTTTCAATTTTGTTTACATTCGTGGTTCTTCTTCTTCTTCTTCTTTTTATTTTTATTTTTTATGTTTCATTGCATTTCTTGTAGGTTTTTGAATTTTTTTATTATTTAGTTTGGCTTTTTTTTTTTTTTATATTTTTTTCTTTTCTGTTCTTAAGTTTCATCTGTGTTTTTATCTTCTTTTTTCCTTCATTGGAGGTTTGATTAAGACTTTGTTTTTCTGTCAGGTACTTCACATTTTTCGTCTTTCCTTCTATTATGAGTTCAAGATCTCTTCTCTGATGATGTAGTTGAAATTGTTGCTGCTTTTTGTTGTTAAGGGTAACTGACCCACTTATGCCAAGCTTCTTATTATGATGCAAGTGAATGTATAATTAATAACAATAATTACAACATATAAAGAGTATTAAGTTATACCAATAAAAATTTGATGTTTTGTGAACTTGTTGGTTTAGGTCTTTGAGTTTGTTGATAAATACAGAGGTGCTTACAACATTGAGTTGAAAAATGTGTTTTCTTGGGAATAATATGGTTGTTAGGTAAAATCTTATGTTTTTGAAAACTTTCTCATTTTTTCAAATGAATGCCTTTAGAGTTGATCTTCATTTGGTTTGCCCATTTTTGGAGGATGAACTATTTTGGGGTGCTATCTGGTTTCATAAAGCCCCTAAGAACCTAACCGAACCTATTTTCACTACATTCAAGTGAATGGGCAAGCTCTTGGAGCTAACCAAACTTGTAATACATTTGGGTGGGATAAAAAACATGTTAGAGCAAGATTCTTCTTTCCAAGGTCATAATCTTACAATTTGTCATTTTTGTTGGAGTCCTTTTCTGTGGGAGTAATGTACTGTAATCGTTTGTGGCATAATTTGAAATCTTTGCTTCGTCCTGCAATTTTCAGCGGCATTTCTTCTTCTAAAGGTTCAATCGCTCCATGATTACAAAGGTCATTTGATAACTATGTAAGTTCCGAGTCCTTCTCTTGAGTTTAATACACCTTAGGTCCTCTCCACCCCTCTCACAGATATACAAGATATAGGAATGCAACTTCTATTTTTACTGGTGGGCTATTGTTTAAGTGGATTTCCTGTAAATAAAACTTTTCCCTTTTCCATTTCAGTCCATAGGCATACATACATATTTATAGATATGAGTTCATATGTATGTACATGCATAGATATATATTTGTCTTTTTGCATTTTAGCTTGCTAGAGATTGAAGGAGTGAGCTAGCTATTGTATCATAAGAATTAGGTGATATTGTAATTTTTATGGGTAGAGATTTAGATGCATGATCTCTATTTTGGTTTCCTAGCTAAACAGTTTTTTCTTGTTTGACTTAATGTTTTCAAGAAAATTTTTCTTTAGAAAATTGCAAGCTCTTGGTATATAAACAATTTATTTATTTCTTACCCATTTTATTGCAGCATGTAGGTACTCAGACATAATAGTTGGCTTTCTTCATTTAATCTAAATTTTTATGTGGCCCACTTGTGATGATCCCATTGCATTAAGAAGGAAGATATTAAAGGAGATGCAAAGGTATACTTTTAAGGACCTCTGGGCTGCAACTGATCATTTTTACTTTTGTTTGGTCTTCCCCAAAAAGTTTT
Organism: Euryodendron excelsum; assembly: GCA_033060915.1. Lineage (NCBI taxonomy): Eukaryota > Viridiplantae > Streptophyta > Magnoliopsida > Ericales > Pentaphylacaceae > Euryodendron > Euryodendron excelsum. The sequence goes on along the minus strand of CM065391.1, from coordinate 11,100,334 downwards.
ATGGTGGATAGTTGGTAGGAACCAGGTCTAGACTATTATTATGGAACTAAAGTTAACAATTGTACTAAACTTCAAGAGCTATACTTGTGTAGACAATGGACAACCATAAGCAGGCTTTAATACATTAGATTTTGCCATTAGCAGGCTTTAATTTGATGAATCCTTGGTGTTCTTTCTATTGGTGTGAAAATGATGCATATTAAGACATTGACAGTTAAGGAAATTTCCTATAGAGTTGATAATTAATTTTTTTTTAACTTTGATTGATGAGGTTTTAAAGGGGGCTAAACCACGGTAGTAGGAATAAACTTTTTTTCCCCTACTTACCCAAAAATAAATAAATAATAATAATAATATGTCTTTTACCTTTAAGCTAGAGTATTTCCAATGAAATTTGATTTTTTATTTGTTTGTTTGTTGTTTTATTTCTATTTATTTATTCTTGGGTGTGTTATGTTCATATATCACTATGCTATGGTGATATAAATGGATTTTTGTATTATTATTTTCTTTCTCAAAGCATCTATTTTGTGTCTCCAACTATAATTCTTCTTTTTTTTTTTTCCTTCTAAAATCTCAAGGTTAGACCACTTGTTGCATATAATTAGGTGCCCTTCTGTTACATTCTATTAGTATGCAATCTCAGAGTATACATAATTTTAATTTTTTAAGCATTTGATTCCATGCCTTTACTTAATACTTAATTAGCCTTGTCTATCACTACATGTTCGTGGGAATTGCTAATGTGGGTTTATGATGAGATGACCCTGCTGAACCGCATTTTGAGGCTTTAGCCAAAAGGAAGGCATGACTATCATGACAAGATTATATGAATGGAAGGATTAGTTTTTTTATTTATATTTATATTTCTTGTTTTTACTTTGCATGAAGCCCATTTGACTCTTATCCTTTTGTGGTCTAAATTATGTTTGTGATCATAATTTATGAAGTTTAGTGTTTGTTCCTATTTTTAGACAGTTTCATCTAAGCATTTTGTTTGGATTGAGTATGACAGTCAATTTCTCACACATATCAATGTCTTACATGACTGAGCTTATACTTGTAATAGATTTTTTAAATGTTTCCTGCCTTGATTTGATATTTGTTCTTGTTTGGTTTGATGTTTTGTTTGAACCAACGACCAAAAACTATTATAGTTATATTTTGGTAGTTTTTGTTTTAATCTCTCTTTTTCCAAGGGTTTATCATATTCTGCTCCAATTATAAATACACTTCTCAAGACCTATATTAATCATAACTATCTTTATCACCTGTTATTGTAGTAGGATCCATGTCTCCTTGAACAAAACTTCAGCCCTTCACACTATACTCTAATCTGTATATGCCTCCTAAACCAATCTTTGAACAAACTTTGATGATTCTTGTGTTCCTTGGCTGCTGTTCCTACATTTAAAATGGTGATAGTGCTCAAAGTCACTAAACTATGCACTTTTTTCTTGGAGATAAATTTGGTTGTTCCATAGTAGTATCCATAGACTCTTAAGGTTCTTCACAATGTATAAAATTTGAGATGTTGGAGGCGAGGCAATAAGTTCTTCACGTACATGATTTTCAATCAATATACAATCCCTATACTCTTAAGGTTCTCCAACATAGCTGTAGATGGACTCAACCCTTCCTCGTGTGTTCTCCAACATATCTTATTTAGATAAGTGAGCGTTGGATTGATAAATGTGTGATTTTATTTTCCATAAAGTGAAATTGTGTGAGATTATATTTTTTTAAATGAAATCATTATTGCATAATGGAAGTGATTGATTTGTTTGTTAAATAAGAACTAAATATGTATACTTGTTTGGAATAACATTCTTCATATCAACTGTTTGATAAAATTCCTCTTTGCTTGGCATATACATATTACTATGTTTGATAAAATTCCTCTTCATAGCCAATTTGGAAATCTAATTATATTGGAGAAAGCTTTCAATTTGTTACACATGGCCTTCATGGGCCTATGCGATGAATGACTCCCCAATGGAGAAACTCGTCAAATATGTTCACGTATTATGGTGGACTTTCATCCATGGGTGATGCCCTCATAAGTGTAGATTTTATAAGTCTTGGTTCTAGACTTTGGACTAATTTAACTTAAAAATAAACAAACTTAAGAGTAAACTTAGTTTTTTTTTTTTTTGTTTTTTTGGTTTACTTTTGTGTAGACTTGGGTATGGAACTAGACACTCGATGATTATGGGGTGGGTTGACCTCTAATAGCTATTGAGCTATATCCCCTTGCGAGACATGTAGTTACTTGTTTGGATATAACTTAGATAAACATTGACATTGAATTTAGAAGTGAAATTGGGTCCAATGAAGCCAAACCAGACAAGTAATTCAGAGCTATGAGAGTGCATTTGAGATCTAACTTATGATTTGTCTTTCTTTTTCTTATTTTTGACCCCTTCAAACTACTACTTTTTCTGGACATGTTTTTGGTTTCTTGCCTCTCATGTCTCACCTTTTGTTAGCAATAATGTGGCCTCCTACACGGTTAGATAAATAAATAAATAAACAGAAACAATTTCAAGAATGAAACTTTTGTTTGTTTAATCTATATTCTAGTTCCTGTAGAGAAACCTCATAAGAAAGCAACTGTATATATTGAAAGTAATGAAATTCTGTTATACCTGCAAAATGCGAACTTTGTTGATGTCACGTGATAAGATCTTACCGAGCTAAGTTTGGAACTATCCTTCGAAATAGTTTCATAAGGCAACAAGATTAGGAAAATGAAATCCTAATAGATTGGTGGAAAGGCTTGCAAAGACTTATGTAGGATGTAGATGTCTATAATTTTCTAATTCAAGTATTATTTTAACAGAATGATCCATATAATAGCATAGCAATTATTTTAAATTATACTCTTTTCTTCTTCTTTGCTTTTCTTTTCTTTTCTTTTCTTTTCTTTTTTTAACTTTTCTTGTGGTAATTAACAGTTATACATGATTCACCCAAGACATGGTTAGACTAAACCACGTAGACATGGTTGGACTAAACCACGTAGATATGGTTGGTGAATATATATATCCTGACTGAACGTACTCATGAGGCTTTAACTAACTTCTTAAGTATAGGATTGCTATTTCTAGCTATATCTAGGAACACTAGAATGATGAGTTCCAAAACCAAATCAACAATCCTTGACTTCTCTTTCAAATGCTACAAGGTAACATGTATTGTTGTAAATGCTTTTGACAAGGCTTTGGACTTTACTCTTCAAGTAATCTAGAATGAGTATGAACCTCTATGAGGATTGGATAGTGCTACATCAAAATTGGTCAGTAATCAAGATCTAGACATAGAATTTCAACAATTCTAAAGCAATTCTTACGCTGGAATCTCCCTTGCCTAAGCTTCCCAACCAACTAGCACTAGAAATACAAACTACAAGGGGGAATTAGTTGGTTGGTCAGTATTCAACTTCTTTGAGTTTTAGGCTAATGAGAATTGTTATAGAGTTGCTCTGGCTTAATAGAGTATAGATTGGGGATACACTTATGATGTTGTGTTTCTCCGCATGATTTACCTTAACTGGCACAACTTTAGAAATTGGCACAACCTTAAAGGTTAAATTTTATCAATAATACATGTTCATTAAAGGTTAGTTTAAATATGCTTAATTTTAGCATGGTATTTGCAGTACGACCTATGTGAAGCTAATGAGGAAGTTATCGCATCAGGGTCAGGTCCATTGTTAGATGAACAACTTTCTCAAAAGGTTCTTGGACCAAGATCATGATATATACTTGGCTTAGGTCATGGTCCAAAGCCTAGCTCATCATCATCAGGATTACTCACTTGCTCACAACTTATGAGAGATGTTGAATAGGCTAGGCAAGATGATATAGACGCTCAGAGGAGTCAAGAAGATGCTCAAAAGGACACAGCAGAGGCTAAAAAAAAAAAAAAAACTGATGAGCTACAAGGGGAATTTTAGTTGTTAGAGACGCAACAGGCAGAAGCGGTGGCTAACATGCAATCTCTATTAGCCTAGTTGCAACAACAATTTGGCAGCATACCTTCTACTAATGCTGGTAAATTGTTTTAGCCTGTGAACTTGAACCTTTATGATTTTCATTAAAAGTTCATCTATATTTTGTTTAGCCAAAATGTTGCATTGTATGAGTGGATTTTTTTTTTGCGTTTTTCTTATTTCTATAGATTTTCTATGCAAGTATAATGTTTCTATAAAAGTGTCATTATTGTGTTTATGATTCTTAATGAGTTGATAGCCAAAAAAGCAAACCAATATGCGCAAACTGCTTAGCTGGAGACTTATATATGTTTCGCCTTTTAATTTGAACCTTTATGGTTTTCATCACCAGTTCATCTATTTTTTGTTTTGCCACACTACTACATTATATGTTCAGTTTTTTTTTCTTTTTTATGTTATTATGATTTTTAATGAGTTGGCGCCAGAAAACTTGGCCAATATATGTAGATGCTTATTTAGAAGAAAATGTTTGTTACTTTGATAGACTAATGGGACCCTCCCAAGGGGTGATTCTGACTCAACGATACATTTTTTGTGATAATAGAAATGATTCCCTCATAAAATGTATAGAAGTTATTAGCTTTAAAATTATACAAATATCAATATCATTGTCATTATCATTATCATAATCATAGAAGAATATATATACCTTAATCTCCTGTTTTTTCATCTTTTAACATTGCTTTTGGACTAATGAAACTGAGCTTGAATATCACTAATTCAAGAGATGATAAAAATGCCATTGTACAAGAGGCAGAATGAACAACCCATTCATGCGCCATGAGCTAATTTTACAACTGCTGCTCTAGCTTCTATGAGGACAAACTCTTATAGGATTTAACTTTGAGAAATAAAGTGCTACATTGTATGTTTGGTTTATGTCATTTTCACATCATCATAAATTGTCTATGCTAGTACAAAACTTCTATACTGCTCGTTATTTTGATCTTGTCTTATGTGCAGATTGTTGATCAAGGTATGATAAGCAGCTTTGGTTGGACAGCGATCAATGTGTTTTTGGAGTTGAAGTTTTAATATGAATGTTTTTTTTTTTTTTTTGGTGCTTAACTGCTTATCTATATTTTGTGATACTTGGACAGAAAATAAAGACTTTACTTTTGTTTATACTTTCTCTTCCTTGGAGAGAATGCAGTATTGGATGGGAAAAGTTGACATATAATTTCTTTTGATACTTTTGCCTTTATGCACGTACTATTTTAAGTCATGTTTTTGTGGATTCGAATTTGAGATATTATAAATACATGTAAACATCATTAATGCTTTATGGGAGTATTTTTGCAGCTCTGTTATATATATTTTTTTATTTCATTGATCATATGTATTGAAGTTTAACAGGGTTGTGAAGAAGTATAAGAAACAGGGAAATTTGAAAAAATAAAGATGAACATGCTAATTTTAGAACAAGAATAAACCATATTCCAAATATGAATCATGCACCATTAGCGAGGAAAAAAGACTTTTAGCGACGCAAATAGTTTATCGCAATATGTAAAATAGTTTTGTTGACATATAAATTTTTGCAAGGGAGTTAGATGCCAAAAAATAGCACGCAGTAACAAGAAAACATCGTCACTAAAATTTCCAAATTTTTGCGACGAAATCATTGGTCACCAAATTTCGTCTCTTTTACTTATTAATAACACTTTTAGGGAGGAAAAAAGACTTTTAGCATCAAATTATTTTATCCTTTAGCAAGGACATCCTTTTGTTGCAAAAGTAATAAGTTATGGTGTCAGAACTATTTTCTCGCTTAAATTGCACAATTGGCGAGGAATCAAACATTCGTAGCGAAAGAGAATCCGAGACAACCCTTTAATAACGAGCTGGCAAATAGTGAAATTCCTTTACAAAAAAGTTTTAGCAACCAATATATGGCTTTTAGTGATGAATTGTTTTCTCGCTAAAAGGTCAATTTCTTGTAGTGTGAAAATCCTAATCAAAAGGGAGAGAACGATCCAAAAGAACAAAAAGAGTAGGAAGAAATAAGGGAATGGAAGTTAAATTACTAAAGGTGATTATGAGTCTTTTGGAACCCAACAAGTCATAATGTTTGAGCCTTTATATCCTTTCATTCATAAACCCCTTAACCTAACCTATGCTACGGTCTAAATCAAAGTCATCTCTGATCAAAGAAAATTGCTTACTCTAAATAAGTTTGAACAATATCAAGACAAGCAGTTGAAAAAAAAAAGGAGCGAGAAGAAAGACAAGGAGGATGGCAGGGGTAGCCTTATGCCCTAAAGTGTGCTCAAATGGTTTTGGTTTAAACAACTCACTAAAACAAAATATTTGAACCTAAATATCCCTTCATTTCTTACAACCCCTAAACTTGGCATGCATTACGGTCGTAAAAAGAAGTCTTCTCGGATTGAGAGCCAAGCTGTTTATCACTCTACAAAGGGCATGCGAGTTGTCACTCAAGCCAAAGTGCAATTTGAAGATCTAAGAGAGAAAACAAAGTGAGGACAGAAAATCTCCAAACAGCAACTCGGTAGAAAGTAGGGAAAAGATACCAGTAGGCAAATCCAAAAAGTCAAGATCCTTTGAGAATGGTGCAAATGCTATCACACCCCAATAAGAATGGGACAAAACTGAAGGGGTTGAATCCCGAGAGTATAGGCCTTGGGGAAATCTTGGGGCATTCTTTAAAAATTACCTATATACATGTAGTACTTGTGCATTGATGACATGGATTCAATTCAATTCTTATATGAACCTGTGCATTCATAAAAAAGTACGACATACATTCAATTCTATTCCTATATATGCATTCATCAAAAGGTATGACATGCATTCAATTCCATTCATGTATGTGCATTCATTAAAAAGTATAAATATGCATTCACCCTTTTACCTGTGCATTTTAAGAATTGACATAAATAAATTGGTTTTGTACAAAACTTACTTTATATCTCTCTCTCTATCTGTATCTCTGTCTTTGTCTTTGTCTCTTTCTCTCTATCTCTCTCTCCTTATGACATAAAAAAACATGTGTGGAATGGGGCAAAGCAGAAAAAAAAATCTAAAAGCCACCCCACAACCAAGTAACCTCAGACATCTCCAGCACCGGCACACGCCTCAGAAAGCTCAGATTGCTATAGCCACAAGAAATAAAGAATAGGGCAACGACCCACCATCGACCTCCCAATCAACCTTGATTTAATCTTTTTCAAACCATGAAACCTGAGGTAACACCCACCCTATACCTCCCTTTCAAAACCAGTTGATCCATTGAAAACGAATTGACCAAAGGTGACCTCACTCCTCCCAGAAGTCAACTCAATAGAAGTATTACCCCTCTAGAGACAAGTCAACAAGAATCGTACCATATCTACAAAAATCAAACTCAACAATTAAGACAACACCTTGCATTCAAACCCTATGAGATCTTGACCAAGGACGGACCAATGTCCTCTCCTTTAAATTTAAAGACAAAAGAGTCAGAAGCATGAAGCAGTCTCCTATGGCTTCCCGCGCTCAGTTTTGTTAAGAATTCTCCCAACCAATAGTTACACCATGGGCCTCCTCGAAAAGCTACCTCAACCTTAACCTTAACCTTAGCATTAACTCTTGCAAGGGCAGTCTCAACATCTCCAACAACCTCATCTTGAGTATCTTCTACAGTAGCCCTAGCAAGGCCACTCTCTCCTCATCAACAACACTAGTCCTCTGCTCGACCAATTCCTAGGTTACTTAACCTTTCATTTCAAAAGTTATTTTAAAATTAAGATCCAAAGTTAGTTTCAAAATCAAATTTCAAAAGTTTTATTCAAAATTCAATTTAAAGATTTTCTAAGTTTCACCTTCAAAAGGTCTCTATTGCAATAGAGTTTCAACATTTTTCAAACTTTTTCCTTCAAAGCGGTTTATTAATTTCAAAGTTTTCTAAATTCGAAATCCATTTCAAAGTTTTTCAGAGTTTTTTCTTCAAGAAGTCTTATTCGAAATCTACTCCATAAGTTTTTCAAAAATTTTTTTTATTCAAAATCAATTTTCTAGGTTCTCTAAGTTTTTTCCTTCAAAAAATCTTATTCATAGTCTAATTCAGAAAATTTTCAATCCTTCTAAAAGCTCTATTAAAATCCAATTCCAAGGTTTGCTAAACTTTTCCTTTAAAAGTTTTCATTCAATCTAAGGTTTTCTAAACTTTTTCCTTCAAAAAGTTTTATTCAAGTTCCAAAGTTTCCTAAACTTCGTCCTTCAAAAAGTCCATTTCAAAATCAATTTTCAAGGGTTTCCAAACTTTTCCTTTAAAATTTTTTAATTTTTGGGTATCTTTAAACTATTCCCTCAAAAGGTTTTTATTTAAATTCAATTCAAGGTTCTCTAAACTTTTTCCTCTAAAATGTTCTTATTGGAAATCAATTCTTGTAGGTTTTCCTTCAAAAGCTTTATTTAAAATTTACTTCTAAGGCTTTTCAAGCCTTTTCCTCACAAGTTCAATTCAAAATCAATTCTCAAAGGTTTTCTAAAACTTTTCCTTCAAAAGTTTTATCAAATTCTAGTTTTTCTAAACTCATCTTTCAAAAATTGTTATTCAAATTCTGAAGTTTTCTAAACTCCAAAAGTTGTGTTCGACTTCCAATTCAAGGTATTCTAAACTCTCAGTCAAAGTCCATTTCAAGAGTTTCTAAACTTTTTCTTCAAAAATTTTTGTCAATTTTTAGGTTTCCTTAAAATTTTCCTCAAAAGTGTTATCAACAAAACCATTTCAAGAATTTCTCAACTTCTCCATCAAAAGTTTTAATTTCAAATCCTATCCGAGTTTCTCGAGGTCTTCTCTATCAAAAAGGCCGCACTCTCAAAGGTTTTATCTTTTTTTTTTTCAAAAAAATTATATTTCAAAAATTCTTAACTATTTCTTCATTTTAAAAAATTTCGACTGAGTTTTTCAAGGTTTTCTCTGCCAAAAAAGCCCCACGCTCAAATTTTTTTTATCTCTTTTTCCTTAAAAAAAGATTTCATTTAAAAAATTTCCATATCTTTCTTCATTCTGAAAAATTTCACCTAAGTTTGTCGGGTCTTCTCTACCAAAAAGGCCCCACTCCCAATTGTGTTATCTTTTTTCCTTTCAAAAATATTTTATTTCAAAAATACCTTCTAGGTTTTCCTAACTTTTTCCTTCAAAAAGTTTAATTTCAAAAATACCTTTCTAGGGTTTTCTAACTTCTTCCTTTAAAAAGTTTCATTTCAAAATCATTTCCAATTTTCCAAAACTTTTTCCTTTGAAAAATTTAAGCTTAAAAGTATTGATCGGGTTTTCCAAGCTTTATCCTTCAGAAGCTCCATTCTCAAAAAAGTTTCAAAGGTTTTTAAACTTTCTTCCTCAAAAAGTTTCATGAGTTTCCTAAGCTTTTTCCTTTAAAAGTTCCCGTTTTCAAGTTTTTTGGACTTTCACCTCTTTCACTTCAAAAAGCCTATTTTCAAAATTCTAGATTTTTACACTTTTCCTCAAAAGTTTCGTTCCAAGTTTCAAAGTTTTTTCAAACCCTTCTAATTCAAATCAAATCAATCCACTACAAAAGCAATTTTAAAATCATTCAAAACAATCAACTTCAATTTCAAAATCATTTCAAAATTCCTGATTTCAAAAATCTAAACAATCCAGTTTTCAGACTTAAAATTCAAAATTCCAATTACTCCAGTCTCTACGATTGCCTCGCGGTCAACATGGGACCTCTTATTTTATTATTTTCTATCTTAGACAAGTAAAGATAGAAAAAGAGGGGCAGCTCAAGCACCCCATTTTTTTGCCCACTCAGAAATTTCCCGCTCGACCAGACACACATTCAAATTGATATAGATACATTCAAGCCCATGCTAGCTTTCTAGACTTAATCCAGTCAATCAACCGCTTCCCAGGCCCTCCAAGCCTAATAAAAGTGAAATGAGCAAAATGCCCTTGGAGCATTATTTAGTCCAATTAGAGTTGACACGTCTTCTTAAAGATGGTAAGTTCTTATTTTAATTACAGTTCTAGCCCAGACCAATCAAATTCAATCTGGCATGTTTATTGAGAAAACTTCTCGGAATGATAAGTCCGTTTAAACACATCGATACAGATAATACCCAAGTCCCTGAGATGGTAGAGCGGTTCAGTTCTGGCACCTGCTAGCTAGCCAACGTAGAATATTCACTATCTGGCACATCGATCAGGAAAGTATCGAAGGCCCCAAGATGATAAGACCATTCGGAAGCTTCCTGAGATCGGACAATCTCTAGAATGAATGCTTACAAACATCGCCACCGTCAGAGTAACAGAAACACATGCAAATAGGTTGACATTGAAAATTGCCAGCAAACCCCCTATGTCATGGGACAAAACATGCCTCTTGCCTATGACACATTTATCGAAGGACGAAATACCTTTGGAAATCAACTCGTCACACACTATCAGAATGATGGAAACACTCAAAACCCAAGTCAACATCAGTGCATGCTAGCCTCTTCTAGTAAAAAATAACCAAACTGCCCTTTGGGCCCCACCGGCACACTTCTTGAGAAAGTACAAAGTCCTCAGAGTGGTAGGTCCACATTTTCAAGATTGTCCCAAAGACAATCTAGCATGTTCAAGTGCCTTCTAATTGGTTCTGGATCAATTCTGAGACCAACTAGTCAAAATAACTATTTTTTCCCTAAGCATTCGATTGCCTTCAGGAACTACACTAGTTTTGGGTATTGTAAGCACCCCATTTTTGACCGCTCGGCAGTCTACACTCCGTCTAGACTTGTTTTCAAGTCATTTTGGGCATATTTCCAATTGAAACCAATTCTCTAGGTCCAAATTCCGCCTTTCCATCGCTTCGCGGGCCTGTCAGGCCCAAATAGAGGCAAAATGACCAAAATGCCCTTAGGGGCATTGTCCTTTCTTATTCCAATTCCAATCCCTCTCTCAAGACAGTTTATTCCTCGAGACGGTCGGAGTAGCAAAACTACTCACAAAACCATTAGAGTAGCGGAAATACTCACAAAACCGTTAGAGTAGCGAAAATACTCACGAATAGGTCAATATAGGGAATTGGCAACAAATCCCTGTGTCACGACGACCGCCGTTAGAGTGGCAGAAACACTCAAATCCAGGCACGTCTCCTCGGAGATGGTAAGACCCCTTTCCAATCCCACTCTCAAGACAGTTTATTCCTCGAGACGGTTCCAATCCAGGCACGTCTCTTCGGAGACGGTAAGACCCCTTTCCAATCCCTCTCTCGAGACAGTTTATTCCTTGAGACGGTCTGAGTAGCAAAACTACTCACAAAACCGTTAGAGTAGCGGAAATACTTACAAAGCCGTTAGAGTAGCGGAAATACTCAACCCCATCCGAGTAGCGGAAATACTCCCAAATCATCAACCCCGTCCGAGTAGCGGAAATACTCCCAAATCATCAACCCCGTTCGAGTAGCGGAAATACTCAACCCCGTCCAAGTAGCGAAAATACTCCCAAATACTCAACCCCGTCCAAGTAGCGGAAATACTCACAAATCATCAACCCCGTCCGAGTAGCGAAAACACTCAAAACCTAGGTCAACACCCGTGTCTGTTAGCTCACTTCGGTAAAAAATGACCAGACTACCCTTAGGACCTTTTCTGAGACTTTCCGGTCAAGATGACCATTTTGCCCTTAAGCATCCACGCCGGCTCTGGGTATCAAACCGGTAATGACCTGAGAATACTTTTTATAGTGTTCTCAACCTCCCCTTACCTTCCGGATCATTCCGAGTTAGGTCCGACCAACCTGGTACAAAATGACCGTTTTGCCCCTGGTGGGTCGGTCTCCTTTTCCGACCACACCGGCTCTAGGTATCAAACCAGTAACCTCCTGAGAATGCTTATTGTAGTATTCTCAGCCTTTCCTTATCTTTCCGGATCATTCTGAGTCAGTTCTGGCCAACCCGGTGCAAAATGACCGTTTTGCCCCTAGCGAGCCGGTCTCCTTTTCCGACCACGCCGGCTCTGGAAATCAAACCGGCAACCTCTGGGAACATTCTAAATAATGTTTCTAGATCCCAAGTCTTTTTTCCAGGACAATCCGGGTTCGCCCTGGCAATTTTCCGGTCTGATTGACCGTTTTGCCCCTAAAGGCCCGGTCAACCTTTTCGACACATTTTGTCCTCACTTTTCAAGTCAAATACCTCCAGGACACTATTTTAAGTGTTCGTACTCCTTTCCGGCCTTCCGGGTCATTCCCGGCTCCTCCAAATAATTCTCGGACTTTCCGGAGTCACTCCTAGTGAAGCCAGGCTAAAAATTGCATGGTAGTCACTAGTACAGGCGCCCAAATCTAGTCAAAGATACGTTGCTTGCCGACTTACAAACTTTCCTAACTTGCTGGCGCCACTAGTAGTGTCGCCAAGCCAAAAAATGGCCTGGCGCCATTGCCCTAGCCACTATACACAAACCCTAGCGTCCTATACACTCATACACTCCCCCATACACTCATACACTAGCCTTCAACCATCCTTTGAAGACTTGAAGAGCTGCCATCCAAAGCTTGAAGACAATCCTTGAAGGTTGAAGAAGAAGATCAAGACGAAGACCGAAGACAGCGCGGCACGCAAATTAAAGAAGATACAAGGTAGGCTTTCTCTTTAATTTTCCGCATTCTCCCCTCTCTCTTCTCTCTCCTAACCCACTTGGGTTTTCTCTATTTTAATCCCCCATCTCTTTCCCCCCCTTTCTTTGCATGCTTGAAACAAGGGGACTCCCGGTCCATGTGTAGGATTAGACTGTTGGAGAGTCACCGTGTCGGGGGTTTTCTTCTAGTCTAACCAAAGGCCACGTGGGTCCGGCCCCCTTGATTATGTGGTGAAGCCTTAACCTTGTATGTTCACGACCCCAAATTGCATTGTGCATATCATAATCTTGCATCTTCCGAAATTCGTTTTCAAACTCGTTTTCAAAATCATTTTCAAACTTGTTTTCAAAATTGCATCAAAATCTCTTTTTCAAAAACTTGTTTTCAAAACCACAATTCTAGGGCGATTCTAGCCTTTCCATGGCTAGGATTGCTTTAGGAAAGTGTTACATTAAAAGTGACCTTTTTGGTCTATATTTTCAAATCTTATTGTTTTCCAAAACCACTTTCTTAAGGTGGTTCTAGCCCTCTTATGGTTAGAATCTCTTTAGGAAAGTGAGACGTTTTCATACTTTCTAAAAACTCTCTCTTCAAAAATCTCTTTCTAAAAATCTCCTTTTCAACATACTTTCCTAAAACTTTTCTCTCCAAAATTGTTTTAAAAAACTCTCCTCCAAAATCTATTTTTCAAAACCCCCTTTTTTAACTCCTTTCCAAAACTCTCTCTCCTAAAAATTCACTTTCTAAAAACGCTCCCTAAAAATCTTTCCAAAAACTCTCTTTTCCAAAATCTCCCTTTTAGAAATTCCCCTTTAGGATTTTCCTTCCAAAACCTACGTTTCTAAAAACACACTTTCCAGAACTCCTTCTCTTTAAAATTTTTTTCCCAAAAACTCCCTCGTCAAACACACTTTCCAAAAACTCCTCCCTATGACTTCCTTCCAAAAACTGGTTTCCAAAAGCGTACTTTTCAAAAAACTCTTTCCTTAGAGCCCAAGTCAAGCCCTAGAGCCCACAATTAGGAAACCCTAATTTTCTTTCCAAAAACATGGTTTTTCAAACTTTGCCCCAAACTTAGGTTTCCAAAACCTCTTGTTTTCACATCAAAACTATACATGTTTCCAAAACCTATTTTCTACGTCAAAACTAGAAATTTTCAAAACTAGGGTTTCTAGAATCTCCTTTTCCAAATCGTTGCCAAATCTTATCTTCTCTTTAGGAAACCGAATCAAATCTCCCCGTTTAGGAAACTAGATCCCGTCCTCCGTTTTTGGAAACAAAATTCAACCTTTCACTTTTAGAAACCAAATCCAATCCCTTCCTAATCCAAACCTTTCTTAATTCTATTCCTTCCTAAACCATAAGTTTCCTAAACTTAAACTTTAAATCTTTCCTTAAATTTCAAAATCCAACTCTTTCTTAATTCAAATCCTTCCTAAACTTCCACTTTCCTAAATCTTAAGTTTCCAAAACTTGAACATAAAAATCTTTCCTAAATTTTAGAACTCAACTTTCAAATCTTTCCTAATTCTACCCTCTTTTCAAATCTTAACTTCTTAAACCTAAGTTTTCAAACCTTTCCTAAATTCAAGCCTTTCCGAATTTCAAGACTTTCTAAAATTCAAACTCTAAAACTTTCTAAATCCTAAACTTTCTAAATTTCAAATCTTTCTATAGTTCTAAGCTTCCTAAATTCAAAACTTTCTTAAGTTAAATCTTTCTAAGCCCTAAAACTTTCTAAATTCTAAACTCTCTTAAACTTCAAATCTTTTCAAATCTAAGGCTTTTCTAAACTCAAAACTTTCTTAATTCAAACATTTCTTAAATTGAAAACTTTCCTTTTTCAAACCTTTCCTAAAACAAAACTTTCTTGTTTTCAAAACTTCCTTGTTTTCAAAGCTTTCCAAATTCAAAACTTCCCTTTTTCAAAACATTTCTAAATTCAAAACTTTCCAATTTCTAAACTTTCTTAAATTTAAAACTTTCCTAAACCTAAAACTTTCCTAAATTCAAAACTTTCCTAATTCAAAAACTTTCCAAAAATGACACTTTCCTAAATCGAACCTTTCCTAAATCCAATCTTTCTTAATCTCAAGTCTTTCCTAGGTCTCATCTTTCTTAAGTCTAGGTTTCCTAAACCTCCATCTTTCCAAAACCAAGTCTTTCCAAAATCAATCTTTCCAAATCAAAGTCCAATCTTTTCCATTTCAATTTCCAATCTCCTATTCTAATTTCAAATCAAATTCAATTTCCAATTCAATCTCCTTCTTCAAATCCACTCTTCTCTTTTCAATCGAACTCCGGTCCGAACTACGACTGACCTGATTCCCCCAAAGGGATACGTAGGCAACCTTCATAGGTGCGGTCACAACACTTTTCAAACTTTCAATTCCACCCTCATGGGTGTAGTTTCCAAAATCTTTCCAAATCTCAAATTCCAATCTACTTTCAAAATTTCTATTTTCAAATTTCTACTTTCAATTTTCAAACTTTCCAATTTCAATTCTATCTCTTCAAATCTCTTTTCAAATCTATTTTTCAATTCTCTTAACTTGCACTTGCATATCATGCATCATGTTAGTTTCTATTCAAACATTGTTTTTCTAAAATGGATAGGATTGAACTATAGTTAGTTAAAGACTCTCATAGGTGAATCTAGGGTAGATTGACATGAAGGTACCGAAAGAGCGGCGTAGGGTGATAGCTTAGTGCGTCTTCCCTACACGTAACCAACCTCCGAACCTAGGATCACTGATTTCAAAGACCAAAACGGAGTTATTTTCTAAAAAGGACTAAATATTTTCCAAAGGTTGCCAAATAACCTGTTTTCCTAAAAACCCTCTCTTGAGGATGTTTTCCAAAATCGTTTTCCAAAAACTCTAAGTGTAGTCTTCGAATTATTCTTAGTTTTTAGGTGACCTAACTCACCTTAATCAAGTTAGGTGGCGACTCCAAATCTTTTCTTAAAAGCCCTTTATTCAAATCAATTTTTCAATTCAAACATAGTCGCACTCATTCTTCTAGGAGGGTGAGTTCTAACGAGAGAGTACAGTGTTTTTCCCACTTGTGTAAGTATTCCTCGAGTGCGAAAAATCTGGGCGCGACAGGTATCAAACTGGTTTACCTTCTAGGGAGACTTATAATAGTATTTCCAACCTTCCAGTATTTCAAGACCATTCCAAGTCCATTCTGGCAAACCTAGTGCGAAATGACAGTTTTGCCCCTTGTGGGCTAGTTGCCTCTTCCAACCATACCGACTTTAGATATCAAACCGGCAATCCTTTGGAGCATTCTTGATAGTATTTCTAACCTTCAAATCCTATCCTGGTTGATCCTGAACCAGTTTCAGTGTTTCATTATTCAAATGACTATTTTACCCCTAAAAGGCCGATCACCCTTTTCAACCATACCACCTCTCGTTATCAAACTGGTTACCTCCAGGGCACTCTTTTAGGAACTCTCATCCATCCCTGACCTTCCATATCATTCTCAAACTTTTTAGAATCACTCCTAGTGAAGCCAGGCTAAAAATTGCATAGTAGTCACTGAGACAGGCGCATAAATCTTCTGCCTTGCATCCCAATGGTTGAAAGATTTGTTTCTTGCCCCTTCAAAAGTTTCCCAAAGGGACTGGCACCACTAGTAGTGGTGCCAAACCAAAAAATAGCCTGGCGCCACTACTAGTGGTACCAAGCTTAAAAACTAACTGGCACCATTGCAACAAGCACCAGTTCATGTTCCAATTGCCTATAAATACAGATGTCCCCTTGTGTAGAAAGGGTTCGTAAACTCATTCCAAAAATGTTGCCTTATTGAAAATAGCCCTTGAAACCCTAGTTTTGTCAAGTCTCTTACCCTAGCCTCCCTACACCCCATACACACAAACTCTAGCTTCTATATAGTATATACACTAAAATAAAAGCCACCAAGTATCCATTGAAGATCAAGTGCTGTGTGTTCAAAGCTCTCAAAGGGAAGCAAACAAAGCAAACAAAGCAATCAATGCACAAAGAAGACAAGGTGGGTTTTGATTTAGTTTATGAAATCCCCCTATCTCTTCTCTCTCCAAACCCACTTGGGTTCTCTTCTATTTTAGTCCCTATTTTCTACCGCCTCTTCTTGCATGCTTGAAACAAGGGACCTCTCAGTTCATGCCTAGAAAGGTCTTGGGGAGAATTACCATGCCAGGAATTTTCTTTAAGTTTCCCCTAAGATGGTGTAGGTCAGGCCCCCTTGATTATGTGGTGAAGCATAACCTTGTATGTTCACGACCCTATTGCATTGTGGTTGTCATGTTCAGACCTTACATTTAAGATTGTTTTTAAACTTGCATCAAAGTTCTCATTCAAAACTTGCATTGAAAACCTTCTTCTTTCAAACTTGTTTTCAAAACCATAATCCTAAGATGATTCTAACTATCCTATGGTTACTATTATTTTAGGAAAGTGTTATATTCAATCTGACCATCAAGGTCTAAATTTGAGCTTAAGTCTTAAATTGTTTTTCAATAAATCACAATTCTATAGTGATTCTAGCCAGTCTATGGTTAGGGTTACTTTAAGAAAATGTTACATTCAATGGGATTATCAAGGTCCAAATATTGTTTTCAAACCCTGGTTGTTTTTAAAATCACAACACTAGAATGATTCTAATCTTTTCATGGTTAGAATCATTTTAGGAAAGTGAGATATTCAAAAAAACTTGCCAAAGTCTATATTCAAACCTTTCCAAAATAGTTTTTGCAAATTTACTTCCTAGAAAGCTCCTTTCAAATATCCACTTTCCAAAAACGCGTTGTTTTGAAGTCCAAGCCAAAACCCTAGAGTCCATTATTAGGAAACCCTAATTCCTTTCTTAAAATCATGATTCCCTATTTAGCTCAAATCATAGATTTCCAAAACTCTTTTTCTACCAAATCATAGAATTTCTAATTCAAGATTTTCAAAACTCAAGCTTTCTCCTTTCAAACCAAATCAAAATTTTCAATTTTGCAAACTAAATCAAATCCTCTATTTTTAGAAATAAAATCCAATCTTTTGCTTTAGGAAATATAAATCAAATCTTTCCAAATTTCCAAATTTCAATATTTCTAAATTTCCAAATTCCCTTTTTCAAGACTTTTCCACAAAAAAAAATAAAACAAAATTTTCCTTTTTTTAAGTGAAATCCAATCTTTTCAAGTGCTTTGCATGAACCCTAGGTCTTAGGAATGCTTAAATCGCAAGCTACCTCAATCCAAGGTCAAACATTTTCAAGCTTAACGTTCTAAATTTAACTTTTCAAAATTTTTTAAATTCCAACCTTCCTAATTTCAAACTCTTAAATCTTATTTTCGAATTTGAAATCTTTCTAAGTTCAAACCTTTCTTAAATCACGGCTTTCCTAAAATGGATCTTTCTAAATTTAAATTTTTCCAAATTCAATTCTTTTCTCAAATGAAAACTTTCCTAAAATAGAATCTTCCTAATTCAAAGCCTTCTTAAGTTGAAGTTTTCCAAATTCTAACTTTTCAAATCCTTTCAAACCAAGTATTTCTAAATCAAACCAAATATTTTCCAACCTTTCCAAGTCGAGTGTTTCTAAATCAAATCAAATCAAATCATTTTCAATCTTTCATAAATTCTATGTTTCCTAATTCGAAACTTTCCTAAAATTCAACTTTCTAAAATTAAACGTTTCTATTTCAAGTGCATGGTTGCATAAATCTAGGTGGCCAAAATCCTAGTTCAACCCTAACTCTAAGTTGAAAACTTTAACTCTTTTATAAACCAAGAATGTTTTCAAACTCCAATTCAAGTCAAAGCTCAACGCAATCCTTACAAATCAAGTCCAAGTTCAATTTCAAATCATCTAGTTTAATTTCAAATCAAAGTCAATTTCAAGTTCAATTTTAAGTCAAACTCTTTTCAAATCAAACTTTTCAAAGACCCCAAAGTATCTTTTTAAATCAAACAAGACCTCAAAGTGTCTATTTTCAATCGAACTCTGAGTCCGAACTACGACTGACCTGATTCCCAATAAAGGGATATGTAGGCAACCCTCATAGGTGCGGTTACAACCTTTTTCAAGTTTCTAATTCCACAACCTTTTCCAAGTTTTGAATTTCCACAGCCTTTTTCAAACTTCAAATCCCATTTTTAAATTTGTTTTTAAAATCAAATTTTTTTCTTGCACTGGCATATCATGTATCATATAATTCTTTTCAAAGTGGATAGCATTGGACATTGGATAATCGAAGATTCTAATTGAGTGAACCTAGGGTAGAAAGAGAAGTAGGTATTGCAAGGGTGGGATAGGGTAATAGCCTAGTGCATCTTCCCTATACATAACCCAACCCCTGGACCACAGATCACTGTTTTCGAGAGACCAAAATTAGAGTCAATTTTCAAAAAGTGCTTAAACATTTTCCAAATGTTGCCAAACAACTTGTTTTCCAAAAACACTATCTCGTGAGAAAGTTTTCAAAAATCCTAAGTTTGATCTTTGGATTTTTCTTAGTTTAGGTGACCTAAATCACTTTAATCAAGTGAGGCTTTTTCAAAAGGCTTTATTCAAATCAATTTTCAATTCAAACTTAGTCGCACTCATCCTTCTAGGAGGATGAGTTCTAATGATAGAGTATTGTATATTTTTTTCACCATTCTAGAGTGCGACAAAAAACCGGGGTGCAATAGTTGGCGACTCTACTAAGGACGCTTAGAGGGTTAAGCCAATACCATGTCCTTTGACCTTTCACTCACCTAGAATCTTCGATTAACTTGTCCAATCTTATCCACTTCAAAATTTTCAAAATACAAATTTTCAAAGTTGTTTTGAAAAAGATCATTGTTGGCACTCCATTCGTATTCAATCATTCTATCATGTCTTACATTTGTCATTAAAGTACTGACGTATTACATTTTCTTTTGTAGGTAGACCATGTTCACATTTAATTTTATTATTTATATAAACTGCCATGAATGACAAGATGGAAGGGAGTTGTTTGGCCATTTCCTCCACTTTTCAAAAATCTCACACAACCACTACACGTGCACTTGCATTTATATATATGCATACTTTACCTAATGATAACCCTTGTTGTTAGAAGCGGGGACGGAACTTTGGTTGTGGGTGGATGCTATGTTAGTTTCTTAGCCTACAGTCTCATGATTGTCCCCCTGCTCAAATAACCAACCAATAATGGCACCAGCTCGGGGAGTTGACTTAGATTTAAAGATCTGGTCAACAAACTTGGGTTAGGTTAGCCTAAGATTAAGGTGACTTAGTGTTAACTAACTTATGTTAGGTTAACGTAGGGTCAAGGTGACATAGGGTTAACTAACTTAGGTTAGGTTAACCTAGGGTTAAGGCAACCTAGGGTTAATTAACTTAGGTAAGGTTAACCAAAAGTTGGACAACTAGGGTCAAGTTAACCTTGGGGTGGAAGGTGGTTTTGAATTAGGGTTTAGACCAAGTGGTTTTGAAAAGGTGGTTTTGAACTAGGGTTTAGACCTAGTGGTTTTGAAAAGGTGGCTTTGAACTAGGGTTTGGACCTAGTGGTTTCAGAAAGGTGGTTTTATGCATGAAACTTGAAAGTGTGTTTTGAAAAATCATTTTATGAGAACCACGCAAATAAGTGTTGGGCTCACATGGTTGGTATTCGAAAACTACTCAAGAGAGGGTTGCCTTGGAACCATTTCAGCCACTAACTCAAGAGAGTGAAACTTGTGAAAATCTATATTCAATAGATAGTTTTGAAGACTTCTCTGATTGGGAAATAAAGAGAATAAACCTTTGAAAACTATTTTTGGAAATGAGGTTTTTGAAAACCACTTTTGAGATTTTGAAAACCACTCTAAAGGATAAGGGTTCATATGGTTGATTTGAAGGAAATCACTCTGAAGAGGACTCCATGGGACCATTCTAACCACAATATTCAATAGAGCAAAACTTTTAAAAATCAAGATGAAAATGATAGTTTAGGAAAATCATTTCTATGCAAATTAAAGAGAATGTAATTTGAGAACCTTTCTTGAAGAAGGTTGTTTTAAAAACCACTTTTGGGGTGTAGAAAACCACTCTAGTGAGCTAGGGTTCCTATGGTCAATAAATGAGGAGACCACTCAATGGAGGGTTCCATGAGGACCATTTCAACCATAAAATTCAAGAGAGCAAAACCTGAAAAAATCAAATTGAATACAAGTTTTGAAAAATATTTTAATGCAACTTGAAGATTGTAAAATGAGATGATACAAAATGAAGTCAAGGGATAAAAAGGGGGGTTTTCTAGGATATTAAAATTGACATAGGTTTCAAGGAACCAATTCTTAGAACCCTTTTTAGAATGATGATGAACATAAAAATGGGGCCAAGCATGCAATAAATGAACACGGTAACCATATGCAAAGGGGGGGGGGGGGGTCATGAAATCATATAAGGCTAATAGCCACACCAAATTGCAAGGTGCTCCGAAGTCAAACCATCTTAAAGT
The DNA here is from genome assembly GCA_033060915.1 of Euryodendron excelsum. Taxonomy (NCBI): domain Eukaryota; kingdom Viridiplantae; phylum Streptophyta; class Magnoliopsida; order Ericales; family Pentaphylacaceae; genus Euryodendron; species Euryodendron excelsum. The sequence continues at coordinate 11,079,256 of CM065391.1, read as the reverse complement.
AGGCTAGTGAGAGATCCCCCAACACGGTGGCTCTCACAAGCTTTCCTCTAGGCATGACCAAGGAGCTCACTTGTTTCAAGCATACAAGAAAGGGAGGTAGTTTAAATTATATAATAGCCTAAGTGGGCTAGGAGGGAGAAGAAAAGAATGGGAATGGAAAAATGTAAAACAGAACATTACCTTTATCTTCAAAACACATTCAAGCTTTCATGGATGAGTTGTCTTGAACTTGAATAGCCTTAAAGAGGCTTAAAGGGGCTATAAATGGTTCTTCTAAGGCATTGGAAGTCTTGTAGGTTGAGTGTATAGGCTAGAGAGAGGTTGAATCTAACTTAGGTACGTGGAAGTGAGGTGTATATGGAATTTCGGAGTTCAGAGGCTATTTCTGTAGAGCTTCGTTGTTGTTTTTTATTCTGGAATATACAGAGAGGGCGGCTTGTATTCATAAGCAAAGTAGAGAGGGATGGTGCATGTAGTACAGGGGCATATGATAGGATCTACCAGTTTGGTACCCAGAGTCGGTGTGGTTTTGGAGTGCGTTGGGGCCGCCAAGGGTAAAACAATTATTTTGACCGAAATTAGTCGAAAAGGGTCAGGATGGATTTAAGTGGCATATTAAGCATGCCAGACTGTATGGAGACTGCCCAGGAAGATGTTTTCACTATTTAGTGGAATTTGTACTGTGCTAGGGTGCCCAAGGCAAAACGGTCATTTTGATCGAAGTTTACCGGAACGGGACCAAATTTGGTAGGGATGGAGCATTGAGTACGCCTAATTACCTAAGGACATTTTAGAAGCATGGAGTAATCGTCCTGAGGGATTTTGAACTTTGTCAAAGACGTGCCTGGAGTGGGGGCCCACAAAGGTGATTAGGCCTTGATTAGGCCCAATGGGCCCATAAGGCCATTGGTGGACTGGATTAGATTTTAACTTAATGGACTTACCATATTAAGGAGGATGTGCTGGATTGCATCATATTGGACGATGCTCAGGGGCATTTTGGTTATTGGGCTTTTGGTGGGCCTGAAGGGCCCGCGAAGCGGTTGACTCAATTAGACAGAGGTTTGAAGGTTGGTTTAGGCTTGGATAGTCTTGTTGGGTTTTAAAAGGGAGTTTAGTCAGTCAGAGATTGTCGAGTGGGCAAAAATGGAGTGCTTACAACTGCCCCTCTTTTTTTGTCCTTGCTTGTCAAAGGTAAAAAATGAAAAATGAACGATCCCATGTTGACCATGAGGCAATCAGAGGGACTAGAATAGAAATATTTTGAAATATGGTGTTCGAGTTTTAAAGTTTTGGGGTCGAAAAGTGTTTTGGGCATAGGAGAAAACTTAAAACCAAATATGTTTTTGGTCGAGAAAGCTCGGAAACCTAATCTACTTTTTTCAGAGGAAGCTTGGAAACCTAATATGCATTTTTGGAAGAAGCTTAGAACTCAATCTGATTTTTCAAAGGAAGCTCAGAAACCCAATATGTTTTTTTTGGAAGAAGCTCAGAACTTAATATGCTTTTTCGGAGGAAGCTCGAAAACTCAATCTACTATTTTGGAGAAAGCTCTGAAACCCAATCTGCTTTTGAAGGAGAAAGCTCGGAAGCCCAATCTGCTTTTGATAGAGAAAGCTCATAAACTCAATTTACTTTTTTTGAAGGAAGCTCGGAAAACCAATTTGCTTTTGATAGAGAGAGCTCGAAACCCAATCTCCTTTTTTTGGAGGAAGCCCGGAAACCCAATCTACTTTTGACAGAGAAAGATCGAAAACCCAATCTTATTTTTTTAGAGGATGCTCGTAAACCCAATTTACTTTTTTGAAAGGAAGCCTTGAAACCCAATCTGGTTTTTAAGAGGAAGCTCGAAAACTCAATCTACTTTTTCAGAAGAAGCTCAGAAACCCAATCTACGTTTTACAGAGAAAGCTCAAAAACCAAATTTGCTTTTTTTGGAGGAGGCTTGGAAACCCAATCTACTTTTTCAAATGAAGCTTAAAAACCTAATCTCCTTTTTATGAAAAAAGCTCAGAAACCCAATTTTCTTTTTCGGATGAAGCTTAGAAACCCAAAATTTTTGCAAAGCTAGGTTTTTTGAGGTGAAAGCTAGAAAATCCAAGATTTTTAAAAAATGGAGCTTTTGAAGGAAAAAGCTCAAGAAACTCAAGTAGATGTTTTGGAAACGAAGCTTTTTAAAGCAAAACTTTTAGGAAATTCGTTTTGACTCCAAACTTGAAACTTTTCGAAGGAAAATTTTAGAAAAACTTATTTAACTTTGAAAGTTGATTTTGAATTTCAAAGGAAGCATGTGTTTTGATCTTTTGAATTTGAAACCTTTTTTAGAAAACGTTTTGAAAATTGTTGAAGTTGAAAATGATTTGGAATTTGAAAGAAAGCAAGAGTTTTTATCTTTTGGAGTGAATGTTGAAACTTTTTGGTAGGAAAAGTCTTTGAAAATTTTTGAACTTGAAAATAATTTTGACTTTTGAAAGAAAGCAAGAGCTTTCACTTTGTGAAATATTTTGATTTGATTTGGTAAGAATTATACCTTTAATTTGGAGGGATCTACTTACAATTCTTTTATCTTAAGCATTGGAGGAGAAGACATTTGTGGCTTCTTGGTGTTGCGCCCAGATTTTTTGCACTCGAGGAATACACACACAAGCGGAAAAAATACTGTAGTCTCTCGTTAGAACTCATCCTCCTAGAAGAATGAGTGCGACTATGTTTGAATTGAAAATTGGTTTGAATAAAGGGCTTTTAGAAAATAATTGGAGTCGCCACCTAACTTGTTTAAGGTGAGTTAGGTCACCTAAAAGCTAAGTACAATCCGAAAACTACACTTAGGGTTTTTTGAAAATACTACCTCTAGAGAGGGTTTTTAAGAAAACAGGTTGTTTGGCAACCTCGAAAAAATAACTAAGCCCTTTTTTTGAAAATAAACTCCATTTTGGTCTTTCGAAAATAGTAATCTAGGTTCAAAGGTTGGTTACGTGTAGGGAAAATGCACTAAGCCATCACCCTACCCCGCTCTTACGGTACCTACATGTCTATTTACCCTAAATTCACCTATGAGAGTCTTCAACTAACAAATGTCCAATCCTATCCACTTTAGAAAAAGAATGTTTAAAAAGATATGATGCATGATATGTAAATGCATGAAAAGAGAGTTTCAAAATAGATTTAGAAATTGATTTGGAAAAGAAGAATTGAAATTTGAAATTGGAAAGAAAGTTTAGAAATTAAAATTAAGGATTGAAAATAGATTTTTAGAATTGGAAGTTGGAAATAGAACATTGAATTGGCAATTAGAAAGCAATTATGGAATTAGAGATTTGAAAAAGGTTGTGGAATTAGAAATTGGAAAAAAGTTATGAAAATAGAAGCTTGAAAAAGATTGTGAAAATAGAAACTTGAAAAAGGTTGTGACTGCACTCATGAGGGTTGCCTACGTATCCTTTTGGAGGAATCAGGTCAGTCGTAGTTCGGACAAGAGTCTGATAGAAAATAGAAGGTTTGATTGAAAAATGAAATTGAATTGAAATTTGGATTTGATTTGAATTTAGAATAGAATATTGGAATTTGAAATAGAAGAATAGAGACCCTAAACCTAGGAAGATAGGATTTAGAAAGGACTCGAGATTAAGAAAGACTTGACTCGAATGTTGGACTTGGAAGATTAGGAAATATTGGATTTAGGAAGGGTTCGAATTAGGAAAGTGTCATTTTAAGAAAGATTTCGAATTAGGAAAGTTTAAGATAGGAAAGGTTTCAAGTAAGAAAGATTTGGAATTTAGAAAGTTTTAACATAGGAAAGTTTTCGATTTGGAAGGGTTTGAGATTTAAGAAAGTTTTGGATTTGAAAAGTTTTAACTTAAGGAATGTTTCGTTTCTAGGAAGTTTTGAATTTGGAAAGATTTGAAGTTTAGGAAGGTTTAGAATTTTAGAAGGATTTAAAGTTTTGAGTTTTAGAAATTCTTGAGATTTAGAAAAGGTTTGAGTTTAAGAAGGATTTGAAAACTTAGATTTGGAAAGGTACGGAATTAGGAAAGATTTGAAAGCTTAAAGTTTAAGAAAAATATTTAAAAGTTTAGGTTTAGGAAACTTATGGTTTAGGAAGATACTAGATTACGAAGGATTGGATTAAGAAAGGTTTAGACTAGAAAGGATTAAGATTCTTATTTCCTAAAACAAGGGATTGGATTTTGTTTCCAAAAAGAGATGGTTTGATTTTGTTTCCAAAAACGGAGGATAGGATCTAGTTTCCTAAATGGGAGATTGGATTTGATTTCCTAAAAGGAAGATTGGATTTGACATGGATTTGGAAGGATGATGTTTTAGAAACCCTAGATTTAGAATACTATAGTTTTGACGTAGAAAAGAGGGTTTTGGAAACTTATGGTTTAGATATAAAAAAAAAAGGAGATTTTGGAAACTTAGGTTTTAAGGCAAGATTGGAAATCATGTTTTTTTTAGAAGGAAAATTAGGGTTTCCTAATTGTGGGTTCTAGTGTTTGACTTGGGTTATAAGAAAAGAAATTTTTGGAAAGTGAATTTTTGGAAAAGGAGATTTTTGGAAAGAGATCCTAGAGAGGAGTTTTTAGACAGTGAATTTGAAAAGAGAGAGTTTTTGGAAGGGGATTTTTGGGAGGAAATTATTGGAAAGAGTTTTTAGGAAAGAGATTTAGGGAGAGAGTTTTCTAAGAAGGAAACCTAGGGAGTGTTTTTAGGAAAGGAGTTTTAAAGAGAGCTTTTTGGAAAGGAGTTTAAAGAAAAGTTTTTAAAAAATATATTTTTGGAGGGAGTTTTTGAAAAACAATTTTGGAAAGGAGATTGGAGAGAGTTGTTGGAAAAGAGATTTTTAGAAAAAAAAGATTTTTGAAAAGAAAGTTTTTAGAAAGTATATAAAATATCTCACTTTCGTAAAACGATTCTAACCATAAGGAGGTTAGAACCACTTTAAGATAGTGGTTTTGAAAACAACAATGTTTTGAAAATATGGACCATATTGGTCACTTTAAATGTAGCACTTTTCTAAAGCAACCCTAGCCATGGAAAGGCTAGAATCACCTTAGGATTGTGATTTTGAAAACAAGTTTCGAAAAAGAAGATTTTGATGTAAGCTTTTGAAAACGAGTTTGAAAATGAATTTTGGAAGAATGCAAGATCATGATATGCACAATGCAAATTGGGGTCGTGAACATACAAGGTTTAGGCTTCACCACATAATCAAGAGGGCCGAACCCATGTGGTCTCCGGTTAGACTAAAAGAAAGCCCCCGACACGGTGACTCTCCAATAGCCTAATCCTACATATGGACCAGGAATTTCCTTGTTTCAAGCATGCAAGAAAGAGGGGGAAGAAGATGGGGGATTAAAATAGAAGAAAACCAAAGAGGGTTAGGAGAGAGAAGAGAGGGGGAAGATGCGTAAACGTAAATAAGAAGCCTACCTTATGTCTTATTTATTTTGCTTAGCTTTGCACGCTTTGCTTTGCTTGCTTCGCTTCGGTCTTTACTTCAGTCTTCAGGAGTTTGTCTTCGATCTTCAAAGCTTCGTAGTTGCAGCAATCCAAGCCTTCAATGGAGGGTTTGAGACTAATGTATGAGTATATGAGAGTGTATGAGTGTATAGGAGGCTAGGGTTTGTGTATGGAGGCTAGGGTTTGGAAAACCTAAAGGAGACTAGGGTTTTGCGAGGCTACAAGTTCTGTATATCGATGAGTAGGGTTTTTAGACTGAGTTTGTAGACCTCTTTCGCGCTAGAGGATGCTTTGTATTTATAGAGAGAAGAATGACCTGGCGCCTATTGCAGTGGCGCCAGGCCAAAAAACCTTCTGGCGCCACTAGGAGTGGCGCCAAACCAAATATTGGCTTGGCGCCAGCCAGTTAGGAAAGTTTTAAAGTCGGCAAGTAACGTATCTTGAGAAAATTTGGGCGCCTGTACTAGTGACTACCATGCAATTTTTAGCCTGGCTTCACTAGGAGTGACTTCGGAAGGTCCGGGAATGATTCAAAGGGGCCGGGAATGACCTGAAATGCCAAAAAAGGGCAGGAACCCTTAGAATAAGGTCCCAGAGGTAATTGACTTGAAAAAGGATGACAAGATGTGTTGGAAGGGTTGACCAGGCCATTAGGGGCAAAACGCTCATTTTGCACAGGGTTTACCGAAACTGACTCGGAATGATCCAAAAACATAAAGAAAGTTCGGGAATACTATATAAAGCATTCTCGGGAGGTTACCGGTTTGATACCCAAAGCCAGTGTGATCCCTGGGGCGCTCGAATGCCTAGGGGCAAAATGGTCATCTTGACCAAAAATTCTCGAAATTGGCCCGAAACTGGCTAGAAGGCACCTAAACATGCCAGATTACTTCTAAAACAATCTTGGAAGGATGGACTTACCGTTATGAGGATTTAGGTGTGTTCTTGAGAAACGTGTCGAAAATGGCCCTAGGGGCAGTTTGGTCATTTTTCACCGAAGTGGACTAGCAGGCATTGGTGTTGACCTGGATTTTGAGTGTTTCCACCATTCTGACGGCGGTCTCGTGATACAGGGGTTTATTGGCAATTCCCTATATCGACCTGTTTGCGAGTATTTCCGCTTCTCTGACGGTTGTAATGTTTGCGAGTACTTCCGCTACTCTGACGGTTCGTGATCATTCCCGAGACTGCCTGATCTCGGGAAGCTACTAAAGGGACCTAGCACCTGAGAAGTCAACTTTCTTGAAAGGCATGCCAAAATGGACATTTCTGCATTGGCGGGCTAGCAAGCGCCAAAGATGGACCATTCTACCATCTCGGGGACTTGGGGTCTCGTCCCGATCGACGGGTTTGAAGGGATTTACCATTCCGAAGAAACTTTCTTCAAAAAACATGCCGGACAGGATAGACTTACTGTCTCGAGGAATCAACTTTCTTGAGAGAGGGATTGGAATTGGAATTGGAATTGGAAAAGGGAACTTACCACTTTCGGAAAGATGTGCCTATTGGAATTGGAAATGAAACTTACCGTCTTCGGAAAGACGTGCCTATGGGAATAGGAAAGGAGACTTACCATCTTTGGAAAGACATACCTAATTTGGAATTAGAAAGGGGACTTACCATCTTTAGAAAGACGTGCCTACGAGATCGGACCGAACAACACCCACAAGGGCATTTTGGTCATTTTACCTCTATTTAGGCCTGGTGGGCCCGCGAAGCGATGGTTAGACTAGATTAGGACTAGAATTCTAGAATATGTCTATATTGACTTGAAATCAAGTCTAGACGGACTGTAGATTGTCGAGCGGTAAGAAATGGGGTGCTTACAGCTACCCCTATTTTTCTGTCTTTGCTTGTCGAAGACAGAAAACGATAAAATAAGAGTCTCATGTTGACCGTGAGGCGGTCAGAGGGACGGACTTTGGACATTTTGGAAGACGGGAGCTTGGAAATGGATATTAGGCCCAAAAGGCCTTTGAAATCAAGTTTTGGTGAGAAAAAGGGCGAAGCTGCCCGGAATATAGAACTGGTGCCACTAGGAGTGGCACCTTTGGCCGAAATGGTTTGGCGCCATTGCTAGTAGCGCCAGGCTTAGGATCAAAACTAGAAAAATTTCTGGTTCGAACACTTTCGGGAATGTGAAGAGTTTGTGAAAAATCGAGAGGCATTACAAGGAAATTGACCTAGACATTGAAGGAGCATCTCTTAAGGACCACAGGGGATTGCCAGAAGTAAACGCCGTCGCCGGAAAAGTTGCCGGAAGAGAAGATTGTGCCGGAGAACTCCGGAAAGTGAGTTTTCTATCTTATGTTGATTTTAATGTGTAGAACTCCATTTAATTCGTGTGAACAGTGGAAATTGATCTTTTGATATGTTTTGAATGTTGTGGTGAAATTATTTTTGCATTTTGGTGCTTGTTTGATTGAATTTGAGTGATTTTGCATGATTATGTGAAAAGAGTTTTCTGCAAGAATTGGGGGTTTGTTATTACAAGCTTGGGCATTGGGTTTTTTTGGCTAGATTTTTGTGCCATGTGCCTTAGAAAAATGTGTTTAACAACTGTGTGAAGTTTCAAGATTTTTTGACAACTTGGTGATTTTTTTTTTAAAAATAGAAAAATATTTTAAAAAATTAGGAAAATTAAGAAAACTTAAGAAATTGGTGAAATTTTTAAAGTTTAAAATTTGGAAAAATTTAGGAATATTTTAGAAAACATTTGAAATGATTTTGAAAAATTTTAGAATATTTTTGAAGACCATTTATTTATTGAAAAAATAAAACATGTGTTTTAAAAATTTCAAAAAATTAAAAAGTGTGCGCGGGTGCTTATGCCATGTGATTGTAACGTTGTGAAGTGCACGGTTTGTGTTTTGTGTTGATGTTGTGGGTGTTGTAAGAACTATTTTTAAACAAAACTCAATCGAAATTTTTAGAAATTATGGAAAGAGTTGGAAAAGGTTTAGAAATAAAATCTTTTTGAAGGAAAAAGACAAAAAACCCTTGAGATTTGATTTGAAGTTGGAAAATCAAAAGGTGTAGGAAATTTGTTTTGACTTATCATTTCAAATCTTTTTATTATTTTTTATTGTTTGTTGTTTATTTTATTTTACTTTATTTTGTTATTATTTATCTGCATGTATGGTATATTAACACCTCTTACCTTGGCTTACCTTTTAAAGATGGCAGATGCAGGTGATGATGGTTCTGAGAGGAGACGTCGCTTGGGAAAGGTGGCTCGGACAGATTCCACTAACGGTTCCAGTCGATCCAGAGTTAGCCGACGAGCTACTGGATGGGCCTCTTCTAGTTAGAGCAAACAGGGGAGTAGACAACCTGTCGACCCATTTCCTCCGGTTGAGCAGGTCTTTGCGGAGGATGTTGGTACTGAGGAGGAGGTACCGAGTCTTGGTGACCAGGTGACTGGTTATGGAAGAGCCTCCTCTAGACATAGGCAGACGGATGCTGATTTGGGTGACCTGGAGGTACCGGACATCCTATCGCTCAGGGATCTTGCTTATCACCCCAGCGTATATTCTAGACAGCATTTGCCCCCTCCTCGGGTACACACAGCTTTTAGAAAGGCTGTTCATCAGGTTTTCGTGACCATGTAGCGGGCTGCTCCATCATAACGTGCCTTCTTGGCTGAGATCGGATTCAAAGCCTTCATGGGATTGCAAGCTAACTGCCTAACTTGGCATCTGGTACTAGCGCTTATTAAGAGGTCGTTCGGGGAGACCAGGACATTCCATTTTATCGGCTTCAAGTTAGGACCCACTCCCTTGGATTGGGCCATCATCACAGGGCTTTCCTTCGTTTGCCGGCGAATTACCTTACAGTCATTCAGTAGAGATGAGGCCTACTTTTTGTTGGACTTGCCCCCTCCTGAGCGTTCTGCCTTCCTAGTCTCTTGGATCAGTCAGGATGACCTTACCTTTGCTGCTGAGCCATCACCTGCCAGGCGGGACATTATGAGATGGCGACTTATTTTATACATCATCTTTAGCTGCTTCTGCAACAACAACAAGTTGCTTGTGCCTTTTCGTTTGGTGAGTATAGTAGCTGATCTTAGGGTTTTATCTGAGCTAGATTGGGGGTCCTTCTCCTTCGGCTGCTTCCTTCGATCGATGTGGGTCCGGACTTCTTCCCGTTGGGTAGCATGACTAGTTTCTGGCCCTTTCTTGTCTAGTGGAGCTATGAGTATCTGCTTGTTCGTCGCCCTGCAGTTGTCGAGGATGACCTTTATCCTTCTGCTTTAAGGTGGGCTTGTGACCGGGTGGCCCAGCGATCGAAAATTACTAACTTCGTGATGCTACGGGCAAACCTGGAGTTGATTGAGGCAAGAGACTTGTCTTGGTGGCCCTTCATTGGATCAATTCATTATGAGACAGTGCGGTACTTAGTTTCGTTGCCCCTGTCAAGGGCTGCTTTTCTCAGTGATGATACTCAGGAGTCCTATCTAGGAGAGTGACACTGGCGGCAGTTTCATGAGGAGTTCCGGTCAGTAGGAGCTCCGTTGGAGTATATGTTTGGAGCCTTGGTGGCAAGAGTGCCTATCCCCTATCAGGAGCGACAACCGGGTACCGAGTTCTTGCTTCCTCCGGATACGAATTATGCTACGCACTTTGGGGCTCATTCTGTTGGTGCCTTCACTCGGTTTGAGGTAGTAGTCGGCGGGTATGCTGTTGGCCAGGAGGTGGTTGACTCGGGGCGCAGTGCTGGGGGATACATGCCCCAGGCCAAGTTTACTGCTTTGAGGGATCAAAGGGATTGATACCAGACGAAGTGAGAACAGTATCAGGTAGAGGTGGCTTCCTTGACAACTAGGATAGCTCAGATGGGAGGTGGCGGGGTATGTCATCTTTTCTCTCCTTCTTTTTGCTATGCTGTTGTTTAGTTCTTCTTTCGTGCGGCTGATTTCAGTTCTATCTTCTCTGCAGGATGCTGGTGTTTCGAGTAGTTATCCGCCTCCTCCAATACCGGGTTTCGGGGATTTTGATCCAGATGTCATTGACTTTGACCTTTGATAGATGCCCGTTGTGGAGACTCTGATCTTCCTTTGCCCCTATTCCTGAGATGTATTTATGTTATATAGTTTTATTTTGATATATATTTTTTATATTTTGATGCAAGGATAGACAGATACCTTTATGATCTTTACAGCTAGGCATATGATCAGATGTATGTGATGGATGATGATGTTATGTATCTATTACATGAGTTGATGTTGGTGACTTCTACTTTTACATGGAGTTATATCTTATATATGCAAACCTCATGCTGACTTTCTTCTTCTCTTTTTTTTGTTGTTTTTTTTTTTTTTGAATATGTATGCACATATTAGAAATATGTTAACTAACAGAATGACAAGGGGTGTTGTCGAACTTCGTATCTTTGGAATGGTAACTCCTTCCTTTTCGGGGGTCTAACCTCTCCTCTGGCTCAACCTTACCTTAATTGGATGATAGCACTTCGCATCTTTCTCAACCTTTTGATCGCCTCTGACTCTCTGCCTTGGGGTTAGTGTATATGATTTATTGGGCTGAAACTCTAGGCTCTCGGGGTTTTAGCAACAGCTTACCTGACCTTCAGCAGAGTGATAAGCGACCAGTCCTTTCAATCTAAGGAGACTTTGTTTAGGACCGTAATGTAGTCTAGGTTATGGGGTTTCAGAAACAACGGGATATGCAGGTTCAAATTTGACGTCTTTTCAGTAGGGTTTAGATCCATGCCGTCCTTGACTATTTTTCAGTATGGTTAGCGTCCTTCTTTAGCTTCGGCAGTGTGTCTAGCTCATTTAAATCAAGCAATCCATTTCAATCAGAGTGGACTTCAGTAGGGTTGTAATGTAGGCCATGGTCTTAGGATTTTGCAAGAAAGGGTAAAGGCTCGAACCTATTGTCTCTACTGGGTTTCTTTGTAACCTAGGATCACCTTTAAATTTCCTTCTTGCTTTTACTATACACTTCTCAGGGTGGAAATGACTATTTTCTTTCACCATTTCTATATGCTTTTTGAGATAAATATGACTCTCTTCTCTTTCGATCTTCTTATTACGCTTTTGAAGATGACTCAATCATAGTTTTCTTCAGGCCTTAGATTTTTTTCTCTCTTTCTTTTTTTTTTTTTTTTTTTTGCCCTTTTGCCCCTTACAACTCTTTTCCTTTGCTTTGTCCTTTTTATCATTTTTGTTTTTATGGAATGAGTAATTCTACCATCCCTTTTTTCTTTAGATCTTTCCTTTAGCAATCCAACATAACCCAATGTGGGCAGTGATCCCTAGGTTGGGGTTTTCTCGGGAAAGATAAATGGCTCAACGGGTTTGGCAATGGGTTGCTTCTTACTGTATGGGAAATGAAATGAGAGCCTCTCTTCACTTTGAACTATACTGCTTAATCTATAGAGCCTTCAATGCTGCCTTAGCATAGCGGGGGTGGATACCATTCCTAGAGTTCTCAAATATTGTCTGCCCCAGTGTGGGGAGGACAGTCTTGGATCGGGGCTGACAAGGAAAACTTCGTTTGCTGTGAGGCTCTAGGGGTTAACCAAAGGGAATTTCTATGGGAACATGAAAGATAGCTCCTCTTCATTTTGATAAACAGGCCACACATCGCTTAGCTTCAGTGTCTTGCAAGTGTTGCCTTTAGGTAATCTCCTCACTCATCCTTACATTCTCTTTCTTCAGAAAGCTGATTATTTAGTGAGTGGTTAACTCATGCTGTCATCCCTTCAAGTTAAACTGACCCCTAAGATAAACCATGCCCTTTGCGTCGAAAGTAGCCACCATTCCCAAGAGATGATAAGACAACAGCGATGGAATAAAAGACTATCATTTGATTATTATTATCATTTTTTATGGAAAGCACAAAGTTCTTAGGCAAAGAATGAAATGTAAGCATCAATTCAAAGATAGGAAATAAAAGGGATAGACAGAAAGTGGGTGAGAGCACCCCTCTCTTGTACGATTTTGATGGGATTCCTGCATTCTTCAATAGGGCTTTGGGACGATGCCCATATCAGCATTCCATCCATGGTTGAGATCTTCAGCTAAGGCAGGAAAGGTAGATGTTTCTCCCAGGGTCCCAAGTGAGTTGGCGACAATGTTGTAATTGTCAGCTTTCTTGACCGTCTTGCCTTCATTTGTTCGTTTTGGAGTTTCTCTAACAAACCAGTTGGGTAGCTCGTCTTCTTCCAGCTTGATAGATCGAGCCCGGGGTTTTCGCTCTGGCGTCCAGTCGTGGCTCGGTGTTCCTTAGGTGTACACAATGGGGGATCCTTATCACTGAGTTTAGACTGCTCCTGGTCAATCTTCTTCACTGAGTTCGTCTTCAGGGACCAGCATTTTATCTGGGTTAGACCGTAACCAGGCATGACACTGCCCCGTATCTTCACATTCCATTTCCTCCCCATCCTTGTAATATATCTCTTAGCATGCAGCAAAACAAACCTTATTGTTACCAAACTTTGTAATGACGTTGGCGGTGTGGTCTAGTGGAGGGCCCGTGGTGCCGTTCGAAGAAGGATTTGCTAGTCCTAAGTGATTGCGCTTCAAAAGTGTAATTACAAAGCCTTAATTAGTACTTTGTTAGTATTAGTTTATGATTATATATGTCTTTTTAGCTATGTTTTGATATTAATTGAGTTTATAATGCTTTATGTAGGTTTTGAGCTTAAATGGAATGATTTCGAATGCAAATTGATCATAAGTTTCAAGAGGTTGCTGTCAAGATACAAGCTGTTGAAGCTGTGGTACAAGTTGCTGAAGCACGCAAAGCTGGAACTTTAGAAGCCCATATCTTGCGAACTAGAAAGGCTATTCAAGCCCATAATATGTCGATTTTATATAACTTTTCAAGACCTACAACTTTTGTGAGGTAACCCAGCCCATCTGAGCACTCAGTAGAAGTCGTCCGTGTGACGAACGACGGGATATATAGATTAATTCACTTTTTAGCTAGAGATAGATTAGTAGGTAGTAGAATAGGTTTAGGAGTTCTATGTTCTAAAGGAGGAGAAGAATTCTAGGGTTTTTCTAGGGTTTTGGAAGGAGGAATCATCCAATCCTTTGGAGGCTACGAATCTTTTCATCTTTTAGGGGAGCATCTTAATCTTTAATTTTCTTTCTTGTTGTTATTGTGAATTTCAGATTACATTTCTTTGATGCAGTGTTTTATTTCTTTTATTATTATTTCCATTCTTGCAATCTTTATCATATTTTTCAGTAGCTAAATCCGTTCTTGGTATGGGTTGAGAAAGTAACTAGGTTACAGGTAGAAATTCAAGATAGTTATTTATTTTTCAAGGTTTGAAGATCTTGGATCAAGATTCATTCTTTTACTCAGGAATATATTCGAAAACAATATTCTTGATCATATCTAACATGTATGTATAGACTGATTTGTAAGTAGGGATACGTATACCTATAATTTCTGATAAGGATATTGATTACAATTGCATATATATTCCTGTTGAGAGTACTTTAGAAATCTACTGCTCTTGATTAAGCTTCAAACATACTTTGTAGACAGGTTTATAAACTGGGACAGGTATGAATGGGACCCTGGTATGAACACTAGTAAATAACTGAATATCAACTCTAAAAGGGTAATCGAATCTTGAGATTCTTTACTGACAACTATCTTGGGGACTTACCTATAGGCTTATTACTGGGTCAAACCATGCCAAGACCTTTTTATAATATTTAAACAAATTCCTAAAAATTAGTTTAATTTTATTGTCTTATAATTTAGATCAATCATCTTCAACAATTGATTTTTATTTTCTTTTTGGAAGCTTTCTTGTAATTTTAATTCACTCTAAGCTCGTTATTATTTTGTTCTGATTGTAGACATTGCCAGATTAAGTTTATTTCTTATGTTCCCTGTGGATCAACCTCGGACTTACCGAGATATTGTTAGTACATCACAACCACACACTGGCGGATATAAATTGCACTATTCAGGAGCGATCAATTTTTTGCACCGTTGCCGAAGAACATTACAAAGCAAATAAGTTAAGGTAAGAAAAACAACCAGGGCAAAAATGAGAATATATAAGAACAAAAACAAAGCAAACGAACTCGAGAGGAATTGATTCCTGCAGAAACAACTTCACCATCAAACTATAACAACGAGGAAATTCAATCGCTCAATTGGGTAACCTTGTTCCATCCCTACTATTTGTGAGCATATTAGATTTTCTTTTTTTTTTATTTTACTAGTTTCTTTTAGATAAATTTTATATTTGTTTAGTGGAGGTTTAGGGTTTAATTGCAAATTGGTGGATATTTTATGTGGAGATTGCTGGTTCAGTTGGAAATTTAAATTAAATATTGTTTATCTCTATTTCACTGTTGCGGCAGATTGGTGCATTTATGTGCATTGCATTGCATGTCAGTTTGGCGAAGGGACAGTACACATAGACTTTTGAGAACGACCCCACCTATTTACGCCACTCGGTCTAGAGTTTTTTCTAATACTACACCAATACCTATAGATTCTGACAAGGCCCACATACTGGGAGATGATGGGAATATAGATGGGGGTAATAACATGCAACCCCCACAACCCCAAGTACCTGCTCCACCACAGAGAACTATGAGAAATTATTTAAACCCACAAAGATAGACTCCAAACTCTTGCATTATATTACATCCTGACCAAAATGCATTACATCTTAAGTCAAGTATCATGCAATTAATCACACATTTTCATGGGATGGATTCTGAAAATCCATATACCCATCTTAAAGCATTTAAAGAGGTCTATAATATGTGCTTTGATAATACGTGCTCTGTTGAGACCATCCGTCTCAAATTGTTTCCATTCTCATTAAAGGATAAAGCTAAAATTTGGTTAAATTCTTTAAGGCCGATGTCTATTCCATCATGGGATGTCCTTTAGGCCGAGTTCCTAAAAAAGTTATTTCCTGAGCATCGCACAGAGGCGATTCGTCGCCAAATTTCACAGTTCACTCCCTTTGAAAATGAAACATTTTACCATAGCTGGGAGAGATATAAAGAGCTTTTGAATTCATGTCCTCATCATGGACAAGACCCATGTAGGTTTGTTAGTACTTTCTTTTCTACCTTGACTCCCAAACTCAAAAGGTTTGTGGAGACAATGTGCAATGGTTCTTTCTATGATAAATTTCCAGAAGAAGCTTATGACTTCTTTGACTTTCTAGCTGATAACGCGAGAGATTGGGACACCACAGGGACTAAAAATTTCGAGATTAGAAACAATTTAAGGACAAGCACCATATATCCATTAAGGCATTTAAATGAGGATAATTCAAAGATAGCCACATTGACTAAGCGATTAGAGGCCCTAGAAATGAATAAAATTGCAGCAGTTAAGAGTGAAACCCAAGTTAATTGTAGTGTGTGCGATAGTAATGAGCATAGGACAGATCTTTGTCCCACAATTCCAGCCTTTAGGAAAGTGTTGCATGGTCAAGTAAATGCTATTGCCCCTTATAGTAAACCACCACAAGCCCCACAAGGACAAGGAAACCCATGTGCACCTACATATAACCTAGGGTGGAGGAACCATCCCAACTTCAGTTGGAGAAATGATGGTAACTCAGCACCCCAACAATTTTAACACCCACCGCAATTTAATGGCCCCTCTAATCAATACCAAGCATAAGGTCAACAATTTTCAACACCAATAACAAACATGTACAGACCACCTCCTCTAAAACCTGTAGAGGACCCTTTGACCCAATTCATACAGGTACAGTAGGCAACTAATGCTAGACTTGATAAATCCATAAAAGAGTTAAAGACATTGTTTGCTCAGTCACTGACTAAAGAGAAAGGCACATTCCCTGCTCAACCACTACCTAACCCTAATAGGCAAGCTCATGGTGTAGAGATAAATCCAAATCCGCCAAATCATGAGCAAGTTCAAGCAGTAACCACCTTAAAGAGCAGAAAACCCATAGATAAATCTATTCCAAGTAAAGAGTCTGCACCTAGGGAGGACACTAGCGAGAGAGTAGAAAAAATATTAGAAGAGGATAGAGACAATCCTAAAGAGGCAATGGAGGAGTTAGGAAAGAAGTCTAGGGATAAATCTACGGACATTGACAAAGAGGATTTGTCACGTGTTCCATTTCCTCATAGATTAGCCAAACCGAAGCAAGAACTAATAAATTCTGAAATTTATGAGGTATTCAAGCAAGTGAAAATCAATATTCCAATCCTAGATGCCATTAAGCAGATCCCTTCATACGTAAAGTTCTTAAAGGACTTGTGTACCATAAAAAGACGGCTCACTGTAAGAGAAGAGTCTTTTCTGAACCAAAATCTTCCACCAAAATACAAGGACCTGGGGAGTCCAACCATTCCATGCATAATTGGAAATCATAGGGTTGATAATGTTTTGCTAGATCTAGGATCTAGTGTGAACCTGTTACATTTTTCTGTTTATCAACAGTTAGGGTTAGGAGAGTTGAAACCTACTAGAATCACCATACAATTAGCTGATTGATCGATTAAGATTCCTAGGGGCATGGTGGAAGATGTGCTTATCCAAGTGGACAAATTCTACTTCCCAGTTGATTTTGTAGTATTAGACACCATGGGGAACTCAAATGATCATTCTCCTATCTTAGTCATTTTAGGTTGTCCCTTCCTAGCAACATCCAATGCTATTATTTGTTGTAGGGGCGGGGAGTTGAACTTATCCTTCAGAAGCATGACTGTAGATATGAACATCTTTCACACGGGAAAGAAACCGAGAGAGTGTGAAGACATCAGAGAGATTAGCCTGATAGATATTCTAGTAGAAGAACATTTTAATAGAGAATTCTTGATAGATCCACTTGAGAGAGCCTTAATCCAAAATGAGCAAAGAAAGTGTTTAGAAGAAATAGTGATAACTGAGGAAGCAGCAAAACGCATTTCTCCTATGTCTGTGAGTCATTGGACCCAATGTGTTGAGCCATTAGGGCTCAGTGCTTGTAAACCTGAACAATCAGAAGTGGAAGCTCCTATTTCGGAGCGAAAGCCATTGCCATCTACTCTTAAATATATATTTTTAGGCGAAGGTGAATCTTACCCAGTAGTGATATTTTCTAACCTGTCTGAAGGCCAAGAGGATCGATTGAAGAAAGTGCTTCTAAAGCACCGCAAAGCCATAGGGTGGTCAATTGCTAATTTACATGGTATTAGCCCATTAGTTTGCACACATCGCATATACTTAGAGGAAGAGGCTAAACTTGTTCGCTAAATGAAAAGGTGATTGAACCTGAATATGAACGAAGTAGTTAGAGGAGAAGTTTTGAAACTTCTCAATACGGGTATTATTTACCCAATAACAGACTCTAGGTGGGTGAGCCCTACCCAAGTGGTCCCTAAAAAGTCTAGAGTAACAGTGGTGAAAAATGACAAAGATGAATTAGTGCCAACTAGGATCCAGACAGGATGGCACATGTGCATCGACTATAGACGTCTCAATGCCGTCACCACCAAAGACCACTTTCCATTACCATTCCTTGATCAAGTCATAGAGCGGGTGTCAGGTAGAGCTTAGTATTGATTTTTGGATGGGTACTCGGGCTACAATCAAATTGAAATAGCCCCAGAAGATCAAGATAAAACTATCTTTACTTGTCCTTTTGGCACATATGCTTATAGAAGAATGCTTTTCGATTTGTGCAATGCACCGGCCACTTTCCAAAGATGCATGATGAGCTTATTTAGTGATATGGTAGAAATAATCTTGGAAGTCTTTATGGATGATTTTTTTGTTTATGGGAACACCTATGACCAATGCCTAGAAAATTTGGAAAAAGTTTTGCAAAGATGTAAGGAGACCAATTTGGTCCTTAATTGGGAGAAGTGTTATTTTATGGCGACACAAGGGATAGTGTTAGGACACATAATTTCAAATAAGGGGATAGAAGTTGACAAAGCTAAGATCAACCTTAATCATAACCTTCCACCCCCTATAAATGTTAAAGATGTCCGTTCATTTTTAGGGCATGTTAGGTTTTATCAGCGATTCATTCCAGGTTTTAGTGCTATTTCTCATCCTATGTGTCATTTGTTATCCGCAGATGTTCCATTTGAATTGACATCCCCTTGCCAACAAGCTTTTGATAAGCTAAAAGGGCTCTTGACCACTGCACCCATCATGCAAACCCCCGATTGGTCTCTACCTTTCGAACTCATGTGTGACGCGAGTGACTTCGCTATAGGGGCGGTGCTTGGTCAAAGAAAGGACAAGAAACCATATGCCATCTATTATGCTAGTAAAACTTGAAATGATGCACAAATGAACTACACTACCACTGAGAAAGAGTTTCTTTCGGTGGTCTTTGCACTTGATAAGTTTAGATCTTACTTAGTCGGCTCACTTGTCATAGTTTATACTGATCATGCCGCACTTAAGTACTTGCTCACTAAGCCAGATGCTAAGCCACACCTAATTCAGTGGATTCTACTCCTTCAAGAGTTTCATATAGAAATTCGGGACAAAAAAGGGGTAGAAAATGTGGTAGCTAATCACTTGTCTCGCCTTCCTATTGATGGTCGAGACCAAGACAAATCTTCCATTTCGGAACACTTTCCTAATGAACAAATTTTCTCCATCCAGTCTGTTATTCATACTAGTACCCCTTGGTTTGCAGATATAGCTAATTACTTGGCTTCAGGTAACATTCCATCTCAATGGTCATCCAATGATAAAAATAAATTTTTTCGAAATGTTAGAGTTTTCATTTGGGATGACCCATATCTTTATAAATATTGTTCTGATCATGTGTTTCGACGTTGTGTACCAGATAATGAATTCTAATCCATAATTAGTTTTTACCACTCATATGCTTGTGGTGGGCATTTCTCCACCAAGAAAAAAATTACCAAAGTCCTCCAATGTGGATTTTATTAGCCCACTATGTTTAAAGATGTCCATACTTTATGTACTGCTTGTGATAGATGTCAAAGACTAGGTACTCTCACTAAAAGACATATGATGCCCTTGAATCTCATAACTGTCATAGAAATATTTGATTGTTAGGGCATTGACTTTATGGGGCCGTTTCATAGTTCTTTCGGGTATTTATACATTTTAGTGGGTATTGAATATGTATCTAAGTGGGTAGAGGCAGTAGCATCCCATACGAATGATTACTCAGTAGTGATTAAATTTCTAAAAGAAAACATCTTTCCAAGATTTGGGATGCCGCGTGCTATTATAAGTGATGGTGGGACCCACTTCTATAATAGACTCGTTGGGGTCTTGATGCGCAGATATGGAGTGCTCCACAAAGTCGGAACGCTCTACCACCCACAAACCAGTAGCCAAGTCGAACTCGCTAATAGGGAAATAAAACATATTTTTGAAAAAACAGTGAACCCCAACAGCAAGGATTGGTCCTTAAGGTTGGTGGATGCACTCTGGTCATACCGGACTCCATACAAAACACAGTTGGGCATGTCACCCTATCGGCTCATTTATGGCAAAGCTTGCCATTTACTTGTTAAGGTTCAACACAAAGCTTACTGGGCCATTAGGCAAATGAATGAAAACCCCGATGACGCTAGACATCATCGAAAACTTCAACTCTCAAAGTTTGATGAAATAAGGAATGACGCGTATGAAAATGCGCAAATTTCTAAGGCGAAGATGAAAGTTCTTCACAACCAACACATTTCTCAAAAATCTTTTGACATTGGTCAAAAAGTCTTTTTGTACAACACCCGGTTACATTTGTTTCCCGAAAAGTTGCGTAGTAAATGTACGGGACCTTATATAGTGAAGACAGTCCATGAGAATGGGGCCATTGAAATTCGAAACCCCATAAATGACAATCAATTCACAGTCAATGGTCATCGTCTAAAACATTATGTTGAGAATTTTGTGGCAGAAATAGAGACATTACGTCTCGAAGATCCTCCTCTATTAGAGTAATATCCATAGGGGTAATTGTGTACAGTAGTGCTGTTTTATTTATTTTTATATTTTTCCAGTGACTAGTGTGCCTTTCCTCACATAAGTTTGTGTCCTTCTCTTTCCTCTTGCGTCCATTGAGGGCAATGTGCAACCTAAGTTGGGGGGGGAGAGATCAATCTTGTGATGAATTGCACACTCGAAGAAAAAAAAAATTTTAAATACCGGCCGTCCAGACGCCTCACAGGGCCCGTCTGGACGCCTTTTTACACTTAGAACTTTTTGTTATAGTTGGGAAACACGGGCACTGGGCATCCGGACGCTCCTCGAGGCCCGTCCGGACGGCATTCCACAGAAACATTTTTGAAAAGTCTGTGCAACGCCACTGGCCTTCCAGACGCCTCCCAATGCTTTGAAAATTTTTTTGTTCGAGTTGCAAGGCTACTGGCCGTTCGGACACCCTTCGTGGCTTAGAAATTTTTTTAAGTCGATTGTGACAAGCTCACTGGCCGTCCAGACGCCCTTGAGGGATCGTCCAAATGCATGCTCCCTGTCCGGACGCCCGTATTTTCCTGTCCGAACGCCCTATTTTAAGTAGAACGGCACCGTTTTGGACCCCCATTCGGACGCCCTCTTAGGGCCATCCGGACGCCACTACGCTTTTATAAAAGCTCCGTATTTCTCCATTTTGTCTCATTTGCACACCCACAAAATTCCTGTTTTAGAGAGAGAGAGAGAGCATTCGGACGAGGCGACGAAGTCCTGCCAGTTTGAAGAGTCGTGACCCTTCAACTTCCTGCCTTTTCATCTTCTAAGGTAACTACGCAACCTCTTCTATTCCTTTTTGAATTTTTTTCTTTGATATTTATGCTTAGTTAGGATTGGGACTATCTTATAATTGTGATTCTGTGACGGTGTGTGTTACGATTTGTTTTAAGAAGTTGTTTTGATGGCACCGAAAGGAAGTAAAAAAACTTCTGAAAAGTCTTTGGCCATAGAACCCTTTGAACCCGATTATTCTTCGAACTATGACTCAGAAATTTTCATCGGTTGTCAAGCCTTTTTAGACTTTAGGAAAACATGGGCAGGCAAGGCTGCAGGCATAGAGTGAAACATAGAACTATGGAACCTTGGGGGTGGGTTTGCTTTAGAAGCTGAATTTGAGAGGCGGGGTTGGAATGACCTAGCCGCCTATAGGGGCGAATACATTTTAACCCTTTGTGCGGAACTTATGACTAATATCCGAGTGGTGGACAAAATTGAGGGTCAGGAGAGACTAGTGACTTGGGTGAGAGGTAGAGATATAGTAATTACCCCGACCACCTTTTGTCGTTATTATGGGCTTAGGCGTGAGCCTAATGCCGAGTTTTGTCATGGGGTTGGGACTTCGAGCCTCACTGAGATAGCACGGGAGATTCTAGAAAATGATCAGTCCTGGTTGAGGGAAAGACCCAATGTGAAAAAAAGTTTTTAAAACTGAGGTACCTTCCACTGTTTCTTTTCTCATGCCATAGTCTGTTACCCCAGGCCTATTATGCCTAAGTCAGCCTAGCTCGAGCCCAGCTAATGTGGGCCATTGGAACCCAAAAGACCATAGACTTGCCGGGGTATATGTTCCTCCAGCTCTATCATGCTGCCACCAATATCACCCGAGGGGATAGCATTCCATTTGTGTGTATGCTTACCTCCCTGATCCTTGAGTTTGGAGTCCACCCACCTTCGTTCTTTTCACGAAAATCTTCCATGAGTGCCATCAACATGACTTCTATTCACAAGTCAGAAGCACAGTATAGGAGTCACAAGAAGAAGAGGGTCGAGGATGATGAAGAAGAGGGGGAAGGAGGACCATCGGCTGAGGGAAGTGGCCGTACTGGGCAGTCTTCATTGGATAAGGTAGTAGAGATGTTGGAGTTATAGGCACTGACGTAGCAATACCACACCCAACTTTTGGAGGCTCAAGCCAACGCCTTTGGGACTTTTCAAATGGAGGTTTATGGCCGATTTGATCAAATTGACAAGGAGCAGAAGCGGGATAGCCAGGCTATTGAGGAGCTACAGAGAGAGATATCCCGTTCGGTATGGGATCCATCCACTGATATGTAGTGGATAGTGTTCGCTTGAGTTTAGATCATGTGCATTTAGGATTATTGTATAATTAATCTAAAAATCTTATGTTTTTTTCTTCTTTTTCTTATGTTTGGATATTATGTTTATGTTTATGAGTATAGATTGTGTGTCACGTTGTGAAGGTCTAAAACTCTATTTTAGTTGAAACTATTTGTGTTTGTTTTCTTTATTTATGTCAATGGAGTACTGGTTATCTCAATTCATGTTATGTCAATCTTTTATTTTATTTTATTTTATTTTATTTTATTTATTTATTATTATAAGTTTTCTTAAGAACAGGACAAATAAAGCAATCTTGATAACCATGTCGCTGAAAAGGAGTAAGAACAAATCACAACAGAGAATCAAACAATTCGCTAACTCTCGAGAGAGGGATATGTACCTAAACTCGTTTCAAGGGTGGCAAGTGTTGATTGAACGCCGAGTGCAACTTTCAGATTTTGCTAATAGGTTTTTGAAATCTACATTCATATAGAGGGGTTGGCTTCAGGTGTTAAGGAGAGAAGGCCCAGTGAACGTTGACATGGTACGAGAATTTTATGCCTATTCGAGCGTGTCTGAGACATCCGAGCTCTCCATTCAATCCAAAGTAAGGGGACACGTGATCACTATTGCAGCAGATGATATTTGTGAACTTCTAACTTTGCCACGGGTTCCGAGGCCGATTTTAAGCTATTTGGAGGAAATTCACCTCCTATTAATGTGTTTTATGCGGAACTATAGAAAATACCATCAGTGGGTCATCATTCCATCATACCCATGTTGTCTTTAAAAAGGGAGTACCGGCTATTGAATTTGAATCTTTTCTCAAACCTTCTCCCTGAAGTGGATTTGGGTGTTGTAGTAGATCACTATAGGTGTTTTTGGCTGTACATTATCGGTAAAGGGAATACGATTGATCTGCCTACTATGATGCTGACTATTATGAGGGAAGCACGCTATTTATCTGGTGGGTTACCCTATGGGTTGTTGATTACCTAACTTTTGGAGCAGGTTGGAGTGCCTACATTGCCTTCAAACACCATTGCACATTCTGTTCATCCGTTATCCGGTTTAGATGCTTTGAGTACCCAAGCGCTTCAGCAGAGTGACTTACCCACCTTGGTTCCACGACAGCAACAGCCTGCTTGAAGAATCACACTTCGATGGCCTCGACTTTGAAGGCTCCGGAGCATGGTCTTATCCATTTGTCTTAGAATTCTTGGGAAAAACTTGATTTAGTAGTTACAGTTAGTAGTATTTTATTTTCTTTAAGGATATTTTTTTTTCTTTTCCTTGATTTGCTTTATTTCTATTTCTTTGGGCACTATATTTCTTTAGAAAGAAAAGAAAAAAAGAAAAGAGAAAAATAAAAGAAAAATAAAATAAAATGAAAAAAAATATACTTTGCTATGCCTTGCTGACCAGTTACAGGTGTGTTCACATTGATTCGCCCTTTGGAGACCGGAACTGAGTTGGTAAGAGTTGAGTAGCATATGGTTCATCGATCATGGTCGGTATCTTCAACACTTTCGTTTATATTTTTATTGCTTAGTATTATTCATGTTAGGAGTGTTGAAAATGTTTCTTTTTAGAACCATATTTATGTTTGTGTGAATACAATCTTGGAATTGAGAATGAATGGAAGCATTCATTGGACTAAACTTCAGCTTAATTGTCGAGTTAACTTCTTATGATTATGAATTACAAGTTTTTGCCATGAAAACATTACAAGCAAAAGACCACATTATGATGCATTGTCATGTTATATGACTTCTTGTGTTGATGATTTTGTGCATGTTTCATCCTTAAATAGTGGAGATTGTACCTTATGAGGTTTAGGGCCAATTTATCTTCTTTTCGGAGAGGATTTACATTTACTCAATGATATTTCTTTCATTCTCTATTCTTTCAATAGTTTCATTATACTTGATTTTGATTCATAAGTTAGGTGATGAGTAAGATTATTGACACTTATACTCTCTTGAATTTCAAACTTAATATACTTTGGATACGTTTTGAGGTTATTATATTCTTCTTGGACACATAATTTCTAGATTCTGTCTCTTGAGCCTTGTATATATCATCCTTGAAATATTTCCCATCAAAGCGACGTGATCTTGATGCTAGTAAAGAGCTTGAAAAGAAGAGGATGATGTATTTGTGATGTGATAAAGAAAATGAGGAAAGGAGAAAAAGAAGAAATATGAAAAACCGTGGAAAGAAAAAGGGAAAAGAAAAAAAATGACAAGAAAAAAAAATGAAAAAAATTGAGAAGCATTATCATATGAATTGGGAGTTGAAAGCATGGTTTTGGTGACAATTGGATGCCTTGAACATCAATGTTTTGAGTAGTTTAATCTTTCTCTCTCTATACATTTTTCTTCTTCATACAGACGGTTGTGGTTGATTCGAAGTATACATGAGTCGAAAATTATTTTGAGTATAAGTATCTTTGTCAATTTGTTGATTATTACTTTGACTGTGGGTATTCTTTCATGAAGCTATGTCAGGTCCTATACACTTACGTTTTGGCGGTTTTTGTTATTGGATTGCTCTTATTGCATAATTCATATAGTTACTCTTATGATGAGCCTTCCATTGAGGGACCCATGTGTTCATATTTTTGTGAGTGTATGCCTTGTGAGAGTTTGCATCAAAGCATGAAGGATGTTAGTGCGTGATATTGATACACTTGGGTTATACGGCATGGTTAGTGCATTATAATGTGAATCTTTCTTGTAACTTTCATGTCTTAACCTTGGATGACCCATGATGGATGTTGAGTTGAGAAATTTCCTTGAGTAAGTTCCCATATGCCTTAATTGTTCTTTCTACCACTGATTGTTTGAAATGAATAGATGTTTGTGGGTATCATCACTACAAGCCCTCACGAGACATCACTCGTCCACTAGGGGTAACCAAAGGGTTTAAAGGCTTGATGCATAGGCTAAATGAATTCGTGACTTCTACGAAAGTGAAGATTATGTTTTTGGTTTTTAGTATTTTGCTAGGGACAAGCAAAAATCTAGTTGGGGGGTGTGATTGCGTTTTAAAAGTGCAATTATAAGGCCTTAATTAGTACTTTGTTAGTATTAGTTTATGATTATATATATCTTTTTAGTTTTGTTTTGATATTAATTGAGTTTATAATTCTTTATGTAGGTTTTGAGCTTAAATGGAATGATTTCGAATGCAAATTGACCATAGGTTTCAAGAGATTGCTGTCAAGGTACAAGTTATTGAAGCTGTGGTACAAGCTGCTGAAGGACACAGAGCTGAAACTCTAGAAGCCCATATCTCGCGAACCAAAAAGGCTATTCAGGCCCATAATATGTTAATTTCATATAACTTTTTGATACCTACAACTTTCTTCAAGTGACCTAGCTGTAAGCACCCCATTTTTGACCGCTCGGCAGTCTACACTCCGTCCAGGCTTGTTTTCAAGTCATTTTGGGCATATTCCAATCGAAACCAATTCTCTAGGTCCAAATTCCGTCTTTCCATCTCTTCGCGGGCCTGTCAGGCCCAAATAGAGGCAAAATAACCAAAATGCCCTTAGGGGCATTGTCCTTTCTTATTCCAATTCCAATCCCTCTCTCGAGACAGTTTATTCCTCGAGACGGTCCGAGTAGCAAAACTACTCACAAAACTGTTAGAGTAGTGGAAATACTCACAAAACCATTAGAGTGGCGGAAACACTCACAATCCAGGCACGTCTCTTCGGAGACGGTAAGACCCCTTTCCAATCCCTCTCTCGAGACAGTTTATTCCTTGGGACGGTCCCAATCCAGGCACGTCTCTTCGAAGACGGTAAGACCCCTTTCCAATCCCTCTCTCGAGACAGTTTATTCCTCAAGACGGTCCGAGTAGCAAAACTACTCACAAAACCGTTAGAGTAGCGGAAGTACTCACAAAGCCGTTAAAGTAGCGGAAGTACTCAGAAAGCCGTTAGAGTAGCGGAAGTACTCACAAAACCGTTAGAGTAGCGGAAGTACACACAAAGCCGTTAGAGTAGCGGAAATACTCACAAAGCCGTTAGAGTAGCGGAAATACTCACAAATCATCAACCTCGTCCGAGTAGCGAAAATACTCACAAATCATCAACCTCGTCCGAGTAGCGGAAATACTCACACCGTTAGAGTGGCGGAAACACTCAAAACCTAGGTCAACACCAGTGTCTAAAATGTCCAAACTGCCCGTAGGACCTTTTCCAAGACTTTCCGGTCAAGATGACCACTTTGGGTATCAAACCGGTAACCTCCTGAGACTACTTTTTATAGTATTCTCAATCTTCTTTTACCTTTCCGGATCATTCCGAGTCAGTTCCGGCCAACCCGGTACAAAATGACCATTTTGCCACTAGTAGGTCGGTCTCCATTTCCGACCACACCGGCTCTGGGTATCAAACCAGTAATGACCCAAGAATACTTTTTATAGTGTTCTCAATCTCCCCTTACCTTTCCGGACCATTCCGAGTCAGTCCCGGCAAACCCGGTACAAAATGACCGTTTGGCCCCTAGTGGGCCACTCTCCTTTTTCGACCACGCCGGCCCCGGAAATCAAACCAGCAACCTCTGGGAACATTCTAAATAATGTTTCCAGATTCCAAGTCTTCTTCTGGGACAGTCCGAGTTTGCCTCGGCAGCTTCCCAGTCCGATTGACCGTTTTGCCCCTAAAGGCCCGGTCAACCTTTCCGACCCACCTTACCTCACTTTTTAAGTCAAACACCTCCATGACACTATTTTAAGTGTTGCTGCTCCTTTCCGGCCTTCCGAGTCACTCCTGGCTCCTTCAAATCATTCCCAGACTTTCCAGAGCCACTCCTAATGAAGCCAGGTTAAAAATTGCATGGTAGTCACTAGTACAGGCGCCCAAATCTAGTCAAAGATACATTGCTTGCTGACCTTAAATCTTTCCTAATTGGCTGGCGTCACTACTAGTGGCGCCAAGCCAAAAAATGGCCTGGAGCCACTCCTAGTGGTGCCAGTGTAGAATTTGGCCTGGCGCCACTGCAACAAGCGCCAGGTTTGTCCTCCCTCTATAAATACAGAGCCTCATTCAACGTGAAAGAGGTCTGCAAACTTAACCTAAAAATCCTATATTTCGATATACAGAGCTCGACCACCTCCAAAACCCTAACCTCCCTAGGTTTTCCCAAACCCTAGCCACTATACACAAACCCTAGCTTCCTATACACTCATACACTCTCTCATACACTCATACACTAGCCTGCAACCACTCTTTGAAGACTTGAAGAGTTGTCATCCAAAGCTTGAAGACAACTCTTGAAGACTGAAGGTGAAGATCAAGACAAAGACCGAAGACCGAAGACAGCACGGCGCGCAAAATAAAGAAGACATACGGTAGACTTTCTCTTTAATTTTCTGTACTTTCCCCTCTCTCTTCTCTCTCCAACCCACTTCGGTTTTCTCTATTTTAATCCCCCATCTCTTTTTCCCCCTTTCTTTACATGCTTGAAACAAGGGGACTCCCGGTCCATGTGTAGGATTAGACTGTTGGAGAGTCACCGTGTCGGGGGCTTTCTTCCAGTCTAACCAGAGACCACGTGTGTCCGGCTCCCTTGATTATGTGGTGAAGCCTTAACCTTCTATGTTCACGACCCCAAATTGCATTGTGCATATCATAGTCTTGCATCTTCCAAAAACCGTTTTCAAAGTTGTTTTTCAAATAGTTTTCAAACTTGTTTTCAAAATTGTATCAAAATCTCTTTTTCAAAAACTAGTTTTCAAAACCACAATTCTAGGGTGATTCTAGCCTTTCCATGGCTAGGGTTGCTTTAGGAAAGTGTTACATTAAAAGTGACCTTTTTATGGTCCATATTTTCAAATCTTGTTGTTTTCAAAACCGCTTTCCTAAAGTGGTTCTAGCCTTCCTATGGTTGGAATCGCTTTAGGAAAGTGAGATGTTTTTACACCTTCTAAAAATTCTCTTTCCAAATCCTTCCTCCTAAAAATCTCTTTTTCAAAACACTTTCCTAAAACTCTCCCCTCCAAAATTATTTTCAAAAACTCCCTTCCAAAATCTATTTTTCAAAACCCTCTTTTTCAACTCCTTTCCAAAATCCTCTCTCCAAAATTCACTTTCTAAAACGTTCCCCAAAAATCTTTCCAAAAACTCTCTTTAACAATCTTTTACCAAAAACCTTTCTAGAAAAATTCTCTCCAAAAATCTTTCCAAAAAAATCTCTTTCCAAAATCTTCCTTCTAGGAACTCCCCTCTAGGATTTTTCCTCCCAAAATCTATGTTTCCAAAAACTCTTTCCAAAAATCTTTCCAAAAACTCTCTTTCCAAAATCTTTCCTCTAGAAATTCCTTTCTAGGATTCCCTTCTAGAAAACCTTCGTTTCCAAAAACGTGCTTTCCAAAAATCTTCTTTCCTTAGAAGCCCAAGTCAAGCACTAGAACCCACAATTAGGAAACCCTAAATTTTCTTCCCAAAAATATGGTTTTCAAACTTTGCCCCAAACCTAGGTTTCCAAAATCTCTTGTTTTCACATCAAAACTATACATGTTTCCAAAACCTCTTGTCTACGTTAAAATTCCACACTTTCAAAACTAGGGTTTCTAGAATCTCCCTTTCCAAATCCTTGCCAAATCCTATCTTCCCTTTAGGAAACCAAATCAAATCCTCCCGTTTAGGAAACTAGATCCTATCCTCCGTTTTTGGAAACAAAATCAAACCTCCTCTTTTCAAAACAAAATCCAATCTTTTCCTAATCCAAATCTTTCATAATTCAAATCCTTCCTAAACTTCCACTTTCCTAAATCTTAAGTTTCCAAAACTTGAACATAAAAATCTTTCCTAATTCAACCCTTTCCTAATTCTACCCCATTTCTAAATCTTAACTTTCCAAATTCAAGTTTTCAAAACCTTTCCTAAATTCAAGCCTTTCCGAATTTCAAGACTTTCTAAAATTCAAACTCTAAAACTTTCTAAATCCTAAACTTTCTAAATTTCAAATCTTTCTAAAGTTCTAAGCTTCCTAAATTCAAAACTTTCTTAAGTTAAATCTTTCTAAGCCCTAAAACTTTCTAAATTCTAAACTCACTTAAACTTCAAATCTTTTCAAATCTAAGGCTTTTCTAAACTCAAAACTTTCTTAATTCAAACATTTCTTAAATAGAAAACTTTCCTTTTT
The DNA here is from genome assembly GCA_033060915.1 of Euryodendron excelsum. NCBI lineage: Eukaryota > Viridiplantae > Streptophyta > Magnoliopsida > Ericales > Pentaphylacaceae > Euryodendron > Euryodendron excelsum. Next base: position 11,049,627 of record CM065391.1, on the reverse strand, counting down.
CAAACCTTTCCTAAAACAAAACTTTCTTATTTTCAAAACTTCCTTGTTTTCAAAGCTTTCCAAATTCAAAACTTCCCTTTTCAAAACATTTCTAAATTCAAAACTTTCCAATTTCTAAACTTTCTTAAATTTAAAACTTTCCTAAACCTAAAACTTTCCTAAATTCAAAACTTTCCTAATTCAAAACCTTTCCAAAAATGACACTTTCCTAATTTGAACCTTTCCTAAATCCAATCTTTCTTAAGCTCTTGAGTCTTTCCTAGGTCTCTTATCTTTCCTAAGTCTAGGTTTCCTCACACCTTCTCTTTTTCAAAACAAGTCCAAATCTATCTTTCCAAATCAAAGTCCAATCTTCTCAATTTCAATTTTTTTTAATCTCCTCTTCTAATTTCAAGTCAAATTCAATTTTCAATCCAATCTCTTTTCAAATCAAACCTTCTATTTTCAATCGGACTCCAGTCCGAACTACGACTGACCTGATTCCCCCAAAGGGATACGTAGGCAACCTTCATAGGTGCGGTCACAATACTTTTCAAACTTTCAATTCCACCCTCATGGGTGCGGTTTTCAAATCTCAAATTCTAATCTATTTTCAAAATTCCAATTTCAAAATTTCTATTTTCAAATTTCTACTTTCAATTTTCAAACTTTCAATTCCATCTCTTCAAATCTATTTTCAAATCAAATCAATTTTAAATCAATCTCTTTTCAAACCTATTTTTCAATTCTCATTCCTTACACTTGCATACCATGCATCATGTTAGTTTTCAAGCATTGTTTTTCAAAGTGGATAGGATTGGCCATTAGTTAATTAAAGACTCTCATAGGTGAATCTAGGGTAGATTGACATGTAGGTACCGAAAGGGCGGGGTAGGGTGATAGCTTAGTGCGTCTTCCCTACACATAACCAACCTCCGAACCTAGGATCACTGATTTCAAAGACCAAAAGGAGTTATTTTTCTAAAAAGGGCTAAATGTTTTCCAAAGGTTGCCAAATAATCTGTTTTCTTAAAAAACCCTCTCTTGAGGATGTTTTCCAAAATTGTTTTCTAAAAACCCTAAGTGTAGTCTTCGGATTATTCTTAGTTTTTTTAGGTGACCTAACTCACCTTAATCAAGTTAGGTGGCGACTCCAAATGTTTTTCAAAGGCCCTTTATTCAAGCCAATTTTTCAATTCAAACCTAGTTGCACTCATTCTTCGAGGAGGGTGAGTTTTAACGAGAGAGTACAACATTTTTCCCGCTTGTGTGAGTATTTCTCGAGTGCGAAAAATCTGGGCGCGACACCAGCCCATCTTAGCACTCAGTAGAAGTCGTTCGTACGACTGATGGCGAGATTTATAGATTAATTCACTTTTTAGTTAGAGATAGATTAGTAAGTAGTAGAATAGGTTTAGGAGTTCTATGTTCTGAAGGAGGAGAAGAATTCTAGGGTTTTTCTAGGGTTTTGGAAGGAGGAATCATCCAATCATTTGGTGGCTACGAATCTTTTCATCTTTTAGGGGAGCATCTTAATCTTTAATTTTCTTTCTTGTTCTTTTTGTGAATTTCAGATTATATTTCTTTAATGCGGCATTTTATTTCTTTAATTATTATTTCCATTCTTGTAATCTTTATCATGTTTTTCAGTAGCTAAATCCATTCTTGGTATGGGTTGAGAAAGTAACTAGGTTACAGGTAAAGATTTAAGATAGTTATTTATTTTTCAAGCTTTAAAGATCTTGAATCAAGATTCATTTTCTTACTCATTAATATCTTTGAAAACAATATTCATGATCATATCTAGCATGTATATATAGACTGATTTGAAATAGGGATATGTATACCTAAAATTTCTGATAAGGATATTGATTACAATTGTATATATATTTCTGTTAAGAGTACTTTAGAAATCTACTATTCTTGATTAAGCTTCAAACATACTTTGTATGCAGGTTTATAAACTGAGACAGCTATGAATGGGACCCTGGTATGAAAACTAGTAAATAACTGAATATCAACTCCAAAAGGGTAATCGAATATTGAGATTCTTTACTCACAGCTGTCTTGGGGACTTACCTGTAGGCTTATTACTGGATCAAACCCTGCCAAGACCTTTTTATAATATTTAAACAAATTCCTAAAAATTAGTTTAATTTTATTGTCTGAAAATTTAGATCAATCATCTTCAACAATTGATTTTTATTTTCTTTTTGGAAGTTTTCATGTGATTTTAATTGACTATGAGCTCGTTATTATTTTGTTTTGATTGTAGACCTTGCTAGATTAAATTTATTTCTTGTGTTTCCTGTGGATCGACCTTGAACTTACCGAGATATTATTATTGCATCGCAACCACACACTGGTGGATATAAATTGCACTATTCAAGAGCGATCAGTTTTTGGCGCCGTTGCCAGGGAACATTACAAAGCAAATAAGTTAAGATAAGAAAAACAAACAGGGCAAAAATAAAAATATACAAGAACAAAAACAAAGCAAACGAACTCGAGAGGAATTGATTCTTGCAGAAACAGCTTCACCATCAAACTACAACAATGAGGAAATTCAATCGCTCAATTGGGTAACCTCATTCCATCCCAACTATCTGTGAGCATATTAGATTTTCTTTTCTTTATTTTATTAGTTTCTTTGAGATAAATTTTATATTTGTTTAGTGGAGGTTCAGGGTTTAATTGCAAATTGGTAGATATTTTATGTGGAGATTGCTGGTTCAGTTGGAAATTAAATTAAATATTGTTTATTTCTATTTCACTATTGCGGCAGATTGGTGCATTTATGTGCATTGCATTGCATGTTAGTTTGGCAAAGGGACAGTACACATAGACTTTTGAGAACGACCCCACCTATTTACGCCACTCGGTCTAGAGTTTCTTCTGCTACTACACTAATACCTATAAACTTTGACATGGCCCATATACTGGGAAAGATGGGAATATAGATGGGGGTAATAACATGCAACCCCCACACCTCCAAGTACCTACTCCACCACAGAGCACAATGAGAGATTATCTAAACCCACAAAGACAGATTCCAAACTCTTGCATTATATTACCTCCTGACCAAAATGCATTCCATCTTAAGTCAGGTATCATGCAATTAATCACACATTTTCATGGGTTGGATTCTGAAAGTCCACATACCCATCTTAAAGCGTTTAAAGAGGTTTGTAATATGTGCTTTGATAATACATGCATTATTGAGACCATCCGTCTCAAATTGTTTCCATTCTTATTAAAGTAAAAAGCTAAAATTTGGTTAAATTCTTTAAGGCCGAGGTCTATTCCATCATGGGATGTCCTTCGGGCTGAGTTCCTAAAAAAGTTCTTTCTTGAGCACCGCATAGAGGCGATTCGTCACCAAATTTCACAGTTCACTCCCTTTGAAAATGAAACATTTTACCATAGGTGGGAGAGATATAAAGAACTTTTGAATTCATGTCCTCATCATGGACAAGACCCATGTAGGTTTGTTAGTACTTTCTTTTTTGCCTTGAATCCCGAACTCAAAAGGTTTGTGGAGACAATGTGCAATGGTTCTTTCTATGATAAATATCGAGAAGAAGCTTATGACTTCTTTGACTTTCTAACTGATAACGCGAGAGATTGGGACACTACAGGGACAAAATCCCGAGATTAGAAACAATTTAAGGACAGGCACCATATATCTATTAAGACATTTAGATGAGGATAATTCAAAGATTGCCACATTGACTAAGCGATTAGAGGCCCGAGAAATGAAAAAAATTGCAGCAATTGAAAATGAAACCCAAGTTAATTGTAGTGTGTGCGATAGTAATGAGCATAGGACAGATCTTTGTCGCACAATTTCAGCCTTTAGGAAAGTGTTGCATGGTCAAGTAAATGCTATTGCCCCTTATAGTAAACCACCACAAGCCCCACAAGGACAAGGAAACCCATGTGCACCTACATATAACCCAGGGTGGAGGAACCATCCCAACTTCAGTTGGAGGAATGATGGTAACTCAACACCCCAACAATTTCAACACCCACAGCAATTTAATGGCCCCCCTAATCAATACCAAGCATAAGGTCAACAATTTTCAACACCAACAACAAGCGTGTACAGACCACCTCCTCTAAAACCTCTAGAGGACCCTTTGGCCCAATTCATATAGGTACAACAAGCAACTAATGCAAGACTTGATAAATCCATAGAAGAGTTAAAGACATTGTTTGCTCAATCACTAACTAAAGAGAAAAGCACATTTCCTGCTCAATCATAGACTAAAGAGAAAGGCACAATCACTGACTAAACAAACATGTACAGACCACCTCCTGTAAAACCTATGGGGAACTCAAATGATCATTCTCCTATCTCAGTCATTTTAGATCGTCCCATGCTAGCAACATCCAATGCTATTATTCGTTGTAGGGGCAGGGAGTTAAACTTATCCTTCGGAAATATGACTGTAGATATGAACGTCTTTCACGCGGGAAAGAAACCAGGAGAGTGTGAAGACATTAGGGAGATTAGCCTGATTGATATTCTAGTAAAAGAACATTTTAATAGAGAATTCTTGACAGATCCACTTGAGAGAGCCTTAATCCAAAATGAGCAAATAGAGTGTTTAGAAGAAATAGTGATAAATGAGGAAGCAGCGGAATGCATTCCTGCTATGTCTGTGAGTCATTGGACCCAATGTGTTGAGCCATTAGGGCTCAGTGCATGTAAACCTGAACCATCAGAAGTGGAAGCTCCTATTCCAGAGCGAAAGCCATTGCCATCTACTCTTAAATATATATTTTTAGGCGATGGTGAATCTTACCTAGTAGAGATATCTTCTAACCTGTCTGAAGGCGTAGAGAATCGATTGAAGAAAGTGCTTTTAAAGCACCGCAAAGCCATAGGGTGGTCAATTGCTGATTTACATTGTATTAGCCCATTAGTTTGCATACATTGCATATACTTAGAGGAAGAGGCAAAACCTGTTCGCGAAATGCAAATGCGATTGAACCCGAATACGAAAGAACTAGTTAGAGGAGAATTTTTGAAACTTCTCAATATGGGTATTATTTACCCAATAGTAGACTCTAGGTGGGTGAGCCCTACCCAAGTGGTCCCTAAAAAGTCTGGAGTAACAGTGGTGAAAAATGACAAAGATGAATTAGTACCAACTAGGATCCAGATAGGATGGCACATGTGCATCGACTATAGACGTCTCAATGCCGTCACCACTAAAGACCACTTTCCATTACCATTCCTTGATCAAGTCATAGAGCGGGTGTCAGGTAGAGCTTAGTATTATTTTTTGGATGGGTACTCGGGCTACAATCAAATTGAAATAGCCCTAGAAGATCAAGATAAAAATATCTTTACTTGTCCTTTTGGCACATATGCTTATAGAAGAATGCCTTCCGGTCTGTGCAATGCACCGGCCACTTTCCAAAGATGCATGATGAGCTTGTTTAGTGATATGGTAGAAATAATCTTGGAAGTCTTTATGGATGATTTTTTTGTTTATAGAAACACGTATGACCAATGCCTAGAAAGTTTGGAAAAAGTTTTGCAAAGATGTAAGGAGACCAATTTGGTCCTTAATTGGGAGAAGTGTCATTTTATGGTGACACAAGTGATAGTGTTAGGACACATAATTTCAAATAAGGAGATAGAAGTTGACAAAGCTAAGATTGACCTTACTCATAACCTTCCACCCCTTACAAATGTTAAAGATGTCCGTTCATTTTTAGGGCACGCTAGGTTTTATCGGCGATTCATTCTAGGTTTTAGTGCTATTTCTCGTCCTATGTGTCATTTTTTTATCTACGGATGTTCCATTTGAATGGGCATCCCCTTGCCAACAAGCTTTTGACAAGCTAAAAGGGCTCTTGACCACTGCACCCATCATGCAAGCCCCCGATTTGTCTCTACCTTTCGAACTCATGTGTGACGCGAGTGACTTTGATATAAGGGCGGTGCTTGGTCAAAGAAAGGACAAGAAACCATATGTCATCTATTATGTCAGTAAAACTTTAAATGATGCACAAATGAACTACACTACCACCGAGAAAGAGCTTCTTGCGGTGGTCTTTGCACTTCATAAGTTTAGATATTACTTAGTCGGCTCACTCGTCATAGTTTATACTGATTATGCCACACTTAAGTACTTGCTCACTGAGCCAGACGCTAAGCCATGACTAATTCGGTGGATTCTATTCCTTTAGGAGTTTCATATAGAATTTTGGGACAAAAAAGGGGTAGAAAACGTGGTAGCTGATCACTTGTCTCACCTTCCTATTGTTGATCTAAACCAGAAAAATCTCCCATTTCGGAACACTTTCTTGATGAACAAATTTTCTCCATCCAGTCTGTTACTCATATTATTACCCCTTGGTTTGCGGATATAGCTAATTACTTGGCTTCAGGTAACATTCCATCTCAATGGTCATCCAATGATAAAAAGAAATTTTTTTGAAATGTTAGAGTTTTCATGTGGGAAGATCCATACCTTTATAAATATTGCTCTGATCATGTGATTCGATGTTGTGTACCAGATAATGAATTCCAATCCATAATTAGTTTTTGCCACTCATATGCTTGTGGTGGGCATTTCTCCACCAAGAAACAATTGCCAAAGTCCTCCAATGTAGATTTTATTGGCCCACTATATTCAAAGATGTCCATACTTTTTGTACTGCTTGTGATAGATGTCAAAGACTAGGTATTCTCACTAAAAGACATATGATGCCCTTGAATCCCATAACTGTCATAGAAATATTTGATTATGAGGGCATTGACTTTATGGGGCCGTTTCCTAGTTCTTTCGAGCATTAGTCCTTCAACACAAAGCTTACTGGGCCATTAATCAAATGAATGAAAACCCCGACGACGCTAGACATCATCGAAAACTTCAACTCTCAGAGTTGGATGAAATACGGAATGACGCATATGAAAATGCGGGAATTTCTAAGGCAAAGATGAAAGTTCTTCACGATCAACACATTTCTCAAAAATCTTTTGACATTGGTCAAAAAGTCCTTTTGTACAACACCCGGTTACATTTGTTTCCCGAAAAGTTACGTAGTAAATGTGCGGGACCTTATGTAGTGAAGACAGCCCACGAGAATGGGGCCATTGAAATTTGAAACCCCATAAATGACAATCAATTAACAGTCATTGGTCATCGTCTAAAACATTATGTTGAGAATTTTGTGGCAGAAATAGAGACATTACGTCTCGAAGATCCTCCTTCATTAGAGTTATATCCGTAGGGGTAATTGTGTGTAGTAGTGTTGTTTTATTTATTTATTTTTTCCAGTGACTAGTGTGCCTTGCCTCATGTAAGTTTGTGTCCTTCTCTTTCCTCTTGCGTCCATTGAGGGCAATGTGCAACCTAAGTTGGGGGGGAGAGATCAATCTTGTGATGAGTTGCACACTTGAAGAAAAAAAAAATTTTAAATACCGGCCGTCCGGACGCCTTTTTACACTTAGAATTTTTTGTTATAGTTGGGAAACACGAGCACTGGCCTTCTGGACGCCCCTCGGGACCCGTCCGAATGGCATTCCATAGAAATTTTTTTGAAAAGTTTGTGCAACGCCACTAGCCATCCAAATGGCTCCCAACACTTAGAAAAATTTTTTTGTTCGAGTTGCAAGGCTACTGGCCGTCTGGACGCCCTTCGTGCCTTAGAAAATTTTTTAAGTCAGTTGTGACTAGCTCACTGGCCATCCGGACGCCCCGTCCGGACGCCGTGTCCCCATCTGGATGCCTCTGAGGAACTGTCAGGATGCCCGATTTTAAGTCGAACGGCACCGTTTTGGACCCCCGTCAGGACGCCCTCTTGGGGCCATCCAGACGCCCCTATATTTTTATAAAAGCTTCATATTTCTCCGTTTTGTCTCATTCGCACACCCACAAAATTCCTGTTTTAGAGAGAGAGAGAGAGCGTCCGGACAATGTGACGAAGTCCTGCCAGTTTGAAGAATCGTGACTCTTCAACTTCCCACCTTTCTGTCTTCCAAGGTAACTACGCAACCTCTCTTATTCTTTTTCGAATTGTTTTCTTTAATATTTATGCTTAGTTAAGATTGGGACTGTGCTATAATTGTGATTCTGTGATGGTGTGTGTCGCGATTTGTTTTAAGAAGTTGTTTTCATGGCACCGAAAGGAAGTAAAAAATCTTCTAAAAAGTCTTTGGCCATAGAACCCTTCGAACCCGATTACTCTTCGGACTATGACTCGGAAATTTTCATCAGTCGTCAAGCCTTTTTAGATTTTAAGAAGACGTGGGCGGGCAAAGCCGCGGGTGTAGAGCGAAACATAGAACTATGGAACTTTGGGCATGGGTTTGCTTTAGAAGCCGAATTTGAGAGGTGGGGTTGGAATGACCTAGCTGCCTATAGGGGCAAATACATTTTAACCCTTTGTGCGGAACTTATGACTAATATCCGAGTGGTGGACAAAACTGTGGGTCAAGAGAGACTGGTGACTTGGGTGAGAGGGAGAGACAGTAATTACTCCGGCCACCTTTTGTTGTCATTATGGGCTTAGGCGTGAGCCTAATGCCGAGTTTTGCCATGGGGTTGGGACTCTGAGCCTTACTGAGATGGCACGGGAGATTCTAGAAAATGATCAGTCCTGGGTTGAGGAGAAGACCCAATGTGAAAAAAAGTTTTTAAAACTGAGGTACTTTCCATTGTTTCTTTTCTCATGCCATAGTTTGTTACCCCAGGCCCGTTATGCCTAGGTCAGCCTAGCTCGAGCCCAGCTAATATGGGCCATTAGAACCCAAAAGACCATAAACTTGCTGAGGTATATGTTCCTCCAGCTCTGTTATGATGCCACCAATATCACCCGAGGGGACAGCATTCCATTTGTGTGTATACTTACCTCCCTGATCCTTGAGTCTGGAGTCCACCCACCTTCGTTCTTTTCACGAAAATCTTCTATGAGTGCCATCAACATGACTTCTATTAACAAGTCAGAAGCACAGTTGTAAGCACCCCATTTTTGCCCGTTCGGCAATCTCAGGCCCGACTGGGCTCACTTTCACACATCACATGCATATTCAGACTCTAACCCAATTTCTAAACTCTAATGTAGTTCACTAATTGCTTTTTGGGCCCGCAGGGCCCACTTGAAGTGAAATGACCATTTTGCCCCTAGGCATTTGCGTGCCCTGGGAACCACACCAGCTCTGGGTATCAAACTGGTAACCTCCCGAGAATGCTTCTTATAGTATTCTCGACCTTTCCTTATCTTTCCGGATCATTCTGAGTCAATTCTGGCAAACCCAATATAAAATGATCATTTTGTCCCTAGCAGTTCGGTCGCCTTTTCCAGTCACACCGGCTCTGGGTATTAAACCGGTAACCTTTGGAAACATTCTAAATAATGTTTTCAAACCTTGAGTCTTCTTCCAAAACATTTTGAGTTCGTCCCGGCAGTTTTCTGGCCTAGTTGACCGTTTTGCCCCTAATGGCCCGGTAAACCCTTCTAACAAATCTTGTCATCATTTTTCGAGTCCTTTGTCCCTGAGACATTATTCTAAGGGTTCTTGTCCCTTTTCAGCTCACTGGGTCATTCTCGGCCCCTTCAATTCATCCCTGGACCTTCTGGAGTCACTCCTAGTGAAACCAGGCTAAAAATTACATGGTAGTCACTAGTACAGGCGCTCAAATCTTCTAAAGATACGTTGCTTTCCGACCTTAAACATTTCCTAAATGGATGGCGCCACTAGTAGTGGTGCCAAGCCAAAAAATAGCCTAGCGTCACTCCTAGTGGCGCCAATGTAATTTTTGGCCTGGCGCCGCTGTAATAGGCGCCAGTGCATTCCTCTCTCTATAAATACAGAGCCTCCTCTAGCGTGAAAAAGGTCCGAAAACTCAATCTGAAAACCCTAATATTCGATATACAGAGCTCGTAGCCTCCCTAAACCCTAGCTTCTCTAGGTTTTCCAAACCCTAGCCACCATACACAAACCCTAGCCTCCTATACACTCATATACACTCCTATACACTTATACACTAGCCTCCAACCCTCCATTGAAGACTTGGATTGCTGCAACTACAAGCTTTGAAGATCAAAGACAAGCCCTCGAAGACTGAAGTGCAGACTGAAGAAAAGTAAGAAAAGCAAAGCGCGCAAAGCCAAGCAAAATAAACAAGACATACGGTAGGTTTTCTCTTTAAGTTTCTACACTTCCCCCTCTCTCTTCTCCCTCCTAACCCACTTGGGTTTTTCTCTATTTTAATCCCCCATCTTCTTCCCCCCTTTCTTTGCATGCTTGAAACAAGGGGATTCCCGGTTTATGTGTAGGATTAGGCTCTTGAAAGTCACTGTCTCAGGGGCTTTCTTTTAGTCTAACCGGAGACCACGTGGGTTCGGCCCCCTTGATTATGTGGTGAAACCTTAACCTTGTATGTTCACGACCCCAATCTATATTGTGCATATCATTATCTTGCATTCTTCCAAAAATCGTTTTTAAACTCGTTTTCAAAGCTTACATTAAACTTGTTTTCAAAATTGCATCAAAGTCTTCTTTTTCAAAACTTGTTTTCAAAATCACAATTCTAGGGTGATTCCAGCCTTTCCATGGCTAGGATTGCTTTAGGAAAGTGTTACATTTAAAGTGACCAATATGGTCCATATTTTTAACTCATTGTTGTTTTCAAAATCACTTTCTTAAAGTGGTTAGAATCGTTTTAGGAAAGTGAGACATTTTTATACTTTCTAAAAAGCTCTCTTTTCAAAAGTCTCTTTTTCTAAAACCCTCTTTTTCAACATGTTTTTTGAAAACTCTTCTTTCCAAAATTATTTTCTAAAAACTTCCTCCAAAAATTTATTTTTCAAAACTTCTCTTTTCAAACTCCTTTTCAAAGCACTCTCCTCAAAATTTACTTTCCTAAAAACTCTTTCCAAAAAGCTTCTTCCAAAATCTTGTTTCCAAAACTCTCTCAAAGTTTTACTTTCCAAAAACTTCCTTCCTAAAATTCTTTTCAAAACACATTTTCTAAAAACTCCTCTTTAGAATCTTCTTCTAAAATCTTCCTTTCCAAAAACTCACTTTCCGAAAATTCCTTTTCTTGGTGCCCAAGTCAAGTCCTAGAACCACAATTAGGAAACCCTAATTTTCCTTCTCAAAAATATGATTTTCAAACTTATCTTAAAACTAGGTTTCCAAAATCTCCCTTTTCATATCCAAACTGTATATTTCCAAAACCTATTTTCTACGTCAAAACTATAGTCTTCCAAATTTAGGGTTTCTAAAATTTCCCTTTCCAAATCCTTGCCCAAATCCAATCTTCCCTTTAGGAAACTAACCCAATCTTCCTATTTAGGAAACTAGATCCTATCCTCCGTTTTTGGAAACAAAATCAAAACATCTCCTTTTAAAAACAAAATCCAATCCTTTGTTTTAGGAAATAGGAATCTTAACCCTTCCTAGTCTAAATCTCTCCCAATCCACTCTTTCCTAATTTAGTACTTTCCTAAACCTTAGGTTTCCTAAACCTAAACTTTTAAATCTTTCCCTAAACTTTAAACTTCCAAATCTTCCCTAATTCCAACCTTTCTCAATTCCATCCCTTTCCAAATCTTAACTTTCCAAATTTAAGTTTTCAAACCTTTCTTAAACTCAAAACCTTTCCTAATTTCAAGAATTTCTAGAACTCAAACTTTGAATCTTTCTAAAATTCTAAACTTCCCTAAACTTCAAATCTTTTCAAATCTAAATCTTTCATAATTCAAAACTTTCTTAATCCAACACTTTCCTAAAACGAAACTTTCCAAAAATGAGACTTTCCTAAGTCGAAACTTCCCTAAACCAAAACTTTCCTGAAACGGAACCTTCCTAAAGTGACACTTTTCTAAAACGGAACTTTCCTAATTCGAACCTTTTCTAAATCTAATCTTTCCTAAAACTCTTTTGAGTCAAGTCGAATCTTTCTTAAACCCTTCCAACTCAAATTTTTTCTTAAGTCTCCTCTCTTTCCTAAGTCTAGGTTTCTTAAACCTCTATCTTTCTAAAACAAGTCTAAATCTTTTTTCCAAGTTCTATCTTTCCAAGTCAAGTCCAATCTTTCTTTTCTAAATTCCTAAGTCTAGGTCTTTCAAAACCAATCTTTTCAAATCTTCAAATCAAAGTCCAAATTTCCTATTCTTCCAATTCCAACTTCAGCTCTTTTCCAAATCAACTCTTCTATTTTCAATCGGACTCTTGTCCGAACTACAACTGACTTGATTCCTCCAAAAGGATATGTAGGCAACCTTCATGGGTGCGGTCACAACATTTTTCAAGTTTCCAATTCCATAACTCTTTTCAAATCTCTTTTCAATTTTAATTTCAAATCTATCTTTTTACAAATTTCTTTTTATTCCAAATCAATTTCTTTCCAAATCTGTTTTCCAATTTTCTTTTTCTTGCACTTGCATATCATGCATCATGTCAATTTCTTTTCAAAATTCTTTTCTAAAGTAAATAGGATTGGACATTTGTTGGTTGAAGACTCTCATAGGTGAATGTAGGGTAAATGGACATGTAGGTACCGCAAGGGCGGGGTAGGGTGATGGCTTAGTGCGTCTTCCCTACACGTAACCAACCTCCGAACCTAGGATCACTAATCTCAAAGACCACAAATGGAGTTATTTTTCAAAAAGGGCTTAAATGTTTTCCAAAGGTTGCCAAACAACCTGTTTTCTTAAAAATCCTCTCTTGAGGAGCTATTTTCAAAATCGTTTTCGAAAACCCTAAGTGTAATCTTCGGATTATGCTTAGTTTTTAGGTGACCAAACTCACCTTAATCAAGTTAGGTGGCGACTCCAAATCTTTTCTAAAAGCCCTTTATTCAAAACTATTTTCAATTCAAACCTAGTCGTACTCATTCTTCTGGGAGGATGAGTTTTAACGAGAGAGTATAGTGTTTTACCCGCTTGTGTGTGTATTCCTCGAGTGCAAAAAATCTGGGCATGACAACAGTATAGGAGTCACAAGAAGAAGAGGGCCAAGGATGATGAAGAAGAGGGGGAAGGAGGACCATCGGCTGAGGGAAATGGCCGTACTGGGCAGTCTTCATTGGATAAGGTAGTAGAGATGTTGGAGTTGTAGGCACTGACGCAGCAACACCACACCCAACTTTTGGAGGCTCAAGCCAATGCCTTTGGGACTTTTCAGACGGAGATTTATGGCCAATTTGATCGGATTAACAAGGAGCAGAAGCGGCATAGCCAGGCTATTAAGGAGCTACAGAGAGAGATATCTCGTTCAGTGTGGGATCCATCCACTGATATGTAGTGGATAGTGTTCGCTTGAGTTTAGATCATGTGCATTCAGGATTATTGTATAATTGATCTAAAACTCTTATGTTTTTTTCTTCTTTTTCTTATGTTTGGATATTATGTTTGGGTTTATGAGTTTAGATTGTGTGTCACATTGTGACAATCTAAAACTCTATTTTAGTTGGAACTATTTGTGTTTGTTTTCTTTATTTATGTCAATGGAGTACTGTTTATCTCAATTCATGTTATGTCAATCTTTTATTTTATTTTATTTATTTATTATTATAAGTTTTCTTAAGAACAGGACAAATAAAGCAATCTTGATAACCATGTTGCTGAAAAGGAGTAAGAACAAATCACAACAGGGAATCCAACAATTCACTAACTCTCGGGAGAGGGACATGTACCGAACTCGTTTCAATGGCAACAAGTGTTGATTGAACGCCGAGTGCAACTTTCAAATTTTGCTAATAGGTTTTTGAAATCTACATTCATATAGAGGGGTTGGCTTCGGATGTTAAGGAGAGAAAGCCCGGTGAACGTTGACATGGTACGAGAATTTTATGCCTATTCAAGCGTGTCTGAGACACCCGAGCTCTCCATTCAATCCAAAATAAGGGACACGTAAGCACTATTGCAGCGGATGATATTTGTGAACTTCTACCTTCGCCACGGGTTCCGAGGCCAGATTTTAAGCTATTTGAAGGAAATTCACCTGTTGTTGATGTGCATTGTGCTGAACTACAGAAAATACCATCAGTGGGTCATCATTCCATCATACCTATGTCGTCTTTAAAAAGGGAGTACCGGCTATTGAATTTGATTCTTTTCTCAAACTTTCTCCCTGAAGTGGATTCGGGTGTTGTAGTAGATCACTATAGGTGTTTTTCGCTATACATTATCGATAAAGGGTATACGATTGATCTGCCTACTATGATGGTGACTATTATAAGAGAAGCACACTATTCACCTGGCGGGTTACCCTATGGGTTGTTCATTACCCAACTTTTGGAGCAGATTGGAGTGCCTACATTGCCTTCAGATACCATTGCGCATTCGGGTCATCTGTTATCCGGTTTGGATGCTTTGAGTACCCGAGCACTTCAGCAGAGTGACCTACCCACCTTGGTTCCATGACAGCAAGAGCCTGCCATGTCCACTCCATTCGCAACTGTTAAATCCTTGCAAAGGAAAATTTCCGAGTTGAAGGTGGAGGTGGATTCGTTGAAGAGTCACACTTCGATGGCCTCGATTTCAAAGGCTCCGGAGCATGGTCCTATCCGTTTGTCTTAGAGTTCTTGGGGAAAACTTGATTTAGTAGTTTTACAGTTAGTACTATTTTATTTTCTTTAAGGATATTTTTTTTCTTTTCCTTGATTTGCTTTATTTCTATTTTCTTTGGGTACTCTATTTCTTTAGAAAACAAAAAAAAGAAAAGAAAAAAAAATGAAAAAAAATATACTTTGGTATGCCTTGCTGACTAGTTACAGGTGTGCTCACATTGATTTGTCCTTTGGAGACCGGAACTGAGTTGGTAAGAGTTGAGTAGCATATGGTTCATCGATCATGGTCGGTATCTTTAACACTTTTATTTATATTTTTATTGCTTAGTATTATTCATGTTATGAGTGTTAAAAATGTTTCTTTTTAGGACCATATTTATGTTCATGTTAATACAATCTTGGAATTGAGAATGATTGGAAGCATTCATTGGACTAAACTTGAGCTTAATTGTCGAGTTAACTTCTTATGATGATGAATTACAAGTGTTTGCCATGAAAACATTACAAGCAAAAGACTACATTATGATGCATTGTCATGTTATATGACTTCTTGTGTTGATGATTTTGTGCATGTTTCATCCTTAAATAGTGGAGATTGTACCTTATGAGGTTTAGGGCCAATTTATCTTCTTTTCGGAGAGGATTTACATTTACTCAATGATATTTCTTTCATTCTCTATTCTTTCAATAGTTTCATTATACTTGATTTTGATTCATAAGTTAGGTGATGAGTAAGATTATTGACACTTATACTCTCTTGAATTTCAAACTTAATATACTTCGGATACGTTTTGAGGTTATTATACTCTTCTTGGACACATAATTTCTAGATTCTGTCTCTTGAACCTGGTATATATCATCCTTGATAGAGCCAAATCATTGTTGAAATGTTTCCCATCAAAGCGATATGATCTTGGTGCTAGTAAAGAGCTTGAAAAGAAGAGGATGATGTATTTGTGGTGTGATGAAAAAAAAGAGGAAAGGAGGAAAAGAAGAAATATGAAAAACCGTGGAAAAAAAAGGGAAATGAAAAAAATTGAGAAGCATTATCATATGAATTGGGAGTTGAAAGCATGGTTTTGGTGATCATTGGATGCCTTGAACATCAATGTTTTGAGTAGTTTAATCTTTCTATCTCTACAAATTTTTCTTCTTCATACAGACGGTTGTGGTTGATTCGAAGTATACATGAGTTGAAAATTCTTTTGAGTATAAGTATCTTTGTCAATTTCTTGATTGTTACACATGGCCTTCATGGGTCTGTGCAATGAATGACTTCCCAATGGAGAAACTTGTCAAATATGTTCACGTATTATGGTGGACTTTCATCCATGGGTGATGCCCTCATAAGTGTAGATTTTATAAGTCTAGGTTCTAGACTTTGGACTAATTTAACTTAAAAATAAACAAACTTAAGAGTAAACTCAGTTTTTTTTTTTTTTTTTTTTTTTTTGGGTTTACTTTTGTGTAGACTTGGGTATGGAACTAGACACTTGTTGATAATGGGGCAGGTTGACCTCTAATAGCTATTGAGCTATATCCCCTTGTGAGACATGTAGTTACTTGTTTGGATATAACTTAGATAAACATTGTCATTGAATTTAGAAGTGAAATTGGGTCCAATGAAGCCAGACCAGACAAGTGATTCAGAACTATGAGAGTTCATTCGAGATCTAACTTATGATTTGTCTTTCTTTTTCTTATTTTTGACCCCTTCAAACTACTACTTTTTCTAGACATGTTTTTGGTTTCTTGCCTCCCACGTCTCACCTTTTGTTAGCAATAATGTGGCCTCCGACACGGTTAGATAAATAAATAAATAAATAGAAACAATCTCAAGAATGAAACTTTTTTTGTTTAATCTATATTCTAGTTCCTGTAGAGAAACCTCATAACAAAGCAACTGTATATATTGAAAGTAATGAAATTCTGTTATAACTGCAAAATGCGAACTTTGTTGATGTCACATGATAAGATCTTGCCGAGCAAAATTTGGAACTATCCTTCAAAATAGTTTCATAAGGCAACAAGATTAAGAAAATGAAATCATAATAGATTGGTGGAAAGGCTTGCTAAGACTTATGTAGGATGTAGATGTCTATAATTTTCTAATTCAAGTATTATTTTAACAGAATGATCCATATAATAGCATAGCAATTATTTTAAATTATACTCTTTTCTTCTTCTTTGCTTTTCTTTTCTTTTTTTTTTCTTTTTTAAAATTTTCTTGTGGTAATTAACAGTTATACATGATTCACCCAAGACATGGTTAGACTAAACCACGTAGACATGGTTGGACTAAACCACATAGATATGGTTGGCGAATATATATCCTGATTGAACATACTCATGAGGCTTTAACTAACTTCTTAAGTACAGGATTGCTATTTCTAGATATATCTAGGAACACTAGAATGATGAGTTCCAAAACCAAATCAGCAATCCTTGACTTCTCTTTCAAATGCTACAAGGTAACATGTATTGTTGTAAATGCTTTTGACAAGGTTTTGGACTTTACTCTTCAAGTAATCTAGTATGAGTATGAACCTCTATGAGGATTGGATAGTGCTACATCATAATTGGTTAGTAATCAAGATCTACGCATAGAATTTCAACAATTCTAAAGCAGTTCTTATGCTAGAATCTCCCTTGGATTGTTATAGAGTTGCTCTGGCTTAATAGAGTCTGGATTGGGGATACACTTATGATGTTGTGTTTCTCCGCATGATTTACCTTAACTGGCACAACTTTAGAAATTGGCACAACCTTAAAGGTTAAATTTCATCAATAATACATGTTCATTAAAGGTTGGTTTAAATATGCTTAATTTTAACATGGTATTTGCAGTACGACCTATGTGAAGCTAATGAGGAAGTTATCGCATCAGGGTCAGGTCCATTGTTAGATGAACAACTTTCTCAAAAGGTTCTTGGACCAAGATCAGGATATATACTTGGCTTAGGTCTTGGTCCAAAGCCTAGCTCATCATCATCAGGATTACTCACTTGCTCACAACTTATGAGAGATGATGAATAGGCCAGGCAAGATGATATAGACGCTCAAAGGAGTCAAGAAGATGCTCAAAAGGACGCAGCAGAGGCTAAAAAAAAAAAAAAACTGATGAGCTACATGGGGAATTTCAGTTGTTAGAGACACAACAGGCAGAAGCGATGGCTAACATGCAATCTCTATTAGCCTAGTTGCAACAACAATTTGGCAGCATACCTTCTACTAATGCTGGTAAATTGTTTTAGCCTGTGAACTTGAACCTTTATGATTTTTATTAAAAGTTCATCTATATTTTTTTTAGCCAAAATGTTGCATTGTATGAGTGGTTTTTTTTTTTTTATTTTTGTTGTGTTTTTCTTATTTCTAAAGATTTTCTATGCAAGTATAATGTTTCTATAAAAGTGTCATTATTGTGTTTATGATTCTTAATGAGTTGATAGCTAGAAAAATAGACCAATATGCGCAAAATGCTTAGCTGGAGACTTATATATGTTTAGCCTATTAATTTGAACCTTTATGGTTTTCATCACCAGTTCATATATTTTTTGTTTTGCCAAACTGCTACATTATATGTTCTATTTTTTTTTATATGTTATTATGATTTTTAATGAGTTGGCCCCAAAAAACTTGGCCAATATATGTAGGTGCTTATTTAGAGACTTAGTTAGAAGAAAATGTTTGTTACTTTGATAGACTAATGGGACCCTCCCAGGGGGTGATTCTGACTCAACGATACATTTTTTGTGATAATAGAAATGATTCCCTCATAAAATGTATAGAAGTTATTAGCTTTAAAATTATACAAATATCAATATCATTGTCATTATCATTATCATAATCATAGAAGAATATATATACCTTAATCTCCTATTTTTTTCTTCTTATAACATTGCTTTTGGACTAATGAAACTGAGCTTGAATATCACTAATTCAAGAGATGATAAAAATGCCCATGTACAAGAGGCAGAATGAACAACCCATTCATGCGCCTAGAGCTAATTTTACAGCTGCTGCTCTAGCTTCTATCACGATAAACTCTTATAGGATTTAACTTTGAGAAATAAAGTGCACATTGTATGTTTGGTTTATGTCATTTTCACATCGTCATAAATTTTCTATGCTAGTACAAAACTTCTATACTGCTCCTTATTTTGATCTTGTCTTATGTGCAGATTGTTGATCGAGGTATGATGAGCAGCTTTGGCTGGACAGCGATCAATGGAGTTTGAGTTGAAGTTTCAACATGAATTTTTGGTTTTTTGGTGCTTAACTGCTTATCTGTATTTTGTGATACTTGGATAGAAAATGAAGACTTTACTCTTGTTTGTACTTTATCTTCCTTGGAGAGAATGCAGTATTGGATGGGAAAAGTTGACATATAATTTCTTTTGATACTTTTGCCTTTATGCACGTACTATTTTAAGTCATGTTTTTGTGGATTCGAATTTGAGATATTATAAATACATGTGAACATCATTAATGCTTTATGGGAGTATTTTTGTGGCTCTGATATATATTTTTCTATTTCATTGATCATATGTATTGAAGTTTAACAGGGTTGTGAAGAAGTATAAGAAACAAGGACATTTGAAAAAATAAAGATGAACATGCTAATTTTAGAACAAGAATAAACCATATTCCAAATATGAATCATGCATCATTAGCGAGGAAAAAAGACTTTTAGCGACGCAAATAGTATATCGCAATATGTAAAATAGTTTTGTTGACATATAAATTTTTGCAAGGGAGTTAGATGCCAAAAAATAGCATGTAGTAACGAGAAAACATCGTCACTAAAATTTCTAAATTTTTGCGACGAAATATTGGTCACCAAATCTCATCTCTTTTACTTATTAATAACACTTTTAACAAGGAAAAAAGACTTTTAGAATCAAATTATTTTATCCTTTAGCAAGGACATCCTTTGTTGCAAAAGTAATAAGTTATGGCGTCAGAACTATTTTCTCGCTTAAATGGCACAATTGGCAAGGAATCAAACATTCGTAGCAAAAGAGAATCCGAGACGACCCTTTAATAATGAGCTGGCGACGAGTGAAATTCCTTTACGAAAAAGTTTTAGCAACCAATATGTGGCTTTTAATGACGAATTGTTTTCTCGCTAAAAGGTCAATTTCTTGTAGTGTGAAAATCCTAATCAAAAGGGAGAGAACAATCCAAAAGAACAAAAAGAGTAGGAGGAAAGAAAGGAATGGAAGTTAAATTACTAAAGGTGATCATGAGTCTTTTGGAACCCAACAAGTCATAATGTTTGAGCCTTTATATCCTTTCATTCATAAACCCCTTAACCTAACCTATGCTATGGTCCAAATCAAAGTCTTCTCTGATAAAAGAAAATTACTAACTCTAAATAAGTTTGAACAATATCAAGACAAGCAGTTGAAAAAAAAAAGAGAGAGAAGAAAGACAGGGAGGATGGCAGGGGCAGCCTTATGCCCTAAGGTGTGCTCAGATGGTTTTCGTTTAAACAACCCACTAAAACAAAATATTTGAACCTAAATATCTCTTCATTTCTTACAACCCCTAAACTTGGCATGCATTACAGTCCTAAAAAGAAGTCTTCTCAGATTGAGAGTCAAGTTGTTTATCACTCTACAAAGGGCATGCGAGTTGTCACTCAAACCAAAGTGCAATTTGAAGATCTAAGAGAGAAAACCAAGTGAGGACAGAAAATCTCCAAACAGCAACCCAATAGAAAGTAGGGAAAGGATACCAGTAGGCAAATCCAAAAAGTCAAGATCATTTGAGAATGGTGCAAATGCTATCACACCCTAATAAGAATGGGACAAACTTGAAGGGGTTGAATCACGAAAGTATGGGCCTTGGGGAAATCCTAGGGCATTCTTTAAAAATTACCCATATACGTGTAGTACTTGTGCATTGATGACATGGATTCAATTCAATTCTTATATGAACCTGTGCATTCATAAAAAAGTAGGACATACATTCAATTCTATTCCTATATATGCATTCATCAAAAGGTATGACATGCGTTCAATTCTATTCATGTATGTGCATTCATCAAAAAGTATAAATATGCATTCACCCTTTTACCTGTGCATTTTTAGAATTGACATAAATAAATTGTTTTTGCAAAAAAACTTACTTTATGTCTCTCTCTCTCTCTCTCTCCCCATGACATAAAAAAAACCATGCATGGAATGGGGCAAAGCACAAAAAAGAGCTAAAAAGCCACCCCACAACCAAGTAACCTCAGACATCTCTAGCACTGGCACACGCCTCAGAAAGCTCAGATTGCTATAGCCACAAGAAATAAAGAATGGGGCAACGACCCACCATCGACCTCCCAATCAACCTTGATTTAATATTTTTCAAACCATGAAATCTGAGGTAACACCCACCATATACCTCCCTTTCGAAACCAGTTGATCCATTGAAAACGAACCGACCAAAGGTGACCTCACTCCTCCCAAAAGTCAACTCAATAGAAGTATTATCCCTCTAGAGACAAGTCAACAAGAATCAAACCATATATACAAAATCAAACTCAACAGTTAAGACAACACCTTGCATTCAAGCCCTATAAGATCTTAACCAAGGACAGACCAATATCCTCTCCTTTAAATTTAAAGACAAAAGACTCATAAGCATGAAGCTGTCTTCTATGGCTTCCCGCGCTTAGTTTTGTTAAGAATTCTCCCAACCAATAGTTACACCATGGGCCTCCTCGAAAAGCTACCTTAACCTCAACCTTAACCTTAGCATTAACTCTTGCAACAGCAGTCTCAACATCTCCAACAGCCTCATCTTGAGTATCTTCTACAGTAGCCCTAGCAAGGCCACTCTCTCCTCATAAAAAACACTAGTCCCCTGCTCGACCAATTCCTGGATTACTTAACCTTCCATTCCAAAAGTTATTTTAAAATTAAGATCCAAAGTTAGTTTCAAAATCAAATTTCAAAAGTTTTATTCAAAATTCAGTTTAAAGATTTTCTAAGCTTCACCTTCAAAAGGTCTCTATTGCAATAGAGTTTCAACATTTTTCAAACTTTTTCCTTCAAAGTGTTTTATTAATTTCAAAGTTTTCTAAATTCAAAATCCATTTCAAATTTTTTCAGAGTTTTTTCTTCAAAAAGTCTTATTCGAAATCCACTCCATAAGTTTTTCAAAATTTTTTTTTATTCAAAATCAATTTTCTAGGTTCTCTAAGTTTTTTCCTTCAAAAAGTCTTATTCATAGTCTAATTCATAAAATTTTCAACCCTTCTAAAAGTTCTATTCAAAATCCAATTCCAAGGTTTGCTAAACTTTTCCTTCAAAAGTTTTCATTTAGTCTGAGGTTTTCTAAACTTTTTCCTTCAAAAAAGTTTTATTCAAGTTCCATAGTTTCCTAAACTTCTTCCTTTAAAAAGTCCATTTCAAAATCAATTTTCAAGGGTTTCTAAACTTTTCCTTTAAAAGTTTTTAATTTTTGGGTATCTTTAAACTTTTCCCCCAAAAGGTTTTTATTTAAATTCAATTCAAGGTTCTCTAAACTTTTGCCTCTAAAAAGTTCTTATTGGAAATCAATTCTTGAAGGTTTTCCTTCAAAAGCTTTATTTAAAATTTACTTCTAAGGCTTTTCAAGCTTTTTCCTCACAAGTTCTACTCAAAATCAATTCTCGAAGGTTTTCGAAAACTTGTCCTTCAAAAGTTTTATCAAATTCTAGTTTTTCAAAACTCCTGTTTCAAAAAGTTTTATTCAAATTCTGAAGTTTTCTAAACTCCAAAAGTTGTATTCGACTTCCAATTCAAGGTGTTCTAAACTCTCAATCAAAGTCCATTTCAAGAGTTTCTAAACTTTTCCTTCAAAAATTTTCCTCAAAAAGTGTTATCCACAAAACCATTTCAAGATTTTCTCGACTTCTCCATCAAAAAGTTTTAATTTCAAATCCTATCCAAGTTTTTCGAGGTCTTCTCTATCAAAAAGGCCGCACTCTCAAAGGTTTTATCTTTTTTTTTCAAAAAGATTATATTTCAAAAATTCTTAACTATTTCTTCATTTTAAAAATTTTCGACCGAGTTACTCAGGGTCTTCTCTGCCAAAAAGGCCCCACGCTCAAATGTTTTTATCTATTTTTCCTTAAAAAAAGATTTCATTTAAAAAAATTTCCATCTCTTCCTTCATTCTGAAAATTTTCACCTAAGTTTCTCGGGGTCTTCTCTACCAAAAAGGCCTCACTCTCAATGGTGTTATCTTTTTTCCCTTTAAAAAGATTTTATTTCAAAAAAACCTTCTAGATTTTCCTAACTTTTTCCTTCAAAAAGTTTAATTTCAAAAATACCTTTCTAGGGTTTTCTAACTTCTTCCTTTAAAAAGTTTCATTTCAAAATCATTTTCCAGTTTTCCAAAACTTTTTCCTTCAAAAAATTTAAGCTTAAAAGTATTGATCGGGTTTCCCAAGCTTTATCCTTCAAATGCTCCATTCTCAAAAAAGTTTCAAAGGTTTTTAAACTTTCTTCCTCAAAAAGTTTCATGAGTTTCCTAAGCTTTTTCCTTTAAAAGCTCCCATTTTCAAGTCTTTTGGACTTTCACCTCTTTCACTTCAAAAAGCCTATTTTCAAAATTCTAGATTTTTATCCTTTTTCCTCAAAAGTTTTGTTCCAAGTTTCGAAGTTTTTTCAAACCTTTCTAATTCAAATCAAATCAATCCACTACAAAAAACGATTTTAAAATCATTCGAAACAATCAACTTCAATTTCAAAATCATTTCAAAATTAAGTTTTCTAAATTCCTGATTTCAAAAATCCAAACAATGCTGTTTTCAGATTTAAAATTCAAAATTCCAATTACTCTAGTCTCTACGATTGCCTCGCGGTCAACATAGGACCCCTTATTTTATCATTTTCTGTCTTCGACAAGTAAAGACAGAAAAAGAGGGGCAACTGCAAGCACCCTATTTTTTTGCCCACTCAGAAATTTCCTGCTCGATCAGACACACATTCAAATTGATATAGATACATTCAAGCCTATGCCAGCTTTCTAGACTTAATCTAGTCAATCAACCGCTTCGCAGGCCCTCCAATCCTAATAAAAGTGAAATGAGCAAAATGCCCTTGGAGCATTATTCGGTCCAATTAGAGTTGACACGTCTTCTTAAAGATGGTAAGTTCCTATTTCAATTACAGTTCTAACCCAGACCAATCAAATTCAATCTGGCATGTTTATTGAGAAAACTTCTCAGAACGATAAGTCCCTTCAAACACGTCGATACAGATAAAACCCAAGTCCCCGAGATGGTAGAGCGGTTCAGTTCTAGCGCCTACTAGCTAGCCAACGTAGAATATTCACTATCTAGCACATCGATCGGGAAAGTACTGAAGGCCCCAAGATGATAAGACCATTCGGAAGCTTCCCGAGATAGGACAGTCTTTGGAATGAACGCGCTCCGTAAGCGTGACAGAAATGCTCACAAACATCACCACCGTTAGAGTAACAGAAGCACATGCAAATAGGTTGACATTGAAAATTGCTAGCAAACCCCCTATGTCATGGGACAAAACATGCCTCTTGCTTATGACACGTTTATCGAAGGATGAAATACCTTTGGAAATCAACTCGTCACACACTGTCAGAATGATGGAAACACTCAAAACCCAAGTCAACATCAGTGCATGCTAGCCTACTCTAGTAAAGAATAACCAAACTGCCCTTTGGGTCCCACCAGCACACTTCTTGAGAAAGTACCTAAGTCCTCAGAGTGGTCGGTCCACCTTTTCAAGATTGTCTCAAAGACAATCTAGCATGTTCAAGTGTCTTCCTGTAATATATCGAATCTCTATTTATTTATATTAATGAGAATTTCTAGTATTTGTATTGTTTAATATTAATTATTGCCTTATTTGAGTCAAGAATGACCAATGGGAGCTTGTGTTGTAGCTTAAGCCTATAGGGTGAGACACATGGGATTATTCCCATGTGTATCATTTTATAGACTCTTATGTAAACATAAAACAAACACACACACACAGACACTCGATCGGTTGAGAGAGGGAGAAAAGAGAGGAGAAAGAGGGCAAGGGAGATTGAAGGAAGAAGAGCTTGAAGGGAGGTGAAGGAAGAGATTGAAGCCATTAGAAGACTTAAGCAAGTTTGAAGAAAGGTAGGGTTTCACCTCCTCCTATAATTACATATGTGCATGTATCTATCTTTGTGGGTTGTGTTATTAGATTGTTGTGGGTGACTCTTTTAAGTCCCAAAGTGGCTAAATATAGAATGTTGAAAGCCCCAATGAAAGATTTGAGGGTTTGGGATGTGAAATCCCCAAAGTTAGGGCTTGGATTCCTAAAATCCTAGATCCCTTCGTTTTTCTTGTTTAAAGTGTTTGATTTTGAGTTATTGTGGTCTTCTTGGGTCAAGTTTTGGAACCGAGAAGCATTGTAAGAGTTTGTGAGAGTTTTGATGGAGTTTGGTTTTGATTGGAGTGAGGTTTGGAGATTTTTGGGTAAAAATCTGAGTATTTAGCTTTGGAGTGGACTCCTCAGTTTTTGGAGGCGACTCCTTGTCCCAGTAAACTCCCAGATTTATTCATTTAGCTTTGGAGTAGACTCCTTGGTTTTTGGAGGCGACTCATTGTCTCAATGAACTCCCAGATTTATTCGTTTAGCTTGGGAGGCAACTTTTTTATTTTTGGAGCCGACACTTTTGTCCCAGAGAACTCCCAGATTTGTTTCTTCAGCTCAAGAGGCGACTCTTTAGTCTTCGGAGTCGACACTTCTACCCAGATAACTCCCAGATTCGTTTCTTCAGCTCAGGAGGCGACTCCTTTGTTTCTGGAACCGACACCTTCGTCCAGCCCCCGGTTTCACTTTTCAGCTCAAACACTGTTTCATAAAACATGCATAACTTTCTCTAGAAAACTCAGATTGATGCACCGTTTGAAGCATTGGATAGTAGACACATGTATCCATATAAATTTTATACTCTAATTCCTTGTGGTTTGAGAGATATTGAATTTTGAAGTTGACCCAAATTTTTGCCAGTAACATTTTTCTTCCAAAATTTTAACCCATTTTCTATGGGGCATAACTTCTTCATCCGAAATGTGTTTTTAGCCTATGAACTATCAAATTAAAGACCTTTAAGCCTATTTTCATGTGGAACTAAACTAGAGTGCGAAATCTTCCTTGGGAGATGGTTGGGACGCGATGAAGGAGTCGATATTTCAGCTTTCATGTTCAAACCTCAACCTTATGTTCTCGTTTTGCGTTGTTGCCTTGCCTTAGAGTATTGTATTGATATTTCTATACTTTCATGTGCATTTCGTGTAGGGACACCTTGTTTAGCACTGTTCTATTTGGAGAGAGGTGAGTAATGATATGGCATGAGTAAAACTTTATTAATTTTCAAACGTTTTAAATGCAATTCCATACCATGCAATGTTTTCTACGCATTTTCAATGCATTAATGCTATGTTCAACTATAAATTTCATACCTTGAAATGCATGCAAGCTATACTTATGTTATGAATTAAAACCCATGCACTAGAATGTTTACATAAAGTAGATGTAAGACGCCTAACGTATGACTCTAACTCAAGGTCTTCTCGTGGCAAGACTTTAATCTAGCCCGATAGTCCTAGGATGGGGGATATGAAATAAACCATCGAAATGTAAGGTCTTTCGTGGCAAGACCCTGAACTAGCAACGATGGTCCTACGGTAGGGGACACAAAATAATCTATTGCCATATTGGGAGACGTCCCTTGGCTTAAAAGTCTAGATGTGACCTTTATGGTTAACATAACTGAGCATAGCTCTTATGATTAACTTAATAAGCCTATGTGTGACCTTTATGGTTACAATAACTGAGCCTAGCTCTTATGATTGGCCTAAAGAGCCTATACGTGACCTTCATGGTTACTATGCGTGACCTTCATGGTTACTATGTTGGCCTAAAGAGCCTATGCATGACCTTCATGGTTACTATGTTGGCCTAAAGAGCCTTATGCGTGACCCTTGTGGTTACTATGACGCCCAACACCAGAAAGACCTCTTAAGTGGGGTGAAGTGAGGGATATGGTTGTCTAATGTAAAGACACGACACACTTATATTCTAGAATGAGTAATATGATTTGTTCAAATTCTTCATGACAAGTTACGTATGTTTCACAAGTACTAATGTCATGATATCTCTCATTCCTATGACATTATGATATGCCCTTACAATAGCTTGCCATGGCATGCTTATGACAGCTACGTTATGTTTTACGAAATTACGTTATGTGTTATGCCTCACTTCTATGATACAATATTCGAATTGCTATAGTATCCCAATGTGATATTTATGTTACCTACGTTTCCAAAGCTACGTTTTATAAGTTACTATGAATGGTAATATTTGATATATCTTATATTATATGGCGAGCCAAGATGTACGCTTACAAGATATGATGTGTTATACTAATGACAAGCTATATCATGTACTACGGGAGCATGCTACGACAGGTCTCTCGCTTCTTCGACCTTATGTTTTAGAGATAACGAATTATGTTGGCATGGTAGTATAAGTTATACACTTTTCAGTTTACACTTATACGTTTCTAGATACACGATAGGTATGCATAAATGTTCAGCTATTGTCATATACGTTGAAGAGAAATATTAGTTGGGTAGTAACACACTTATGTTTTAGAACAAGAATCAAGATATGTGAAATGCTTATGATGAGTTATGTATGTCACGCCTCTCCTTGCTGATATTATGTTTAGAAATGGTATGACGTTTTAATACAAAAGCCTATGCTTCAAGTGTCTTTAAGATTATACTTATGCAATTCTAAGTTTGTGCCA
Source organism: Euryodendron excelsum (assembly GCA_033060915.1). NCBI lineage: Eukaryota > Viridiplantae > Streptophyta > Magnoliopsida > Ericales > Pentaphylacaceae > Euryodendron > Euryodendron excelsum. The sequence continues at coordinate 11,022,292 of CM065391.1, read as the reverse complement.
CTCATGCATAAATATGCCTTTATTCTTATGTACATTACATATAAACGTAGCATATGATATTTCATGCTCATGTGTTGTTGTTACTCACTAAGCATTAGCTTACGTTTTTCTAAACATGTTTTCAAGTGAACAAACTGGGAGGCCCATTACATGGACATTTGAATTGTGGGCCACGGGCCTTATGTTATGTACTGATATAAGGGCTGAACCCTAATGTTTTGTAATATTATAATGTTATAACTGTGGTGGCCTTTGACAGACCCACTTTATAGAATGATTATGTTTCGGAGATTAGGCACAGCTCTATTATGTATGACACATATTTTACTTTACGTTTATAAAGTTTTAAATTTCGCAATTATGTACCTTTTAAATGATAAATGCATAGGTGTTCAACCGGGTAATGAAATGCGGCCTTGGGTAGCCAAGCTACTGGCCGGTAATGCACCCTAAATCCACATAAGCCGGGTTTCGGGTCGTGATACTTTCAATTGGTTCTGGATCAATTCCGAGACCATCTAGTCAAAATAACTATTTTGCCCCTAAACATTCTATTGCCTTCGGGAACTATACTAGCTTTGAATATCAAACCGGTTTACCTTCTAAGGAGACTTATAATAGTATTTCCAACCTTCTAGCATTTCCAGACCATTCCGAGTCCATTCCAGCAAACCCAGTGCGAAATGGCAGTTTTACCCCTTGTAGGCCGGTTGCCTCTTCCAACCATATCGGCTTTGGATATCAAACCGGTAATCCTTTGGAGCACTCTTGATAGTATTTCTAACCTTCAAATCCTATCCTAGTTGATCCTGAACCAGTTTCGGTGTTTCATTATTCAAATTACCATTTTACCCCTAAAGGGCCGATCACCCTTTTCAACCATACCACCTCTCGTTATCAAACTGGTTACCTTCAAGACACTCTTTTAGGGACTCTCATCCATCTCTGACCTTCCATATCATTCTCAGACTTTTTAGAATCACTCCTAGTGAAGCCAGGCTAAAAATTGCATAGTAGTCACTAGGACAGGTGCCTAAATCTTCTACCTTGCATCCCAATGGTCGAAAGATTTGTTTCTTGCCCCTTTAACAAGTTCCCAAAGGGACTAGCACCACTAGTAGTAGTGCCAAACCAAAAAATAGCCTGGCGCCACTACTAGTGGTACCAAGCTTAAAAACTAACTGGCACCATTGTAACAAGCACCAGTTCATGTTCCAATTGCCTATAAATACAGACGCCCCCTTGTGTAAAAAGGGTCCGCAAACTCATTCCAGAAATGTTGCCTTATTAAAATAGCTCTTGAAACCCTAGTTTTATCAAGTCTCTTTCCCTAGCCTCCCTACACTCCATACACACAAACTCTAGCTTCTATATAGTATATACACTAAAATAAAAGCCACCAAGTATCCATTGAAGATCAAGTGCTGTGTGTTCAAAGCTCTCAAAGGGAAGCAAACAAAGCAAACAAAGTAATCAATGCACAAAGAAGAAAAGTTGGGTTTTGATTTAGTTTATGAAATCCCCCTATCTCTTCTCTCTCCAAACCCACTTGGGTTCTCTTCTATTTTAGTCCTCATCTTCTATCGCCTCTTATTGCATGCTTGAAACAAAGGACCTCTCAGTTCATGCCTAGAAAGGTCTTGGGGAGAATTACCATGCCAGGAATTTTCTTTAAGTTTCCCCTAAGATGGTGTAGGTCAGGCCCCCTTGATTATGCGGTGAAGCCAAATCTTGTATGTTCACGACCCTATTGCATTGTGGTTGTCATGTTCAAACCTTACATTTAAGATTATTTTTAAACTTGCATCAAAGTTCTCCTTCAAAACTTGCATTGAAAACCTTCTTCTTTCAAACTTGTTTTCAAAACCATAATCCTAAGATGATTCTAACTATCCTATGATTACTGTTGTTTTAGGAAAGTGTTATATTCAATCTGACCATCAAGGTCTAAATTCGAGCTTAAGTCTTAAATTGTTTTTCAATAAATCACAATTCTATAGTGATTTTAGCCAGTCCATGGTTAGGGTTGCTTTAGGAAAATGTTACATTCAATGGGATCATCAAGGTCCAAATATTGTTTTCAAACCCTGGTTGTTTTCAATATCACAACCCTATAATGGTTCTAATCTTTTCATGGTTAGAATCGTTTTAGGAAAGTGAGATATTCAAGAAAACTTGCCAAAGTCTATATTCAAACCTTTCCAAAATAGTTTTTGCAAATTTACTTCCTAGAAAGCTCCTTTCAAATATCCACTTTCCAAAAACTCGTTGTTTTGAAGTCCAAGCTAAAACCCTAGAATCAATTATTAGAAAACCCTAATTCCTTTATTAAAATCATGATTCTCTATTTAGCTCAAATCATAGATGTCCAAAACTCTTTTTCTACCAAATCATAGATTTTTAAATTCAAGATTTTCAAAACTCAAGCTTTCTACTTTCAAACCAAATCAAAATTTCCAATTTTGGAAACTAAATCAAATCTTATATTTTTAGAAATAAAATCCAATCTTTTGCTTGAGGAAATAAAAATAAAATCTTTCCAAATTTCAATATTTCTAAATTTCCAAATTCCCTTTTTCAATACTTTTCCCAAAAAAAAAAAAACAAAATTTTCCTTTTTCTAAGTGAAATCCAATCTTTTCAAGTGTTTTGCATGAACCCTAGGTCTTAGGAATGCTTAAATCGCAAGCTACCTCAATCCTAGGTCAAACCTTTTCAAGCTTAACTTTCTAAATTTAAGTTTTCAAACTTTTTTAAATTCCAACCTTCCTAATTTCAAACTCTTAAATCTTATTTTTGAATTTGAAATCTTTCTAAGTTCAAACCTTTCTTAAATCAAGGCTTTCCTAAAATGGATCTTTCTAAATTTAAATCTTTCCAAATTCAATTCTTTACTAAAATGAAAACTTTCTTAAAATAGAATCTTCCTAATTCAAAGCCTTCTGAAGTTCAAGTTTTTCAAATTCTAACTTTCCAAATCCTTTCAAACCAAGTATTTCTAAATCAAACCAAATCTTTTCCAACCTTTCCAAGTCGAGTGTTTCTAAATCAAATCAAACCATTTTCAATCTTTCATAAATTCTATCTTTCCTAATTCGAAACTTTCCTAAAATTCAGCTTTCTAAAATTAAACCTTTCTATTTCAAGTGCATGGTTGCATAAATCTAGGTGGCCAAAATCCTAGTTCAACCCTAACTGTAAGTTGAAAACTTCAACTCTTTTCTAAACCAAGAAGGTTTTCAAACTCCAATTCAAGTCAAAGCTCAACTCAATCCTTACAAATCAAGTCCAAGTTCAATTTCAAATCATCTAGTTTAATTTCAAATCAAAGTCAATTTGAAATTCGATTTTAAGTCAAATTCTTTTCAATTCAAACTTTTCAAAAACCCCAAAGTATCTTTTTAAATCAAACAAGACCTCAAAGTGTCTATTTTCAATTGAACTCCGAGTCCAAACTATGACTGACCTGATTCCCAATAAAAGTATACGTAGGCAACCCTCATGGGTGCGGTTACAACCTTTTTCAAGTTTGTAATTCCACAACCTTTTTCAAGTTTTGAATTTCTACAGCCTTTTTCAAACTTCAAATCCGATTTTCAAATTTGTTTTTAAAATCAAATCTTTTTCTTGCACTGGCATATCGTGCATCATAGAGTTCTTTTCAAAGTGGATAACATTGGACATTGGATAATCGAAGATTCTAATTGAGTGAACCTAGGGTAGAAAGACAAGTAGGTACTGCAAAGGTGGGATAGGGTAATAGGCTATTGCATCTTCCCTATAAATAACCAATCCTTGGACCATAGATCACTATTTTCCAATGACCAAAATCGGAGTCAATTTTCAAAAGGTGCTTAAACATTTTCCAAAGGTTGCCAAACAACTTGTTTTCCAAAAACACTATCTCATGAGAAAGTTTTCAAAAATCCTAAGTTTGATTTTTGGATTTTTCTTAGTTTAGGTGACCTAAATCACTTTAATCAAGTGAGGCTTTTTCAAAAGGCTTTATTGAAATCAATTTTCAATTCAAACTTAGTCGCACTCATCCTTCTAGGAGGATGAGTTCTAATGATAGAGTACTGTATATTTTTTTCACCATTCTAGAGTGCGACAAAAAATCGGGGTGCGACAGTTGGCGACTCCACTAAGGACGCTTAGAGGGTTAGGCCAATACCATGTCCTTTTACCTTTCACTCACCTCGAATCTTCTATTAACTTGTCCAATCTTATCCACTTCAAAATTTTCAAAATACAAATTTCAAAGTTGTTTTGAAAAAGATCGTTGTTGGCACTCCATTCGTATTCAATCATTCTATCATGTATTACGTTTGTCATTAAAGTACTGGCGTATTACATTTTATTTTGTAGGTAGACCATGTTCACATTTAATTTTATTATTTATATAAACTGCCATGAATGACAGGATGGATGGGAGTTGTTTGGCCATTTCCTCTGCTTTTCAAAAATCTCACATGACCACTACACGTGCACTTGCATTTATATATTTGCATACTTTACTTGATGATAACCCTTGTTGTTAGAAAGGGGGACAGAACCTTGGTTGTGGGTGGATGCAATGTCAGTTTCTTAGCCTATGGTCTCATGATTGTCCCCCTGCTCAAATAACCAACTAATAATGGCACCAGCTCAGGGAGTTGACTTAGATTTGAAGATCTGGTTAACAAACTTGGGTTAGGTTAGCCTAGGATTAATGTGACTTAGGGTTAACTAACTTAGGTTAGGTTAACGTAGGGTTAAGGTGACATAGGGTTAACTAACTTAGGTTAGGTTAACCTAGGGTTAAGGTAACCTAGGATTAATTAACTTGGGTTAGGTTAACCAAAGGTTGGACAACTAGGGTCAAGTTAACCTTAGGGTGGAAGGTAGTTTTGAATTAGGGTTTAGACCAAGTGATTTTGAAAAGGTGGTTTTGAACTAGGGTTTGGACCTAGTAGTTTTGGAAAGGTGGTTTTATGCATGAAAATTGAAAGTGTGTTTTGAAAAATCATTTTATGAAAACCACGCAAATAAGTGTTGGGTTCACATGGTTGGTATTCGAAAACTACTCAAGAGAGGGTTGCCTTGGAACCATTTCAGCCACTAACTCAAGAGAGTGAAACTTGTAAAAATCCATATTCAATAGATAGTTTTGAAGACTTCTCTGATTGGGAAATAAAGAGAATAAACCTTTGAAAACTATTTTTGGAAATGAGGTTTTCGAAAACCACTTTTGAGATTTTGAAAACCACTCTAAAGAATAAGGGTTCATATGGTTGATTTGAAGGAAATCATTCTGAAGAGAACTCCATGGGACCATTCCAACCACAATATTCAAGAGAGCAAAACTTTTAAAAATCAAGATGAAAATGGTAGTTTAGGAAAATCATTTCTATGCAAATTAAAGAGAATGGAATTTGAGAACCTTTCTTGAAGAAGGTTGTTTTAAAAACCACTTTTGGGATGTAAAAAACTACTCTAGTGAGTTAGGGTTCCTATGGTCAATAAATGAGGAGACCACTCAATGGAGGGTTTCATGAGGACCATTTCAACCACAAAACTCAAGAGAGCAAAACTTGAGAAAATCAAATTGAATACAAGTTTTGAAAAATATTTTAATGCAACTTGAAGATTGTAAAATGAGATGATGCAAAATGAAGTCAAGGGATAAAAAGGGGGGTTTTCTAGGATATTAAAATTGACATAGGTTTTAAGGAACCAATTCTTAGAACCCTTTTTAGAATGATGATGAACATGAAAATGGGGCCAAGAATGCAATAAATGAACACGATAACCATATGCAAAGGGGGGGTCATGAAATCATACAAGGCTAATAGCCACACCAAATTGCTAGGTGCTCTGAAGTCATACCATCTTAAAGTAGGCTAGTGAGAGATCCCCCTACATGGTGGCTCTCACATGCTTTCCTCTAGGCATGACGAAGGAGCTTACTTGTTTCAAGCACACAAGAAAGGGAGGTAGTTTAAAATAGAGAATAGCTTAAGTGGGCTAGGAGGGAGAAGAAAAGAGTGGGAATGGCAAAATGTAAAAGAGAACATTACCTTTATCTTCAAAACACATTCAAGCTTTCATGGATGACTTGTCTTGAACTTGAACAGCCTTAGAAAGGCTTAAAGGGGCTGGAAATGGTTCTTCTAAGGCATTATAAGCCTTGTAGGTTGAGTGTATGGGCTAGAGAGAGGTTGAATCTAACTTAGGTGCTTGGAAGTGAGGTGTATATGGAATTTCGGAGTTCAGAGGCTATTTCTGCAGAGCTTCACTGCTATTTTTTATTCTGAAATTTACAAAGAGGGCGGCTTGTATTCATAAGCAAAGTAGAGAAGGATGGTGCATGTAGTACAGGGGCATATGATAGGATCTATCGGTTTGGTACCCAGAGTCGGTATGGTTTTGGAGTGCGCTGTGGCCGCCAGGGGTAAAACAATCATTTTGACCGAAATTGGTCGAAAAGGGTCAGGATGGATTCGAGTGGCATATTAAGCATGCCAGACTGTTTGGAGACAACCCAGGAAGATGTTTTCACTATTTAGTGAAATTTGTACTGTGCTAGGGTGCCTAGGGCAAAACAGTTATTTTGATCGAAGTTTACTGGAATGGGGCCAAATTTGGTAGGGATGGAGCGTTGAGGATGCCTAATTGTCTAAGGAAATTTTAGAAGCGTGGACTTATCGTCTTGAGGGATTCTGAACTTTGTCAAAGATGTGCCTGGAGTGGGGGCACACAAGGGTGATTAGGCCTCGATTGGGCCCAATGGGCCCATGAGGCGATTGGCGGACTTGATTAGATTTTAACTTAATGGACTTACCATATTAAGGAGGATGTGCCGGATTGCATCAGATTGGACGATGCTCAGGGGCATTTTGGTTATTAGGCTTTTGGTGGGCCTGAAGGGCCTGAGAAGCGGTTGACTCAATTAAACAGAAGTTTAAAGGTGGTTTGGGCTTGGATAGTCCTGTGGGGTTTTGAAAGGGAGTTTAGTTAGTTAGAGATTGCCGAGTGGGAAAAAATGGAGTGCTTGCAGCTATCCCTCTTTTTCTGTCCTTGCTTCTCAAAGGTAGAAAATGAAAAATGAACGATCCCATGTTGACCACAATGCTATCAGAGGGACTAGAATAGAAGTATTTTGAAATATGGTGTTCGAGTTTTAAAGTTTTAAGGTTGAAAAGTGTTTTGGGCATAGGAGAAAACTTAAAACCGAATATGCTTTTGACGGAGAAAGCTCGGAAACCTAATCTACTTTTTTCAGAGTAAGCTCGGAAACCTAATATGCTTTTTTGGAAAAAGCTCAGAACTCAATCTGATTTTTCGAAGGAAGCTCGGAAACCCAATATGCTTTTTTGGAAGAAGCTCAGAACTTAATATGCTTTTTCGGAGGAAGCTCGAAAATCCAATCTGCTTTTTTGGAGAAAGCTTTGAAACCCAATCTGCTTTTGATAGAAAAAGCTCAGAAACTCAATTTACTTTTTTCAAAGGAATCTCAGAAAACCAATTTTCTTTTGATGGAGAGAGCTCGAAAACCCAATCTCCTTTTGTCGGAGGAAGCCCGGAAACCCATTCTGGTTTTGATGGAGAAAAATCGAAAACCCAATCTTCTTTTTTTGGAGGAAGCTCGTGAACCCAATTTTCTTTTTTCAAAGGAAGCCCGAAAACCCAATTTGGTTTTAAGAGGAAGCTCGAAAACTCAATCTGCTTTTTCGGACAAAGCTCGAAAACCCAATCTACGTTTTACGGAGAAAGCTCAAAAACCTAATCTGCTTTTTCAGAGGAGGCTCGGAAACCCAATCTACTTTTTCAAATGAAGCTCAAAAACCTAATCTACTCTTTACGACAAAAGCTCGGAAACCCAATTTGCTTTTTCGGAGGAAGCTTAGAAACCTAATCTGCTTTTTCAGAGGAAGCTTAGAAACCCAAAAATTTTAAAAAGCTAGGCTTTTTCAGGTGAAAGCTAGAAAACCCAAGATTTTTGAAAAATGGAGCTTTTGAAGGAAAAAGCTCAAGAAACCCAAGTATATGTTTTGGAAACGAAGCTTTTTAAAGCAAAACTTTTAGGAAATTCGTTTTGACTCCAAACTTGAAACTTTTCGAAGGGAAATTTTAGAAAAACTTATTTGACTTTGAAAGTTGATTTTGAATTTGAAACCTTTTTTAGAAAAAGTTTCAAAAATTGTTGAAGTTGAAAATGATTTGGAATTTGAAAGAAAGCAAGAGTTTTCATCTTTTGGAATGAATGTTGAAACTTTTTGGTAGGAAAAGTCTTTGAAAATTTTTGAACTTGAAAATGATTTTAACTTTTGAAAGAAAGCAAGAGCTTTCACTTTTGAAATATTTTGATTTGATTTGGTAGGAATTATACCTATGCTTTGTAGGCATCTGCTCACAATTCTTTTATCTTGAGCATTGGAGGACAAGACGTTCGTGGCTTCTTGGTGTCGTGCTTAGTTTTTTCGCACTCGAGGAATACACACACAAGCGGAAAAAATACTTTACTCTCTCGTTAGAACTCATCCTCCTAGAAGAATGAGTGCGACTATGTTTGAATTGAAAATTGGTTTGAATGAAGGGCTTTTAGAAAACAATTGGAGTCGCCACCTAACTTGATTAAGGTGAGTTAGGTCACCTAAAAACTAAGTACAACCCAAAAACTACACTTAGGGTTTTTTGAAAATGATTTTTGAAAATACTACCTCTAGAGAAGGTTTTTAAGAAAATAGGTTGTTTGGCAACCTTGGGAAAATAACTAAGCCCTTTTTTGAAAATAAACTCCATTTTGGTCTTTAGAAAATAGTGATCTAGGTTCGGAGGTTGGTTACGTGTAGGAAGATGGATTAAGCCATCACCCTACCCTGCCCTTGCGGTATCTATATGTTTATTTACCCTAAATTCACCTATGAGAGTCTTCAACTAACAAATGTCCAATCCTATCCACTTTAGAAAATGAATGTTTAAAAAGACATGATGCATGATATGTATATGCAAGAAAAGAGAGTTTGAAAATAGATTTAGAAATTGATTTGCAAAAGAAGAATTGAAGTTTGAAATTGGAAAGAAAGTTTAGAAATTGAAATTAAGGATTGAAAATAGATTTTTAGAATTGGAAGTTGGAAATAGAACATTGAATTGGAAATTAGAAAGTAGTTATGGAATTGGAGATTTGAAAAATGTTGTGCAATTGAAAATTGGAAAAAGGTTGTGGAAATAGAAGCTTGAAAAAAATTGTGAAAATAGAAACTTGAAAAAGGTTGTGACTGCACCCATGAGGGTTGCCTACGTATCCTTTTGGAGGAATCAGGTCAGTCATAGTGCGGACAAGAGTCCGATAGAAAATAGAAGGTTTGATTGAAAAAAGAAATTGAATTGGAATTTGGATTTGATTTGAATTTAGAATAGAAGATTGGAATTTGAATTGAAAGAATAGAGACCCTAGACCTAGGAAGATAGGATTTAGAAAGGACTTGAGATTAAGAAAGACTTGACTTGAATGTTGGACTTGGAAGATTAGGAAAGATTGGATTTAGGAACCGTTCGAATTAGGAAAGTGTCATTTTAAGAAAGATTTCAAATTAGGAAACTTTAAGATAGGAAAGGTTTTGAAATTGGAAAGTTTTGAAATAGGAAAGGTTTAAAGTAAGAAAGATTTGGAATTTAGAAAGTTTAGGATTTAGAAAGTTTTAACCTAGGAAAGTTTTGGATTTGGAAATGTTTGAGATTTAAGAAAGTTTTGGATTTGAAAAGTTTTAACTTAAGGAAGGTTTCGTTTCTAGGAAGTTTTGAATTTGGAAAGATTTGAAGTTTAGGAAGGTTTAGAATTTTAGAAGGATTCAAAGTCTTGAGTTTTAGAAATTCTTGAGATTTAGGGAAAGGTTTGAGTTTAAGAAGGATTTGAAAACTTAGATTCGAAAAGTTGAAATTTGGAAAGGTACGGAATTAGGAAAGATTTGGAACCTTAAAGTTTAAGGAAAAGATTTAAAAGTTTAAGTTTAAGAAACTTATGGTTTACGAAGATACTAGATTAGGAAGGATTGGATTAGGAAAGGTTTAGACTAGAAAGGATTAAGATTCTTATTTTCTAAAACAAGGGATTGGATTTTGTTTCTAAAAAGAGATGGTTTGATTTTGTTTCCAAAAACAGAGGATAGGATCTAGTTTCCTAAATGGGAGATTGGATTTGGTTTCCTAAAGGGAAGATTGGATTTGACATGGATTTGGAAGGATAATGTTTTAGAAACCCTAGATTTGAAAGACTATAGTTTTGACATAGAAAAGAGGGTTTTGGAAACTTATGGTTTAGATGTAAAAAAAAAGGAGATTTTGGAAACCTAAGTTTTAAAGCAAGATTGGAAATCATGTTTTTTTTTTAGAAGGAAAATTAGGGTTTCCTAATTCTGGGTTCTAGGGTTTGACTTGGGCTCTAAGAAAAGAGATTTTTGGAAAAGAAGATTTTTGGAAAGATATCCTAGAGAGAAGTTTTTAGAAAGTGAATTTGAAAAGAGAGAGTTTTTGGAAGGGGACTTTTGGAAGGAGATTATTGGAAAGAGTTTTAGGAAAGAGATTTAGGGAGAGAGTTTTCTAAGAAGGAAACCTAGGGAGTATATTTAGGAAAGGAGTTTTGAAGAGAGCTTTTTGGAAAGGAGTTTAAGAGAAATTTTTAAAAAATAGATTTTTGGAGGGAGTTTTTGAGAAACAATTTTGGAAAGGAGATTGGAGAGAGTTGTTGGAAAAGAGGTTTTTAGAAAAAAAAGATTTTTGAAAAGAAAGTTTTTAGAAAGTATATAAAATATCTCACTTTCCTAAAACGATTCTAACCATAAGAAGGTTAGAACCACTTTAAGATAGTGGTTTTGAAAACAACAATGTTTTGAAAATATGGACTATATTAGTCACTTTAAATGTAATACTTTCCTAAAGCAACCCTAGCCATGGAAAGGCTAGAATCACCTTAGGATTGTGATTTTGAAAGCAAGTTTCAAAAAAGAAGATTCTAATGTAAGCTTTTGAAAACAAGTCTGAAAACAAATTTTAGAAGAATGCAAGATCATGATATGCACAATGCAAATTGGGGTCGCGAACATACAAGGTTAAGGCTTCACCACATAATCAAGGGGGCCGAACCCACGTGGTCTCCGGCTAGATTAAAAGAAAGCCCCCGACACGGTGACTCTCCAATAGCCTAAGCCTACATATGGACCGGGAATTCCCTTATTTCAAGCATGCAAAGAAGGGGGGGGGGGGGGGGAGAAGATGGGGGATTAAAATAGAAGAAAACCAAAGTGGGTTAGGAGAGAGAGGAGAGGGGGAAGATGCGTAAACGTAAATAAGAAGCCTACCTTGTGTCTTATTTATTTTGCTTAGCTTTACATGCTTTGCTTTGCTTGCTTCGCTTCGGTCTTCACTTCAGTCTTCAAGAGTTTGTCTTTGATCTTCAAAGCTTTGTAGTCGCAGCAATCCAAGCCTTCAATGGAGGGTTTAAGGCTAGTGTATGAGTATATGAGAGTGTATGAGTGTATAGGAGGCTAGGGTTTGGAAAACCTAAAGGAGACTAGGGTTTTGTGAGGCTACAAGCTCTGTATATCGATGAGTAGGGTTTTAAATTGAGTTTGTAGACCTCTTTCACGCTGGAGGAGGCTCTGTATTTATAGAGAGAAGAATGACCTGGCGCCTTTTGCAGTGGCGCCAGACCAAAACACCTTCTGGCGCCACTCCAGGTCAAATATTGTCTTGGTGCTAGCCAGTTACGAAAGTTTTAAGGTCGGCAAGCAACATATCTTGAGAAGATTTGGGCGATTATACTAGTGACTACCATGCAATTTTTAGCCTAACCTCACTAGGAATGACTCCGGAAGATCTAGGAATGATTCGAAGGGGCCGAGAATGACCCCGTAGGCTGGAAAAGGGCAGGAACCCTTAGAATAGGGTCCTAGAGGTAATGGACTTGAAAAAGGATGACAAGATGTGTTGGAAGGATTGACCGGGCCATTAGGGGAAAAAGGGTCAATTGGATCGGAAAACTACCGGGATGGACTCGGAATGTCTCAGAAGAAGACTCGAGGTTTGGGAACATTATTTATAATGTCCCAGGAGGTTACTGGTTTAATACCTAGAGCCGATGTGGCTGAAAAAAGGCGACCGGCCCACCAGGGGCAAAACGGTCATTTTGCACCGGGTTTACCGGAACTAACTCAGAATTATCCAAAAACATGAATAAAGCTCGGGAATACTATATAAAGCATTCTCGGGAGGTTACTAGTTTGATACCTAGAGCCGGTGTGGTCCTCGGGATGCTCGGATGCCTAGGGGCAAAATGGTCATCTTGACCGAAAAGTCTCGAAATTAGCCCAAAACTGACTAGAAGGCACCTAAACATGTCGGATTGCTTTTAAGAAAATCTTGGAAGGATGGACTTACCGTTCTAAGGACTTAGTTGTGCTCTCGATAAACATGCCAAAAATGGCCTTAGGGGCAGTTTGGTCATTTTTCACTAAAGTAGACTAGCAGGCACTAGTGTTGACTTGGGTTTTGAGTGTTTTTGCCATTCTGACGGCAGTCCCATGATACAGGGGTTTATTGGCAATTCCCTATATCGACCTGTTTGCGAGTATTTCCGCTACTCTAATGGTTGCGATGTTTGCTAGTACTTCCGCTACTCTGACGGTTCGCGATCATTCCCGAGACTACCTGATCTCGGGAAGTTGCTAAAGGGACTTAGCGCCTGAGAAGTCAACTTTCTCAGAAGGCGTGCCAAAACCAACATTTCTATATTGGCGGGCTAGCAAGCCCCAAAGGCGGACCGTTCTACCATCTCAGGGACTTGGGGTCTCGTCCCGGTTGACAGGTTTGAAGGGACTTACCGTTCTGAATAAACTTTCTTTGAAAAACGTGCCAGACAGGATAGACTTACCATCTCGAGGAATCAATTTTCTCGAGAGAGGGATTGGAATTGGAATTAGAAAAGGGGACTTACCGCCTTCGGAAAGACGTGCCTATTAGAATTGGAAAGGGGACTTACCGTCTTCGGAAAGACGCACCTATGAGAATAGGAAAGGGGACTTACCGTCTTCAGAAAGACGTGCCTGTTTTGGAATTGGAAAGGGGACTTACTGTCTTCAGAAAGACATGCCTACGGGATCAGACCGAACAACGCCCACAAGGGCATTTTGGTCATTTTACCACTATTTAGGCCTGGTGGACCCGCGAAGCGATGGATAGACTAGATTAGGACTAGAATTCTAGAATATATCTATACTGACATGAAATCAAGTCTAGACGGACTGTAAACTGTCGAGCGGTCAAAAATGGGGTGCTTACAGTTGCCCCTCATTTTCTATCTTTGCTTGTCGAAAACAGAAAACGATAAAGTAAGAGTCCCATGTTGACCGTGAGGCGGTCGGATGGACGAACTTTGAAAATTTTGGAAGACGGGGGCTTCGAAACGGATATTGGGCCCAAAAGGCCTTTGAAATCGAGTTTTGGTGAGAAAAAGGGCGAAGCTGCCCAGAATATGGAACTGCTAGTGGCGCGAGGCTTAGGATCAAAACCAGAAAAATTTATGGTTCAAACACTTTCAGGAATGTGAAGAGTTTGTGAAAAATCGAGAGGCATTGTGAGGAAACTGACCTAGACATTGAAGGAGCATCTTTTAGGGACCACAGGGGATTGCCGGAAGTAGACACCGCTGCCGGAAAAGTTACCGGAAGAGAAGATTCCGCCGGAGAACTCCGAAAAGTGAGTTTTCTATCCTATGTTGATTTTAATGTGTAGAACTCTGTTTAATTCGCGTGAACAGTGAAAATTGATCTTTTGATATGTTTCGAATGCTGTGGTGAAGTTAGTTTTGTATTTTGGTGCTTGTTTGATTGAATTTGAGTGATTTTGCATGATTATGTGAAAAGGGTTTTCTGCAGGAATTGGGGGTTTGTTCCTACAGGCTTGGGCGTTGGGTTTTTTTTAGCTGGATTTTTGTGTCATGTACCTTAGAAAAATGTGTTTAACAACTATATGAAGTTTCGTGATTTTTTAACAACATGGTGAATTTTTTGATTTTTTGAAAAATAGAAAAATATTTAGAAAATTAGGGAAATTAAGAAAACGTAAGAAATTGATGATTTTGAAGAATTTTAGAACATTTTTTAAAACCATTAATTTATTGAAAAAATAAAACATGTGTTTTAAAAATTTTAAAAAATTAAAAAGTGTGCGCTGGTGCTGATGTCATCTGATTGTAACGTTGTGAAGTGCACGGTTGTGTTTTGTGTTGATACTGTGGGTGTTGTAGGAACTATTTTTAAACAAAACTCTACCGAAATTTTTAGAAATTAGGGAAAGAGTTGGAAAAAGTTTAGAAATAAAATCTTTTTGAAGGAAAAAGACAGAAAACCCTTGAGATTTGATTTGAAGTTGAAAAATCAAAAGGTGTAGGAAATTTGTTTTGACTTATCATTTGAAAGCTTTTTATTATTTTTTATTGTTTGTTATTTATTTTATTTTACTTTATTTTGTTATTATTTATCTGTATGTACGGTATATTAACACCTCTTACCTTGGCTTACCTTTTCAGGATGGCAGATGCGGGTGATGATGGTTCTGAAAGGAGACGTCGCTCGGGGAAGGCGGCTAGAATAGATTCCATCGGCGGTTCCAGTCGATCCAGAGGTAGCCGACGTTCTACCGGACCGGCCTCTTCCAGTCAAAGCGGACAGGGGAGTAGACCACTTGTCGACCCATTTCCTTCGGTTGAGCAGGTCTTTGCGGAGGATGTTGGTGCTAAGGAGGAGGTACCGAGTCTTGGTGACCAGGTGACTGGTTATGGGAGAGCCTCCTCTAGACATAGGTAGACATATGCTAATTTGGGTGACCTGGAGGTACCGGACATCCTACGGCTCGGGGATCTTGCTTATCACCCCAGTGTATATTCTAGACAGCATTTGCCCCCTCCTTGGGTAGACACAGCTTTTAGAGAGGCTATTCATCAGGTCTTCGTGACCATGCAGTGGGCTGCTCCATCATGTCGTGTCTTCTTCGCTGAGATCGGATTCGGAGCCTTCATGGGATTACAGGCTAACTGCCTGAACCGACATCTGGTACTGGCGCTTATTAAGAGGTGGTTTGGAGAGACCAGGACCTTCCATTTTTTCGGCATCAAGTTAGGACCCACTCCCTTGGATTGGGCTATCATCACAGGGCTTTTCTCCATTAGCCTGCAAATTACCTTACAGTCAGTCAGTAGAGACGAGGCTTGCTTTCTACTAGACTTACCCCCTCCTGAGCGTTCTGCCTTCCTAGTCTCTTGGATCAGTCAGGATAACCTTACCTTTGCTGCTGAGTCGTCAACTGCCAGGCAAGACATTATGAGACGGCGACTTGTTTTGTATTTGCCTGTTCGTCGCCCCGCAGTTGTCGAGGACAACCTTTATCCTCATGCTTTGAGATGGGCTTGTGACCGGGTGGCCCAGCAATCGAAGATTACATACTTCGTGACGCTACGGGCGAACCTGGAGTTGATTGAGGCAAGAGACTTAACTTAGCGGCCCTTCATTGGATCAATTCATTATGAGACAGTATAGTACTTAGTTGCGTTGTCCCTGTCGAGGGCTGCTTTTCTCAGTGATGATACTTGGGAGTCCTGTCTAGGAGAGTGACACTAGCAGAAGTTTCATGAGGAGTTCTGGTCAGCAAGAGCTCCACTGGAGTATATGTTTGGAGCCTTGGTGGCGAGAGTGCCTATCCCCTATCAGGAGCGGCAGCCGAGTACCGAGTTCTTGCTTCCTCCGAATACAGATTATGCTGCGCTCTTTGGGACTCATTCCGTCGGTGCCTTCACCCGGTTTGAGGTAGTAGTCGGCGGGTATGCTGTTGGCCAGGAGGTGGTTGACTTATGGCACCGTGCTGGGGGATACGTGCCCCAGGCTAAGTTTACTGATGTGAGGGATCAGAGGGATCAATACCAGACGGAGCGAGATCGGTATCAGGCAGAGGTGGCTTCCTTGACGGCTCAGATAGCTCAGATGGGGGGTGACGGGGTATGTCATCTTTTCTCTCCTTCTTTTTGCTTTGCTGTTGTTTAGTTCTTCTTTCATGCGGCTGATTTCGGTTCAATCTTCTCTTCAAAATGCTGGTGTTTTGAGTAGTTATTCGCCTCCTCCGATGTCGGGTTTCAGGGATTTCGATCCAAATGACATTGACTTTGACCTTTGATAAATGCCTTTTGTGGAGACTCTGATCTTCCTGTCGCGCCCCGATTTTTAGGTGTCCAAGGTCCTTTCGGCTCGGAGACTCTAAAGCACGGAACTCTGTCATTAGAACTCGTCCCCCTAGAAGGGCGAGTGCGACTAGGTTTGAGAATTGATTTGACTAAGGGTTTTTTAGAAAAATAGGAGTCGCCACCTAAGTTGATAAAGGTGAGTTAGGGCATCTAAAACTAAGCGTTAATCCGAAGATTAAACTTAGAGTTTTTGAAAAAAGGTTTTTGAAAACTCCCTTAAGAGATGGTTTTTAGGAGAATAGGTTGTTGGGCAACCTTTTGAAATGTTTAAGCCCTTTTTGAAAATAACTCCATTTTGGTCTTTCGAAAATAGAAATCTAAAATTCGTGGGTTGGTTACGTGTTGGGAAGATATCCTAAGATCATCACCCTACCCCGCCCTTTCGATACCTACATGTCTAATCACCCTTTTGCTCACTCACTAGAATAACCGGTTACCATTGTCTACTTAATATCCACTTTAGAACTTTTGAAAAATGGATTTAGTCATCACTTTTTGGATGAATAATGCATGATGCAAGTTTTGGAAGAAGTTTGAAAATAATGGAGGTTCTGAAAGAGTTTGGGATAGAAACTTTGATTTGATTGGAATTTTTGAAAAAGGGATTGGGGTTGAAATAAAAGTTATGACCGCACCCTTTCAGGTTGCCTGCGTATCTCATTTGGCAAGAATCAGGTCATTCGTAGTTCGGGCAAGAGCCCGATGGAGAATAGGCGCATTAGGGCCTTTGGAAAGTTTGAAGACACTTTGGGGTCTTTGAAAGAGTTTAAGACACTTTGAGGTCTTTGGAAAAGTTTAAGACACTTTGAGGTCTTTGGAAGTTGAAGACTCTTTGTGATCTTGAAAGTTTTGACTTGGAATTGGATAGTGGTGTGCTTTGAAAATGCTTTTTGGGTCAATTTTGAGAGAGTTTTGAAAATGTCTTTGGATAACTCAAGAGAGTTTGAGAAAGTTTTTGAAATTTTGTTTTGAAAACCTTGGAGGTATGATTTTGGAATGTTTTGATGAATTGGTTTTTTGAAAGTAGTGCTTGGAATCCCAATATGGACAACCTTAGAAGTTGTTCTTGATTTGTCACTTGACCTTGGAATCCCTAACCATGAGAGGGCTAGGGACACCTTAGGTTTGTGACCTTTTGAAAATATTTTTGGAAATGCCTTGAAGATGGAATGTAGGAATATTGGAAGAATTTATGGAGATGGTTTCTTTGAAATCAAGAGAGTAAGAGGTTTTGGAAAAATAGGTTGTGAGAATAGTTTGAAAATTGAATGATCATTTAGAAAAGGGTTCAAGAGTTGGAACCTTGAAATATACTAACTTAGGTTGGATGACCTAAGGTTAACTAACTTGGGTTAGGTTAACCTAGGGTTAAGATGACTTTTGGTTGACTAGCTAGGGTAAGGTTAACCTAAGGGGGGTGAACTAGGGTCAAGTTAACCTAGGATTAGACAACTAGGGTCAAGTTAACCTAGGGTTATGTAACTAGGGTCAAGTTAACCTAGGGTTGGACAACTAGGATCAAGTTAACCTAGGGTTAGGTTGAAAAAGGGTCTTGAAAATTGTTTTGATGCATTCTTGGAGAGAGTTTTGAAAGCAAAACATGATATGCAATGGACTTTAGTATGCCATTTCTTTGAAGATCATTTCCATGAAAATTTTGACTCTTAGTCAAGAGTATGGAGTGTATGGTTGGTGATTGAAAACCATTCCAAGGAAGGTTTCCTCATGGCCATTATAACCACCATCTTGACAAGAAAACAAGGGTTCAAAAATCAACATAATGAAGGTAATTTTTAGAGCATTATTTTTATGCAAAAATGGAGAGAAGGCATTTTTGAAATTATTTTTGGAGAAGGATTTTGAAAACCTTTTTTCAAGGGAACCATTCCATCAAGAGAGGGTTCATGTGGCCAATAAAAGGGAGACCACTCAAGAGAGGGTTCCATGGGGGCCATTCCAACCACTACACTTAAAAGAATGGAAATCTTGAAAATTTAGAGAACTAGAAAGCAACCCTTTATGCAAATGAAAGTTAGGGGATTAGTAGGTGGTCTTCTAAGGCACAATTCCTAAAATCCCATCCTACACTTCAAGGGAGCTACTCTTGAAACAATTTTTGAAAGACATGTATAGCTTGGAAATGGCATGAAAATAAGAGCAATGCAAGCATCATAGAGCATGACAATAATCATAAAATGAAGCCAAGCATGCAAAACATGATCAAAATAGTGATATGCAAGGGGTAATGATTACATACAAGGCTCTTAGGCTACACCACATAAACAAGGTGCTCTTAGGCCATACCATCTTTAAGTAGGCTAGTGAGAGGTCCCCCTACACGGTGGCTCTCACTTGCTTTCCTCTAGGCATGATCTCGGAGCCCTCTTGGCTCAAGCATGCAAGAAAGGGGGGTTGAAGATGGGGATTAAAGTAGAGAATAGCCTAAATAGGCTAGGAGGGAGAAGAGAAGAGTGGGGGAAGACACAAATGTAAAAGAGATACCACCTTTTTCCTTCAACACACTTGTAGTCTTCAATGGATGTCTTGATTGGAGCTTGAATGACTTCAAGAGGGCTTAAGGGGCTGGAATGGAGTGTATAAGTGTGTATGTAGGCCTTGTATATGGAGTGTATAGGCTTAGGAGGGGTAGAATCTAGCCTAAGTGTTAGAGGGGAGGAATATATGTAGAGATTCGAGTTTCTGGGATGATTTTAGCAGAGTTTCGTATCAATTTTGGACCTGGAATATGCAAGGGGGGAGGCCTCTATTTATAGGCAAACTGGAACAGACCGTGCGCATGTGCTACATGCGCATGGCCAAAATTTGGCCGTGCGCATGTGCTACATGCGCAGATACTGTTCCATTGCCAAAATAACACGTGGCACCCTATGTACTAGTTAAATCTTGACCGTTGATCAAAAGTCGGTCGATCTGAACAAAATTTGAGCGCATGTAGCATATGCTCCACCATCGAGAAGATTCGCCCAAACTTTGCCTCGATAATTGGGCCAACCGGGAAGGTTCCGAGGGAATCGGTCGCACTCGAGATGTTCTCCTAGTGCATCCGATGATCTTTCATGTTTTCGAAAAGTTTGAATTACGTTCAGAAGCATGGGATATCGCTTTGGGAAGCGTGCCGAAAAGGAGACTTTTGTGGAGCGTTTGTGATACGCTCCGTGTGTGTTTGAAAGTGGTTGTTTTCGTTTGATGTGATCGAGGCCTTCGAGAAGCGATCTATTCGATCGGACCGTACCGATGGAAAGTACTCTGGAAATACTTTCTGGAATTCCCAAATTTAAGCATTTCTCAAGTCATTCGACGGGGCGTTTTGATTAGGGAATCGGAGAAGAAGTCAACCTTAGCGGAGCGTCTGCGAGACGCTCCAAGGGTTGCTGAAAGTTATGGTTTTTGCACCGTACCATGGAGGGCTTTGGGAGGTGATTTACTTGATCGAGTCGCATCAATGGAAGGATCTATGGGCGAGCTTTTGGGAATTCCCTGATTTACGTGTGTCTCAAGTCGGTTGACAGTGTGATAGAATCAGGGAATCGGGAGAAAAGACAATTTAAGCGGAGCGTCTGTGAGACGCTCCAGGGAACTTTTATCAAGTCACATGAGTTTAGTGTCGTAGGGTGTTCCTGGGGTTAAACAAGGGTGCGTGGTTGTCACGCCCGGATTTTTCGCACTCGAGGAATACTCACACAAGTGGAAAAAATATTGTACTCTCTTATTAGAACTCACCCTTCTAGAAGAATGAGTGCGACTAGGTTTGAATTGAAAATTGATTTGAATAAAGGGCTTTTGAAAAAGATTCGGAATCGCCACCTAACTTGATTAAGGTGAGTTAGGTCACCTAAAAACTAAGAATAATCCGAAGACTACACTTAGGGTTTTGGAAAACGATTTTTGAAAATATCTACTCAAGAGAGGGTTTTTAAGAAAACAGGTTATTTGGCAACATTTGGAAAACATTTAGCCCTTTTTGAAAAATAACTCCTTTTTGGTCTTTGAAATCAGTGATCCTAGGTTCGAAGGTTGGTTACGTGTAGGGAAGACGCACTAAGCTATCATCCTACCCCGCCCTTTCGGTTCCTACATGTCAATCTACCCTAGATTCACCTATGAGAGTCTTTAACTAACTATAAGCCAATCCTATCCACTTTAGGAAAACAATGTTTAAAAAGAAACTAACATGATGCATGATATGCAAGTGCAATAGAAGATAATTGAAAAATAGATTTAGAAAAAGATTGATTTGAAATTAATTTGATTTGAAAAGATGGAATTGAAATTGGAAAGTTTAAAAATTGAAAGTAGAAATTTGAAAATAGAAATTTTGAAATTGGAATTTTGAAAGTAGATTGGAATTTGAGATTTGAAAAATGTGGAGACCGCACCCATGAGGGTGGAATTGAAAGTTTGAAAAATATTGTGACCGCACCTATGAAGGTTGCTTACGTATCCCTTTGGGGGAATCAGGTCAGTCGTAGTTCGGACAAGAGTCCGATTGAAAATAGATTGATTTAAAAAGAGAGATTGGATTGGAAGAAAGAGATTGAATTGAAAATTGGATTTGGTTTGAGATTAGAAGAGGAGATTGGGAATTGAAATTTTGGAAAAGATTGGACTTTGATTTGAAAAGATAGATTTGGACTTGTTTTGGAAAGAGAAGGTTTAAGAAACCTAGATTTAAGAAAGATGAGACTTAGGAAAGGTTCAAGGGTTTAAGAAAGATTGGATTTAGGAAATGTTTGAATTAGGAAAGGTTCAATTTAGGAAAGTGTCATTTTTGGAAGGTTTCGAAATTAGGAAAGTTTTCGTTTTAGAAAAGTTTTGAAATTAGGAAAGTTTCGACTTAGGGAAGTTTTAAAAATTGGAAAGTTTTGAATTTAGAAAGTTTTCGAAATAGGAAAGGTTTGAATTAAGAAAGTTCCGAAATTTGGAAAGTTTTGAAATTAGGAAAGTTTTGAAAATCGAAAAGTTTTGTTTCAAGAAAGGTTTTGAAATAAGAAAGTGTTGAATTTAGAAACGTTTTAAATTAAGAAAGTTTAGTTTAAGAAAGGTTCAATTTAGGAAAGTTTTGAAAATTGGAATGTTTTGTATCAAGAAAGGTTTTGAAATAGGAAAGTGTTGAATTTAGAAACGTTTTAAATTAAGAAAGTTTAGTTTAAGAAAGGTTCAACTTAGGAAAGTTTTGAAAATTGGAATGTTTTGAAAAAGGGAAGTTTTGAATTTGGAAAGCTTTGAAAACAAGGAAGTTTTGAAAGTAAGAAAGTTTCGTTTTAGGAAAGGTTTGAAAAAGGAAAGTTTTCAATTTAGGAAATGTTTGAATTAAGAAAGTTTTGAGTTTAGAAAAATCTTAGATTTGGAAAGATGCTGAAATTTTGGAAAGTTTAGAATTTAGAAAGTTTAAGATTTAGAAAGTTTTAGGGTTTTAGGAAATCTTGAGATTAGGAAAGGTTTGAGTTTAGAAAAAGTTTGAAAAATTAGATTTGGAAAGTTGAGATTTGGAAAAGGGGTCGGATTAGGAAAGGGTTAAATTAGGAAAGATTTTTATGTTCAAATTTTGGAAACTTAAGATTTAGGAAAGTGGAGGATTAGGAAGGATTTGAATTAGGAAAGGTTTGGATTTGGAAGGGATTGGATTTGGTTTCTAAAAGAAAAGATTTGATTTTGTTTCTAAAAATGGAGGACGGGATCTAGTTTCCTAAACGGGGAGATTTGATTCGGTTTCCTAAAGGGAAGATAGAATTTGGTAAGGATTTGGAAAGGGAGATTCTAGAAACCCTAGATTTGGAAAATTATAGTTTCGACGTAGAAAAGAGGTTTTGGAAACATGTATAGTTTGGACGTGAAAACAAGAGACTTTGGAAACCTAGGTTTGGGGCAAGTTTGAAAATCATGTCTTTGGGAGGAAAATTAGGGTTTCCTAATTGTGGGTTTTAGGGCTTGATTTGGGGCTCTACGAAAAGAGTTTTTAGAAAGTTTGTTTTTGGAAACGAAGGTTTTCTAGAAGAGAATCCTAGGAAGGAGTTTTTGGAAAGTGTGTTTGAAGAGGGAGTTTTTGGAAAAAGATTTTAAAGCGAAGGAGTTTTTGGAAAGTATGAAAACGTCTCACTTTCCTAAAGCGATTCTAGCCATAAGAGGGCTAGAACCACTTTAAGAAAGTGGTTTTGGAAAACAATAAGATTTGAAAATATAGACCAAAAAGGTCACTTTTAATGTAACACTTTTCTAAAGCAACCCTAGCCATGGAAAGGCTAGAATCACCCTAGAATTATGGTTTTGAAAACAAGTTTTTGAAAAAGAGATTTTGATGCAATTTTGAAAATGATTTTGAAAACGAGTTTGAAAACGAATTGTGAAAGATGCAAGACTATGATATGCACAATGCAATTTGGGGTCGTGAACATACAAGGTTAAGGCTTCACCACATAATCAAGGGGGCCGAACCCACGTGGTCTCTAGTTAAACTAGAAGAAAGCCCTCGACACGGTGACTCTCCAACAGTCTAATCCTTCACATAGACCGGGAATCCCCTTGTTTCAAGCAAGCAAAGAAAGGGGGGGAAAGAGATGGGGGATTAAAATAGAGAAAACCCAAGTGGGTTAGGAGAGAGAAGAGAGAGGGGGGAAGTGCGAAAATTTAAATAGAAAACCTACCGTATGTCTTTTTTATTTTGCGCGCCTTGCTTGTCTTCAATCTTTGGTCTTCGTCTTGATCTTCTTCTTCAACCTTCAATCGTTGTCTTCAAGCTTCAGATGGCAGCTCTTCAAGTCTTCAAAGGATGGTTGAAGGCTAGTGTATGAGTGTATGGGGGAGTGTATAAGTGTATAGGAGGCTAGGGTTTGTGTATAGTGGCTAGGGTTTGGGAAAACCAAGGGAGGCTAGGGTTTTAGAGGTGCTCGAGCTCTGTATATCAAAATATAGGATTTTTAGGTTAAGTTTGCAAACCCTTTTCATGTTGAATGAGACTTTGTATTTATAGAAGTTGGACAAACCTAGTGCCTGTTGCAATGGCGCCAGGCCAATTTTTGGCTTGGCGCCACTACAGCCAATTAAGAAAGGTTTAAGGTCGGCAAGCAACGTATCTTTGACTAGATTTGGGCGCCTGTACTAGTGACTACCATGCAACTTTTAGCCTGGCTTCACTAGGAGTGACTCCGGAAAGTCCGGGAATGATTTGGAGGAGCCGGGAATGACCCGGAAGGCCGGAAAGGAGCAGGACCACTTAAAATAGTGTCCTAGATGTATTTGACTTGAAAAATGAAGATAAGGTGGGTTAGAAAGGTTGACCGGGCCTTTTGGGGCAAAACGGTCAATCGGACCGGAAAACTGTCGGGACAAACTCGGACTGTCCCGGAAGAAGACTTGGGATCTGGAAACATTATTTAGAATGTTCCCAGAGGTTTTCGGTTTGATTCCCAGAGCCGGTGTGGTCGGAAAAAGAGACCGGCCCACTAGGGGCAAAACGGTCATTTTGTACCGGGTTGGCCGGAACTGACGCGGAATGATCCGGAAAGGTATGGAGAGGTTGAGAACACTATAAAAAGTAGTCTCAGGAGGTTACCGGTTTGATACCCAGAGCCGGTGTGGTCGAAAAAGGAGACCGGCCCACTAGGGGCAAAACGGTCATTTTGTACCGGGTTGGCCGGAATTGACTCGGAATGACTCGGAAAGATAAAGGAAGGTTGAGAGTACTATAAAAAGCAATCTCGGAGGGTTACCCGTTTGATACCCAGAACTGGTGTGGTTCTCGGGGCATCCGGATGCCTAGGGGCAAAATGGTCATCTTGACTGGAAAGTCTCAGAAAAGGTCCTAAGGGCAATCTGGTCATTTTTCACCAAAGTGAGCTAACAGACACGGGTGTTGACCTGGGTTTTGAGTGTCTTCGCCACTCTAACGGCGGTCGTCGTGACACAGGGATTTGTTGCCAATTCCCTGTATCGACCTATTTGTGGGTATTTCCACTACTCTAACGGTTTTGTGAGTATTTCCGCTACTCCAACGGTTTTGTGAGTATTTCCGCTACTCTAACGGTTTTGTGAGTATTTTCGCTACTCCAACGGTTTTGTGAGTATTTCCGCTACTATAACGGTTTTGTGAGTATTTCCGCTACTCTAGCGGTTTTGTGAGTATTTCCGCTACTCGGACGGTTTTGTGAGTATTTTCGCTACTCGGACGGTTTTGTGAGTATTTTCGCTACTCTAGCAGTTTTGTGAGTATTTCCGCTAGTCTAACGGTTTTGTGAGTATTTCCGCTACTCTAACGGTTTTGTGAGTAGTTTCGCTACTCGGACCGTCTCGAGGAATAAACTGTCTCGAGAGAGGGATTAGAAAGGGGTCTTACCGTCTTTGAAAAGTCGTGTCTGGATTGGAACCGTCTCGAGGAACAAACTGTCTTGAGAGTGGGATTGGAAAGGGGTCTTACCGTCTCCGAAGAGACGTGCCTGGATTGGAACCGTCTCGAGGAATAAACTGTCTCGAGAGTGGGATTGGAAAGGGGTCTTACTGTCTACGAAGAGACGTGCCTGGATTGGAACCGTCTCGAGGAATAAACTGTCTCGAGAGTGGGATTGGAATCGGAAAGGAGAGGACAATGCCCCTAAGGGCATTTCGGTCATTTTGCCTCTATTTGGGCCTGACAGGCCCGCGAAGCGATGGAAAGACGGAATTTGGACCTAGAGAATTGGTTTCAACAGGAATATGCCTACAATGACTTGAAAACAAGTCTGGACGGAGTGTAGACTGCCGAGCGGTCAAAAATGGAGTGCTTACAGTGGTGAAACCCTCGCTCGAAATCCCAAGGCTGGTGCTGTTTCGGGGCATTTTTGGGCTTCCAGGGGCAAAATGGTCATTTTGACCGGAGTTGGCTGGAAATGGTTAGGAATGGTCTGGTATATTGTGTTAGGCGTGTAAGGCTGTTCAGGGATGGTTTTGAAGGAGTTTGTCGCCGTTCAGCGGGGTTCGTGTCGTGCTGAGTAGTTCAGGGGCAAAATGGTCATTTTGACCAGAGTGAGCCGGAATAGGACTAGATTTGGACCAAATGGCGTGCGGGGGATGCCTAAAGGTTTGACAACAATATGGAAGGATGGACTTATCGTTTTGAGGGATTTTGAACTTTCCCAAAACGTGCCTAAAGGCCCATGGGGTAGATTTGGTCATTTTTCACCGAGTCGGGCTAGCAGGCGCCGGTGTTGACCTAGGTGTTGGTTCCCGCGACCGCCCGATCTTGGAAAACTACCTGTGTGGTGTTGGTCTCTAAGAACGCCTGGTCTTAGAGAACTACTTGTAGGGTGGTGTTGGTTCCTAAGAACGCCTGGTCCTATAAAGCTACCTAGAAGGGTGATGTTGGTCTCCAAGAACGCTTGGTCCCGGAGAACTACCGAATGAAGGACATTCTACATTGGTGGGCTAGCAGGCGCCAGAAGTAAACCGTCTAGAGTTTGATGAGGTGTTGGTCCCCGAAATCGCCCGATCCCGGGAAGCTACCTGGATGGCGTTGGTTTCCAAGATTGCCTGATCCGGAAAACTGCCTGGAATAATGGTGCTTAAGGCTCCAGTGGATCCTTGTGGACCCGAGAAGCGACCAGTTGACTGGATTGGAGATTGAAAGGCTCGTCTCGAGCTTGCATGTGCTGTGATGTTGGAAACCGAATCCGGTCAAGACGGAGATTGCCGAGCGGGCAAAAATGGGGTGCTTACACCATGGTCTCAGGATTTTGCAAGAAAGGGTAAAGGCTCAAACCTATTGTTTCTACTGGGTTTCTTTGTAACCGAGGATCACCTTTAAATTTCCTTCTTGCTTTTATTTTACACTTCTCAAGGTGAAAATGACTCTTTTCTTTCACCCTTTCAATATGCTTTTTGAGATGAACATAACTCTCTTCTTTTTCAATCTTCTTATTACGCTTTTGAAGATGACTCAATTATAGTTTCTTCAGGCCTTTCCTTAGATTTTTTCTCTCTTTTTTTTTTTTTTTTTTTTGGCCTTTTGCCCCTTGGCAACTCTTTTCCTTCACTTTGTCCTTTTTATCTTTTTTCTTTTTATGGAACGAATAATTCTACCATCCCTTTTTTCTTTAGATCTTTTCTTTAGCAATCCAACATAACCCAATGTGGGCGGTGATCCTTAGGTTGGGGTTTTCTCGAGAAAGATAAATGGCTCAACGGGTTTGGCAAGGAGTTGCTTCTGACTGTATGGGAAATTAAATGAGGGCCTCTCTTCACTTTGAACTAGATTTGCTTGATCTATAAAGCCTTTAATGCTGCCTTAGCATAGTGAGGGTGGATACCATTCCTAGAGTTCTCAACTATTGTATGCCCCTGTGTGGGAAGGACAATCTTGGATCGGGGTTGAAAAGGAAAACTTCGTTTGCTGCGAGGCTCTAGGGGTTAAACAAAGGGAATTTCTATGGGAACATGAAATATAGCTCCTCTTCATTTTGATAAACCGGCCACACATCGCTTAGCTTCAGTGTCTTGCAAGTGTTGCCTTTAGGTAATCTCCTCACTCATCCTTACATTCTCTTTCTTCAGAAAGCTGATCATTTGGCAAGTGGTTAACTCATGCTATCATCCCTTGAAGTTAAACTGACCCTTAAGATAAACCATGCCCCTTGCGTAAAAAGTTGCTACCATTCCCAAGAGAAGATAAGACAACAATGATGGAATAAAAGACTGTTATTTGATTTTTATTATCATTTTTTATGGAAAGCACAGGGTTCTTAGGCAAAGAATGAAATGTAAGCATCAATTCAAAGAGAGGAAATAAAAGGGATAGAAAGAAAGTGGGTGAGAACACCCCTCTCTTGTACGCTTTTGATAGGATTCCTATATTCTTTAATAGGGCTTTGGGACGATGCCCATATCAGCATTCCATCCATGGTTGAGATCTTCAGTCAAGGCAGGACAGGTAGATGTTTCTCCTAGGGTCCCAAGTGAGTTGGCGGCAATGATGTAATTGTCAGCTTTCTTGACCGTCTTGCCTTCATTTGTTCGCTCCAGAGTTTCTCTAACAAACCAGTTGGGTAGCTCGTCTTCTTCAAGCTTGATAGATCGAGCCCGGGGTTTTCCACTCTGGCGTCCAGTCGTGGCTTGGTGTTCCTTAGGTGTACACAATGGGGGATTCTTATCACAGAGTTTGGACAGCTCCTGGTCAATCTTCTTCACATATTCATATATGAGTTCGTCTTCGGGGACTAGCATTTTATCGGGGTTAGACCGTAACCAGGCATGACACTACTCAGTATCTTCGCATTCCATTTCCTCCCCATACTTGTAATATATCTCTTAGCATGCAGCAAAACAAACCTTGTTGTTACCAAAATTTGTAATGACGTTGACAGTGTGGTCTAGCGGAGGGCCCGTGGTGCCGTTCGGAGAAGGATTTGCTGGTCGTAAGTGATTGCGCTTCAAAAGTGCAGCTATAAGGCCTTAATTAGTACTTTGTTAGTATTAGTTTATGATTATATATGTCTTTTTAGTCATGTTTTGATATTAATTGAGTTTATAATGCTTTATGTAGGTTTTGAGCTAAATGGAATGATTTCGAATGCAAATTGATCATAGGTTTCAAGAGGTTGCTGTTAAGGTACAAGCTGTTGAAGCTGTGGTACAAGCTGCTAAAGCACACAGAGCTGGAACTTTAGAAGCCCATATCTCGCGAACCAGAAAAGCTATTCCGGCCAATAATATGTTGATTTTATATAACTTTTCGAGACCTACAACTTTCTTGAAGTAACCCAGCCCATCTAAGCACTCGGTATAAGTCGTGCGTACGACTGACGACGAGATATATAGATTAATTCACTTTTTAGTTAGAGATAGATTAGTAGGTAGTAGAATAGGTTTAGGAGTTCTATGTTCTGAAGGAGGAGAATAATTCTAAGATTTTTCTAAGGTTTTGGAAGGAGGAATCATCCAATCCTTTGGAGGCTACGAATCTTTTCATATTTCAGGGGAGCATCTTAATCTTTAGTTTTCTTTCTTGTTCTTATTGTGAATTTTAGATTATATTTCTTTAACGCAGCGTTTTATTTCTTTAATTATTATTTCCATTCTTACAATCTTTATCATGTTTTTCAATAGCTAAATCCGTTCTTGGAATGGGTTGAGAAAGTAACTAGGTTACATGTAGAGATTCAAGATAGTTATTTATTTTTCAAGGTTTCAAGATCTTGGATCAAGATTCAATTTCTTACTCATGAATATATTCGAAAATAATATTCTTGATCATATCTAGCATGTATGTATAGACTGATTTGTAAGCAGGGATACGTTTACCTAGAATTTTTTATAAGGATATTGATTACAATTGCATATATATTTCTGTTAAGAGTACATTAAAAATCTACTGTTCTTGATTAAGTTTCAAACATACTTTGTAGACAAGTTTATAAACTGGGACAGGTATGAATGAGACCTTGGTATGAACACTAGTAAATAAATAAATATCAACTCCAAAAGGGTAAGCAAATCTTGAGATTCTTTACTCACAGCTATCTTGGGGACTTACCTGTAGGCCTATTACTGGATCAAACCGTACCAAGGCCTTTTTATAATATTTAAACAAATTCCTAAAATTATTTTAATTTTAATGTCTGATAATTTAGATCAATCATCTTCAACAACTGATTTTTATTTTCTTTTTGGAAACTTTCCTGTTATTTTAATTGACCCTGAGCTCGTTATTATTTTGTTCTGATTGTAGATCTTGCCAGATTAAGTTTATTTCTTGTGTTCCTTGTGGATCGACCTCGGACTTACCGAGATATTATTATTGCATCGCAACCACACACTGGCGGATATAAATTGCACTATTCAGGAGCGATTAGTTTTTGGCGCCGTAACCGGGGAACATTACAAAGCAAATAAGTTAAGGTAAGAAAAACAAACAGGGCAAAAATAAAAATATACAAGAACAAAAACAAAGCAATGAACTCGAGAGGAATTGATTCCTGCAGAAACAGCTTCACCATCAAACTACAACAACGAGGAAATTCAATCGCTCAATTGGGTAACCTCGTTCCAACCCTACTATTTGTGAGCATATTAGATTTTCTTTTCTTTATTTTACTAGTTTCTTTTAGATAAATTTTATATTTGTTTAGTGGAGGTTTAGGGTTTAATTGCAAATTGGTGGATATTTTATGTGGAGATTGCTGGTTCGGTTGGAAATTAAATTAAATATAGTTTATCTCCATTTCACTGTTGCAGCAGATTGGTGCATTTATGTGCATTGCATTGCATGTTAGTTTGGCGAAGGGACAGTACACATAGACTTTTGAGAACGACCCCACCTATTTACGCCACTCGGTTTAGAGTTTTTTCTGATTCTACACCAATACCTATAGACTTTGACATGGCCCACATACTGGGAGATGATGGGAATATAGATGGGGGTAATAACATGCAACCCCCACAACCCCAAGTACTTGCTCCACCACAAAGAACTATGAGAGATTATCTAAACCCACAAAGACAGATTCCAAACTCTTGCATTATATTACCTCCTGACCAAAATGCATTCCATCTTAAGTCAGGTATCATGCAATTAATCACACATTTTCATGGGTTGGATTCTGAAAATCCACATACCTATCTTAAAGCGTTTGAAGAGGTTTGTAATATGTGCTTTGATAATACATGCTTTATTGAGACAATCCGTCTCAAATTGTTTCCATTCTCATTAAAGGATAAAGCTAAAATTTGGTTAAATTCTTTAAAGCCGAGGTCTATTCCATCATGGGATATCCTTCAGCCCGAGTTCCTAAAAAAGTTTTTTCCTGAGCACTGCATAGAGGCGATTCATCGCCAAATTTCACAGTTCACTCCCTTTGAAAATGAAACATTTTACCATAGCTGGGAGAGATATAAAGAACTTTTGAATTCATGTCTTCATCATGGACAAGACCCATGCAGGTTTGTTAGTACTTTCTTTTCTACTTTGACTCTCGAACTCAAAAGGTTTGTGGAGACAATGTGCAATGGTTCTTTCTATGATAAATCTCCAGAAGAACCTTATGACTTCTTTGACTTTCTAGCTGATAATGCGTGAGATTGGGACACCATAGGGACTAAAAATCCCGGATTAGAAACAATTTAATGACAGGCACCATATATCCATTAAGGCATTTAGATGAGGATAATTCAAAGATAGCCACATTGACTAAGCAATTAAAGGCCCTAGAAATGAAAAAAAATGCAGCAGTTGAGAGTGAAACCCAAGTTAATTGTAGTGTGTGCGATAGTAATAAGCATAGGACAGATCTTTGTCCCACAATTTCAGCCTTTAGGAAAGTGTTGCATGGTCAAGTAAATGCTATTGCCCCTTATAATAAACCACCACAAGCCCCACAAGGACAAGGAAACCCATATGCACCTACATAAAACCTAGGGTGGAGGAACCATCCCAACTTCAACTGGAGGAATGATGGTAACTCAGCACCCTAACAATTTCAACACCCACAGCAGTTTAATGGCCCCTTTAATCAATACCAAGCACAAGGTCAACAATTTTCAACACCAACAATAAACGTGTATAGAGCACCTCCTCTAAAACCTATAGAGAACCCTTTGACCCAATTCATACAGGTACAGCAAGCAACTAATGCTAGACTTGATAAATCCATAGAAGAGTTAAAGACATTGTTTGCTAAATCAGTGAGTAAAGAGAAAGGCACATTCCCTGCTCAACCACTACCTAACCCTAATAGGCAAGCTCATGGTGTAGAGATAAATCCAAATCCGCCAAATCACGAGTAAGTTCAAGCAGTAACCACCTTATAGAGCAGAAAAGCCATAGATAAAACTATTCCAAGTAAAGAGTCTGCACCTAGGGAGGACACTAGCGAGAGAGTAGAATAAACATTAGAAGAGGATAAAGACAATCCTAAAAAGATAGTGGAGGAGTTAGGAAAGAAGTCTAGGGAAGATGAGTCTAGGGATAAATCTACGGACATTGACAAAGAGGATTTGTCACGTGTTCCATTTCCTCATAGATTAGCCAAACCAAAGCAAGAACTAATAAATTCTAAAATTTATGAGCTATTCAAGCAAGTGAAAATCAATATTCCATTCCTAGATGCCATTAAGCAGATCCCTTCATATGCAAAGTTCTTAAAAGACCTGTGCACCATAAAAAGACAGCTCACTGTGAGAGAAGCATCTTTCTGAACCAAGAAGCTAGAGAGGTTATACAATTAAATCTTCCATCAAAATACAAGGACTTGGGGAGTCCAACCATTCCATGTATAATTGGAGATCATAGGGTTGATAATGCTTTGCTAGATCTAGGATCTAGTGTGAACCTGCTACCTTTTTCTGTTTATCAATAGTTAGGGTTAGGAGAGTTGAAACCTACTGAATCACCCTACAATTAGCTAATCAATCGATTAAGATTCCTAGGGGCATGGTGGAAGATGTGCTTATCCAAGTGGATAAATTCTACTTCTAAGTTGATTTTGTAGTATTAGACACCGTGCGGAACTCAAATGATCATTCTCCTATCTCAGTCATTTTAGGTCGTCCCTTCCTAGCAAAATCCAATGCTATTATTCGTTGTAGGGGCGGGGAGTTGAACTTTTCTTCGAAAACATGACTGTAGATATGAACATCTTCCATGCAGGAAAGAAACCGGGAGAGTGTGAAGACATCAGGGAGATTAGCCTAATATATATTATAGTAGAAGAACATTTTAATAAAGAATTCTTGACAGATCCACTTGAGAGAGCCTTAATCTATAATGAGCAAATAAAGTGTTTAGAAGAAATAGTGATAAATGAGGAAGTAGCAGGATGCATTCCTGCTATGTCTGTGAGTCATTGGACCCAATGTGTTGAGCCATTAGGGCTCAATGCTTGTAAACCTGAACCATCAGAAGTGGAAGCTCCTATTCCTGAGCGAAAGCCACTGCCATCTACTCTTAAATATATATTTTTAGGCGATGGTGAATCTTACCCAGTAGTGATATCTTCTAACCTGTCTGAAGGCCAAGAGGATCGATTGAAGAAAGTGCTTTTAAAGCACCACAAAGCCGTAGGGTGGTCAATTGCTGACTTACATGGTATTAGCCCATTAGTTTGCACACATCGCATGTACTTAGAGGAAGAGGCAAAACTTGTTCGCCAAATGCAAAGGTGATTGAACCCGAATATGAAAGAAGTAGTTAGAGGAGAAGTTTTGAAACCTCTCAATACGGGTATTATTTACCCAATAGCAGACTCTAGGTGGGTGAGCCCTACCCAAGCGGTCCCTAAAAAGTCTGGAGTAACAGTGGTGAAAAATGACAAAGATGAATTAGCACCAACTAGGATCCAGACAGGATGGCGCATGTGCATCGACTATATACGTCTCAATGCCGTCACCACCAAAGGCCACTTTCCATTACCATTCCTTGATCAAGTCATAGAGCAGGTGTCAAGTAGAGCTTATTATTATTTTTTGGATGGGTACTCGGGCTACAATCAAATTGAAATAGCCCTAGAAGATCAAGATAAAACTATCTTTACTTATCCTTTTGGCACATATGCTTATAAAAGAATGCCTTTTGGTCTGTGCAATGCACCAACCACTTTCCAAATATGCATGATGAGCTTGTTTAGTGATATGGTAGAAAGAATCTTGGAAATCTTTATGGACGATTTTTCTGTTTATGGGAACACCTATGACCAATGCCTAGAAAATTTGGAAAAAGTTTTGCAAAGATGTAAGGACAACAATTTAGTCCTTAATTGGGAGAAGTGTCATTTTATGGTGACACAAGGGATAGTGTTAGGACACATAATTTCAAATAAGGGGATAGAAGTTGACAAAGCTAAGATCGACCTTATTCATAATCTTCCACCCCCTACAAATGTTAAAGATGTCTGTTCATTTTTAGGGCACGTTGGGTTTTATCGGTGATTCATTCCAGGTTTTAGTGCTATTTCCCGTCCTATGTGTCATTTGTTATCCATGGATGTTCCATTCGAATGGACATCCCCTTGCCAACAAGCTTTTGACAAGCTGAAAGGGCTCTTGACCACTGCACCCATCATATAAGCCCCCGATTGGTCTCTACCTTTCGAACTCATGTGTGACGCGAGTGACTTTGCTATAGGGGTAGTGCTTGGTCAAAGAAAGGACAAAAAACCATATGCCATCTATTATGCTAGTAAAACTTTAAATGATGCACAAATGAACTACACTACCACCGAGAAAGGGCTTCTTGCGGTGGTCTTTGCACTTGATAAGTTTAGATCTTACTTAGTCGGCTCACTCGTCATAATTTATACTGATCATGCCGCACTTAAGTACTTGCTCACTAAGCCAGATGCTAAGCCACGACTAATTCAGTGGATTCTACTCTTTCAGGAGTTTCAAATAGAAATTCGAGACAAAAAGGGGGTAGAAAACGTGGTAGCTGATCACTTGTCTAGCCTTCCTATTAATGGTCAAAACCAAGACAAATCTCCCATTTCGGAACACTTTCCTGATGAACAACTTTTCTACATCCAGTCTGTTACTCATACTAGTACCCCTTGGTTTGTGGATATAGCTAATTACTTGGCTTCAGGTAAGATTCCATCTCAATGGTCATCAAATGATAAAAAGAAATTTTTTCGAAATGTTAGAGTTTTCATGTGGGATGACCCATACCTTTATAAATATTGCTCTGATCATGTGATTCGACGTTGTGTACCAGATAATAAATTCCAATCCATAATTAGTTTTTCCCACTCATATGCTTGTGGTGGGCATTTCTCCACCAAGAAAACAATTGCCAAAGTCCTCCAATGTGGATTTTATTGGCCCACTATGTTTAAAGATGTCCATACTTTTTGTACTGCTTGTGATAGATGTCAACGACTAGGTACTTTCACTAGAAGACATATGATGCCCATGAATCCCGTAACTATCATAAAATATTTAATTGTTGAGGCATTGACTTTATGGGGCCGTTTCCTAGTTCTTTCGGACATTTATACATTTTAGTGGGTATTGATTATGTATCTAAGTGGGTAGAGGCAGTAGCATCCCGTACAAATGATCACTCAGTGGTGATTAAATTTCTAAAAGAAAACATCTTTTCAAGATTTGGGATGCCGCGTGCTATTATAAGTGATGGTGGAACCCACTTCCGTAATAGACTCATTAGGGTCTTGATGCGCAGATATGGAGTGCTCCACAAAGTCGGAATGCCCTACCACCCACAAACCAGTGGCCAATTTGAACTCACTAATAGGGAAATAAAAAATATTTTAGAAAAAAACTGTAAACCCCAACCGCAAGGATTGGTCCTTAAGGTTGGTGGATGCACTCTAGGCGTACTAGACTGCATACAAAACACAGTTAGGTATGTCACCCTATCGGCTCGTTTCTGGCAAAGCTTGCCATTTACCTGTTGAGGTTCAACACAAAGCTTACTAGGCCATTAGTCAAATGAATGAAAACCCCGACGACGCTGGACATTATCGAAAACTTCAACTCTCAGAGTTGGATGAAATACGGAATGACGCGTATAAAGATATGCGAATTTCTAAGGTGAAGATGAAAGTTCTTCACGACCAACACATTTCTCGAAAATCTCTTGACATTGGTCAAAAAGTCCTTTTGTACAACACCTGGTTACATTTGTTTCCTAAAAAGTTGTGTAGTAAATGTGTGGGACCTTAAATAGTGAAGACAGTCCATGAGAATGGGGCCATTGAAATTTGAAACCCCATAAATGACAATCAATTCACAGTCAATGGTCATCATCTAAAACATTATGTTGAGAATTTTGTTACAGAAATAAAGACATTATGTCTCAAAGATCCTCCTATATTAGAGTAATATCCATAGGGGTAATTGTGTATAGTATTGTTGTTTTATTTATTTTTATTTTTTTTCCAGTGACTAGTGTGCCTTTCCTCGCGTAAGTTTGTGTCCTTCTCTTTCCTCTTGCGTCCATTGAGGGCAATGTGCAACCTAAGTTGGGGGCGAGAGATCAATCTTGTGATGAATTGCGCACTTGAAGAAAAAAAAAATTAAAATACTGGCTGTCCAGACGCCTCACAAGGCCCATCCGGATGCCTTTTTACACTTAGAATTTTTTGTTATAGTTGGGAAACACGGGCATTGCCCGTCCGGACGCCCCTCAAGGCCCGTCCGGACGGCATTCCATAGAAAATTTTTTGAAAAGTCTGTGCAATGCCACTGGCCGTCCGGACGGGCCATTCGGATGTCTCCCAACACTTAGAAAACAATTTTTGTTTGAGTTGCAAGGCTACTAGCCGTCCAGACGCGCTTCGTGTCTTAGAAAAATTTTTAAGTCAGTTGTGACAAGCTCACTGGCCGTCCGGATGCCCTGTCCAGACGTCGTGACCCCGTCCGGACGCCCTTGAGGGATCGTCTGGACGCATGCTCCCCGTCCGGTCAACCGTATTTTGCCATCCGAATGCCCTATTTTAAGTCGAACGGCACCGTTTTGGACCCCCGTCCAAATGCCATCCTAGGGCCGTTCGGACGCCCCTACGTTTTTATAAAAACTCCATATTTCTCCATTTTGTCTCATTCGCACGCCCAAAAAATTCTTGTTTTAGAGAGAGAGAGAGAGCATCCGGACGAGGTGACGAAGTCCTGCCAGTTTGAAGAGTTGTGACCCTTTAACTTTTTGCCTTTTCGTCTTCCAAGGTAACTACGCAACCTCTCCTATTCCTTTTCCAATTGATTTATTTGATATTTATGCTTAGTTAGGATTGGGACTGTGCTATAATTGTGATTTTGTGATGGTGTGTTTTGCGATTTGTTTTAAGAAGTTGTTTTGATGGTACCGAAAGGAAGTAAAAACTCTTCTAAAAATTCTTTGGCCATAGAACCCTTTGAACTTGATTATTCTTCGGACTATGACTTAGAAATTTTCAACGGTCGTCAAGCCATTTTAGAATTTAGGAAAACGTGGGCGGGCAAAGCCGCGGCCGTAGAGCGAAAGATAGAACTATGGAACTTTGGGGGTGGGTTTGCTTTAGAAGCCGAATTTGAGAGGCGGGGTTGGAATGACCTAGCTGCCTATAGGGGCGAATAAATTTTAACCCTTTGGGTGGAACTCATGACTAATGTCCGAGTGGTGGACAAAACTGAGGGTCAAGAGAGACTAGTGACTTGGGTGAGAGGGAGAGACATAGTAAATTACCCCGGCCACCTTTTGTCGTTATTATGGGCTTAGGCGTGAGCCTAATGTCGAGTTTTGCCATGGGGTTGGGACTCCAAGCCTCACTGAGATGGCAAGATAGATTCTAGAAAATGAATAGTCTTGGGTTGAGGGGAAGACCCAATGTGAAAAAAAGTTTTTAAAACTGGGGTACCTTCCACTGTTTCTTTTCTCATGCCATAGTCTATTACCTTAGGCTCGTTATGCCCAGGTCAGCCTAGCTCGAGCCCAGCTAATGTGGGCCATTGGAACCCAAAAGACCATAGACTTGCTGTGGTATATGTTTCTCCAGCTCTATCATGATGCCACCAATATCACCCAAGGGGACAACATTCCATTTGTATGTATGCTTACCTCCCTGATCCTTGAGTCTGGAGTCCACCCACCTTCGTTCTTTTCACGAAAATCTTCCATGAGTGCCATCAACATGACTTCTATTCATAAGTCAGAAGCACAATATAGCAGTCATAAGAAGAAGAGGGCCGAGGATGATGAAGAAGAGGAGGACCATCGGCTAAGGGAAGTGGCCGTACTGGACAGTCTTCATTGGATAAATAGTAGTGATGTTGGAGTTGCAGGCACTGACAAAGCAACACCACACCCAACTTTTGGAGGCTCAAGCCAATGCTGTTGGGACTTTTCAAACGGAGGTTTATGGCTGATTTGATCAGATTGACAAGGAGTAGAAGCGGTATAGCCAGGCTATTAAGAAGCTACAGAGAGAGATATCCCATTCAGTATGGGATCCATCCACTGATATGTAGTGGATAGTGTTCGCTTGAGTTTAGATCATGTGCATTCAGGATTATTGTATAATTGATCTAAAACTCTTATGTTTTTTTTTCTTTTTCTTATGTTTGGATATTATGTTTGTGTTTATGAGTTTAGATTGTGCGTCTTGTTGTGAGGGTCTAAAACTCTATTTAAGTTGGAACTATTTGTGTTTGTTTTCTTTATTTATGTCAATGGAGTAATGTTTATCTCAATTCATGTTATGTCAATCTTTTATTTTATTTTACTTTTGTTTATTTATTATTATAAGTTTTCTTAAGAACAGGACAAATAAAGCAATCTTGATAACCATGTCGCTCAAAAGGAGTAAGAACAAATCACAATAAGGAATCAAACAATTCGCTAACTCTTAGGAGAGCGACATGTACCTGAACTCATTTCAAGGGCGGCAAGTGTTGATTGAATGCCGAGTGCAACTTTCAGATTTTGCTAATAGGTTTTTGAAATCTACATTCGTATAAAGGGGTTGGCTTCGGATGTTAAGGAGAGAAGGCCCGATGAATGTTGACATGGTACAAGAATTTTATGCCTATTCGAGCGTGTCTGAGACACCCGAGCTCTCTATTCAATCCAAAGTAAGGGGACACGTGATCACTATTGCAGCGGATGATATTTGTGAACTTCGTACTTTGACACGGGTTCGGAGGCCAGATTTTAAGCTATTTGAAGGAAATTCACCTCCGGTTGATGTGCTTTGGAACTATAGAAAATACCATCAGTGGGTCATCATTCCATTATACCCATGTCATCTTTAAAAAGGGAGTACCGACTATTGAATTTGATTCTTTTTTCAAACCTTCTCGCTGAAGTGGATTCGGGTGTTGTAGTAGATCACTATAGGTGTTTTTGGCTGCACATTATCAATTGATCTGCCTACTATGATGCTGACGATTATGAGGGAAGCACACTATTCATCTAGCGGGTTACCCTATGGGTTGTTCATTACCCAACTTTTGGAGCAGGTCGGAGTGCCTACATTGCCTTCAGACACCATTGCACATTAGGGTCATCCATTATCCGGTTTGGATGCTTTGAGTACCTGAGCGCTTCAGCAGATTGACCTACCCACCTTGGTTCCACGACAGCAACAACTTGCCATGTCCACTCCATTCGCAACTGTTCAATCCTTGCAAAGGCAAATTTCTGAGTTGAAGGCGGAGGTGGATTCGCAAAAGAGTCACACTTCGATGGCCTCGACTTTGAAGGCTCTAGAGCATGGTCCTACTTGTTTGTCTTAGAGTTCTTGGAGAAAACTTGATTTAGTAGTTGTACAGTTAGTAGTATTTTATTTTCTTTAAGGATATTTTTTTTTCTTTTCCTTAATTTGCTTTATTTCTATTTTCTTTAGGTACTCTATTTCTTTAGAAAAAAAAAAAGAAAAAAAGAAAAGAGGAAAAAAAAGAAAAAAAACGAAAAAAAATATACTTTGTTATGCCTTGCTGACCAGTTACAGCTATGCTCACATTGATTCGCCCTTTAGAGACCGGAACTGAGTTGGTAAGAGTTGAGTAGCATATGGTTCATCGATCATGGTCGGTATCTTCAACACTTTCATTTCTATTTTTATTGCTTAGTATTATTCATGTTAGGAGTGTTGAAAATGTTTCTTTTTAGAACCATATTTATGTTCATGTCAATACAATCTTGGAATTGAGAATGATTGGAAGCATTCATTGGACTAAACTTGAGCTTAATTATCGAGTTAACTTCTTGTGATGATGAATTACAAGTTTTTGCCATGAAAACATTATAAGCAAAAGACTACATTATGATGCATTGTCGTGTTATATGACTTCTTGTGTTGATGATTTTGTGCATTTTTCATCCTTAAATAGTGGAGATTGTACCTTGTGAGCTTTAGGGCCAATTTATCTTCTTTTTGGAGGGGATTTACATTTACTCAAGGATATTTCTTTCATTCTCTATTCTTTCAATAGCTTCATTATACTTGATCTTGATTCATAAGTTAGGCAATGAGTAAGATTATTGACACTTATACTCTCTTGAATTTCAAACTTAATATACTTCGGATACATTTTGAGGTCATTATATTCTTCTTGGACACATAATTTCTAGATTCTGTCTCTTGAGCCTTGTATATATCATCCTTGATAGAGCCAAATCGTTGTTGAAATATTTCCCATCAAAGCGATGTGATCTTGGTGCTAGTAAAGAGCTTAAAAAGACGAGGATGATGTATTTGTGATGTGATGAAAAAAAAGAGAAAAGGAGGAAAAGAAGAAATATGAAAAACTGTGAAAAAAAAAGGGAAAAGAAAAAAATGACAAGAAAAAAAAATGAAAAAAATTGAGAAGCATTATCATGTGAATTGGAAGTTGAAAGCATGGTTTTGGTGATCATTGGATGCCTTCAAAATCAATGTTTTGAGCAGTTTAATCTTTCTCTCTCTATACAATTTTCTTCCTCATACAGACGGTTGTTGTTGATTCGAAGTATACATGAGTTGAAAATTCTTTTGAGTATAAGTATCTTTGTCAATTTCTTGATTATTACTTTGACTATGGGTATTCTTTCATGAAGCTATGTCAGTTCCTATATACATACGTTTTAGCAATTTTTGTTATTGGATTGCTCTTATTGCATAACTTATACAATTACTCTTATGATGAGCCTTCCATTGAGGGACTCATGTGTTCATATTTTTGTGAGTGTATGCCTTGTGAGAGTTTGCATCAAAGCGTGACGGATGTTTGTGTGTGATATTGATACACTTGTGTTATACCATATGGTTAGTGCATTATAATGTGAATCTTTCTTGTAACTTTCATGTCTTAACCTTGCATGACCCGTTATGGATGTTGAGTTGAGAATTACCTTGAGTAAGTTCCCATATGCCTTAATTGTTATTTCTACCACTGATTGTTTGAAATGAATAGATGTTTGTGGGTATCATTACTGCAAGTCCTCACAAGACATCACTCGTCCACTAGGGGTAACCTAGGGATTTAAAAGCTTGATTCATAGGCTAAATGCATTCGTAACTTCTAGGAAAGTGAAGATTATGTTTTTGGTTTTTAGTATTTTGCTAAGGACTAGCAAAAATCTAGTCAGGGGGCGTGATTGCGCTTCAAAAGCGCAATTATAAGGTTTTAATTAGTACTTTGTTAATATTAGTTTATGATTATATATGTCTTTTTAGTTATATTTTGATATTAATTGGGTTTATAATGCTTTATATAGGTTTTGAGCATAAATGAAATAATTTCGAATGCAAATTGATCATAGGTTTCAAGAGGTTGCAGTCAAGGTACAAGCTGCTGAAGCACGCAGAGCTGAAACTTTGGAAGCCCATTTCTCGCGAACCAGAAAGGCTATTCAGGCCCATAATATGTCGATTTTTTTATATATTTTCGAGACCTATAACTTTTGTGAAGTGACCCAGCCCATCTGAGCACTCGATAGAAGTCGTCCGTACGACTGACGACGGGATACATAGATTACTTCACTTTTTAGTGAGAGATAGATTAGTAGGCAGTAGAATAAGTTTAGGAGTTCTATGTTATGAATGAGGAGAAGAATTCTAGGGATTTTCTAGGGTTTTGGAAGGAGGAATCATCCAATCCTTTGGAGGCTACGAATCTTTTCATCTTTCAAGGGAGCATCTTAATCTTTAGTTTTCTTTCTTGTTCTTATTGTGAATTTTAGATTATATTTTTTTAATGCAGTGTTTTATTTCTTTAATTATTATTTCCATTCTTGCAATCTTTATCATGTTTTTCAGTAGCTAAATCCGTTCTTGATATGGATTGAGAAAGTAACTACGTTACAGGCAGAGGTTCAAGATAGTTATTTATTTTTCAAGGTTTCAAGATATTGGATCAAGATTCATTTTCTTACTCATGAATATATTCGAAAACAATATTCTTGATCATGTTTAGCATGTATGTATAGACTGATTTGTATGTAGGGATACGTATACCTAGAATTTCTGATATGAATATTGATTACAATTGCATATATATTCCTCTTAAAAGTACTTTATAAAATTACTTTATAAATCTACTGTTCTTGATTAAGCTTCAAACCTACTTTGTAGACATGTTTATAAATTGGGACCGGTATGAATGGGACCCTGGTATGAACACTAGTAAATAAATGAATATCAACTCTAAAAGGGTAATCGAATCTTGAGATTCTTTACTCACAACTATCTTGGGGACTTACCTATAGGCCTATTACTGGATCAAACCCAGCCAAGACCTTTTTATAATATTTTAATAATCAGGCATTTATACAGTTTAGTGGGTATTGATAATATATCTGAGTGGGTAGAGGCAGTAGTATCCCGTACAGATGATCACTTAGTGGTGATTAAATTTCTAAAATAAAACATCTTTTCAAGATTTGGGATGCCGCGTACTATTATAAATGAAGATGGAACTCACTTCTGTAGTAGACCCGTTGGGGTCCTGATGCGTAGATATGGAGTGCTCCACAAAGTCGGAACACCCTACCACCCACAAACTAGTGGCCAAATCGAACTCACCAATAGGGAAATAAAACATATTTTAGAAAAAAACTGTGAACCCCAACTGCAAGGATTGGTCCTTAAGGTTGGTGGATGCACTCTGGGCGTACCGGACTGCATACAAAACACAGTTACACAT
Source organism: Euryodendron excelsum (assembly GCA_033060915.1). Classification (NCBI taxonomy): domain Eukaryota; kingdom Viridiplantae; phylum Streptophyta; class Magnoliopsida; order Ericales; family Pentaphylacaceae; genus Euryodendron; species Euryodendron excelsum. Next base: position 10,980,426 of record CM065391.1, on the reverse strand, counting down.
ATCACCCTATCGGCTCGTTTATGGCAAAGCTTTCCATTTACCTGTTGAGGTTCAACACAAAACTTACTGGGCCATTAGGCAAATGAATGAAAACCCCGTCGATTTTGGACATCATCGAAAACTTTAACTCTTAGAGTTGGGTGAAATACGGAATGACGCGTATGAAAATGCGTTAATTTCTAAGGCGAAGATGAAAGTTCTTCACGACCAACACATTTCTCAAAAATCTTTTTACATTGGTCAAAAAGTTCTTTTGTACAACACCCGGTTACATTTGTTTTCCGAAAAGTTGCGTAGTAAATGTGCGGAACCTTATATAGTGAAGATAGTCCATGAGAATGGGGCCATTGAAATTCAAAACCCCATAAATGACAATCAATTCACAGTCAATGGTCATCATCTAAAACATTATGTTGAGAATTTTGTGACAGAAATAGAGACATTACATCTCGAAGATCCTCCTTCATTAGAGTAATATCCATAGGCGTAATTGTGTATAGTAGTGTTGTTTTATTTATTTATTTATTTTTTCTAGCGACTAGTGTGCCTTTCCTCACGTAAGTTTGTGTCCTTCTCTTTCCTCTTGCGTCCATTGAGGGTAATATGCAACCTAAGTTGGGGGGGGGGGGGGGGGGGGGGGGGGGGGGGGGGGGAGATCAATCTTGTGATGAATTGCACACTTGAAGAAAAAAAATTTAAAATACTGGCCGTCCGGACGCCTCACAGGGCCCATCCGGACGCCTTTTTACACTTAGAATGTTTTGTTATAGTTGGGAAACACGACCACTGGCCGTCCGAACGCCCCTCGGGGCCCGTCCGGACGGCATTCCACAGAAATTTTTTTGAAAAGTCTGTGCAACGCCACTAGCCGTCCGAACGCCTCCTAACACTTTGAAATTTTTTTTTGTTCAAGTTGTAAGGCTACTGGCCGTCCGAACGCCCTTCGTGCCTTAGAAAAATTTTTAAGTCAATTGTGACAAGCTCACTGGCCGTCCGGACACTGTGACCTCATTTGGACGCCCCTGAGGGACCTTTCGGACGCATGCTCCCCGTCTGGATGCTCGTATTTTCCCGTTTGAATGCCCTATTTTAAGTCAAACAACACTGTTTTGGACCCTTGTCCAGACGCCCTCGTGGGGCCGTCTGGACGCCCCTACGTTTTTATAAAAGCTCCATATTTCTCCGTATTTTCTCATTCGCACACCCACAAAATTCCTGTTTTAGAGAGAAAGAGAGCATCCGGATGAGGCGACGAAGTCCTGCCACTTTGAAGAGCCGTGACCCTTCAACTTCCCGTCTTTTCGTCTTCCAAGGTTACTACGCAACCTCTCTTATTCCTTTTCGAATTGTTTTCTTCGATATTTATGCTTAGTTAGGTTTGGGACTGTGCTATAATTGTGATTTGTTTTAAGAAGTTGTTTTGATGGCACCGAGAGGAAGTAAAAAATCTTCAAAAAAGTCTTTGGCCATAGAACCCTTTGAACTTGATTTTTCTTCGGACTATGACTCAGAAATTTTCATCGGTCGTCAAGCCTTTTTAGACTTTAGGAAAACGTGGGCGGGCAAAGCTGCGGCCGTAGAGCGAAACATAGAACTATGGAACTTTGGGGGTGGGTTTGCTTTAGAAGCTGAATTTGAGAGGCGGGGTTAGAATGACCTAGCCGCCTATAGGGGTGAATACGTTTTAACCCTTTGTGCGGAACTCATGACTAATATTCGAGTGATGGACAAAACTGAGGGTCAAGAGAGACTGGTGACTTGGGTGAGAGGGAGAGACATAGTAATTACCCCGGCCACCTTTTGTCATCATTATGGGCTTAAGTGTGAGCCTAATGCCGAGTTTTGCCATGGGGTTGAGACTCCAAGCATCACTGAGATGGCGTGGGAGATTCTAGAAAATGATCAGTCCTGGGTTGAGGGGAAGACCCAATGTGAAAAAAAAAGTTTTTAAAACTGAGGTGCCTTCCCCTGTTTCTTTTCTCATGCCATAGTCTGTTACCCTAGGCCCGTTATGCCCAGGTCAGCCTAGCCCGAGCCCAGCTAATGTGGGCCATTGGAAGACTATAGACTTGTCGAGGTATATGTTCCTCCAGCTCTATCATAATGCCACTAATATCACCCGAGGGGACAGCATTCCATTTGTGTGTATGCTTACCTCCCTAATCCTTGAGTCTGGAGTCCACCCACCTTCCTTCTTTTCACGAAAATCTTCCATGAGTGCCATCAACATGACTTCTATTCACAAGTCAGAAGCACAATATAGGAGTCACAAGAAGAAGAGGGTTGAGGATGATGAAGAAGAGGGGGAAGGAGGACCATCGGCTGAGGGAAGTGACCGTACTGGGCAGTCTTCATTGGATAAGGTAGTAGAGATATTGGAGTTGTAGGCACTGATGTAGCAACACCACACCCAGCTTTTGGATGCTCAAGCCAATGCCTTTGGGACTTTTCAGACGGAGGTTTATGGCCGATTTGATCAGATTGACAAGGAGCAGAAGCGGAATAGCCAAGCTATTGAGGAGCTACAGAGAGAGATATCCCGTTCGGTGTGGGATCCATCCACTGATATATAGTGGATAGTGTTCGCTTGAGTTTAGATCATGTGCATTTAGGATTATTGTATAATTGATCTAAAACTCTTTTTTTTTTCTTTTTCTTATGTTTGGATAATATGTTTGTGTTTATGAGTTTAGATTGTGCGTCACGTTCTGACGGTCTAAAACTCTATTTTAGTTGGAACTATTTATGTTTGTTTTCTTTCTTTATGTCAATGGAGTACTGTTTATCTCAATTCATGTTATGCCAATCTTTTATTTTATTTTATTTTGTTTATTTATTATTATAAGTTTTCTTAAGAACAGGACAAATAAAGCAATCTTCATAGCCATGTCTCTTAAAAGGAGTAAGAACAAATCACAACAGGGAATCAAGCAATTTGCTAACTCTCGGGAGAGGGATATGTACCCGAACTCGTTTCAGGGGCGGCAAGTGTTGATTGAACGCCGAGTGCAACTTTCAGATTTTGCTAATAGGTTTTTTAAATCTACATTCATACAGAAGTATTGGCTTCGAATGTTAAGGAGAGAAGGCCCGGTGAACGTTGACATGGTACGAGAATTTTATGCCTATTTGAGCGTTTCTGAGACACCCGAGCTCTCCATTCAATCCAAAGTAAGGGAACACGTGATCACTATTGCAGCGGATGATATTTGTGAACTTCTAACTTTGCCACAGGTTCCAAGGCCGGATTTTAAACTATTTGATGGAAATTCACCTCTTACTGATGTGCTTTGTGCGGAACTACAGAAAATACCATCAGTGGGTCATCATTCCATCATACCCATGTCGTCTTTAAAAAGGGAGTACCGGCTATTGAATTTGATTATTTTCCCAAACCTTCTCCCTGAAGTGGATTAGGATGTTGTAGTAGATCACTATAGGTGTTTTTTGCTATACATTATTAGTAAAGGGTATACGATTGACCTGCCTACAATGATGCTGACTATTATGAGGGAAGCACGCTATTCATCTTGCGGGTTACCCTATGCGTTGTTCATTACCCAACTTTTGGAGCAGGTCAGAGTGCCTACATTGCCTTCAGACACCATTATACATTCAGGTCATCCGTTATCTGGTTTGGATGCTTTGAGTACCCGAGCGCTTCAGCAGAGTGACCTACCCACCTTGGTTCCATGACAGCAACATCCTGCCATGTCCACTCCATTCGCAACTGTTGAATCCTTGCAAAGGCAAATTTCTGAGTTGAAGGCAGAGGTGGATTCACTGAAGAGTCACACTTCGATGGCCTCGACTTCGAAGGCTCCGGAGCATGGTCCTACTCATTTGTCTTAGAGTTCTTGGAGAAAACTTGATTTAGTAGTCGTACAGTTAGTAGTATTTTATTTTCTTTAAGGATTTTTTTTTTATCTTTTCCTTCATTTGCTTTATTTCTATTTTCTTTAGGTACTCTATTTCTTTAGAAAAAAAAAGAAAAAAAGAAAAAAGGAAAAAAAAATATACTTTGTTATGCCTTGCTGACCAATTACAGGTGTGCTCACATTGATTCGCCCTTTGGAGACCGGAACTGAGTTGGTAAGAGTTGAGTAGCATATGGTTCATCAATCATGGTCTGTATCTTCAACACTTTCAATTATATTTTTATTGCTTAGTATTATTCATGTTAGGAGTGTTGAAAATGTTTCTTTTTAGAACCATATTTATGTTCATGTCAATACAATCTTGGAATTGAGAATGATTAGAAGTATTCATTGGACTAAACTTGAGCTTAATTATCGGGTTAACTTCTTGTGATAATGAATTACAAGTTTTTGCCATGAAAACATTACAATTAAAAGGCTACATTATGATGCATTGTCGTGTTATATGACTTCTTGTGTCGATGATTTTATGCATTTTTCATCCTTAAATAGTGGAGATTGTACCTTGTGAGCTTTAGGGCCAATTTATTTTCTTTTCAGAGGAGATTTACATTTACTCAAGGATATTTCTTTCATTCTCTATTCTTTCAATAGCTTCATTATACTTTATCTTGATTCATAAGTTAGGTAATGAGTAAGATTATTGACACTTATACTCTCTTGAATTTCAAACTTAATATACTTCGGATACGTTTTGAGGTCATTATATTCTTCTTGGACACATAATTTCTAGATTCTGTCCCTTGAGCCTTGTATATATCATCCTTGATAGAGCCAAATCATTGTTGAAATATTTCCCATCAAAGCGATGTGATCTTGGTGCTAGTAAAGAGCTTGAAAGGAAGAGGATGATGTATTTGTGATGTGATGAAAAAAAAGAGGAAAGGAGGAAAAGAAGAAATATGAAAAACCGTGGACAAAAAAAGGGAAAAGAAAAAAATGACAAGAAAAAAAAATGAAAAAAATTGAGAAGCATTATCATATGAATGGAAGTTGAAAGCATGGTTTTGGTGATCATTGGATGCCTTCAACATCAATGTTTTGAATAGTTTAATCTTTCTCTCTCTATACAATTTTCTTCTTCATACAGACAGTTGTGGTTGATTCGAAGTATACATGAGTGGAAAATTTTTTTGAGTATAAGTATCTTTGTCAATTTCTTGATTATTACTTTGACTGTGGGTGTTCTTTAATGAAGCTATGTCAGGTCCTATACACTTACGTTTAGGCAGTTTTTCTTATTGGATTACTCTTATTGCATAATTTATACAGTTACTCTTATGATGAGCCTTCCATTAAGGGACCCATTTATTCATATTTTTGTGAGTGTATGCCTTGTGAGAGTTTGCATCAAAGCGTGAAGGATGTTAGTGCATGATATTGATACACTTGGGTTATACTGCATGGTTAGTGCATTATAATGTGAATCTTTCTTGTAACTTTCATGTCTTAACCTTGCATGACCCATGATGGATGTTGAGTTGAGAAATACCTTGAGTAAGTTCCCATATGCCTTAATTGTTCTTTCTACCATTGATTGTTTGAAATGAATAGATGTTTGTGGGTATCATCACTGCAATCCCTCACAAGACATCACTTGTCCACTAGGGGTAACCTAGGAGTTTAAAGGCTTGATGCATAGGCTAAATGCATTCGTGACTTCTACGAAAGTGAAGATTATGTTTTTGGTTTTTAGTATTTTGCTAGGGACTAGCAAAAATCTAGTTAGGGGGTGTGATTGCACTTCAAAAGTGCAATTATAAGGCCTTAATTAGTACTTTGTCAGTATTAGTTTATGATTATATATGTCTTTTTAATTATGTTTTGATATTAATTGAGTTTAAAATTCTTTTTGTAGGTTTTGAGCTTAAATGGAATGATTTCGAATGCAAATTGATCATAGGTTTCAAGAGGTTGCTGTCAGGGTACAAGCTGTTGAAGCTGTGGTACAAGCAGCTGAAGCACCAAGAGCTAGAACTATGGAAGCCCATATCTCGCGAACCAGAAATGCTATTCAGGCCCATAATATATCGATTTCATATAGCTTTTCAAGACCAAAACTTTCGTGAAGTGACATAGCCCATCTGAGCACTCAATAGAAGTCGTGCGTACGACTGACGACGGGATATATAGATTAATTCACTTTTTAGTTAGAGATAGATTAATAGGTAGTAGAATAGGTTTAGGAGTTCTATGTTCTGAAAGAGGAGAAGAATTCTAGGGTTTTTCTAGGGTTTTGGAAGGAGGAATCATCCAATCCTTTGGAGGCTACGAATCTTTTCATCTTTCAGGGGAGCATCTTAATCTTTAGCTTTCTTTCTTGCTCTTATTGTGAATTTCAGATTATATTTCTTTAATGCAGCATTTTATTTCTTTAATTATTATTTCCATTCTTGCAATCTTTATCATGTTTTTCAGTAGCTAAATCCGTTCTTGGTATGGGTTGAGAAAGTAACTAGGTTACAGGTAGAGATTCAAGATAGTTATTTATTTTTCAAGGTTTCAAGATCTTGGATCAAGATTCATTTTCTTACTCATGAATATATTCGAAAACAATATTCTTGATCATACCTAGTATGTATGTATAGATTGATTTGTAAGCAGAGATACATAAACCTAGAATTTCTGATAAGGATATTGATTACAATTGCATATATATTCCTATTAAGAGTACTTTAGAAATCTACTGTTCTTGATTAAGCTTCAAACATACTTTTTAGACAGGTTTATAAACTCGGACAGGTATGAATGTGACGTTGGTATGAACACTAGTAAATAACTGAATATCAACTCCAAAAGGGTAATCGAATCTTGAGATTCTTTACTTGTAGGCCTATTACTGGATCAAACCCTACCAAGACCTTTTTATAATATTTAAACAAATTCCTAAAATTATTTTAATTTTATTGTCTAATAATTTAGATTAATCATCTCCAGCAATTGATTTTTATTTTCTTTTTGGAAGCTTTCCTGCGATTTTAATTGACTCTGAGCTCGTTATTATTTTGTTCTGATTGTAGACCTTGCCAGATTAAGTTTATTTCTTGTGTTCCCTGTGGATCGACCTCGAACTTATTGAGATATTATTACTGCATCACAACCGCACCCTGGCGGATATAAATTGCACTATTCAGGAGCGATCAGTAAGCCAATGATCTTGTTATTTATCAGGTCTTGAGTCTTATGCTTGAGGTCAAAGAATCATCCATGTTGCGTCCTTAGCCACCTGAATGGTACTTACAGGTTGCTGCAGATTCAAAGTAATGAGGCAAAGGATTGGGTCGGGGTTGAGCAGGTATAGGCTTCAAATATCTGGCCGCTAAGAGACCAAAATAGGCCGTGGTCTGTGAACACGCGAGTTTAGTAAATGTTCGCTTTTCCCCACTTGTTCACCTAGGCCGAGGAGGTGTTGCAGATGTTTTTGATGATTGTGAACCGAGCTTTGGTAAGGTCTCAACTAGGTTGACGGTTCGGGAATTAAAAGGGCTTCGGGTTTTATATTTCAAAATGGGGTAAGTTTCAGTGACAGGGCCAAATAGGTTGGGCTGGTATCCGTAGGAGAGATTATATAATCCATAGGTTTGGTTAGAGGTTGGTTTGAAAGGCATCCGAGCAAGGCCCTCGGCCTGGGGAGGTTGTTGGTAAGCAACAGTTGAGGCATAGTCTTGGTCTTCCTTTTTCATCCTTTTTCATCCATCATAGGTTTGGGCTTGCAAGGGCTCTGCTTGCTCATGGGTTGCATTGGATAAGAGTGAAGAGAGTATGCCTTCTATTTTGGTCATCCTATGTCTGACTCCTCTCACCTCCGTTAGTAGTAGAGTTAAAGTATCAAGAGTGAGTAATTCCATGGGTATTTCTGAGCTTTTGGCCTGTAATGATGGGGAGATGAGGAGAGGTACCTTAAACCAACAAAGGAAAAGACTTAGTATTTTATCTTGACAAGTCTTTATGTAATGCAAGCGCTAGGGTGCCCCTCTTTAGGAGGGAAGCTACACATGGTGTATTGGCTCACTTTTGGAGACAGGGGTTTTGCCCCTATATGCAAATACCTTACCGTCAGACGGGGAACTTCATTTATTCACATATTCATCCATCCATTTGCTCAAGAAAAATAAAGAAATACATTTAACTTTGGGTTTTAGATACAAAAGAATTGAAATACATTTTAATAGGGGGAGGGGGAACATTTTCCCATGGGGTTACACCTATCTAGTTTTACATAAGAAGTCCTAAACTACTCTTGAGTCTTTGGATTTGCCTTCTCTAGATTTGATTTGATGTCGATGAAGTCACTGAGAAACCTTGTTGATTGATTGCCTCCTGCCTCCTTGGCAACCCTATCTCTGTGAGCATAAAGGGATTAGGGTCCCTCTTGTGGAATGAATTAAGGTGCATGCCATGAGTCCTTAGGGTTATGTGAGAACCCTTAGGATTTAGGTAGGTTTAATGCAAGGGAGAGTGAACTAGGTGTCACTCTCTTTGGGTTGATCATATGCATGAGAATGCAGTGACTTGAGTTACTTGGAACTCTTGTCTTGACATGGAATACGGGATGCATGAAAATGGATGCATAGAGTATAATGAAAGAGAATACAGTTGAAGTACATATGCATGTATGAGTAGTTAGATAGGCATTATAACAGTACGAATACAGTCATTATAACAACATGAATAGACAAGTATACATGAAAAATAAGAGCAGTTGCCATGTCCTCTATGGTTTTGAAAATGGTGCGTGTGTCTTAAATCTGGCAAAGGTTCGGCTATGCATGGTGTCTATATAAGCATAAGGTTGAGAGTTGACTAATGCGTCCTAAAAAGGCTCGGTCCCTGGATCTTCAAACCTAGGCCCACTCCCCAAGGTGGTGCCATGATTGGTTGGTGATCCGAGTGGGAAAACCATCAAGAGGCCGTAGGCGAAGAAACTGACACAGCATCTTGCCCACAACCAATATACTGTTCCCCCTTTCTAACTAGAAGGGTTATATCAGGGTAAAAATGCAAGTATGCAGAATGCAGGTGCACATGCAATGTGTGTGTGATTTTTTTGAAAGCGGAGGAAAGAGCCCAACAACTCCCATTCATCTTGTTCATCACATTCATGCATAGCAGTTAATAAAATTTAAACAAAAAGCGCACCTACAAAATAAAGATGCAAGAGTTAGTATGTGGATGGCAACTTAATACAAGATAATATGAATAAACGCAAGTTTTTTTTTTTAAACAATTTGGAAAATTTGGTTTTGAAAATTTAAAGCGAATAGGATTGAACAAGTTAATTGAAGACTCTACATGGGTGAAGGGAAAAGAGATATGACTATGGCCTAACCCTCTAAGTGTCCCCAATGGAGTCGCCAGTTGTCACGTCCAGATTTTTCGCACTCGAGGAATACTCACACAAGTAGAAAAAATACTGTACTCTCTCGTTAGAACTCATCCTCCTAGAAGAATGAGTGCGACTATGTTTAAATTAAAAATTGATTTGAATAAAGGGCTTTCAGAAAACAATTGAAGTCACCACCTAACTTGATTAAGGTGAGTAAGGTCACCTAAAAACTAAGCACAATTCGAAAACTACACTTAGGGATTTGTGAAAACGTTTTTTGAAAATACTACCTCTAGAAAGGGTTTTTAAGAAACAGGTTATTTGGCAACCTTGGGAAAATAATTAAGCCCTTTTTTGAAAATAAACTTCATTTTGGTCTTTTGAAAACAGTAATCTAGGTTCGGAGGTTGGTTACGTGTAGGGAAGACGCACTAAACCATCACCCTACCCCGCCCTTGCGGTACCTACACGTTTATTTACCCTAAATTCACCTATGAGAGTCTTCAACTAACAAATGTCCAATCCTAGCCACTTTAGAAAAAAAATGTTGAAAAGACATGATGCATGATATGTAAATGCAAGAAAAGAGAGTTTGAAAATAGATTTGGAAAAGAAGAATTGAAGTTTGAAACTAGAAAGAAAGTTTAGAAATTGAAATTAAGGATTGAAAATAGATTTTTAGAATTGGAAGTTAGAAATAGAACATTGAATTGGAAATTAGAAAGCAGTTATGGAATTGGAGATTTAAAAAAGGTTGTGGAGTTGGAAATTGGCAAAAGGTTGTGAAAATAGAAGCTTGAAAAAGGTTGTGGAAATAGAAACTTGAAAAAGGTTGTGACCGCACCCATAAGGGTTGTCTATATATCCTTTTGGAGGAATCAGGTCAGTCATAGTTTGGACAAGAGTCCGATAAAAAATAGAAGGTTTGATTGAAAAAAGAAATTGAATTGGAATTTGGATTTGATTTGAATTTAGAATAGAAAATTGGAATTTGAAATGGAAGAATAGAGACCCTAGACCTAGGAAGATAAGATTTAGAAAGAACTCAAGATTAAGAAAGACTTGACTCGAATGTTGGACTTGGAAGATTAGGAAAGATTGAATTTATAAAGGGTTCGAATTAGGAAAGGTTCGAATTAGGAAGGTGTCATTTTAAGAAAGGTTTCAAAATAGGAAAGTTTAAGATGGGAAGGTTTTGAAATTGGAAAGTTTTGAATTAGGAAAGGTTTAAAGTAAAAAAGATTTGGAACTTAGAAAGTTTTAACCTAGGAAAGTTTTGGATTTGGAAAGGTTTGAGATTTAAGAAAGTTTTGGATTTGGAAAGTTTTAACTTAAGGAAGCTTTTGTTTCTAGGAAGTTTTAAATTTGGAAAGATTTGAAGTTTAGGAAGGTTTAGAATTATAGAAGGATTCAAAGTTTTAAGTTTTAGAAATTCTTGAGATTTAGAAAAGGTTTGAGTTTAAGAAGGATTTGAAAACTTAGATTTGGAAAGTTGAAATTTGGAAAGGTACGGAATTATGAAAGATTTGGAAGCTTAAAGTTTAAGGAAAAGATTTAAAAGTTTAGGTTTAGGAAACTTATGGTTTAGGAAGATACTAGATTAGGAAGGATTGGATTAGGAAAGGTTTAGACCAGAAAGGATTAAGATTCCTATTTCCTAAAACATGGGATTGGATTTTGTTTCTAAAAAGAGATGGCTTGATTTTGTTTTCAAAAACAGAGGATAGGATCTAGTTTCCTGAATGGGAGATTGGATTTGGTTTCTTAAAGGGAACATTGGATTTGACATGGATTTGGAAGGATGATGTTTTAGAAACCCTAGATTTGGAAGACTATAGTTTTGACGTAGAAAAGAGGGTTTTGGAAACTTATGGTTTAGATGTAAAAAAAAAACAAAAGAGATTTTGGAAATCTAAGTTTTAAGGCAAGATTGGAAACCATTTTTTTTTTAGAAGGAAAATTAGAATTTCCTAATTGTGGGTTCTAGGGTTTGACTTGGGCTCTAAGAAAAGAGATTTTTGAAAAGTGAATTTTTTGAAAGATATCCTAGAGAGAAGTTTTTAAAGGTGAATTTGAAAAGAGAGTTTTTGGAAGGGGATTTTTGGAAGGAGATTATTGGAAAGAGTTTTTAGGAAAGAGATTTAGGGAGAGAGTTTTCTAATAAGGAAACTTAGGGAGTGTTTTTAGGAAAGGAATTTTGAAGAGAACTTTTTGAAAATGAGTTTAAAGAGAAGTTTCTAAAAAATAGATTTTTGGAGGGAGTTTTTGCAAAACAATTTTGGAAAGGAGATTGGAGAGAGTTGTTGGAAAAGAAAGTTTTTAGAAAGTATATAAAATATCTCATTTTCCTAAATCGATTCTAACCATAAGAAGGTTAGAACCACTTTAAGATAGTGGTTTTGAAAATAACAATGTTTTGAAAATATGGACCATATTGGTCACTTTATATGTAACACTTTCCTAAAGCAACCCTAGCCATGGAAAGGCTAGAATCACCTTAGGATTGTGATTTTGAAAACGAGTTTCGAAAAAGAAGATTTTGATGTAAGCTTTTGAAAACGAGTTTGAAAACGAATTTTGGAAGAATGCAAGATCATGATATGCACAATGCAAATTGGGGTCATGAACATATGAGGTTAAGGCTTCACCATATAATCAAGGGGGCCGAACCCATATGGTCTCCAGTTAAAAGAAAAGAAAGCCCCCGACAGGGTGACTCTCCAATAGCCTAATCCTACATATGGATTGAGAATTCCCTTGTTTCAAGCATGCAAGAAAGGGGGGAAAGAAGATGGGTGATCAAAATAGAAGAAAACAAAAGTGGGTTAGGAGAGAGAAGAAAGGGGCAAGATGCGTAAATGTAAATAAGAAGCCTACCTTCTGTCTTATTTACTTTGCTCAGCTTTACACGCTTTGCTTTGCTTGCTTCGCTTCAGTCTTCACTTCAGTCTTCAAGAGTTTGTCTTCTATCTTGAAAGCTTTATAGTTGCAGCAATCCAAGCCTTCAATGAAGGGTTTGAGGCTAGTGTATGAGTATATGAGAGTGTAAGAGTGTATAGGAGGCTAGGGTTTGGAAAACCTAAAGGAGACTAGGGTTTTGCAATGCTACAAGCTCTGTATATCGATGAGTAGGGTTTTTAGACTGAGTTTACAGACCTCTTTCACGCTGGAGGAGGCTCTGTATTTATAGAGAGAAGAATGACCCGACGCCTATTGTAGTGGCGCCAGGCTAAAAAACCTTCTGGCGCCACTCCAAGCAAATATATTTGGTCCTAGTAGCGCCAGCCAATTAGAAAAGTTTTAAGGTTGGCAAGCAACGTATCTTGAGAAGATTTGGGCACCTGTACTAGGAGTGGTGCCGGCCAGTTAGGAAAGTTTTAAGGTCGGCAAGCAACGTATCTTGAGAAGATTTGGGCGCCTGTACTAGTGACTATTGTAAGCACCCCATTTTTGCCGACTCGGCAATCTCCGGCCCGACCGGATTCGATTTTCAACATCACAACACATGTAGGCTCAAGATGAGCCTTTCAATCTCCAATCCAACCAACTGGTCACTTCTTAGGTTCACAAAGACCCGCTGAAGCCTTAAGCACCATTATTCCAGGCAGTTTTCCGGACCGGGCGGTCCCGGAAACCAACGCCATCCAGGCAGCTTCCCGAGATCGGGCGATCTCGGGGACCAACACCTCATCGAATTTCAGACGGTTTACTTCTGGCGCCTGCTAGCCTGCCAATGTAGAATGTCCGTCATTCAGTAGTTCTCCGGGACTAGGCATTCTCGGGGACCAACACCACCCTTCCAGGTAGCTTTCTAGGACCAGGCGTTCTCAGGAACCAACACCACCCTACAGGTAGCTCTCTAAGACCAGGCGTTCTTAGAGACCAACACCGCACAGGTAGTTTTCCGAGACCAGGCGGTCTCGGTAACCAACACCGGCGCCTACTAGCCCGACTCGGTGAAAAATGACCAAATCTGCCCCTTGGGCTTCTAGGCATGTATTGGGAAAGTTCAAAATCCCTCAAAACGATAAGTCCATCCTTCCACAATGTTGTCAAACCATCAGGAGTCCCCCGCACGCCATTTGGTCCAAATCCGGTCCTATTTTGGCTCACTCTGGTTAAAATGACCATTTTTTCCCTGAACAACTCAGCACGAAATGAACCCCGCTAAACGGCGACAGACTCTCTCAAAACCGTCCCTGGATAGCCCTACACACTTGACACAATATACCAAACCATTCCTGACCATTTCTAGCCAACTCCAGTCAAAATGACCATTTTGCCTCTGGAAACCCAAAATATGCCCTGTAACAGCACCGGCCTTGGGATTTCGAGCAGATGTTTCACTACACGCCTCTGTTTAACCTAAGGAACATCATACAATGCTAAACTCACACGACTCGACAAAAGTTCCCTGGAGCGTCTCGTAGACGCTCCGCCTAAATTGTCTTTTCCCCCGATTCCCTGGTTATAACGCACCGTTAACTGACTTGAGAAATGCGTACATCAGGGAATTCTCAAACACTCGTCCATAGATCTTTCCATCGATACGGTTCGATCGAATAGATCGCTCCCCGAAGCCCTCCATCGTACGGTGTGCAAATCATGACTTTCAGCAACCCCTGGAACGTCTCGCAGATGCTCCGCCAAGGTTGACTTTTTCCCCGATTCCTTAATCAAAACGCACCATCAAACGACTTAAGAAATGCATAAATTTAGGAATTTCAAAAAGTATTTCCAGAGTACTTTCCATCGATACGGTCCGATCTAATAGATCGCTTCCCGAAGGCCTCGATCACATCAAATGAAGACAGCTACTTTTGAACACACACAGAGCGTATCACATACGCTCCACAAAAGTGTCCTTTTGGCATGGTTCCCAAGGCGATATCACTCACCTCCAAACATAATTCGAACTTTTTGAAAACATGAAAGTTCATCGGAAACACTAGGAAAACATCTCCAGTGCGATCGATTTCCCCAGAACCTTCCTGGTTGACCCAATTATCGAGGCAAAGTTTGGGTGAATCTTCCTGGTGATGGAGCGTATGCTACATGCGCTCAAATTTTGTTCAGATCGACCGACTTTTGATCAACGGTCGAGATTTAACCAGTACATAAGGTGCCACGTGTTATTGTGGCAATGGAACAGTACCTGCGCATGTCCTACATGCGCACGACCAAAGTTTGGCCGTGCGCATGTGCTGTTCCAGATTGCCTATAAATAGAGGCCTCCCCCCTTGCATATTCCAGGTCCGAAATTGATACGAAACTCTGCTGAAATCACTCCAGAACCTCGAACCTCCATATATATTCTCCCCCTCCAACACTTAGACTAGATTCTACCCCTCCTAAGCCTATACAATCTACATACAAAGCTTCATACACACTTATACACTCCACTCAAACCTCTCAAGCCTTCTTAAAGCCACTCAAGCTCCAATCAAAACATCCATTGAAGACTACAAGAGTGTTGAAGACAAAAGGTGGTATCCTTTTTACATTTGTGTTCTCCCCCACTATTCTCTTCCCCCTCCTAGCCTACTTAGGCTATTCTCTATTTTAATCCCCATCTTCAACCCCCCTTTCTTGCATGCTTGAGCCAAGAGGGCTCCTAGATCATGCCTAGAGGAAAGCAAGTGAGAGCCACCGTGTAGGGGGACCTCTCACTAGCCTACTTTAAGATGGTATGGCCTAAGAGCCCCTTGTTTGTATGGTGAAGCCTAAAAGCCTTGTATGTGAATCATGAACCTTTGCATATGATTATTTTGATCATGTCTTGTATGCTTGGCTTCATTTTATGTTTATTGCCACATCCCACAATGCATGCATTACTCTTAATTTCATGATATTTCCAAGTCCTACATGTCCTTCAAGAATTGTTTCAAGAGTTAGCCCCTTGAAGTTTAGGATAAGACTTTAGGAGTCATGCCTTAGAAAATTCCTCACAACCCCCTAATTCATTCTTTTACACCATTGCATTTTAGCTTGCATAAAAGTTGCTTTCAAACCCTCTAATTTTCAAGGTTTCCATTCTCTCTAAGTTAATGGTTGGAATGGCCCTATGGAACCCGCTCTTGAGTGGTCTCCCATTTATTGGCTATATGAACCCTCTCTTGATGGAATGGTTCTCTTGAAAAATGGTTTTCAAAATCCTTCTCCAAAAATGATTTCACAAACGCACTCTCACCATCTTTGCATCAAAAATGATCTTCCAAAAATCACTATCATTATGTTGAATTTTGGCCCCTTATACTCTTGTTAAGATATTGGTTATAATGGCCATAAGGAAACCTTCCTTGGAATGGTCTCCAATCACCAACCATATAAAACATATTTTTGGCTAGAGTCAAAATTTTCATGGAAATGATCTTCATAAAGATTATCAACCAAAGTCCATTGCATATCATGCTGTGTTTTCAAAACTCTTTCCAAGAGTGCATCAAAACAACTTTCAAGACCATTCTCCAATCTAACCTTAGGTTAACTTGACCCTAGTTACCTAACCCTAGGTTAACTTGACCCTAGTTATCTAACCCTAAGTTAACTTGACCCTAGTTGCCTAACCCAAGGTTAACTTGACCCTAGTTGCCTAACCCAAGGTTAACTTGACCCTAGTTACCTAACCCTAGGTTAACTTGACCCTAGTTGCCTAACGTTAGGTTAACTTGACCCTAGTTGCCTAACCCTAGGTTAACTTGACCCTAGTTACCTAACCCTAGGTTAGCTTGACCCTATTTACCTAACCCTAGGTTGACTCAACCCTAGTTAGTTAACCCGTAGTCTTCTTAACGTTAGGTTCCCCCTAACCCTAGTCTAACCCAAACCTAGGTCAAGTGAACTTCAAAGGTTCCAACTCTTGAACCCTTTCCTAAATGATCATTCAATTTTAAACTATCCTCATAACTTATTTTTCCAAAACCCCCTACTCTTTTGATTTCAAAAATCAACTCCATAAACTCTTCAAATGTTCTTACATTCCCGCTTGAAGACCTTTCCAAAAATGTTTTCAAAGAGTCACAAACCTAAGGTGTCCCTAACCCTCTCATGGCTAGGGATTACAAGGAGAAGTGATAAATCAAGAACAATCTCCAAGGTTGTACATATTAGGATTTCAAACCCTTATACCTTTCCAAAAACTACTTTAAAAAATCAATTCATCAAAAAAAAATGCCTTCAAGGTTCTCAAAACAAGGCTTCAAAAACACTTCCAAGTTCTCTTAAGTCATGCCAAAGTATTTTTCCAAAACTCCCTCAAGTAGATCCAAAAACGTTCTCAAGAAACACTCCACCATTCAATTTCGAGTCAAAACTTCCATGACCTCAAAGTGTCTTAAACTTTTTCAAAGACCTCAAAGTGTCTTAAACTTCTCCAAAGACCCCAAAGTGTCTTTAAACCTTCCAAAGGCCCTAATGCGCCTATTTTCCATTGGGCTCTTGCTTGAACTACGAATGACCTGATTCTAAATGAGATACGTAGGCAACCTAAAATGGTGTGGTCATAACTTTTATTTTAACCCCAATCCCTTTTTCAAAAATTCTAATCAATTCAAAGTTTCTATTCCAAACTCTTTCAAAACCTCCATTATTTTCAAACTTCTTCCAAAACTTGCATCATGCATCATTCATCCAAAAAGTGATGACTAAATCCCTTTTTCAAAGTTCTAAAGTGGATATTAAGTGGACAATGGTAACCGGTTATTCTTGTGAGTGAATCAAGGGTGATTAGACATGTATGTACCGAAAGGGCGGGGTAGGGTGATGATCTTAGGATATCTTCCCTACACGTAACCAACCCCTGAACCTTAGATTTCTGTTTTCGAAAGACCAAAATGGAGTTATTTTCAAAAAGGGCTTAAACATTCCAAAGGTTGCCAAACAACCTATTTTCCTAAAAACCCTCTCTCGAGGGAGATTTCAAAAACCTTTTTCAAAAACTCAAAGTTTAATCTTCAGATTAACGCTTAGTTTTAGGTGCCCTAACTCACCTTTATCAAGTTAGGTGGCGACTTTTATTTTTTCAAAAGGCCCTTAGTCAAATCAATTTTCAAACCTAGTCACACTTGTCCTTTTAGGAGGACGAGTTCTAGTGACAGAGTTCCGTGCTTTAGGGTCTCCGAGCTGAAAGGACCTTGGACATTCCCAAAAACTGGGGCGCGACAACTACCATGCAATTTTTAGCCTAGCTTCACTAGGAGTGACTCTAGAAGGTCCGGGAATGATTCGAAGGGGCCAAGAATGACCCGAAAGGCCCAAAAAGGGTAGGAACCCTTACAATAGGGTCCTAGAGGTAATGGACTTGAAAAAGGATGACAAGATGTGTTGGAAGGGTTGACAAGGCCATTAGGGGCAAAACGGTCAACTGGATCGGAAAACTACTGGGATGGACTCGAAATGTCTTGGAAGAAGACTCAAGATTTGGGAACATTATTTAAAATGTCCCAGGAGGTTACCGGTTTAATATCTAGAGTCAATGTGGCTGGAAAAAGGCGACCGGCCCACTAGGGGCAAAACGGTCATTTTGCATCGAGTTTACCGGAATTGATTCGGAATGATCCAAAAAGATAAAGAAAGCTCAAGAATACTATATAAAGCATTCTCAGGAGGTTACTAGTTTGATACCTAGAGCCGGTACGGTCCTCGGGGCGTTCGGATGCCTAGGGGCAAAATGGTCATCTTAACTGAAAAGTCTCAGAATTCGCCCAAAACTGACTAGAAGGCACCTAAACATGCCGGATTGCTTTTAAGACAATCTTGAAATGATGGACTTACCGTTCTGAGGACTTAGGTGTGCTCTCGAGAAACATGCCGAAAATGGCCCTAGGGGCAGTTTGGTCATTTTTCACTAAAGTGGACTAGCAGGCACTGGTGTTGACCTGGGTTTTGAGTGTTTCCGCCACTCTAATGGCAGTCCTGTGATATATAGGTTTGTTGACAATTCCTTATATCAACCTGTTTGCGAGTATTTTCGCTACTCTGATAGTTGCGAAGTTTGCGAGTACTTCCGCTACTCTGACGGTTCGCGATCATTTGCGAGACTACCTAATCTCGGAAAGCTACTAAAGGGACTTAGCGCCTGAGAAGTCAACTTTCTCAGAAGGAGTGCCAAACCGGACATTTCTGTATTAGCGAGCTAGCAGGCTCCAAAGGTGGACCGTTCTACCATCTTGGGGACATAGGGTCTCATCCCGGTCAACGGGTTTGAAGGGACTTACCATTCTTAAGAAACTTTCTTTGAAAAACGTGCCGGACAGCATAGACTTACACTCTCAAGGAATCAACTTTCTCGAGAGAGGGATTGAAATTAGAATTGGAAAATGGGACTTACCGCCTTCAAAAAGACGTGCCTATTGGAATTGGAAAGGGGACTTACCGACTTCAGAAAGACGCGCCTATGAGAATAGGAAAGGGGACTTACCGTCTTTGGAAAGACGTTCCTACGGGATCGGACCGAACAACACCCACAAGGGCATTTTGGTTATTTTGCCTCTATTTGGGCCTGGTGTGCCTGTAAAGCAATGGATAGACTAGATTAGGACTAGAATTCTAGAATATGTCTATATTGACTTGAAATCAAGTCTGGACGGACTATAGACTGTTGAGCGGTAAAAAAAGGGGTGCTTACACTTGGATTGAGATTTCTGGAGATCGGAATGCTGGGTATTTGCTTGATTGTCGAATTTTGCTTTTGTTGGGCATAATAGGATTCTTGTTGATACAACTTCTAAGGGGTTGTGCTTTTTTTAAGTTGAGCATTTTGAGTTTATTTCTAGAGGGGGTGAGGTCTCTTTTGAAATGTTTAAGGGATCTGGAGGGTTGAACATCTTCGATGGGTTCTTTATTTTAAATGGATTGACTAGTTTGAAATTGAATGGGAGGTGTAGGGTGGGTCATTACCCTAATTTTAATGATTTGAGAAGGTTAAATTAGGCTTTCCAACGATGATTGGAGAGGTTGAGGGTGGGACGTTACTCGAATCTTCATTATTTGAAAAAGGTCGGATTAAACTATTTAATGTTTTCACAGGAAGTTAGAACGTATGTTATACTCATGGATGGATACACATATTAGATAAGAATATGAATAAATGAATGTACGGGTTTACACAGGGCTTGAAATGAATGCATGCCATACTTTTGATGAATGCACATGCTTTTGCATAAATGAAATACTTTTTGATGAATGCATAGATTTATACATGAATCGAATTGAAAGCACCTCATACTTTTTGATGAATGCACACACAAGAATGAAATTGAATGCATGTCATATTTTTTTATGAATACACATACATTAATGGAATTGAATGCATTTCATACTTTTTGATGAATGCACTGGTTCTATAGATGGATAAAGATGGATGCATGCCCCAATGTTGCCCCAGGATTCATGTTCAGTTATGAGTATTATATCTCAAGACCAGGCAGTCTTTTGAACTTTTGTTCTTCTCTTGGGATTCCCCTACCAAGTTTTGCCCTTTTCTTGCTAGGATGTGATAGTACTTACACTATTTTCAGAGATTTAACTCATTGATTCTCTCTCTCTCTCTCTCTCTCTCTCTCTCTCTCGTGAAAGAAAAAATTCTCTTGGGTGGGCCTTTTAACTTTTTTTAGGATTTTTTTTTTGGGATTTGGTGACAGCCAATATTGCCTTTCTAGCAAAGTAACAGGTAGGTTCCGTCCTTAGTCCAAAAAGACTTTAAAAGCTACATAAAATGCAGAAAAATCCAAATTTCTTTTGTAAAACCACTGAACTTTTCAAATTATAAGAGCTTTATAAAGATATGATCAATTAACCTAGGGCAAATACAGATTCATAAATATCAAGATGTGGTTTTGCTTGAAAAGAGCAACATCAAATATGTATGAAACCACACAAAATAAGCACAATTGGTCATGAGATGATCAAGACCATATCAGTGACAATGTAGTGGTGTAAGCGTAAACTTCACAGAGACTAATGAGAATATAGACCCTGGGCGTGATCTAAGATGGCGTACCATGTCTAATAGCTTGTAGATTGACACACCTAGAAGTCAAACCTATCTCATCTCATGATCCTTTTCTTTTTTTCTTTGATAGAATTCCAACTCTATCACTCTAATGATGAAAACATTAAAACATAAAGATATGACGGCTTTTACACACATGAGTAGGTAGCCTTTCCCTTGTGTCACATAACAATGGTAGCTACACTCACACTCACTGGTAGCTATTTCCATAAGTGATAGGAGAGAGAATCAACAAAAGGTCAATCTAGGTGTGCGATAATTTACAGATTTTTAATAATGGAAGAACTACTTAAAATAGATTATAAAGGCAGATTCCAGATTCTAAGAAGTCTTGGGAAGTATGTATTAAGATAAATATGAAACACCAAAATGGTAAAGATCATCAAAACCATTGACTCATATTTATGCAAGTGATCATGCACACAAGATTCAATCTCAAACATGCATGCACATCAATTTGTTCATAATTGAATATTTGCCTCAGTGATTGTTCACGTGTTCGAAAAACACTATCAAAAATCTTTTTGGTTTTTCTTCTTTTTTCTTCAAAGATTCAATCAACCTGGGCTAGCCAATATGTGCCAATCTTCCTTTTGAAGGTGTAGTTACTTGTTGCTTCACCAGGACATCCATTGGAAGTCACTCCTTGGACTTTAACGAGCTATGTGATTGATTCTCATATCTCACCCTTTTGTATTTTCCTTTTCTTTGCACTTCATATTCCTCTCTCCCTTCTTTTTGGAGTTAGAGATTGTCTCTACTGAAGGTGGTGCTTGTGCTATCCCAACCTCCAAGTCAGGGTAAAACATTTCAAAGGAAAAATTCCTAAAGAAGAAGGCATCATTCATGAAGTGCCATGAGACAATGATATAAATATGAAAACTTTGGATCCTTTTCATTTAGATGTTGCTATTTTCATGCTCAAATTTGAACCAAAAATTGAAAGTCGGGTT
The DNA here is from genome assembly GCA_033060915.1 of Euryodendron excelsum. Classification (NCBI taxonomy): domain Eukaryota; kingdom Viridiplantae; phylum Streptophyta; class Magnoliopsida; order Ericales; family Pentaphylacaceae; genus Euryodendron; species Euryodendron excelsum. The sequence continues at coordinate 10,959,198 of CM065391.1, read as the reverse complement.
TGAAAGAAATCCCCCTTTTCAGGAATAAACCCCTATCAGACTGGTTTTGGAATCATGTTGGCGTCCTTCACACTCCATTTTTCCGTATCTGTCATCTGATTGCACTAGGATGACTGCAGGAGTTTGAGGTCTTGTAGAATGGTAACATGGTGTCGGGATCATGGCTTTATATGAATTGGGCGGGGTGCTAGAGGGATTCTATTGGTTTGACTGTACTCTTAGACCTGAAAAAAGAAAAATAAAATACAATTAGCATGTAGAGTTGAAGATTTTATGCAACGCATGACCTATGGTGGTCCCTTCTTTGAGGGAATCTAAGCATGATGTTGAGTCCATTTTGGAGGTGGGGTTTTGCCACTGTGTGCAATAGAATACCTCTTCGGCATGGGCCGGTTGATACTTCTTTGTTTAAGTAATCCCACCTCCATGAATGGAGAGAGATTTGAGCCTCTCTTGAGATATAGTCCTATGCATGCCATGAATCCCTAGGGTTGGAGAAACCGTTAGAGGTTTAGGTAGGTTTCATTAGCATGAAATTAGATCATCCCTTTCTCTCTACGATTGATTGAATGCTTGATAATTCAATAACTTGAGTTTTTTGAAACTCTTATCCTGCGATGGATATTAATCTATGAGCCTAATAGTAAATACATGGGCAACATAATGGCAATGAATAGGCAGTTTAGAAGACCCCCTTTTTGTTCTTGCTTCATCTTTTGGTTTTCTTGACCGTTGTAGGCAAGGGATAAGACAAGAGAATGTAAAAAATAAAAATAAAAAAGGAGAAGTTAGTGCATTTAGATTGGAAATTTTTATGTAATGCATGCCCTAGGGGTGCCCCTACTTTGAGAGGGGAACTAAGCATAATGTGTTCGCTCACTTTTGGAGATAGGGGGTTACTCCTGTTATGCAATACTATGCTTGTTCCTGTAGTCATTCATTTGTACACTCATTCTTTCAACATGAATAATAATTTTATTGAGATGAATTTTTTTTGTACATATAATTTTCAAAAGTACATTGAAACAGGGAGAAGGAACATTTTTCTTAGGATTTTCACCCATTCTATTTTTGCATTGAAATCCTAAATTGCTCTTGAGTCTTTGGATTCGTCTTCTTTAATGGAGGTCACTGAGAGACCATGATTTTGGATTGTCCCTTGTCTTTTTGGTAGCCCTATCTCCATGAGCGAAGAGGGATTAGGGCCCCTCTTTATGTGATGACTTCGATGCATGCCATGAGTCCTTAGGGTCACTTGGTACCCATAGGAGTTTTGGTTGGCTTGATTAGCGAAAAGGTCTTTAAGCCATTCTCTGGTGGTTAATCAGATGCATGGAGATGCAATAACTTGAGTTACTTTGGGAACTCTTATGTTGAAATGAATATGGATGCAAGAGCAGTTATGATGCTAAAGATACATGAATAGCATATTAGTAAGAGTCAAGCAGCATATTAGCATGAATTAAACTGAATGAAAGAGAAAATAAAGCGGTCACCCTTTCTTCCTTGGTTTTGAAATTGATGCACGTTTCTTAAATATGACAGAGGTTCGGCTATGCATGGGGTGGTACATGAGCATGAGGCTGGGGGTCTACTAATGCTTCCTAAAAAGCTCGGTTCCCGATGCTCCAAACCTCCGGCATCCACCCTAAAAGGGTGAACTCCATCATTGGTTAGTGATTCGAGCGAGGGAACTATCAAGAGACCGTAGGCTGAGAAACTGACATAGTCAGTCAATATACTGTTCCCCCTTCTATCTAGAAGGCTAGTAACCAGGTAGTTATAAGGAAATGCAAATGCAAGTGAGTGTACCAAGTGTGTGTGCAATTTTGAAAAATGGAGGAAACGGCCCAACAACACACATCCCATTCTGCTCATTCATCACATACATGGTAGTTAATATGAAATAAAATGAAATATGAACAAAGGTCTACCTACAAAAGAAAATGCAAGGAGTTAGTTAATTTTTGCAAAACTCAATGCAAGATAAAATGGAGGATCAATGCAAGAGCATGAATATGAAAAGCAATGCAAGAGTATGAATGTAAGCAATGAATGCAAGTGATGACACTTATTTGAAAACTACTTTGGAAAACAATATTTGTTTTTACAAACTTAAAATTTGGAAAAACCTTTTTTTTTTTTTTTTTTGCGGAACCTTAGAAAAATTTTGAAAAGTGGATAAAACTAGATAAAATAACTAGAGATTCTGGGTGAGTGAGGGGTGAAGAAACATGACAATGGACTAACCCTCTAAGTGTCCCTAGTGGAGTCACCGGCTATCACACCTCAGTTTTTAGACCCCAAAAGATCTTTTTGCTCTGGAAAAAGCACGGTACTCTTTTGTTAGAACTCATCCTTCTAGAAGGACGAGTGTGACCAAGTTTCATTTTGAAATTGATTTGATTTAAGGGCTTTTGAAAAAAGTTTGGATTTGCCACGTAACATAGTTAAAGATGTATTAGGTCACCTAAAACTAAGTGTAATCCAAAAACTAAACTTAGGTTTTTTGAAAAGGTTTTGAAAATGTCCTTCCTAAGAAGGTTTTTTTTTTTGAAAAAGGGTTTTTAACAAACTTTTAAAATATTTAAAGCCCTTTTGAAAACATTACTTTGATTTTGGTCTTCGAAATAGAAATATATGGTCCGGGGGTTGATTACGAGTAAGGAAGATATCTAAGATCACCCTACCCCGCCCTTTCAGTACCTACATGTCTAATCACTCTTAATTCACTCACTTGAATAACGGTTACTATTATCCACTTTAGAATTTTGAAAAAAGGGTCTGGTCATTACTTTTTGGATGAATGATGCATTATGCAAGTTTTAGGAAAGATGTTTGAAAATAAGAGGTTTTAAAGTGTTTTGAAATGGAAGTATTGACTTGATAGGAATTTTTGAGAAGGGAACTTGGGTTGAAATAAAGGTTATGACCGCACCATTTTAGGTCACATATATATCTCATTTGGCGAATCAAGTCATTCGTAGTTCGGGCAAGGGTCTGATAGAAAAGAGATGTATTGAGGCCATTGGAAAGTTTTGAAAACACATTAAGGTCTTTAGAAAGGTGAAGACACTTTGTGGTCTTTGGGAAAAAGAGAACATAAGAGTTTAGAAAAATGCCTTTGAAATAGGACTTGGGATGTTTGAAATGTTTTTGGGATTGAGTTTGAAGATGATTTTAAATGTTTTTGAAATTAATGCATAAGAGTTTTGGAATGTTTTTGAAATAACTCAAGGGAGTTTTGAAAAGGTTTTGGAATAACTCAAGGGAGTTTTAGAAAATGTTTTGAAGTCTGGTTTTGAAAACTTTGGAGGTGGAGTTTGGAGTAGAAATGCTCTTGTGAACTCGTCTACGAAATACTTTTGAAAGTAGTTTTTGAATACCTTATAAAAGACATGTTTAGTGTTTCATCACCATTATGAGTTAGTCATTAAAGAATTAAACTCCTTTTGGGCCATGACTTTTGAAAACATGTTTGAAAAAGGGGTTAGAAACTTCCCTTTGGTTTTTTTAAAACTTTAAGGTTATGGAACCCTTCTTGAATGTCTCACTTACACTTGAATAATCGTAACCATGGAAGAATTAGGGTTGCTTCAAGAATGTGATGTTTGAAAATCATTTTTAAAAAGAGCTTTTGAAAACACTAAGAGCTTTAGAACCCTAACATGGACAACCTTGAAGGTTGTATTTAATGTATCACTTTCCCTTAGAAACCCTAACCATAAAAGGTTGGGGACACTTTTGGGTTGTGAGTTTTTGGAAACTTTTTTCGAAAATAGTTTTTGAAAATGTTAAGTGTCTAGCTATTTTAGTCGGGACAAGTTTAAGAGAACTTTTTGGAAACATTTTTGACGATAAAGTATGGAAGTATTTGAAAAGATTTTGGAGTTGATTTTGAAATCTCAATAGAGTGGGAGGTTTTTGAAAATATGTTATGACAATAGTTTTGAAATTGAAAGATCACTTGAAAATGCATCTTTGAATTGGAACCTTGAAGCTTACTAACCTTGGTTGGGATGATCTAAGTTTAACTAACTATGGTTAGGTTAACCTAAGGTTAAGGTGACCTAGAGTTAACTAACTTGGGTTAGGTTAGTCTTGGTTAAGGTGACTTAGGGTTAACTAACTTAGATTACATTAACCTAGGGTTAAGGTGACCTAGGATTAATTAACTTGGGTTAAGTTAACCTAAAGTTGGACAACAAGGGTCAAGTTAACCTAGGGGTGGAAGGTGGTTTTGAATTAGGGTTTGGATTTAGTGGTTTTGAAAAGATGGTTTTGAACTAGGGTTTAGACATAGTGGTTTTGAAAAGGTGGTTTTATGCATGAAACTTGAAAGTGTATTTTGAAAAACCATTTTATGAAAACCACTCAAGTGAGTGTTGGGTTCATATGGTTGGTATTTCAAAACCACTCAAGAGAGGATTGCCTGGGAACCATTTCAACCACTAACTCAAGAGAGTGAAACTTGTGACAATCCATATTGAATAGATAGTTTTGAAGACTTCTTTGATTGGTAAATTAAAGAGAATGAACCTTTGAAAACTATTTTTGGAAAGATGGCTTTTGAAAACCACTTTTGAGATTTTGAAAACCACTCTAAAGAATATGGGTTCATATGGTTGATTGAAGAAAATCACTCCGAAGAGGACTTCAAAGGACCATTCCAACCACAATATTCAAGAGAGCAAAACTTCTAAAAATAAAGATGAAAATGGTAGTTTAGGGAAATCATTTCTATTCAAAATAAAGAGAATGAAATTTGAGAACTCTTCTTGAAGAAGGTTGTTTTGAAAACCACTTTTGGGGTGTAGAAAACCAATCTAGTGAGGTAGGATTCCTATGGTCAATAAATAAGGAGACCACCTAATGGAGGGTTCCATGAGGACAATTTCAACCACAAAACTTAAGAGAGTAAAACTTGAGAAAATCAAAAGAACACAAGGTTTGAAAACCATTTTAATGGAACTTGAAGATTGTAAAATGAGATGATGCAAAATGAAGTCAAGGGACAAAAAGCGGGGTTCTCCAGGATATGAAAATTGACATAGGCTTCAAGGAACACATTCTTAGAACCCTTTTTAGAAAAACACTTGAATATGAAATTTGAAAAAGACATAGAAACGAGATAGTGAGGGTTTTGAAAAATGATGATGAACATGAAAATGGAGCCAAGCATGCAATACATGAACATGGTAACCATATGCAAGGGGGGGGGGGGGGGTGTCATGAAATCATATAAAGCTAATAGGCCACACCAAATTGCAAGGTGCTCCAAGGTCATATCATCTTAAAGTAGGTTAGTGAGAGATCCCCCTACACGGTGGCTCTCACATGCTTTCCTCTAGGTATGAACTAAGAGGTCACTTGTTTCAAGCATGTAAGAAAGGGAGGTAAAAGATGGGAGTTTAAAATAGAGAATAACCAAAATAGGCTTGGAGGGAGAACAGAAGAGTGGGAATGGCAAAATATAAAAGAGAACACTACCTTTATATTCAAAACACTTTTAAGCTTCCATGGATGACTTATCTTAAACTTGAATGGCCTTAGAGAGGCTTGAAAGGGCTGGAAATGGTTCTTCTAAGGCATTGGAAGCCTTGTAGGTTGAGTGTATGGGCTACAGGGAGGCTGAATCTCACTGAGGTGTTTGGAAGGTGATGTGCATATGGAATTTTAGAGTTCAGAGGCGATTTTGCCCTGACGCATGTGGTATATGTGCCAGTACTGTTCCACTATTTGAATGCTACGTGACACATTCTGTACTGACTCAATCTTAGAGAGCAAGCAAAGTTTTGATCTATCTGATCACAAACTGGGTGCATGTAGCATACGCTTTGTCATTGGGAATTTTCGTTTAAGCTTTGCCTCGATAATTGTTTAATTCGGAAAGGATTAGGGGAAATTGGTTACATACATGATGTTCCCCTACTATTTCTTAAGGACTGAAAATTTTTGGGGAGCTTGAAAGGTGGTCAGAAGAGTAAGATACTATATCGAGAAGTGGGTATGTAAACACACTTTTGCAGAGCGTTTGTGATATGCTTTGTGGATGTTCAAAAGTAGTAGTTTTTGGGCCACGTGATCGGCGCCTTCAGGAAGTGATCTCTCCGATCGAACCGTCCCAATGGAAAGTACTCTAGAAATATTTTTGGAAATTTTCTAATTTACGCATTTCTCAAATCGTTTGACAGTGTGTTATAATCAGGGAATTAGAAGAAAAGACAACCCTAGAGAAGCGTCTGTGAGATGCTCTAAGGGTATCGAAAGTGGCAATTTTTGAGCCATATGATTTTGGGCTTTAGGAAGTGGTCTATTCAATCAAGCCGTACCGATGGAAAGACCGATGGACTGGCTTTTGGGAATTCTCTGATTCATGTAATTCGCAAGTCATTTAACGGTGCATTATAATCTGGGAATCGGGAGGAAAAGACAACCTTAGCAGAGCATCTGTGAGATGCTCCAGGGGAGTTTTGTCGACTTAGAAGTGTTTAGAGTTACGAGACTCACCTTGGATTGAACAGGGGCGTGTGATAAGATCTTTCGATTTGGTACCTAGAGTCGGTGTGGTTTCAGAGTGCGCTTGGGCTGCCAGGGATAAAACTGTTATTTTGAAAGGGTCAGGTTGGATTGGAGTGGCATATTAAGCGTGCCGGACTATTTGGAGATGGTCCTGGAAGTTGTATTCACTGTTTGGTGGAATTTATAATATGCTGGGGTGCCTAGGTGCAAAGTAGTCATTTTGACCGAAGTTGACCGGAACCGGATCAAAATTGGTCGTGATGGCACATTAAGTATGCCTACTTGTCTAAAGACATTTTGGGAGGGTGGACTTATCATCTTGAGGGATTTTGAACTTTCTCAAAGACGTGCCTAGAGTGGGGTCCCACATAGGTGATTAGGCCTCGATTGGGCCCAATGGGCCTAAGAGGCAATTGGAAGACTGTATTAGATTTAAATTGAATGGACTTACCATCTTAAGGAAGATGTGCCGAATTGGATCAAATTGGACGATGCCTAGGGGGTCTTGGTTATTGGGCTTTTGGTAGGCCTAGAGGGCCCGAAAAGCTATTGATTCTATTAGACAGAGGTTTGAAGGTTGGCTTAGGCGTCGATTGTCTAGTGGGGTTTTAAAATGGAGTTTTGTCAGGCCAGAGATTACCAAGAGGGCAAAAATGGGGTGCTTATAGTTGCCCCTCTTTTTTTGTATTTGCTTGTTAAAGGTAGAAAAAGAAAATGAAGGAGTCTATGTTGACCGCGAGGTGATCGGAGGGACCGGAATTGTAGTATTTTGAAATATAGGGTTTGAGTTTTAAAGTTTTAAGGTCGAAAAGTGTTTTGGGCGTAGGAGAAAACTTAAAAGCAAATCTATTTTCGACGGAGAAAGCTCAGAAACCTAATTTGCTTTTTTCGGAGGAAGTTCAGAAATCCAATCTACTTTTTAGGAGGAAGCTCGGAACCCAATTTGCTTTCTTGGAGGAAGTTTGAAACCCAATTTGCTTTTTTCAAGGAAGCTCATAAACCCAATATAATTTTGATGGAAAAAGCTCAGAAACCCAATCTAGTTTTTTCAAAGGAAGCTAGGAAACCCAATCTGCTTTTTTCGGAGGAAGCTCGAAAACCCAATCTGCTTTTGATGGAGAAAGCTTGGAAACCCAATATGCTTTTGACGGAGAAAGCTCGAAAACCCAATTTGCTTTTTTCGGAGGAAGCTCAAAAACCCAATTTGTTTTTTTTGGAAGAAGCCCGAAAACCCAATTTTCTTTTTCGGAGGAAGCTCAAAAGCCCAATCTGCTTTTTGAATGAAGCTCAAAAACCCAATCTACTTTTTTCAAAGGAAGCTTGGAAACCCAATCTGCGTTTTATGGAGAAAGTTCAAAAACCCAATCTACTTTCTATAGAGAAAGCTCTGAAACCCAATATGCTTTTTCGAAGGATTCTTGAATAACCAATTTACTTTTTCGGACGAAGCTCAGAAACTCAAAAAATTTGGAAAGCTAGGCTTTTTGAGGTGAAAGCTAGAAAACCCAAGATTTTTGGAAAATGGAGCTTTTGAAGGAAAAAGCTCAAAAAACCCAAGAAGATATTTTTAAAATAGAACTTTTGAAGAACAAAGCTTGGGAAACCCTAAAATTTTCAAAAGCTAGGCGTTTTTAAGCAAAAGCTAGAAAACCCGAAATTTGAAAAGTCAAGCTTTTTTAGAAGAAAGCTCGAAAACCTGAGATTTTTGAAAAATATAGTTTTTGAAGGAAAAAGCTTGAGAAACCCAAGAAATGTTTTTGAGATTAAACTTTTGAAGGAAAAAGCTTTGGAAAACTAGTGAAATGATTTTGAAATGAAACGTTTTTGATGGAAAATGTTTAGAGAACCTAGAGACTGATTAAAATGGAAACTTTTTGAAGGACAAAGTTTAGAAAACCTCGAGAATGATTAGAATGGAAACTTTTTGAAGGACAAAATTTAAAAAACCTAGAGATAAATGTTACGTTGAAACTTTTTGAAGGAAAAAGCTTTGGAAAACTAGTTAAATGATTAGAATGGAAACTTTTTTAAGGAAAAAATTAGAAAACCTAGAGATTGATTTTGAGTTGAAACTTTTTGAAGGAAAAAGTTTGAAAAACCTAGAATTTGACTAGAATTGAATCATTTTTGAAGGAAAAAGATTAGAAAACCTCAAAACTGATTTGACTTAAAACTTGTTTTGTTGAAGGCACAATGTTTAGAGAATGTAATTTGACTCGAAATTTTAATTCTTGTAGACAAAATGTTTAGAAAATTCATTTTGACTCGAAACTTGAACTGACAAAGACAAAATATATAGAAAATTCATTTTGACTTGAAACTTAAACTATCAAAGACAAAATGTATAGAAAATTCATTTAGACTCAAAACTTTTGATTTTTTTAAGCAAAACGTTTAGGAAATTCATTTTGACTTGAAACTTGAAACTTTTTAAAGGAAAATTTAAAAAAAAAATTTATTTGACTTCGAAAGTTGATTTTGAATTTGAAAGAAATCAAGAGTTTTGATCTTTTTAATTTGAAACCTTTTTGTAGAAAATGTTTTGAAAGTTGTTGAAGTTGAAAATGATTTGAAATTTGAATGAAAGATAGAGCTTTTATCTTTTGGAATGAATGTTGAAACTAGAGTTGAAACTTTTTTGGTAGGAAAACTCTTTGAAAATTTTTGAACTTTAAAATGATTTTGACACTTGAAAGAAAGCAACAGCTTTCGCTTTTTGAAATATTTTGATTTCATTTGGTAAGAATTATACCTTTACTTTGGAGGGATCTGCTTACAATTCTTTTGTCTTGAGCATTGGAGGAGGAGATGTTTGTGGCTTATTGGATTGAGATTTCTGGAGATCGGAATGCTCAATGTTTGCTTGACTGTCGAAATTGGCTTTTGCTGGGCATAATAGGATTTTTGTTGACGCAGCTTCTGAGAGGTTGCGCATTTCTGAAGTTGAGCATCTTGAGTTTATTTCTAGAAGGGGTGAGGTCATTGCCCCAATTTTAATGATTTTGAGAAGGTTGAATGAGGTTTGCCAAAGTTAATTGGGAAGGTCAAGGGTGTGACGTTGCCCCAATCTTCATTGTTTAAAAAAGGTCAGATTAAGCTGTTTAAAGTTGTCATAGGAAGTTAGAACGATGCATGTTATACCGATGGATGGATACATAGATTAGATAGGAATATTAATAAATGAATGTACAGGTTTACACAACGATTGAAATGAATGCATGTTATACTTTTGATGAATGCACATGCGTATGCATGAATAGAATTTAATGCATGTCATATTTTTTTATGAATGCACAGGTTTATGTATGAATAGAATTGAATGCACCTCATACTTTTTTATGAATGCACACACAAGAATGGAATTGAATGCACCTCATACTTTTTTATGAATGCACTTTTAGGAATGGAATTGAATGCATGTCACAGTTTTTGATGAATGCATAAGTTCTATACGTGGATGAAAATGGATGGATGCCCTGAGGTTGCCCCAGGATTCATGTTCAGTTATGAGCATTATATCTCAAGATCAAGTAGTCTTTTGAAGTTTTGTTCTTCTCTTGCGATCCCCTTTCAGGTTTTGCCCTTTTCTTGCTAGGATGCGATAGTACATGTACCATTTTTAGAGGTTTAACCCATTGATTCTCTCTCTCTCTCTCTCTCTCTCTCTCTCTCTCTCTCTCTCTCTCTCTCTCTTATCTTGTGAAAGGAAAAACTATCTTGTGGCTGGGCCTCTCAGCTTTTTATAGGAATTTCTTTTGAGATTTGGTGACGGCCAACATCGACTTTTTGGCAAAGCAACAGGTAGCTTCCATCCTTAGTCCGAGAAGACTTTAAAAGCTACATAAAAGTATAGAAAAGCCTATAAATAGTTTTTATAAAATTATAGCAGCCCTATAAAGACATGATCAATCAATGTAGGATAAATACAGATTTATAAATATCAAGATGCGGCTTAGCTTGAAAAACTCAACATCAAATATGCATGAAACCACACAAAATAAGCATAATTGGTCATGAGATGATCAACACCATATCAGTGACAATGTAGTGGTGTAAGCATGAACCTCATAGAGACTAATGAGAATATAGACCCTTAGCGTGATCTAGGATGTCGTACCATGTCTAACAGCTTGCACATTGACACACCTAGAAATCAAACTTGTCTCATCTCATGTTCCTTTTTTTTTTCTTTGATGGAATTCCAACCCTATGGTAAAGATCGTCAAAACTATTGACTTATATTTATGCAAATGATCATGCACACAAGATTCAATCTTAAATAAACAGGCACATCAATTTGTTCATAATTGAATATTTGCCCTAGTGATTGTTCACGTGTCGAAGAAACACTATCAAAAATCTTTTTGGTTTTTCTTTTTTTTTTTTCAAAGATTCAACTTGGGCTTGTCAATGTGTGTTAATCTTCCTTTTGAAGGTGTAGCTACTTGCTGTTTTGCCATGACATCCTTTGGAGGTCACTCCTTAGACTTTAACGAGCTACGTGATTGATTCTCATATCTCACCCCATTGTATTTCTCTTTTCTTTGCACTTCCTATTCCCCTCTCCCCTCTTTTCAGAGTTAGAGATTATCTCTACTGAAGGTGGTGCTTGTGCTATCCCATCCTCCATGTCAGGGTAAAACATTTTGAAGGAAAAATTCCTAGAGAAGAAGACGTCATTCATGAAGTGCCATGAGACAATGATACAAATATGAAAACTTTGGATCCTTTTCATTTAGATGATGTTATTTTCATGGTTAAATTCGAACTAAAAATTGAAAGACGGATTTGAAAAAAATCACCCTTTTTCAAATCAAACCCCTCAAACTGGGTTTGGAATCACGCTGGCATCGTCACCCTCCATTTTTCCATATGTGTCATCTGATTGCACTAGGATGGCTTCAGGAGTTTGAGGTCTGGTAGAATGGCAACATGGTGTTGGGATCATGGCTTTTCATGAATTATAAATTGGGTGGGGTACTAGAGGAATTCTATCTATTTGATTATGCTCTTGGACTTGGGAAAAGAAAAATAAAATACAGTTAGCATATAGAGTTGAAGATTTTATGCAATGTATGTCCTATGAAGGTCCCTTCTTTGAGGGAATCTAGGCATGATGTTGAGTCCATTTTGGAGGTGGGCCCCTATGTGCAATACAATACCTCTTCGGCATGGGCCGGTTGATACTTCTTTGTTTAGGCAATCCCGCCTTCATGGATGGAGAGAGATTTGGGCCTCTCTTGAGATATGGTCCTATACATGCCATCAATCCTTAGGGTTGGAGAAACCCTTAGGGGTTTAGGTAGGTTTGATTAGCATGAGATTGGATCATCACTTTCTCTCTATGGTTGATTGAATGCATGAGAATGCAATAAGTTGAGTTTCTTAAAACTCTTATCTTGGGATGGATATTAATGCATGAGTCTAATAGTAAATACATGAGCAACATAATGGCAATGAATAGGCAATTTAGAAGACCACCTTTTTTCTTGCTTCATCTTTTGGTTTTCTTGATTGTTGTAGGCAAGGCAGAAGACAAGAGAACGTAAACAGAAAAATGAAAAAGGAGAAATTAGAGCCTTTAGATTGAAAATTTTTATATAACGCATGCTCCAGGGGCTCCCCTACTTTGAGACCGGGACTAAGCTTGATGTGCTTGCTCACTTTTAAAGATAGGGGGTTGCCCCTGTTATGCAATACTATACCTTTTCCTGTAGTCATTCATTTGTACACTCATTCTTTCAACATGAATAATAATTTTATTAAGATGAATTTCCTTTGTACATATAATTTTCAAAAGTACATTGAAAAGGGAAGAGGAAATATTTTCCTTAGGACTTTCACCCATTCTATTTTTAAATTTGATATCCCAAACTACTCTCGAGTCTTCTAATTCGCCTTCTTTAATGGAGATCAGTGAGAGACCTTGATTTCAAATTATCCCTTTACTTCTTGGCAGCTCTATCTCCGTGAGTGAAGAGGGATTAAGGTCCCTCTTTATGATATGACTTTGATGCATGCCATGAGTCCTTAAAATCATTTGGTACCCTTAGGAGTGTTGGTTGGCTTGATTTGAGTGAGAAGTTCTTTGGGCCATTCTCTAGGGGTTAATCAGATGTATGGAGATGCGATGACTTGAGTTACTTTGGGAACTCTTATCTTGAAATGAATACAAATGCATGAGTAGTTATGATGCTAAAGATACATGAATAGCATAATGATAAGAATCAAGTAGCATATTAGCATGAATTAAATAGAATGTAAGGGAAAGTAATACGGCCGCCTTTTCCTCCTTAATTTTGAAATTGATTTATGTGTCTTAAATCCGACAGAGGTTCGGCTATGCATGGGATGCTATATAAGCATGAGGTTGGGGGTCTACTAATGCTTTTTAAAAAGCTCGATTTTCGAACCTTCAAACAGCCGGTGTCCACCCCTGAAAGGATGAACTCCATCTTTGGTTGGTGGTTTGAGCAAGGGAATTATCAAGAGACCGTTGATTGAGAAACTGACACAGCATCCGCTCATGGTTAATATACTGATCCCCCTTCTATTTAGAAGGGTAGTAACCAAGTAATTATGCAGAAATGCAAATGCAAGTGAGCGCACTAAGTGTGTGTAAAATTTTCAAAAATGGAGGAAATGACCCAACAACACACATCTCATTCTGCTCATTCATCACATACATGGCAGTTAATATGGAATAGAATGAAATGTGAATAAAGTTCCACCTGTAAGAGAAAATTCAAGGAGTTAGTAACTTTTTGAAAAACTTAATGCAAAATAAATGGATGATCAATACAAGAGTATGAATGAAAGCAATGAATGCAAGTGATGACACTTATTTGAAAATCATTTTGGAAAATAATCTTTGTTCTTACAAACTTAAAATTTTGAAAAACCTTTTTTTTTTTTTTTTGGGGACTTTAGAAAAATTTTAAAAAGTTGATAAAATTAGACAAATTAACTGGAGATTCTGGGTGAATGAGGGGTGAAGAAACATGACAATGGCCTAACCCTCTAAGTGTCCCTAGTGGAGTCACTAGCTATCGTGCCTCGATTTTTGGACCTCAAAAGTCCTTTTAGCTTAGGAAAAAGCAAAGTACTCTCTCATTAGAACTCATCCTCCTAGAAGGACGAGTGTGACCAATTTATTATTTTGAAATTGATTTGATTTAAGGGCTTTTGAAAAAAGTTTGGAGCCACCACCTAACATAGTTAAAGATATGTTCGGTCACCTAAAACTAAGTGTAATCCAAAGACTAAACATAGGTTTTTCGAAAAGGATTTAAAAATGTCATTCTTAAAAGGATTTTTTGGAAAATGGGTTTTAGTAACCTTTTAAAATGTTTTTCAGGCCCTTTTAAAAATAAGACTCCAATTTTGGTCTTCGAAATAGAAATTTATAGTATGAAGGTTGGTTATGTGTGAGGAAGATATCCTAAGATCATCATCCTACCCTGCCCTTTTGGTACCTACATGTCTAATCACCCTTAATTCAATCACTTGAATAAGTGGTTACTATTATCCACATAATATCTACTTTAGAATTTTGAAAATAGGGTTTGGTCATCACTTTTTGAATAAATGATCCATGATGCAAGTTTTAGGAAAGATGTTTGAAAATAAAAGGTTTTAAAGTGTTTTGAAATGGAAGTCTTGACTTGATAGAAATTTTTGAGAAAGGAACTTGGGTTGAAATAAAGGTTATGATTGCACCATTTTAGGTTGCCTACGTATCTCGTTTGGCGAGAATCAGGTCATTCGTAGTTCAGGCAAGTGCCCGATAGAAAAGAGGTGCATTAAGGCCATTGGAAAGTTTTGAAGACAATTTGAGATCTTTGAAAAGGTTTGATGACACTTTGCAGTCTTTGAAAAAGAGAGAACATGAGAGTTTAGAAAAATGCCTTTGAAATAGGACTTCAGATGTTTGAAATGTTTTTAGGATTGAGTTTGAAGATGATTTTGAATGTTTTTTAAATTTACTCATGGGAGTTTTGGAATATTTTTGAAACAACTCACGAGAGTTTTGCAAAGGTTTTGGAATAACTCAAGGGAGTTTTAGAAAATGTTTTGAAGTCTCATTTTGAAAACATTGGAGGTGCAGTTTGGATTAGAAATGCTCCAGTGAACTCGTCTACGAAAAGCTTTTGAAAGTAGTTTTTGAATACCTTATGAAAGGCATGCTTAGTGTTTCATCACCATTACGAGATTAGTCATTGAAGAACTAAACTCCTTTTCGGTTATGAGTTTTGAAAACGTGTTTGGAAAAGGGCTAGAAACTTGCTTTTGGTTTTTTAAAACATTAGGGTTATAGAACTCTTCATATTTTGACCAGATGGTCTCAGAATTGATCTAGAATCGAATGAAAGGAATTTGAACATGCCAGATTATCCTTGGGACAATCTTGGAAAGGTGGACTTATCATTCTGAAGACTTAGGTATTTTCTTGAGAAGCGTGCCAAAAAGGCCCAAGGGCCAGTTTGGTCATTTTTCACTAGAGCGGGCTAGCAAGCACTGGTGTTGACCTGGGTTTTGAGTGTTTCTGTCACTCTAACAGTATATGATAAGTTAGTTTCCAAAGGTATCCCGTCCCTTGGTTAACATGTCACGACCAAGAGGCGTGTTGGTTTTGTTGGCAATTCCCAATGTCGACCTGTTTATAAGTGTTTTTGCCACTCTAAAGGTTGCAAAGTTTGCTAGTGTTTCCGCCACTTTGATGGTGTGCATTCACTCTAGAGACTACCTGATCTCGGGAAGCTGCTGGATGGACTTATTATCTAAGGAATCATTTTTTCGAAAGACGTGCTAAATAATGGACATTCTATATTGGCAGGCTAGCAGGTGCCAAAAGTAAACCGTTCTACCATCTTGAGGACTTGGGTTCTATCTCGATCAATAGGTTTGAAGGAACTTACCGTTTCGAGGAGTTTTCTCGAAGAACATACCAAACTGGATGGACTTATCGCCTAAAGGATCAACTTTCTCAAAAGGCGTGCTGAATTGAATTTGATTGGTCTGGATTGGAATTGAAATTGGAATTGAGGTTGAAATATACCATCTCTAGGAAGACGTTCCAACTGGAAACGGATGGAGCAATGTCCAAAGGGCATTTTGGTTATTTTTGCCTCTATTGGGCTCGACGAGCCCGTAGGGCGATTGATTGACTGGATTAAGTCTAGAAAACTGGTGTGAGCCTGAATGTATTTTTGTTGGTTTAAATGTGAGTCCGATCGAATTAGAGATTGCCGAGCGGGCAACAATGGGGTGCTTACACTTCTACAGTAGCCCTAACGAGGCCACTCTCTCCTCATCAGCAGCACTAGTCCTCTGCTCGTCCAAAACAGATCTCATCATTGTCAGCTTAGTCATCGCCTCCTACGTAGATCATTGTCTCTCCCATCAGCCATCCTGAAGACATACCAAAAAGAAAGAGATACGGTAAAGTTTCAAAGACAAGTACGAGGTACGCATAAAAAAAAAAAAGAAGGAAATAAAGAAAAAAATTTCGAGTCAAAATGAATTTTCTATACATTTTTGTCTTCAAAGAGTTCAAGTTTTTAGTCAAAATAAATTTTCTAAACATTTTGTCTTCAAAAGTTCAAGTTCCAAGTCTAAACGAATTTTCTATACGTTTTGTCACAATTTCAAGTCAAAATGAATTTTCTACATGTTTTGCTTGACAAAATGAATTTCCTATACGTTTTGCTCAAGTTTTAAATCAAAATGGTTTCTAAACTTTACCCTTCAAAAGACTATTTTCAAAATCAATGCCTCAGGTTTCTAAACGTTTTCCTTCAAAAGTTTATTTTCAAAATCAATTCCTATGGTTACTTAACCTTTTCTTCCAAAAGTTATTTCAAAATCAAGATCTAAAGTTAGTTTCAAAATCAAATTTCAAAAGTTTTATTCAAAATTTATTTCAAAGATTTTCTAAGCCTTACCTTCGAAAGGTCTCTATTCCAATCAAGTTTCAACGTTTTTCAAACGTTTTCCTTCAAAACATTTTATCAATTTCAAAGTTTTCTAGACTTTTTCTTTCGAAAAGTCTTATTCAAAATCCCATCCATAAGTTTTTCAAAAATTGTTTTATTCAAAATCAATTTTCAAAGTTTTCTAAGTTTTTTTCTTCAAAAAGTCTTATTCACAGTCCAATTCAAATATTTTCCAACCCTTCTAAAAGTTCTATTCAAAATCTAATTCCATGGTTCGCTAAACTTTTCCTTCAAAAGTTTTCATTCAATCCGAGATTTTCTAAATTTTTCCTTCAAAAAGTTGTATTCAAGTTCTAAAGTTTCTTAAACTTCTTCCTTCAAAAAGTCCATTTCAAAATCAATTTTCAAAGGTTTCCAAACTTTTCCTTCAAAAGTTTTTAATTTCTGAGTTTCTTTAAACTTTTCCCTCAAAAGGTTTTTATTCAATTCAATTCAAGGTTTTCTAAACTTTTTTCTCCAAAAACTTCTTATTCGAAATCAGTTCTCATAGGTTTCCTAAAGTTTTCCTTCAAAAAGATTTATTCAAAACTTACTTCCAAGGCTTTTTAAGCTTTTTCCTCAAAAGTTCTATTCAAAATGAATTCTCCAAAGTTTTCTAAAACTTTTCCTTCAAAAGTTTTATCAAATTTTAGTTTTTCTAAACTCATCTTTCAAAACGTTTTATTCAAATTCTACAGTTTTCTAAACTTCAAAAGTTCTATTCGACTTCCAAATCAAGGTGTTCTAAACTCCTAGTCAAACTCCATTTCAAGCGTTTCTAAAATTTTCCTTTAAAAGTTTTTGTCAACTTTTAGGTTTTCTCAAAAGGGTTATCCACAAAATCATTTCAAGATTTTCTAAACTTCTCCTTCAAAAAATTTTAATTCCAAATCCTATCCGAGTTTTTTGAGATTTTCTCTATCAAAAAGACTGCACTCTCAAAGGTTTTATCTTATTTCTTCAAAAAGATTCTATTTCAAAATTTTTTAACTCTTTCTTCATTTCAAAAAATTTCAGCCAAAGTTTCTCGGGGTTTTCTTTGCCAACAAGGCCCCACTCTCAAAGGTTTTTATCTATTTTTCCTTCATAAAGATTTCATTTAAAAAAATTTCAACTCTTTCTTCATTCTGAAAAATTTCACCCAAGTTCCTCGGGGTCGTATCTGCCAAAAAGTTCACACTCTCAAAGATTTCATCTTTTTTTCCCTTCAAAGAGATTTTATTTCAAAAATACGTTCTAGGTTTTCCTAACTTTTTCCTTTAAAAAGTTTGATTTCAAAAATACCTTTCTAGGATTTTTTAACTTCTTCCTTCAAAATGTTTCATTTCAAAATCATTTTTCTAGTTTTCTAAAACCCTTTTCTTCAAAAAGTTTAAGCTTAAAAGCATTTCTCGGGTTTCCTGAGCTTTATCCTTCAATAGCCCCATTTTAAAAACTGTTCCAAAGGTTTTTAAACTTTCTTCCTTAAAAAGTTTCATGAGTTTCCTGGGTTTTTTCCTTCAAAAGCCCTTGTTTTCAAATTTTTAGGGCTTTCACATCTTTCACTTCAAAAAGCCTATTTTCAAAATTCTAGATTTATAAACTTTTCCTCAAAAGTTTCATTTCAAGTTTTAAAGGTTTTTCAAACCCTTCCAATTCAAATCCAAATCAATTTCAAACTCATTCCAAACAATCAACTTCAAATTCAAAATCATTTCAAAATTAAGATTTCAAAATTCCTGATTTCAAAAATCCAAACAATCCAATTTTCAAACTTAAAATTCAAAATTTCAACTACTCCAATCCCTCCGATTACCTCGTGGTCAACATAGGATCTTTACTCTATCATTTTCTATCTTTGGTAAACAAAGACAGAAAAAAGATGGGCAACTAAGCTGTAAGCACCCCATTTTTTTACCCACTCGACAATCTCCGGCCTAACTAGACACACATTTAAACCGACATAGACACATTTAAGCCCAAACCAGCTTTCCAAACTTAATCCCGTCAATCAACTGCTTCGCGGGCTCGCCAGCCCCAATAGGAGTGAAATGACCAAAATGCCCTTGGAGCATTATTCAGTTCAATTCCAATTGGCACATCTTCTTAAAGACAGTAAGTCCTTATTTCAACCTCAATTTCAATTCCAGTTCTAGTTCAAACCTATCAAATTCAATCCAGCATGTTTAATGAGAAAACTCGTCGAAACGGTAAGTCCCTTCAAACCTGTTGACCAGGACGGAACTTAAGTCCCTGAGATGATATAGCGATTCACTTCTGGCACCTGCTAGCCCGCCAACGTAGAATGTCCGCTATCTGACACGTCGATCGGGAATGTACCTAGGGCCGTGAGACAATAAGACCATTTAGTAGCTTCCCGAGATCAGATAGTCTCTGGAATGAATGTGCATCGTGAAAGTGATGGAAACATTCACAAATATCGCAACCGTTAGAGTAGCAAAAGCACTCACAAATAGGTCAACATTAGGAATTGCTAGCAAACCCCCTATGTCAATGGACTAAACACACCTCTTGATTGTGACACGTTTATCGAAGGACGTGATACCTTTGGAAACTAACTCATCACACACTATCAAAGTGATGAAAACACTCAAAATCTCGGTCAACACTAGTGCCTGCTAGCACACTCTAGTGAAAAATGACCAAATTACCCTTTGGGCCCCAGCAGCACGCTTCTCAAAAAAGTACCTAAGTCCTTAGAGCAGTAAGTCCACCTTTTCAAAATTGTCCCAAAGAAAATGACCATTTTGCCCTTGAGTAACTGGTTACCTCCAGGAACCACTCTGGCTTTGTGTATCGAACCAGTTTACCTTCTAGGGACAATTCTAATAGTGTTCTCAACATTCTAGTACCTTTTCAAACCATTCCGAGTCCATTTCGACAAACCTAGTGCGAAATGATAGTTTTGCCCCTAGTGGGCTTGTTGCCTCTTTCAACTATACCGGCTCTGGATATCAAATTAAAAATCCTTTGGAGCACTCTTGATAGTATTTCTAACCTTCAAATCCTATCCTAGTCAATCTCAAACCAGTTTTGGTATTTCACTGTTCAAATAACCATTTTGTCCCTAGAGGGCCGATCACCCTTTTCAACCACATCGGCTCTGGTTATCAAACTGGTTACCTCCGGAATACTCTTTTAAGGATTCTTGTCCAACCTTCCAAATCATTCTCAAACTTTTCGAAGTCACTTCTAGTGGAGCCACGCTAAAAATTACATGGTAATCACTAGGCTAAAAATTACATGGTAATCACTAGGACAGGCACCCAAAACTTTTTTCTTGCGTCCCAAAAGTTTTGACCACTTTTGTCTGCCGCCTCAAAAGTTTTCCAAAAGGACTGGAGCCACTCGTAGTGGTGCCAAACCAAAAAAATAGCTGGCACCACTCCTAGTGGTGCCAAGCTTAAAAACCATTTATAACCATTATAACAGGTGCCAATTCCTATTCCAATTGCCTATTAATACAGACCTCCCCCTATGTAAAAAAGGGTTTGTAAACTCAGTCTAGAAAAGCTGCCTCACTTAAAATAGGCCTCAAACCCTAGTTTTATCAAGTCTTTTTCCCTAGCCTCCCTACATCTCATACACACAAACTTTAGCTTTTATACAGTATATACAATAAAATACTAGCTTCCAAGCATCCATTGAAGATCAAATGCTATGTGTTCAAAGCTCTTGAAGGGAAGCAAAGAAATCAAACAAAGAAATCAAAGCAAAGAGAAGACAACGTAGGTTTTTGATTTAGTTTATGCAATCTCCCTCTCTCTTCTCTCTCCAAACCCACTTGAGTTCTCTTCTATTTTAATCCCCATCTTTTACCGCCTCGTCTTGCATGCTTGACATAAGGGAACTTTCGGTTCATGCCTAGGAAGGTCTTGGAGAGAATTACCATGCTGGAGATTTTCTTTAAGTTTTCCCTTAAATGGTATGGGTTCTGTCTCTTGATTATGTGGTGGAGCCTAACCTTGTATGTTCATGACCGTATTGCAACATAGTTGTCATGTTCATGTCTTGCATTTAATATTACATTCAAGGCTATTTTCAAACTTGCATCAAAGTTCTCCTTCAAAACTCGCATTCAAAACCTTCTTCTTCAAACTTATTTTCAAAACCACTGTCCTAAGATGATTCTGACCATCCTATGGTTAGTATTGTTTTAAGAAAGTGCTATATTCAATAAGACCATCGAGTTCTAAATTTGAGTTCAAGTCCTAAATTGTTTTTCAATCAATCACAATTCTATAGTGATTCTAGCTATTCCATGGTTACGGTTGCTTTAAGAAAGTGTTATATTCAAGGGGATCATCAAGGTCTAAATCTTGTTTTCAAATCCTAGTTGTTTTTAAAATCACAATCCTAGAATGGTTCTAATAATTTCATGGTTAGAATCGTTTTAGAAAAGTGAGATATTCAAGAAAACTTGCCAAAGTCTATATTCGTACCTTTCCAATTAGTTTTTGTAAATTTACTTCCTAAAAAGCTCTTTTCAAAGATCTACTTTCCAAAAACTCTTTATTTTAAAGTCCTAGTCAAAACTCTAGGATCCATGATTAGAAAACTTCAATTCCTTTCTTAAAATCATGACTCTCTATTTGCCTAAAATCATAGATTTTTAAAATTCTTTTTCTACCAAATCATAGATTTCCAAAACTCAAGCTTTTCAATTACGAACCAAGTCAAATCTTCCAATTTTGCAAACTAAATCAAATTCTCTATTTTTGAAAATAAAATTCAATCCTCTGCTTTATGAAATAGAAATCAAATCTTTCCTAATTTTAATATTTCTAAATTCCTAAATTTCCTTTTTCAATACTTTCCAAAAAAACAAAACTTTCCTTTTTCAATTGAAATCCAATATTTCAAGTGTTTTGCATGAACCCTAGGTCTTAGGATTGCCTAAATCCCAAGTTACCTCAATTCTAAGTCAAACCTTTGCAAGCTCAACTTTTTAAATTCAACTTTTCAAATCTTTCTAAATTCCAACCTTCCTAATTTCAAACTCTCATATCTTATTTTTGAATTTCAAATTTTTCTAAGTTCAAACCTTCCTTAAATCAAGGCTTTCCTAAAATGGATCTTTCTAAATTCAAATATTTCCAAAATCAATTATTTCCTAAGAAGAAAACTTCTCTACAATGGAAACTTTCCTAAAATTGAACCTTCCTAATTCAAAGCCTTCCTAAGTTCAAGTTTTCCAAATTCTAACTTTTCAAATCCTTTCAAACCAAGTATTTCTAAATCAAACCTTTCTAAGTCAAGTGTTTCTAAATTAAATCAAACCATTTTCAATATTTTCTAAATTCTATCTTTCCTAATTCGAAAATTTCAAAAAATTCAATTTTCTAAAATCAAACCTTTCAATTTTAAGTGCATGTTTCAACCCTAGGTTGCATAAACCCTAGGAGGTCAAAATCCTAGTTCAACCTTAACTCTAAGTTGGAAACTTCAACTTTTTTCTAAACCAAGATGGTTTTCAAACTCCAATTCAAGCCAAAGCTCAACTCAATCTTTCCAAATCAAGTCTAAGTTCAATTTCAAATCATCATGTTCAATTTCAAGTTCGATTTTAAATCAAACTCTTTTAAAATCAAACTTTTCAAAAACTCCAAAGTGTCTTTTCAAATCAAATAAGACCTCAAAGTGTCTATTTTCAATTAGACCCTGAGTCTAACTTACGACTGACCTAATTCCCAACAAAGGGATACATAAGCAACCCTCATGGGTGTGGTCACAACCTTTTTCAAGTTTCTAATTCCACAACATTTTTCAAATTTCAAATCCCCTTTTCAAATTTATTTTTAAAATCAAATCTTTTTCTTGCATTTGTATATCATGCATCATATAATTCTTTTCAAAGTGGATAGCATTGGACATTGGATAATCGGAGATTCTAATTGAGTGAATCTAGGATAGAAAGACATGTAGGTATCACAAAGGCAGGATAGGGTGATAGCCTAGTGCATCTTCCCTATACGGAATCAACCCTTGGACCATAGATTACTGTTTTCAAGAGACCAAAACCAAAATTATTTTTCAAAAAAGGGCTTAAACATTTTTCAAAGATTTCCAAACAACCTGTTTTCCAAAAATACTCTCTTTTGAGAAAGTTTTCAAAACCTTTTTCAAAAAACCCTAAATTTGATATTTGAATTTTTCTTAGTTTAGGTGACCTAACTCATCTTAATCAAGTTAGATGGCGTCTCTAAATCTTTTTCAAAAACCCTTATTCAAATCAATTTTTAATTCAAACCTAGTCCTACACGTACTTTTAGAATGATGAGTTCTAATGACAAAGTACTATACATTTTTCTCACTATTCTCGAGTGCGGAAAAATCGGGGCGCCACAGTTGTGAGTTGACTCCTACTCCCCATGAGTATAGTTTTCTTCTTGCCTTTTGGGATGACTCGGTTGGCATCGTTGGACCCACCTTCCCTGATGGTTGCATCTTAGTTGCCTTGACTCAGCTTGGGCTCCGACGGGTGGTTTTTACTTCTAGCCTTCTGCCGCAGTCTCTTTGTGTTCTGATGGAGTTTCTGTTTTCTCATTTTGAGTTCGTGATGGGCTTGGCAGCTCATCCAGGTGATTGTCGTTCTCCCCAAGATTGGTTGGTCTCTTGTATGATGGCTTTGGTTTCATTGCTCTTAACCCTCCTGGTGTTTCTTAGAGAGGATGACCTAATTGACTGTCGACTATGCATATTGCTCACCGAGATTTGCAAAGGGCAATCATTCGCTCTTATGGTTGTAGAAGAGACATATGTCAACTTTTCCCGACTCCATCAGGGTACTGATGTTCATTTTTTAGGGTGTGCCACACTTTTTCAACTTTGGCTAGTTGGACATTTGTTTGCCACTCCTTTGTTTCAACATACATGGTATCCCGAGCTTAACCATATACTTTTCCTGGTGAGGTCCTAGAGAGTTATCATGGATGATGAGAGGTTTCCACGAACTATTATGGTATAGGCCACTTATCTTCAAGGCAGGAGGTCCGACATGGTCAAGTGGTATACGGGGCTGATTGGCAGGTATTTCTTGAGAGTGTAAACTTCTGAGGGGGCCTTCGTGCCTCTGGTAGGTTTGCAAGGTATTGCCCCTTTCTTTGGGATCTGAGTCTTACAACAGTTTGGTAGGAGCTAGGACATACCTTATCTAATATCAACAGCTGAGTTTAGTTTGGACTTTAGGGTAGTGATCTTGAAAGCATTGGTAGAGAGCGTTATGGGGATGTAGAGGTCATTGCTTCCTCACGCAAATGATGACAGGCTATTTTCTCATTAGCTAATCGAGATTGAGAATTATTGCTACTGGTTTTTCCAGTATCGGTTAGGATCTAGTAGGGTTATGGATTTGCTTCTTGAGACACCTCTACCCCCTATAGGATATACAGACTTCTTGATAGCCATGATTATTCTTAATAGCCATCAATTGTCGACACTTCATTGTCAAAAAATAATTTTTGTAAAAGCAAGTGTTTACACATCATTGGACATAATGTTAACACACAACTTCTCCAAGCATTAAATGTATACATATAATCATTGCAAATAGGATTCAAACAAATATATGAACATACCAATATGAATCATTTTATATATATATATATATATATCATCAAAATCAATCAAATTAAATGATTTCATATGCTTAACTCTCTTAACAATCAATATGTATGATTCTTTAGGAATTACATCAAATTAACACATGTGCACACATTAAACATAATATATGATTTACTTGCAATTAAGTAAAGAAAACAACTATTCATGCTTTATAAATTTTAGTATCAAGAGGAGTACCTTGTTTATTTGCATTAATTTCTGTTGATGCTAATCATTGGAGCCCTAAATGGCTTTAGATTATGCATATCAAACCTTTTGAGTAGGTCTCTAACATACTTTGACTGATTTATGAATATCCTTTCTTTGGATTGCTCAATTTGAAGTCCATGAAAGAATGCCAATTCACCCATCATGCTCATTTCAAATTCTCCCTTCTTCTTGACTTTAGCCTTAAGCAACTGACCTTGCTTTATTTCTGATTATAGTACATGCTTCATCCATCTTATTTCTAATACCCATTTGGTGCCTACAACTGGATGTCCTTTAAGTCTAGGCACTAGGGTTCACACTTTGCTTATCTTAAACTGATTTAATTCTTCTTGTAGTAATCCAATACTTATCTACTTCAGCTTCTTGAAAGGTCTTTGGCTCCATTTGTGATAGGGATGCAAAGTGAACACACATGTTTCTGAATGAGAATCTGGTTCTTACTCATTTTGATGGATCACCAAGAATATAATCTTGAGGATGACTCTGCATAAACTTTCACTTTTTAGGTAGTCCCTTATTTACATCAAATTGTTGCTGGGATATAGTTAAAGTGGGTTCCTTTTCTTCATATTTCATTTATGCTTCTCTGTCTTTCTCCGATAGTGCTTCTTCAAGTGTTAACTAAGTGTTAGCATTGCCAGCACTTTGTTCTGTTTCGTTAATGCTATCAATGCTAGTGATCTTACCCTTCCTGTTGTTGCCAAAAGTTACTAAACCTCCATCCTTGGGTGAAAGAGAAGTAAATTGACTATCATCCCCTGTCATGTGCCTCGAACAGCCACTGTTCAGATACCAAACTTTTTTCTTTTTGTTGAATTGTAGGTAAACCTACAATGAAGACAATTCAAGTATTGTTCTTTAGTACCCACATCATCTTGGGTTTGTAAGCATCCCATTTTTGACCGCTTGGTAGTTTACACTCTGTCCAAACTTGTGTTCAAGTCATTGTGGGCATATTCCAATCGAACCCAACTTTCTAAGTCCAAATCCCATTTGTCCATCGCCTCGCAGGCCCACCAGGCCCAAATAGACGCAAAATGACCAAAATGCCCTTAGGGGCATTGTTCTTTCCAATTCCAACTCCAATCCCTCTTTTGAGACAATTTATTCCTCGAGACAGTTCCAATTCAAGCACGTCTTTTTGAAGACGGTAAGTCCTCTTTCCAATCCCTTTCTCGAGACAGTTTATTCCTCAAGATGGTTCCAATTAGGCACGTCTCTTCGAAGACGGTAAGTCCCCTTTCCAATCCCTCTCTCGAGACAGTTTATTCCTCGAGACGGTTCCAATTCAGGCACGTCTTTTCGGAGACGGTAAGCCCCTTTCAAATCCCTCTCTCGAGATAGTTTATTCCTTGTGAAAGTTCCAATCAGGGCCCCTTTAGTAACTTCCCAAGAATGCTTTTTATAGTATTCTCAACCTTTCCTTATCTTTTCGGATCATTCCGAGTCAATTCCAGCCAACCCGGTATAAAATGACCGTTTTGCCCCTGGTGGGCCGGTCTTCTTTTTCGACCATACTGGCTCTGGGTATCAAACCAGTAACCTCCCGAGAATGCTTCTTATAGTATTCTCAACCTTTCCTTATCTTTTCGGATCATTCCGAGTCAGTTCCAGGTACAAAATGATTGTTTTGCCCCTAATTGGCCAGTCTCCTTTTTTGACCACACCGACTCTGGGTATCAAACCGGTAACCTTATGAGACTTCTTTTTGTAGTGTTCTCAACCTCCCTTTACCTTTTCAGATCATTACAAGTCAGTTCTGGCAAACCCGGTGCGAAATGACCGTTTTGCCCTTGGTGGGCCGGTCACCTTTTCCGACCACACCGGCTTTGGGAATCAAACCGGCAACCTTTGGGAACATTCTAAATAATGTTTTCAAATTCCAAGTCTTCTTCTGGGATAGTCCGAGTCTGTCCCGACAGCTTCTCAACCCGATTGACCGTTTTGCACCTAAAGGCCCAGTCAACCCTTCCGACACATCTTGTCCTCATTTTTGATGTCAAATACATCCGGGACACTATTTTAAGTGTTCCTGCTCTTTTTCGGCCTTCCGGGTTATTCCCGGCCGCTTCAAATCATTTCCGGACTTTCCGGAGTAACTCTTAGTGAAGCCATGCTAAAATTGCATGGTAGTCACTAGTATAGGCGCCCAAATCTAGTCAAAGATACGTTGCTTGTCAAGTTACAATGTTTCCTGACTGGCTGGCGCCACTAGTAGTGGTGCCAAGCCAAGAATTGGCTTGGCGGAGTGGCGCCAAGAGCAATTTTGCCCTAGCGCCACTACAACAAGCGCTAGGTTTGTCCAACCTTTATAAATACAGAGCCTCTTCCAGCGTGAAGGAGGTCAGCAAACTCAGTCTAAAAATCATATAATTCGATACACAGAGCTTGTGCACTCCCTAAACCCTAGCTTCCCTAGGTTTTTCAAACCCTAGCCGTCATACACTAAACCCTAGCCTCCTATACACTCATACACACCCCCATACACTCATACACTAGCCTTCAACCCTCCTTTGAAGAGTTGAAGAGCTGCAATCTAAAGTTTGAAGACAACTATTGAAAATTGAAGACGAAGACGGAAGACCGAAGACAAGCAAGGCACGCAAAATAAACAAGGCATACGGTAGGCTTTCTCTTTAAATTTCCGCACTTCCCCCCACTCTCTTCTCTCTCCTAACCCACTTGGGTTCTCTTCTATTTTAATCCCCCATCTCTTTCCCCCCCTTTCTTTGCATGCTTAAAACAAGGGGATTCCCGGTCCATGTGTAGGATTGGGCTATTGGAGAGTCACCGTGTCGGGGGCTTTCTTCTAGTCTTACCGGAGACCACGTGGGTCCGCCCCCCTTGATTATGTGGTGAAGCCTTAACCTTGTATGTTCACTACCCCAAAATTGCACTATGCATATCATGGTCTTGCATCTTCCAAAAGTCGTTTTCAAAGTTGCTTTCAAAATCGTTTTCAAAATTGCATCAAAATCTCCTTTTTCAAAACTTGTTTTCAAAATCACAATACTAGGGTGATTCTAGCCTCTCCATGGTTAGGATTGCTTTAGGAAAGTGTTACATTCAAAGTGACCAACATGGTCCACATTTCAATCCTTGTTGTTTTCAAAACCAATTTCTTAAAGTGGTTCTAGCCTTCTCATGGTTAGAATCGCTTTAGGAAAGTGAGACGTTTTCGTACTTTCCAAAAACTTTCTTTTCAAATCTCATCCTAAAAATCTCCTTTTCAACATACTTTCCTAAAACTCTCCTTTCCAAAGTTGTTTTCAAAAACTCCCTCTCAAAATCTATTTTTCAAAACTCCCTTTTTCAATTGCTTTTCAAAACGCTCTCTTCAAAGTCCACTTTTCAAAAATGTTCCCCAAAAATCTTTCTAAAAACTCTCTTCTCAAAATCTTCCATCTAGAAACTCCTCTCTAGGATTTCCTTCCAAAAAACTCGTTTCCAAAAACACACTTTCCAAAAACTCCTCCCTATGATTCCCTTCTAAAAAACTAGTTTCCAAAAACGCACCTTCCAAAAATCTCTTTTCTTAGAGCCCAAGTCAAGCTCTAGAACTCACAATTAGGAAACCCTAATTTTCCCTTCCAAAAACATGGTTTTCAAAATTGCATTAAAGCCTAGTTTTCTAAAACCTCTTGTCTTCTACATCAAAACTATACACATTTCCAAAACCTATTTTCTACGTCGAAACTATAGCCTTCCAAATCTAGGGTTTCTAAAACTTTCCCTTTCCAAATCCTTGACCAAATCAAATCTTCCCGTTTAGGAAACTAGATCCTATCCTCCATTTTTGGAAACAAAATCAAACCTTCCCTTTTAGAAACAAAATCCAATCCCTTCCTAATCCAAATCTTTCCTAGTTCAACTCCTTCCTAATCTTTCACTTTCCTAAATCTTAAGTTTCCAAAACTTGAACATTACAATCTTTCCTAAATTTTAAAACTCAATTTCCAAATCTTTCCTAATTCTACCCCTTTCCAAATCTTAACTTTTCAAATCTAAGCTTTCAAATCTTTCCTAAACTCAAACCTTTTCTAATCTCAAGATTTTATAAAACCCAAGACTTTAAAACTTTCTAAATCTTAAACTTTTTAAATTTCAAATCTTTCCAAATCTAAAACTTTCTTATTTTCAAAACCTTTCCTCTTTCAAAACCTTTCTTAAAATGAGACTTTCTTAATTCAAAACTTTCTAAACTCAAAACTTTCTTAATTCAAACCTTTTCTAAATCTTTCCTAAATTAAAATCTTTCTAAAATTCTAAGCTTTCCAAATTCAAAAATTTCTTAACTTAAAACTTTCCAAATTCTAAACCTTTCTTAAACTAAACTTTCCTAATTCAAAACATTTCTAAAATTCAACACTTTCCTATTTCAAAACTTTCCAATTTCAAAACTTTCCTAATTTGAAAACTTTCCTTTTTCAAACCTTTCCTTATTCGAAATCTTTCCTAAAATGATACTTTCCTAATTTCAAAAATTTCCTAATTCAAAACTTTCCTAATTCGAAACTCTCCTAAATTGGACCTTTCCTAATTCGAACCTTTCCTAAATCCAATATTTCTTAAACTCTCGAGTCTTTCTTAAGTCTCCTCTTTCTTAAGTCTAGGTTCCTTAAACCTCCAACTTTCCAAAACAAGCCAAAATCTTTCTCTCAAGTTAAATCTTTCCAAGTCAAGTCCAATCCTCATTTTCTAAGTTTCTAAGTCTAGGTTTCCCAAAACCAAGTTTTCCAAAGTCAAGTCTTTTCAAATCTTCCAATCAAAGTTCAATCTCTCAATTTTCCAATCCAATCGCCAATTCAATCTCGTTTTTCCAAATCAATCTATTTTCAATCGGACTCTTGTCCGAACTACGACTGACCTGATTCCTCCAAAAGGATACGTAGGCAACCCTCATGGGTGCGGTCACAACTTCTTTCAAATTTCAAATTCCACCACATTTTTCAAATTTCCAATTCTATAACATTTTTCAAAATTCTATTTCTACAATTTCTTTCCAATCTCCAATCCTACAATTTTCTTTAAGTCTCCAATTCCATGATCTATTTCTATTTTCAATCTTCAATTTTCAATTCCTAAAATCTTCTTTCCAAATTCAAACTTCTATCTCTTCCTTTTCAAATAAAATCAAATCTCTTTCCAAATCTATTTTTCAATTCTCTCTTCTATTACACTTGCATATCATGCATCATGTTAGTTTCTTTTCAAGCATTATTTTTCAAAGTGGATAGGATTATTGAACATTAGTTAGTTAAAGACTCTCATAGGTGAATATAGGGTAGATTGACATGTAGGTACCGAAAGGGCGGGGTAGGGTGATGGCTTAGTGCGTCTTCCCTACACGTAACCAACCTCCGAACCTAGGATCACTGTTTTCAAAGACCAAAAGGAGTTATTTTTCAAAAAGGGCTAAATGTTTTTCCAAAGGTTCCCAAATAACCTTTTTTTTTTTTTTCTTAAAAATCCTCTCTTGAGGTGGTATTTTCAAAAACCTTTTCTAAAAACCCTAATTGTAGTCTTTGGATTATTTTTAGCTTTTAAGTGACCTAACTCACCTTAATCAAGTTAGGTGGCGACTCCGAATCTTTTTTTAAAAGCCCTTTATTCAAATAAAATTTTCAATTCAAACTTAGTCACACTCATTCTTCTAGGAGGGTGAGTTCTAACGAGAGAGTACAACATGTTTCCCACTTGTGTGAGTATTCTTTGAGTGCGAAAAATCTGGGCGCAACAGGGTTCTTGGGGGTTAGTATTCAAAGTACCTTTTGGAATCAAAACCTTATTTACCATTTTAGACTTGTTCATAAGAAAACATTGACGTGCTGTGTGACCTCTCTTTTGATAATAGAAACAGGTAATATGAGATTTTTTAGAAGATGTATCAAAGAGATTTTTATAAAACTTTTTCTTTTTAAAAGTGTTATACCCAATACCAGCTTTGTCAAATGTACATATTTGCTTTCTAATAATGGTATTTAGGTTTTCTCCACCTTCAACAAATCTGACTAGTGATTGATCCAAATCTTTAACTTTTTCTTTCAAAATCTTATTCTCTTTTTTCAAAGTCTCATTTTTAGATTGTAAACTTCATTTTCTTGGGTTAAAGATGAAGCCATTTTCCTCAAAAGAAAATTTTTTGTTTCAGATTTTTTGAATTTAGATAGCAAGTTATTAAAAGCATCATGTTATTCTTCAAAAGCAAAATAAGAATTTGTTACCTCGTTTTTTTCTTTGTTTTTGTGAGCCATTAGGCATAGATTGGCTACTTCTTCAATTTTAGATTCCTCAATTGAACTGGAGTTGTCTATGTCACTCTACGTTACAGTAAATGCTTTGGCTCATTTACTTTTCTTTCATTTCTTTCTCATAAAACTCTAGAACTTTCTTGTGATTGATGCAATTTCCTTATTGTCATGCCCCGGTTTTTTGCATTCGAGATGTGGGAAACACGCTGTACTCTCTCGTTAGAACTCATTCTCCTAAAAGGAGGAGTGCGACTAGATTTGAAAAAGGGCTTTTGAAAAAATTTTGGAGTTGCCACCTAACATAATTAAAGATGTGCCAACTCATCTAAAAACTAAGTATAATCCAAACACTAACCTTAGGTTTTTGAAAAATGTTTGAAAACTTCCTGTTGAGAGGGACGGGTTGTTTGGCAACCTTTGAAAACATTTAAGCCCTTTTTTGAAAATAACTCCATTTTGGTCTTGTGAAAACAATGATTCTAGGTTCTGAGGTTGGTTATGTATAGGGAAGACATTCTATGATCATCACCCTACCCCGCCCTTTCAATACCTACATATTTAATCACCCTTGGTTTACTCACTTGAATAACTGGTTACTAATATCCACTTTAGAATTTTAAAAATGGTCTCATCATCACTTTTGGGATGAGATGATGCAAGTTTTGAAAACCTTGAAAGGATCGAATTTAAAAAAGGTTTTTGAAAATAATTTAGACTTGACAACATTTTTGAAAAGGGAATTTGACTTAAAATAGAGTCATGACCACACCTATTTGATGGTTGCCTACATATCTCATTTGGCGAGAATCAGGTCATTTGTAGTTCGAGCAAGGGCCCAATAGAAAAGAGGCATATTGGGGCCTTTGGAATGCTTTGACGACATATTGAGCTCTTTGGAATGCTTTGAAGACACTTTGAAGTTTTTGGAAAGCTTTGAAGACATTTTAAGGTCTTTGGAAAAAGTGAACTTGAGAGTTTAGAAAAATGCCTTTGAAATAGGACTTGGAATGCCTGAAGTGTTTTTTAAATAACTTAAGAGAGTTTTTGGAATGTTTTTGGGAAAAATCAAAAGAGTTTTGGAATGTTTGAGAGTTTGATTAGAGATTTTAAAAATGGAGTTTGAATTCGACTAGGAATCTTTTGAACTTGTCTTAGAAAAGTTTTTGAAAGTAGTTTTTGAATACCTTATATACGGTATGTTGAATATCTCAACACCTTTAAGAGATTAGCTATGAAAAGACTAACTCCTTTAAGGCTATGAACTTTGAAAACATGTTAAGAAAAGGAGCTAGAGACTTTTCTTAGGTTTTGAAAACTTTAGGGCTATATAACCCTACTTGATATCTCACCTTTCTTAAGCGAACTTAACCATGTAAGGCATATGATCACTTCAAGGGTGTGACTCTTAAAAATCATTTTTGAAAAGAGCTCTTGCAAACACTTAGGGTTTTAAAATCCTAATGTGAACAACCTTCAAGGTTGTATTTAATGTATCATTTTTCCTTGGAAACCCTAACCAATAAAGGGTTAGGGGCACCTTAGGGTTGTGAGATTTTTAAAGCATTTTGAAAATAACTTTTGAAAATTTTTAATTGTCTAGCCATTTTAGTCAAGAAAAGTTTAAGAGAGTTATTGAAAACATTTTTTAATAGAATATGGAAGTATTTGAAACGATTTTGGAATTGATTTTTGAAAACTCAAAGGAGCAGGATGTTTTTGAATCTATGCTATGAAAATGATTTTGAATTAAAAAAGGGTTTCAAAGAGTTTTGGAATTGGACTCTTTGAAGCCTTCTAACCGTGGTTGGGATGACCTAAGGTTAACTAACTTGGGTTAGGTTAACCTAGGGTTGGACAACTTAATGTTGGGTTGAACTAGGGTTAGATTGAGCTAGGGTTAACCAACTAGAGTTAGACTAACCTAGGGTTGGAGTGAACTAGGGCTAACTAGGGTTAGGTTAACCAAGGATTAAGCGGACCTAGGGTTAACTAACTAAGGTTAGGTTAACCTAGGGTTTGGTTGACCTAGGGTTAACTAACTTGGATTAGGTTAACCTAAGGTTGGACAACTAGGGTCAAGCTAACCTAGGGTTGAAAAGTGGTTTTGAAATGTGGTTTTGAACTAGGGTTTAGACCTAGTAGTTTTGAAAATGTGGTTTAATGCATGAAACTTGAAGTAAGGTTTCAGAAACCATTGTTTTATGAAAAGAAATCTTGCCATTTCACATGAACATATATTTAGAAAAACAACTCAAGAGAATCATGAATTTTGAAAAATCATTTCTATGAAAATTTGTTCTAACAAGAGTAGGGTTCATATGGTTAAAATGGAGGAGCTACTCAAAGGGAGCTACATGGGAACCGTTACAACCTCTAAACTAGAAGAACCCAATCTTTTGAAAATCAAAATGGAAATGGTGGTCTTAGAAACCATTTTGGTGTAGAACAAAGATAGCGAGTTCTTGTAAACCTCTCTTGAAGAAGGTTATGTTGAAAACCTCTTTTGGGGATGTAGAAAACCACTCTAGTGGGTTTAGGGTTCTTATGGTCATTATAGGAATACCACTCAAGAGAGGGTTCTATGGAGACCATTCCAACCACACAACCCAGGAGAGTAAGCCTTTGAAAATCAACATGGAATACAACCTTTGAAGGCCACTTTTGGTGAACATTTAAGAGAGTAGAGATTTTGGAAAGACCCTTTGGAAGGGTGGTTTTGAAGTCATTTGTATGCAAAAATTCCAGAGAGAGTTACATGAAGATGCAAAAAAAGGTAACTAAGGCTTGAAAAGTAGGATCTAGTCCTATGCTTCAAGAAACCAACTCCTACAACTATTTTTTTTTTTCAGGAAAACATATGAATGTGGAATTTTGAGAATGACATGGAACTAGAAAGAGCTAAGCTTTTTAGAAAAGGGTGACGAGCATGAAAATGGAGCCAAGCATGCAAAACATGAATATAGTAGCCATATGTAAGGGGGGGTCATGAAATCATGCAAGGCTAAAAGGCAACACCACATTGCAAGGTGCTCCAGGGCCATACCATCTAAAAGTAAGCCTGTGAGAGATCCCCTTACATGGTGGCTCCCACAAGCTTTCCTCTAGGCATGACCTAGGAGCTCTTTTGTTTCACGCATGTAAGAAAAAGGGGTAGAAGATGGGACCTAAAAATAGAGAATAGCCTAAGTAGGCTAGGAGGGAGTAGAGAAGAGTGGGGGTTAGCAAAATGTAAATAGAAATATTATCTTATCTTCACAACTTCTTCAAGCTTCAATGGAGTGCTTTGCTTGAGCTTTGAAGGGTCTTCAATGGCCTTGAAGTGGGCTGGAAATGGCTTGAGTCTTGCTTTGGAGGCTTTAGGGATAAAGTGTATAGGCTTCAGGTGAGTGGATTCTAGCTTAGATCCTTGAAAGGTTGAAAGAGGTGGAGTATTTGGGATTTTTTTAGGTTATGGGAGTATTTTAGCAGGGCTTCGCCATTGTTTTCAACTCTGAATATTCAAGGGGCGTCTGGTATTTATAGGCAATCTACTGGGAGCTGGCGCATATGCTACATGTGCCTAGGCAATTTTTACCCTAGCGCATGTAACACATGTGCCAGTACTATTCCAGTGGTTGGATACCTCGTAGCACTCTTTGTACTGGCTTAACTTGGAGAGCAAGCACAGTTTTGGTCGATCTGATCACAATCTGGGCATATGTAACAAACACTCCGCCTCTGAGAACTTTTGTGTTAATTTTGCTTCGATAATTTTACAATCCGAGAAAGATTCGGGGAAATCAGTCACGTTCGCGTTGTTTTTCTATTGTTTCTCAAGAACCAGGAACTTTTAAGTAGCTTCAAAGGTGTTTGAAAGAGTGAGATATTACCTTAAGAAGTGTGTATAAAAACACACTTTTTCAAAGCATCTGTAACACACTCTGTGGATGTTAAAAAGTAGTGGTCTTTGAGCCACGTGATCAGGGGCTTCGGGGCATGATCTCTCCGATCAAACCGTGTCGCGCCTACATTTTTCGCACTCGAGGAATACTCACACAACAGAAAAAAATGTTGTACTCTCTCGTTAGAACTCACCCTCTTAGAAGAATGAGTGCGACTAGGTTTGAATTGAAAATTGATTTGAATAAAGGGCTTTTGAAAAAGATTTGGAGTCGCCACCTAACTTGATTAAGGTGAGTTAGGTCACCTAAAAACTAAGCATAATCCGAAAACTACACTTAGGGTTTTTTGAAAACAATTTTGAAAATACCACCTCAAGAGAGGGTTTTTAAGAAAAGCAGGTTGTTTGGCAACCTTTAGAAAATATTTAGCCCTTTTTTGAAAATAAGTCTATTTTAGTCTATGAAAACAGTGATCCTAGGTTCAGAGGTTGGTTACGTGTAGGGATGACGCACTAAGCCATCACCCTACCCCGCCCTTTCAGTACCTATATGTCTATTCATGCTAGATTCACCTATGAGAGCCTTTAACTAACTATTTTTCAATCCTATTTACTTTGAAAAAGAATTTTGAAAAGAAATTGACATGATGTATGATATGCAAATGCAAGAAAAGGGACTTGATTTGAAAATAGATTTGGAAAAAGATTTGAAAAGAAATTGATTTGATTCAAAAAGATATTTGAAAAGATAGATTTGAAATTGGAATCGAAAAGAGATTTGAAAAGAGTTATGGAATTGGAAACTTGAAAAATGTTGTAGAATTGGACATTGGAAAGAAATTGTAGAAATAGAAATTGAAAGATGTTGTGGAATTTGAGATTTGAAAAAGGTTGTGATCGCACCCATGAGGGTTGCCTACATATCCTTTTGGAGGAATCAGGTCAGTCGTAGTTCGGACAAGAGTCCAATTGAAAAGAGATTGATTTGAAAGAAAGAGATTGAATTGGAAATTGGATTGGAAGATTGAAAGATTGAACTTAGAATAGAAGATTGAGAATTGGAATTTAGAATTTTGGAATTGAAGAGATTGGATTTTGATTTGAAAAGTTAGAATTTGGAAGAAAGATTTAGACTTGTTTTGGAAAGATGGAGGTTTAAGAAACCTAGACTTAGGAAAAAGACTTAGGAAAGGTTCGACTCGACTTGGAAGGTTTAGGAGATTAGGAAAGATTGGATTTAGGAAATGTTTGAATTAGGAAATGTTTGAAAACTTAGATTTGGAAAGGGTAGAATTAGGAAAGAGTGGAATTAGGAAAGATTTGAAAGTTTTGGGAAACTTATGGTTTAGGAAGGTGGCAAATTAGGAGAGAGTTGAATTAGGAAATATTGAGTTTTAAAATTTA
This sequence comes from Euryodendron excelsum, assembly GCA_033060915.1. Taxonomy (NCBI): domain Eukaryota; kingdom Viridiplantae; phylum Streptophyta; class Magnoliopsida; order Ericales; family Pentaphylacaceae; genus Euryodendron; species Euryodendron excelsum. Next base: position 10,923,334 of record CM065391.1, on the reverse strand, counting down.
GGAAAGATGTTTATGTTCAAGTTTTGGAATCTTAAGATTTAGGAAAGTTGAAGATTAGGAAGGATGTGAATTAGGAAAGATTTAGATTGGGAAGGGATTGGATTTTGTTTCTAAAAGAGAAGTGTCTGATTTTGTTTCCAAAAACGGAGGATTGGATCTAGTTTTCCTAAACGGGAGATTGGATTTGGTTTCCTAAAAGGAAGATGGGATTGACAAGGATTTGGAAAGGGAGGTTTTAGAAACCCTAGATTTGGAAGGCTATAGTTTTGACGTAGAAAAGAGGTCTTGGAAATATGTATAGTTTGAATGTAAACTGGAAGATTTTTGAAACCTAGGTTTTAAGGCAAGTTTGAAAATCATGTTTTGGGAAAGAACATTAGGGTTTCCTAACCATAAGTTCTAGGGCTTGACTTGGGCACCAAGGAAAGAGTTTTTGGAAAGTGTATTTTTGGGAACGGAGATTTTTAGAAGGGAATCCTAGGGAGGAGTTTTTAGAAGGAAGATTTTTGGTCGAAGATTGTTGGAGTGAGTTTTTGGAAAGATTTTTAGGGAGCGTTTTTAGAAAGTGAATTTTGAGGAGATGATTTTGGAAAGGAGTTGAAAAGGGGAGTTTTGAAAAATAGATTGTTGGAAGGAGTTTTTGAAAACAACCTTGGGAAGGAGAGTTTTTGGGAAGCACGTTGAAAAAGAGGGTTTTAGAAAGAGAGACTTTTGAATAGAGAGTTTTTACAAAGTGTAAAAACATCTCACTTTCCTAAATCAATTCTACCATAAGAGGGCTAGAACCACTTTAGGAAAGCGGTTTTGAAAACAACAAGATTTGAAAATATGGACCATATTGGTCACTTTGAATGTAACACTTTCCTAAAGCAACCCTAGCCATGGAAAAGCTAGAATCACCTTAGGATTGTGGTTTTGAAAACAAGTTTTGAAAAAGAGATTTTGATACAATTTTGAAAACAAGTTTAATGCAAATTTTGAAAACGAGTTTGAAAACGATTTTTGGAAGATGCAAGATCATGATGTGCACAATGCAAGTTTGGGGTCGTGAATATACAAGGTTAAGGCTTCACCACATAATCAAGGGGGCCAAACCCATGTGGTCTCCGGTTAGCCTAAAGGAAAGCCCCCGACATAGTGACCCTCCAATAGTCTAATCCTACACATGGACCGGGAATCCCCTTGTTTCAAGCATGCAAAGAAAGGGGGGGAAAGAGATGGGGGATTAAAATAGAGAAAACCCAAGTGGGTTAGGGGAGAGAAGAGAGAGGGGGAAGTGCGGAAACGTAAAACAAAAGCCTACCTTGTGTCTTATTTATTTTGCGCGCCTTACTTATCTTCGGTCTCTATCTTGATCTTCGTCTTCAATCTTCAAAACTTCATATTGCAGCTCTTCAAGTCTTCAAAGGAGGGTTGGAAGCTAGTGTATAAGTGTATGAGAGTGTATAGGAGTGTATATGAGGCTAGGGTTTATGTATGGTGGCTAGGGTTTGGAAAACCTAAGAAAGCTAGGGTTTAGGGAGTGTTTGAGCTCTGTATATTGAATATTGATGTTTTTAGACTAAGTTTGCGGACCTCTTTCACGCTGGAAGAGGCTCTGTATTTATAAAGGTTGGACAAACCTAGCACCTGTTGCAGTGGCGCCAGGGCAAAATTGCTCTTGGCGCCACTAAGAGTGGCGCTAGGCCAATTCTTGGCTTGGCGCCACTACTAATGGCGCCAGCTAGTTAGGAAAGTTTTTAAGTTGGCAAGCAACGTATCTTTGACTAGATTTGGACGCCTGTACTAGTGACTACCATGCAATTTTTAGCCTGGCTTTACTAGGAGTGACTCCGGAAAATCCGGGAAGGAGTTTGGAAGATCGGGAATGACCCGAAGGGCCGGAAAAGAGCAGGAACACTTAAAATAGTGTCTCGGAGGTATTTGACTTGAAAAATGAGGATAGGATGTGTCGGAAGGGTTGACCGAGCCTTTAGAGGCAAAACGGTCAATCAGATCGGGAAGCTACCGGGACAACCTTGGACTGTCTCGGAAGAAGACTCAGGATTTGGAAACATTATTCAGAATGTTCACAAAGGTTTCCAGTTTGATACCCAGAGCCGATGTGGTCGGAAAAGGTGATCGGCCAACTAGCGGCAAAACAGTCATTTGGCACCAGGCTTGCCGGAACTGACTCGGAATGATCTGAAAAAATGAAGAGAGTTTTAGAGTACTATAAGATGCATTCTTAGGAGATTACCGGTTTGATACCCAGAGCCGGTGTGGTCGGAAAAAGAGACCGGCCCACCGGGGGCAAAACAGTCATTTTGTATCGGGTTGGCCGGAACTGACTCGGAATGATCCGGAAAGGTAAAGGAAGGTTGAGAATACTATAAGAAGCATTCCCGGGAAGTTACTAAAGGGGACTTAGCACCTAAAAAGTCAATTTTCTCGAAAGGCGTGCCTAAACAGACATTTCTACATTGGCGGGCTAGCAGGCGCCAAAGGTGGACCGTTCTACCATCTAGGGGACTTGGGGTCTCGTCCTGGTTGACAGGTTTAAAGAGACTTACCGTTTCAAAGAGGTTTTTTTTTTCAAAAACGTGCCAGACCGTCTCGAGTAATAAACTGTCTCGAGAGAGGGATTGGAATTGAAAGGGGAGACTTACCGTCTTCAAAATGACGTGCCTGATTTGGAACCGTCTCGAGGAATAAACTATCTCGAGAGAGGGATTGGAAAGGTGACTTACCATCTTCGGAAAGACGTGCCTGATTTGGAACCGTCTCGAGGAATAAACTGTCTCGAGAGAGGGATTGGAAAGGGAACTTACCGTCTTTGGAAAGACGTGGCTGATTTGGAACCGTCTCGAGGAATAAACTGTCTTGAGAGAGGGATTGGAAAGGGGACTTACTGTCTTCAGAAAGATGTGCCTGATTTGGAACCGTCTCGAGGAATAAACTATCTCGAGAGAGGGGTTGGAAAGGGGACTTACCGTCTTCGGAAAGACGTGCCTGATTTGGAACCGTCTCGAGGAATAAACTGTCTCGAGACAGGGATTGGAATTTGAATTGGAAAAGATAATGCCCCTAAGGGCATTTTGGTCATTTTGCCTCTATTTGGGCCTGGTGGACCCGCGAGGTGATGGACAGACGAGATTTGGACTTAGAAAGTTGGTTTCGATTGGAATATGCCCATAATGACTTGAACACAAGTCTGGACGGAGAGTAGACTACCAAGCGGTCAAAACTGGGGTGCTTACAGCTGCCCCTCTTTTTTTGTCTTTGCTTGTCAAAGACAGAAAATGACAAAAGTAAGGGTCCCATGTTGTCCGCGAGGCAGTCGGAGGGACGGACATTGGGAATCGTTCGACAACGAGGGTCGAAAACGGATAGCGGGCCAAAAAGGCCTTCAAAAATGAGATTTGACAAGAAAGGGGGCAAAGCTGCCCAGAATTTGCAACTGGCGCCACTAGTAGTGACGCCTTTGGCAGAAAATGCCTGGCGTCTCTGCTAGTGGCACCAAGCTTGGAGTTACCAGAAAATTTCTGGTTTGAACAGTTGCGGCATTTTGGAAAGATTTTACAAATCCGAGAGGCTTCGCATGTAAATTGACTTGAACCTTGAAGGGGAACTTCTTGGAAACCACGAGTGATTGCCGGAAGGAGGCCACGTTGCCGAAAAAGTCGCCGGAAGAGAAGATTTTGCCGGAGAACTTTCAAAAAGTGAGTTTTCAAATTTTGTTGATTTTGATGTGTAGAACTTCATCTGAATCATGTGAATAGTGGAAATTGATGTTTTGATGTGTTTTGAACATGATGGTGACATTATTTTTGCATTTTGGTGCTTGTTTGATTGAATTTGAGTGATTATATGTGAATATGTGAAGGGGGTTTTCTGTAGGAATAGGGAGTTTGTTTCTACAAGCTTGGGCATTAGGTTTTCTGGCTATATTTTTGTGCAATGTGCCTTAGAAAAATGTGTTTAACAACCATATGAAGTTTCGTGATTTTTTGAAAACTCGGTGAATTTTTTATTTTTTGAAAAATCGGAAAATACTTAAAAAATTTAGAAGAATGAGAAAACCCAAGAAATTGATAGGATTTTTAGAGTTTAAATTTTTGAAAAAGGTAGGAATATTTTTGGAAAATATTTGAAAGAATTTTGAGGAATTTTAGGACATTTTTGAAAATCACTGATTTATTGGAAAAATAAAACATGTGTTTTGAGAATTTTGAAAATTTGAAAAGTGTATACGGGTGCTGATGTCATGTAATTGTGACAAAGTGAAGTGCACGTTTTGTGTTTTGTGTTGATGTCATGAGTGTTGTAGGGGCCATTTTTAAACGGGACTCTGCCAAAATTTTTAGAAATTAGGGAAAGAGTTGGTTAAAGTTTTAGAAATAAAATATTTTTAAAGGAAAAAGACAGAAAACCCTTGAGATTTTATTTGAAGTTGAAAAATCAAGATGTGCATGTAGGAAATTTGTTTTATCATTTGAAATCTTTCATTCATTCTGTTTGTGTTAGTTGTTTATTTTGTTTTATTATTACTTGCATTGCATGTATGGTATGTTAACATTACTTACCTTAGCTTACCTTTTCAGGATGGCAGACGCGGGTGATGACTGTTCTAAGAGGAGGCGCCGCTCAGGGAAGGTGGCCCAGACAGATTCTACTAGCGGCTCTAGTCGATCTAGAGGTAGTTGACAATCTACCGGACGATCCTCCTCCAGTCAAAGTGGACAGGGAAGTAGGCTACCTATAGACCCTTTTCCTCCGTTTGAGCAGGCTTTCGCAGAGGAGATTGGTGCCGAGGAGGAGGTACCAGGCCCTGGGGATTAGGTGACCGATTATGGGAGAGCTTCTTCCAGGCATAGGCAGACGAACGCTGACTTGGGAGATCTGCAGATACCAGATATCCCACCACTCGGGGATCTTGCTTATCACCCCAGTGTGTACTCTAGACAGCATTTGCCTCCTCCGCGGGTACATGCAGCTTTTAGAGGGGCCGTTCATCAGGTCTTTGTGACTATGCAGCGGGTTGCCCCATCATACTGCACCTTCTTGGCGAAGATCGGATTCGGCGCCTTCATGGGATTATAGGCTAACCACCTGAACTGGCATTTGGTACTGGCACTTGTTGAGAGGTGGTTCGGGGAGACCGAGACCTTTCATTTCATCGGCTTCGAGTTAAGTCCCACTCCTTTGGATTGGGCGATCATCACTGTGCTTTCCTTTGTCGGTCAGTGGATCACCTTGCATCCAGTCAGTAGGGACGAGGCCTGTTTGTTGTTGGACTTGCCTCTTCCTGAGCGTTCGGCCTTCCCAGTCTCTTGGATCAGTCAGGCTGACCGTACTTTTACTACTGAGCCCTCGCCTGCCAAGCGGGACATCATGAGATGGCGACTTGTCTTGTATATCATCTTTAGTTGCTTCTGCAAAAACAACAAGCCACTTGTGCCGTGTCATTTGGTGAGTATAGTAGCTGATCTTAGAGCTTTATCTGAGCTGGATTGGAGGTCGTTCTCCTTTGGCTGCTTTCTTCGGTCGATGTGGGTTTGGACTTCTTCTCGTTAGGGTAGTATGACTAGTTTCTGGCCATTCCTCGTCTGGTGGAGCTATGAGTACCTTCCTGTTCATCGCGCTGTAGTTGTTAAGGATGATCTCTATCCTTGCGCTTTGACGTGGGCTCGTGACCGAGTAGCCCAGCGATCGGAGATTACCAATTTTGTGACGCTCCGAGCTAACCTGGAGCTGATTGAGGCAAGGGATGTGACCTGGCGGCCCTTTATTGGATCAGTCCATTATGAGACAATCCGGTACTTGGTCCCGTTGTCCTTGTCGAGAGTTGCTTTTCTCAGTGATGACACTTTGGAGTCCTATCTTGGAGAGCGACATTGGCGGCAGTTTCATGAGGAGTTTCGATCAACATGAGCTACGCCAGACTATATGTTTGGAGCCCTGGTGGCGGGAGTGTCTATCCCTTACCAGGAGTGTCAATTGGGTGTCGAGTTCCTACTTCCCCCAGATACGGACTATGCTGCACACTTTGGGGCTTATTCGGTTGGTGCCTTCACCCGGTTTGAGGTAGTGGTCGGCGGGTACGCTGTTGGCCAGGAGGTGGCTTGTGGCGCCAAGCCGAAGGATATATGCTCGAGGCCGAGTTTACTGCCATGAGAGACCAGAGAGATCAGTACCAGATGGAGCGGGATCAGTACCAGGCCGAGGTAGCTTCCCTGACGGCTCGGTTATCTCAGATGGGCGCTGGGAGGGTATGTTATTCTTTCTTTGCTTCTTCTTGCTCTGCTGTTGCTTAGTTCCTTTTGTATGCAGCTGATTTCGGTTCTATTTTCCCTACAGGATGGTGGTGCTTCGAGTAGTTATCCACCTCCTCCGATGCCGGGTTTCGGGGATTTTGATCCAGATGATATCGACTTTAACTTGTGATATATGCCCATTGTAGAGACTCTGTTATTCTTTTGCCCCTTATCCTTGAGACGTATTTATGTTAGACAATTTTATTTTGATATTTTGTACAAAAATGAATATTTATGGTATTCAGATGCATGGATAGACAAAGGCATTTATGATCCTTTCTGTTAAGAATATGATCGGTTGCATGTGATGGATGATGATGTTATGTATCTATTACATGAGTTGATGTTGGTGACTTCTATTTGTACAGGGAGTTATATCCTATGTGTGCAAAGCCCATGCTGATTTATATATATATATATATATTTTTAAACATATGCACAGGTTAGAAATATGTTAATAGAATGACACAGGGTGCTGTTACACTTGTACTCTTGGGAATGGTAACTCCCTCCTCTTTGGGGATTTAGCCTCTCTTCTGACTCGTCCCTGCCTTGATTAGATGACGGTATTTTGCACCTTTCTCAACCTTTTGATCGCCTCCAACTCTCTGTCTTAGGGTTAGTGTATATGGTTATTAGGCTGAGACTCTCGACTCTCGGGGTTTTAGCAATAACTTACCTGGCCTTTGGCAGAGCGATAAGTGGCCAGTCATTTCAATCCGAGAAGACTTTGTTTAGGACCGTAATGTAGGCTAGGTTATGGGGTTTTAGAAACAACGGGATATGCAGACTCAAATTTGATGTTGTTTTTTATAGGGTTTAGATCCATACCATCCTTAATTACTTTTTAGTAGGACTAGCGTCCTTCTTTAGCTTTGGCAGCGTATATAGCTCATTTAGATCAAGCAATCTGTTTTCAATCAGAGGGGACTTTAATAGGGTTGTAATGTAGGTCATGGTTTCAGGGTTTTGCAAGAAAAGGGTAAAGGCTCGAACCTGTTGTTTCTACTGGGTTTCTTCGTAACCTAGGATCACCTTTGAATTTTCTCCTTGCCTTTTTTCATGACTTTTTAGGGTGAAAATGACCTTGTTCTTTCACCCCTTCTATATGCTTTTTGAGATAAACATGACTTTCTTTTCTTTCAAGCCTCTTATTATGCCTTTGAAGATGACTCAATCATGATTTTCTTCAGGCCTTTCCTTAAAGGATTTCTTTTTTTTTTCTTTTTCCTTTTTTTGCTTCTTGCCCCTTGGCAACTCCTTTCCTTTGCTTTTTCTTTCTATTCCTTTATGAAATGAATAATTCTTCGACCCTTTTCCCTTAGATCTTTTCCTTGGCAGTTCAATCTACCCAATGTGGGCGGTGATCCCTAGGTTGGGTTTTCTTGAGAAAAGGATAGATGGCAAACAGGTTTGGCAAGGGGTTGCTTTTAACTGCATGGGAAATGAAATGAGAGCCTCTCCTCACTTTGAATTAGATTGCTTGATCTATAAAGCTTTCACTGCTGCCATAACACAGCAGGGGTGGATACCATTCCTAGAGTTCTCAAGCTAATGTCTGCCCCAGTATGGGAGGACAGTCTTGGATCGGGGTTGACAAAGAAAACTTCATTTGTTGTGAAGCTCTAGGGGTTAAGCAAAGGAAATGTAAGCACATTTGTTTATTTATTCTTTTATTTATATGTAGGGAAGTGAAAGATGGCTCCTCTTCATTTTGATAAACTGGCCACACATCGCTTAGTTTCGGAGTCCTGCAAGTGCTGCCTTTAGGTAGTATCCTCACTCATCCTTATCCTCTCTCTCTCTGGAAAGCTGATCATTTGGTGAGTGGTTAACTCATGCTATCATCACTTCAAGTTGGATCATTCCATAGGAAACGCTATGCCCCTTGCGTAGAGAGTAGTCACTATTCCTCAGGGAAGACAAGACAACAATAATGGAATAAAAGATTGTCATTTGATTATTATTATTTTTTTTATGGAAAGCATAAAGTTCTTAGGCAATAAGAAAATGTAAACATTAATTTAAAGATAGAAAGTGAAAGGGATAGAAAGAAAGTGGGTGAAAACACCCCTCTCTTATACGCTTGTGAAAGGAACCCCTTTTTTAGTAAGGTCTCGGGACAACTCCCACATCTTTGATGCTCCATTCGCGACCCAGATCCTCGGCTAAGGCGAGACAGGCAAAGGCTTCTCCTAGAGCTCCAAAGATGTTGACCCTATTGATGCGGTTGTCAGCCTCCCTCTTGTTCTTTGTAGTGGGTTATTCTGTAAACAGGGTGACCAGCTCACCCCCTTCCAATTCGAAAGGCTCTGTCTATTCTCTTGACTCCTCTAGCTCTCAGCCCATGTCTTCATAATTGTACTCAGTTGCGGGCCAAGGGTTTTCTAGTAAGTGACATTCCGCCGCAGCATACCTCGGATGCAGAAACTCAGCACCCCATCCATCAACAGGTGTGTTCTTGGTCATCTCATCTTCCAAAAATATTGGCTCCTCAATGGGCCAGTCAGAAGCATTAGGCACCTCCTTAGGGCTATAAAGATAAATCGGGCACAATGAGAGATCTTCCAACCAGTCATTTTCTTCATCAGCCTCCCAATCGTTCTCATAATCTTCGGCCCTGAGCTCGTCGAATTCTCCTTCGCCTTCCATTTCTACTAGTATCATATTGATGGTGTGATCGGGCAGAGGGTTAGCGGTCACATTGGGAGTAGGAGCAGGTTTTACCGACTGTAGATCAATGGTCTTATTATCGATTAAGTCTTGGATTTTGTGCTTGAGGGCAAAGTAGCTTTCTGTGTCATGCCCCTGGCCACCCGAATGGTACTCACATGTAAGGGCAGCATTAAAGGTTGGGGGTAAAGGGCTTGGCAATAGGTGAGCAGGGACGGGCTTCAGGATGTTGTTCTTCAAAAGGCTATGGTAAGCCTTGGTTTGGATGCAAGCTAAGGCGTCAAAAGTACAAATGCGTCAAGCAGGTCCATTAAAGTTGGGTCGTGCCCCAGCGGGACCATAGTTAGTTTGGGGTTGGAACGGGCATGGTCAAGGTGGGTAAGGGCAGGACTGGGGGTGATTGTAGCGGGGGTTGGTATTGGGGTGGTTGGCTAGGCAGAATAGCGGACACTTCACCTTCCTTCCTGATTGTGCCCCTTGAAGTGGCCACCTTTTTGGCTATGTTGGCGGTATTTTCTCCAATCTTGGCATAGGGATCTATAATTCTTCCTATCTTGAGGCCGTTTTCTATCATCTCTCCCTGCAGGATGAGCTCGGAGAAGCTTTTTCCCACGCTTGTGCAGAGCTTCTCGTAGAATATTCCTTGAAAAGTATGTACAAACAGTTGTACATACTCCTTCTCCTCCAGCGGGGGATTAACTTATGCAATGGTCTCCCTCCATCTTAGGGCATATGCTTTAAAGCTCTCCTTCTCACCCTTGCTCATCGTCATCAAAGACCATCGATCGGAAGTGAGGTCGATGTTGTGACGATATTGGGCTTTGAACGCATTGACTAGCTCCATCTAGGTTATGATCTTCCTTAAGTTTAGACGAGCAAACCACTGTAGAGCAGACCCTGTGAGGCTGTGTTGGAATAGCTACATAAGAAGTTTTGGATCGTTGCCATGTCCACTTAGCGCTCCAGCATATAGATGAAGATAAGCAACGGGGTTACTGGTACCATCGTACTTCTGAAAGTCGAGCATTTTAAACTTAGCAGGTCTCGAGTGGTCAGGGAAGAAACAAAGCTCATCATAGGAAATGAATCCGTAAGTATCGTGGCCATGGAGACTTCGCAACGAATCTTCCAATCCTTGGATTTTCAGACTGAAAGAGTCTAGAGAGGCCTTCTTTATGGCAGGTGAAAGCAATATGGTCTCTTCTTCTTCAGCGTTGACCCCTTTGGCATCTTCCTTAGTCCTCCCAGCATTGTCGGACTGAAGCATGATCCTTGGATTAGCGGGTTCAAGGTCTTTGGATGAAGTCATAGATGATGACAGGACCGCAGTAGCATCCTTCATGGCCAAAGTTTGAATAAGTTTGAGCATCTCATCCATCTTAGTCTTCATTTCGTTGACTTCCTCTCGAGAGACTTGAGAGGATTCTTTAGGGTTAGCAACCATTAATGATGCTCTTTGCCGGGTGATAATGGGATCCCTAGGTGGATGTTGCCCCTTCTTAGGAGCAATGTTGACTTAGTACTGGGTAACCTCTATAAATAAATTAAAAATAAAAATAAAAAGAGAGAAAGAAGAAAATAAAAACATAAAACGCAAGTCAGTTTCTGGTTTTTAGAGAGCTTTATGCAATGCATGTCCTAGGGTATCCCTATTTAAGAGGGAAACTAATCGTGATGCATTGGCCTACTTTTGGAGATAGGGGATTTGCCCCTGTATGCAGACACTTTACTATCAGGTAGGAACCTTCAGCCATCCATGCATTCATTCATAAAAGTAAAGAAGTACATTAAATTTTGGATTTAAGATACAAAAGAATTGAAATACATTTTAATAGGGGGAGGGGGAACATTTTCCTTTGAACTTCCACCTATCTACTTTTACAAAGGGAAAACCTAAACTACTCTTGAGTCTTCAGATCCGCCTTTGTTGGATTTAATGTCAAGCAGGTCGCTGAGAGACCTTATTGATTGATTGCCCCTTTGTCTTCTTGGCAAACCTATCTCCGTGAGCATAGAGGGATTGGGGCCACTCTTATGAAATGAATTGAGGTACATGCCATGAGTCCTTAGGGTTACGTGGGAACCCTTAGGGTTTAGGTAGGTTTAATGCAAGGGAGAGTGACTTTGGTGTCACTCTCAATGGGTTGATCATATGCACGAGAATGCAGTGACTTGAGTTACTTGGAACTCTTATCTTGACATGGAATATTGAATGCATGAACATGGGTATGCAAAGAGTATAAGGAGAGAGAATGCAATAGCAAGATAAACGTGCATGCATGAGCAGTTAAACAGGCATTATAACAGTATGAATAGAGTCAGTATAACAGCAGGAATAGACAGGTATAAATGAAAGTAAGAGCAGTCGCCCTTTCCTTCGTGGTTTTGAAAATGGTGCTCGTGTCTTAAATCTGACAGAGGTTCGGCTATGCATGGTGTCTATATGAGTATGAGGTTGAGGGTTGACTAATGCGTCCTAAAAAGGCTCGGTCCCCAAATCTTCAAACCTAGTCCTACTCCCCGAGGTGGTGCCATGATCGGTTGGTGATCCGAGCCGGGGAACTATCAAGAGGCCATAGGCGAAGAAACTAACACAGCTTCTTGCCCACAACCAATACACCGTTCCCCCTTTCTAACTAGAAAGGACATATCAGGGTAATAATGCAAGTATACAGAATGCAAGTGCACATGCAGTGTGTGTGTGATTTTTAAAAGTGGAGGAAAGAGCCCAACAACTCCCATTTATCCTGTTCATCACATTCATGCATAGCAGTTAATAAAATTTAAACAAAATGTGTACCTACAAAACAAAGGTGCAAGTGTTAGTATGAGGATGACAAACATAATACAAGATAATATGAATAAATGCATGTTTTTGTTTTGAAAATAATTTTGAAAATTTGGTTTTCAAAATTTTAAGTGAATAGGATTGAACAAGTTAATTGAAGACTCTACATGGGTGAAGGGTAAAAGAACATGACTATGGCCTAACCCTCTAAGTATCTCCAGCGGAGTCACCAGCTGTCGCGCCCAGATTTTTCGCACTCGAGGAATACTCACACAAGCAGGAAAAATGTAGTACTCTCTCGTTAGAACTCACCCTCCTAGAAGAATGAGTGCGACTAGGTTTGAATTGGAAATAGATTTGAGTAAAGGACTTTTGAAAAAGATTTGGAGTCGCCACCTAACTTGATTAAGGTGAGTTAGGTCACCTAATACTCACACAAGGAATAAACTGTCTCGAGAGAGGGATTGAAAAGGGGACTTACCGTCTTCGGAAAGACGTGCCTGATTTGGAACAGTCTCGAGGAATAAACTGTCTCAAGAGAGGGATTGGAAAGGGGACTTACCGTCTTCGGAAAGATGTGCCTGATTTGGAACTGTCTCGAGAAATAAACTGTCTCAATAGAGGGGTTGGAAAGGGGACTTACCGTTTTCGGAAAGACGTGCCTGATTTGGAACCGTCTCGAGGAATAAACTGTCTCGAGAGAGGGATTGGAATTGGAATTAGAAAAGATAATGCCCCTAAGAGCATTTTGGTCATTTTGCCTCTATTTGGGCCTGGTGGGCCTGCGAGGCGATGGACAGACGGGATTTGGACTTAGAAAGTTGGTTTCAATTGGAATATGCCCACAATGACTTGAACACAAGTCTGGACGGAGTGTAGACTGCCGAGCGGTCAAAAATGGGGTGCTTACAAACCGTACCGATGGAAAGTGCTCTGGGAATAATTTTGGAAATTCCCTAATTTACGCATTTCTCAAGTCATTTGATAGTGTGTTAGAATTAGGGAATCGGAATAAAAGATAACCCTGGCGGATCATCTGTGTGACACTCCCAAGGGTTTTTGAAAGTGACAACTTCCGAGCCACACAATCAGGGGCTTCAGGAAGCGATCTATTCAATTAAGCCATATCGATGGAAAGACCTATGGACGGGCTTCTGGGAATTCCCTGATTTATGCGTTTCTCAAGTCATTTGACAGTGCATTATAATCAGGGAATTGAGAGAAAGGCTAACCCTAGCTGAGCATCTGTAAGACTCTTCTGGGGACTTTTGTTGACTTGGAAGTGTTTAGAGTCACAGGACTCACCTTAGATTGGACATGGATGTATAATAGGGTATGTTGGTTTGGTACCCAGAGTCGATGTGGTTTTAGGGCACACTTAGGCCACCAAAGGTAAAATGGTTATTTTGATTAGAATTGGTTGGAAAGAGTCAAGATAGATTGGAGTGGCATATTAATCGTGCCGGACTGTTTGGGGACAGTCCTAGAAGGTGCACTTACCATTTGGAGGGATTTTTGTTGTGTTGGTGTGCCCAGGAATAAACAGTCATGTTGACCAAAGTTGACCAGAATAGGACCAGAGTTGGTCCAAATGGTGTATGGAGTACACCTGTTTATCTAAGGATATTTCGGAAGGTGGGACTCACCACCTTGAGGGATTTTGAACTTTCTCAAGGACGTGCCTGAGGGCCCAAGGGATAGGTTTAGTCTTTAGGCTTCTGTTAGGCCTAGTGGGCCAAAAAGTGATTGACTGATTGGATAGGGGTCCAAAAGTTGATTTGGGCTTGAATGTGCGTATGAATTTTTCAAAGTGATCTAACCGGAGCAGAGATTGCCGAGCAAGCAAAAATGGGGTGCTTACAGTTGCAGCTTCTTTCTGTCTTTGTTTGTTGACGGTGAAAAATAAAAAAGAAAGGATCCCATATTAACCATGAGGTGATCGGAGGAATCGGATTTGAAGTATTTTGAAATCTGGGGTTTAAGTTTTAAAGTTTTAAGGTGGAAAAGAAACTTAAAACCAAATCTGCTTTTGATGGAGAAAGCTCGGAAACCCAATCTACTTTTCTAGAGGAAGCTCAAAAATCTAATCTACTTTTTGGAGAAAGCTTAAAAACCCAATCTGCTTTTTTAGTGGAAGCTCAAAAAACCTAATCTGCTTTTTTGAAGGAAGCTCAAACTCAATCTTCTTCTTCGGAGGAGGCTTAAAAATCTAATATGCTTTTTTGAAGGAAGCTCAAAAACCCAATCTGCTTTTGATGAAGAAAGATGTCGAGCTTCGGTTTTTAACCAAGCCCTCTTGACTCTAGAAAAAGCACGGTACTCCCTCCATTAGAACTTACCCTCTTAAAAGTATAAGTGCGATAGGGGTTTGAGCTTGAAAACTTATTTTTCATTTGAATAAGGGCTTTTGGAAACATTTTGGAGTCGTCACCTAACATAGTTTAAGACGTATTAGGTCACCTAAAAACTAAGTGTAGTCCGGAGTCTAAACTTAGGTTTTCTGAAAAAGTTTTTGAAAATGTTCTTCTTAAGAAGGATTTTGGAAAAGAGGTTTTTAGCAACCTTTTGAAATGTTTTAAAGCCCTTTAGAAATCGTGACTCCGGTTTTGGTCTTTGAATAGAGATTTCTAGTCTGGGGGTTGGTTACGTGTAAGGAAGATATCCTAGGATTATCACCGTACCCCGCCCTTTCGGTACCTACATGTCTAATCACCTTTAATTCACTCACTTGAATCACTACTTACTACTAGTTCGCTTGTAACCACTTTATAGTTTTGAAAACGGGTTCAGTCATCACTTTTTGGATGAATGATGCATGATGCACATTTTTTGAAAGATGTTTGAAAATATGGAAGATTTTAAGGGGTTTGAGATAGGAACTTCTGTAAGCACCTCATTTTGGACCGCTCGACAGTCTACACTCCGTCTAGACTTATGGTCAAGTCATTGTGGGCATATTCCAATCGAAACCGATTCTCTAAGTCTAAATCCCGTCTATCCATCGCTTCGCGGGACCGCCAGGCCCAAATAGAGGCAAAATGACCAAAATGCCCTTAAAGGCATTGTTATCTCCAATTCCAACTCCAATCCCTCTCTCTAGACAGTTTATTCCTCGAGATGGTTCCAAATCAGACACGTCTTTCCAAAGATGGTAAGTCTCCTTTCCAATCCCTCTCTCGAGACAGTTTATTCCGACAGTTTATTCCTCGAGACGGTTCCAAATCAGGCACGTCTTTCCAAAGACGGTAAGTCTCCTTTCCAATCCCTCTCTCGAGACAGTTTATTCCTCGAGACGGTTCCAAATCAGGCACGTCTTTCAGAAGATGGTAAGTCCCCTTTCCAATCCCTCTCTCAAGACAGTTTATTCCTCGAGACGGTCCCAAAATCAGGCGCGTCTTTTCAAAGACGGTAAGTCCCCTTTCCAATCCCTCACTCAAGACAGTTTATTCCTCGAGACAGTCCCAAATCAGGCATGTCTTTCCGAAGACGGTAAGTCCCCTTTCCAATCCCTCTCTCCAGATAGTTTATTCCTCGAGACGGTCCCAAATCAGGCACATCTTTTCAGAGACGATAAGACCCCTTCCCAATCCCTCTCTCGAGACAGTTTATTCCTCGAGACGGTCCCAAATCAGGCGCGTCTTTCCGAAGACAATAAGACCCCTTTCCAATCCCTCTCTCGAGATAGTTTATTCCTCGAGACGGTCCGAGTAGCGGAAATACTCATAAACAGGTCGATATAAGGAATTGCCAACAAACCCCTGTGTCACGACGACCGCCATCAGAGTGGCAGAAACACTCAAAACCTAGGTCAACATCAGTGCTTGCTAGCCCACTTCGGTGAAAAATAACCTAACCTCCCATTGGGCCAATTCCGAGACTTTTCGGTCAAGATGACCATTTCATCCCTAAGCATCCGAACGCCCCGAGAACCACACCGGCTATACGTATCCAACTGGTATCATTCTGAGAATACTTCTTATAGTATTCTCAACCTTTCTTTGTCTTTCCAGATCATTCCGAGTCAATTCCGGCAAACCCGATGCAAAATGACCGTTTTGCCCCTTGTGGGCCGGTCTCCTTTTCCGACCACACCAGCTCTGGGTATCAAACTGGTAAACCTTCTAAGACTGCTCTTTGTGGTGTTCTCAACCTCCCTTTTACCTTTTCGGATCATTCTAAGTCAGTTTCGGCAAACACAGTGCGAAATGACCGTTTTGCCCCTAGTGAGCCGGTCTCCTTTTCCGACCACACCGGCTCTGGGTATCAAATCGGTAAATTCTCGAGATTGCTTCTTATAGTATTCTCAACCTTCTTCTACCTTCCCAGATCATTTCGAGTCAATTCTGGCAAACTCGGTGCAAAATGATCGTTTTGCCCCTAGAGGGCCGGTCTCATTTTCCGACCACACCGGCTCTGGGTATCAAACCGGAAACCTTTGGGAACATTCTGAATAATGTTTCCAAATCTCAAGTCTTCTTCCAGGACAGTCCTAGTCCGTCCCGGCAGCTTCCCAATCAGATTGACCTTTTTGCCCCTAAAGGCCCGGTCAACCCTTCCGACACATCCTATCCTCACTTTTCAAGTCAAATACCTCCGGAACACTATTCTAGGTGTTCCTACTCTTTTCTGGCCTTCCGGGTCATTCCCAGCCTCTTCAAATCGTTCCCGGACTTTCTAGAGTCACTCCTAGTGAAGCCAAGCTAAAAATTGCATGGTAGTCACTAGTACAGGCGCCCAAATCTAGTCAAAGATACGTTGCTTGCCGACTTACAAACTTTCCTAACTTGTTGGCGCCACTAGTAGTGTCGCCAAGCCAAAAAATGGCCTGGCGCCATTGCGATGGCACCACTGCAACAGGTGCCAGGTTTGTCCAACCTCTATAAATCTCTTCCAGCGTAAAAGAGGTCCGCAAACTCAATCTAAAAATCATATATTTTGATATACAAAGCTCGTGCACTCCCTAAACCTTAGCTTCCCTAGGTTTTCCAAACCCCTAGCCACCATATACTAAACCCTAGCCTTCTATACACTCATACACAACCCCATACACTTATACACTAGCCTCTAACCCTCCTTTGAAGACTTGAAGAGCTGCAATCTGAAGTTTGAAGATTGAAGACAACTCCTGAAGATTGACGACGAAGATCAAGATGAAGACCGAAGATAAGCAAGGCGCGCAAAATAAAGAAGACATACGGTAGGCTTCCTATAAAAATTTCCGCACTTCCCCCTCTCTCTTCTCTCTCCTAACCCACTTGGGTTTTCTCTATTTTAATCCCCTATCTCTTTCCCCCCCCTTTCTTTGCATGCTTGAAACAAGAGGACTCCCGGTCCATGTGTAGGATTAGACTATTGGAGAGTCACCGTGTCGGGGGCTTTCCTTTAGGCTAACCGAAGACCACGTGGGTCTGGCCCCCTTGATTATGTGGTGAAGCCTTAACCTTGTATGTTCACAACCCCAAAATTGCATTGTGCATATCATGATCTTGCATCTTCCAAAAGTCGTTTTCAAAGTTGTTTTCAAAATTGTTTTCAAACTCGTTTTCAAAATTGCATTAGAATCCTCTTTTTCAAAAACATGTTTTCAAAATCACAATACTAGGGTGATTCTAGCCTTTCCATGGCTAGGGTTGCTTTAGGAAAGTATTACATTAAAAGTGACTTTTATGGTCCATATTTTCAAATCTTATTGCTTTCAAAACCATTTTCTTAAAGTGGTTCTAGCCTTCTCATGGTTAGAATCGCTTTAGGAAAGTGAGATGTTTTTATATTTTTCAAAAAACTCTCTTTCCAAAAAATCCCTTCCTAAAAATCTCTTTTTCAACATAATTTCCTAAAACTCTCCTTTCCAAAGTTATTTTCAAAAACTCCCTCCAAAAAATCTATTTTTCAAAATTCCCTTTTTCAACTCCTTTCCAAAACGCTCTCTTCAAAGTCTACTTTCCAAAAACGTTCTCTAGGTCTCTTTCCCAGACAAGCTCTCTCCAAAAATCTTTACAAAAACTCTCTTTCCAAAATCTTTCCTCTAGAAATTACCCACTAGGATTTTCCTTCTGAAACCTTCGTTTCCAAAAACGCACTTTCCAAAAACTCTTTCCTTAGAGCCCAAGTCAAGCCCTAGAGCTAACCATTAGGAAACCCAAATTTTCTTCCCTAAAACATGGTTTTCAAACTTTGCCCCAAATTTGGGTTTCCAAAAGCTCTTGTTTCACATCCAAACTATACAAATTTCCAAAACCTATTTTCTACGTCAAAACTATAGTCTTCCAAATCTAGGGTTTCTGAAACTTCCCTTTCCAAATCCTTGTCAAATCAAGTCTTCCCTTTAGGAAACTAAGTTTAATCCTCCGTTTTTGAAAACAAAATCAAACCTTTTCTTTTAAAAACAAAATCTAATCCTTTGCTTTAGGAAATAGGAATCTTAACCCTTCCTAAATAAACTCTTTCCTAACTCAAATCCTTCCTAAACTTCTACTTTCCTAAATCTTAAGTTTTCAAAACTTGAACATAAAAATCTTTTCTAAATTTTAAAACTCAATTTCCAAATCCTTCCTAATTCAACCCTTTCCTAATTTTACCCTTTTCCAAATCTCAACTTTTCAAATCTAAGCTTTCAAACTATTCCTAAACTCAAACCTTTCAGAATCTCAAGATTTTCTAAAACCCTAAAACTTTCTAAATCTTAAACTTTCTAAATCTCAAATCTTTTCAAATTCAAAGTTTTCTAAATTCAAAACTTTCTTAAGTTAAGACTTTCTAAATCTTAAATTTTCTAAATTTCAAATCTTTCTAAATCCAAAGCTTTCTAAACTCAAAACTTTCTTAATTCAAAACTTTTCTAAATCTTTCCTAATTTAAAATCTTTCTAAAATTCTAAGCTTTTCAAATTCAAAACTTTCTTAACTTGAAACTTTCCAAATTCTAAACTTTCCTTAATCTAAACTTTTCCTAATTCAAAACATTTCTAAAATTCAACACTTTCCTATTTCAAAACCTTTCTTAAAACGAAACTTTTCAATTTCAAAACTTACCTAAGTTGAAATTTTCCTAAAACGAAACTTTCTATAAATGAAACTTTCCAAATTCGAAACTTTCCTAAATCGGACCTTTCCTAAATTTGAACCCTTCCTAAATCCAATCCTTTCCTAAATCTTCCAAGTCCAATATTCAAGTCAATTCTTCTTCAAAATCTTTCCAAGCCAAATCCAATCCTTCTTTTTGAAGTTCTTAAGTCTAGGTTTTCTAAAACCAAGTTTTCCAAAGTCAAATCTTTTCAAATTTTCCAATCAAAGTTCAATCTCTCAATCTTCTAATCCAATTTCCAATTCAATCTCTTTCTTCGAAATCAATCTCTTTTCAATCGGACTCTTGTCCGAACTATGACTAACCTGATTCCTCCAAAAGGATACGTAGGCAACCCTAGGGGTGCGGTCCCAACATTTTTCAAGTTTCTATTTCCACCACATTTTTCAAATCTCAAATTCCACAACATCTTTCAATTTCTATTTCCACAATCTTTTCAAATCTCCAATCTATTCTCAAACTTCCAATTTCAAATTTCTATTTCTAATTTCTAAATTTTCCAATTTCGAATCTCTTTCAAATCAAATCAAATCTCTTTCCAAATCTATTTTTCAATTTTCTTTTATTGCACTTGCATATCACGCATCATGTTAGTTTCTTTTCCAACATTGTTTTTCAAAGTGAATAGGAATGAACATTAGTTAGTTAAAGACTCTCATAGGTGAATCTAGCGTAGATTGACATGTAAGTACCGAAAGGGCGGGGTAGGGTGATGGCTTAGTGCGTCTTCCTTACACGTAACCAACCTACGAACCTAGATCACTGTTTTCATAGACCAAAAACGGAGTTATTTTCAAAAGAAGGCTAAATGTTTTCCAAAGGTTGCCAAACAACCTGTTTTCTTAAAAACTCTCTCTTGAGGACATATTTTCAAAATCGTTTTTCAAAAACCCTAAGTGTAGTCTTCGGATTATTCTTAGTTTTTAGATGACCTATCTCACCTTAATCAAGTTAGGTGGCGACTCCAAATCTTTTCTAAAAAGCCCTTTATTCAAATCTATTTTCAATTCAAACCCTATCGCACTCATTCTTCTAGGAGGGTGAGTTCTAACGAGAGAGTACAACATTTTTTCCGCTTGTGTGAGTACTCCTCAGGTGTGAAAAATCTGGGTGCGATAGCTGGCGACTCCACTAGGGATACTTAGAGGGTTAGGCCGTAGTCATGTCTCTTTACCCTTTACCCATGTAGAGTCTTCAATTAACTTGGTTCAATTCTATTCACTTTAAATTTTCAAAATTGTTTTGAAAAAACATGCATTTATTCATATTATCTTGTATTATGTTTGTCATCCACATACTAACACTTGCATCTTTGTTTTGTAGGTGCGCTTTTTGCCTAAGTTTTATTAACTGCTATGCATGAATGTGATGAATAGGATGAATGGGAGTTGTTGGGCTCTTTCCTCCACTTTTAAAAATCACACACACATTGCATATGCACTTGCATTCTGTATACTTGCATTATTACCCTGATATGTCCTTTCCAGTTAGAAAGGGGGAATGGTATAATGGTTGTGGGCAAGATGCTGTGTTAGTTTCTTTACCTATGGCCTCTTGATAGTTCCCCCACTCGGATCACCAACTGATCATGGCACCACCTCGGGGAGTGGACCTAGGTTTGAAGATCTGGGGACCGAGCCTTTTTAGGACCCATTAGTCAACCCTCAACCTCATACTCATATAGACACCATGCATAGCCGAACCTCTGCCGAATTTAAGACACGAGCACCATTTTTAAAACCACAAAGGAAAGGGCGATTGCTCTTACTTTCATTTATACCTGTCTATTCCTGCTGTTATACTGACTGTATTCATACTGTTATAATGCCTATTTAACTACTCATGCATGCATGTTTATCTTGCTATTACATTCTCTCTCCTTATACTCTTTGCATCCCCATACCATGCATTCAATAGTCCATGTCAAGACAAGAGTTCCAAGTAACTCAAGTCACTACAGTCTCATGCATATGATCAACCCATTGAGAGTGACACCAAGGTCACTCTCCCTTGCATTAAACCTACCCAAACCCTAAGGGTTCCCATGTAACCCTAAGGACTCATTGCATGCATCTCAATTCATTCCATAAGAGGGGCCTCAATCCCTCTATGCTCACGGAGATAGGATTGCCAAGAAGACAAGGGGCAATCAATCAACAAGGTCTCTCAACGACCTTGCCGACATCAAATCCAATGAAGGCGAATCCGAAGACTCAAGAGTAGTTTAGGTTTTTCCTTTGTAAAACTAGATAAGTGGAAGTCCCAAGGAAAATGTACCATTCCCCTTGTTGAAATGTATTTCAATTCTTTTGTATCTTAAACCCAAAGTTCAATGTACTTCTTTATTTTTTTCTGTGAATATATGAATGGATGATTGTATGAATGGATGAAGGTTCCTGCTCGACGACGAGGTATTTGCATACAGGGTCAAACCCTCTATCTCCAAAAGTGAGCAAACACATCATGTTTAATTTCCCTCTCAAGTAGGGGCACCCCTAGGACATGCATTGCATAAGAATTTTCAAATCAAGGCACTAACTTCCTTTTTCTTCTTTTGTTTCTTGTCTTCTACCCTCCCCCTCCTCATCTCTAAGTACTAAGAGAACCAAAGACAAAAGCAAGACAAGAAAGGGGGTTTTCTCAATCACTCACTTATTATCATCATATTGCGTACATGTTTACTTCTTTTATTGCTCATGCATCCACATCCATTCCAAGACAAGAGTTCTAAGAAACTCAAGTCATTTCATTCTCATGCATCTAATCAACCGTAGAGAGAAAGGAGCAATCCAATCTCATGTTAATCAACCTACCAAAACTCCTAAGGGTTCCTCAACCCTAAGGATTCATGGCATGCATAGAATCATATCTCGAGAGAAGCACAATTCCCTCTCAGTCCATAGAAGCGGGATTGCCCAAATAAGAAAACATCAACCAGCCCACGCCGAAGAGGTATTGTATTGCCTAATAGGGGCAAAACCCCACCTCCTAAATGGATTTGTCATCATGCCTAGATTCCCTTAAATAAGGGACCTCCATAGGACACGCATTGCATAGAACTTCCAACTCCACATGCTAATTACATTTTATTTTTCTTTTCCTTTTTCAGGTCAAAGAGCACAACTGAATGCATGAAAACCCCTCTAGCATTATGCCCATTTCAAACTCACGAAAGGATAAGCAAAGCCCAAACCTACATTAAGGAGTAAGAAGAACTTATCATCCACCTACAAAACGTTACCTCCATGCCATGCCATGACAACCCCCATCCAAGCAGAGGAGGACTTCAAGCAGAAGATGACTTCACTATTTACGAAGTCTTGTCAGACCCGTGCATTGCAACAATATAATCCTTTAACTTCCAAATACATGCCAAATGTCGTGAACTCACCGTTCGTTGATACACCCGGTGAATGAAACACCAAAGAGTTTGGCATAGTCCCAGAATCCTATTAAGGGTTAAGGGTTCTCACCAAAAGGTCCACTAGAAAAGGTAGGTTTTCACGAAATTCGTCTATTTTCTTTTTTTCTTCTAGTTCTCGTATATCTTCTTTAAATAAACATTGTATGTCATGTAATCATATTTTTAAATGAAAATAGGTAGTTCCCAGTTTATCTCCTTTGTCTCATACTCTTATGGACGATGGTCACATTTAAGGATTCTTTCCCATTCAGTAATGACTTGATTTAAAGGATGGGATAGCATGGGCAACCCACTCAAAGGGGGTTAAAACCTTTAAGAGACTGAGAGATAGGAGGAAGGCAATCTCAACAAAGAAGTGCGAATTTTATTGAAGATGTGACACTTGTATGATATCCTAGCTAAGCGATGGGCAGCTGAGTGCTCAAAATGATGAGGAGCTATTGTTCTATTTATTCCAAATAAACATTATCCTTTGCTCAGCCCCCTAGAGTCGCCAGTGATCTCTTTTCAGATATCCCCAAACCTATAACCGTCTCCCACATTGGGGTAAGCACAGAATAGTTAATTCAGTAGAGTATGTAGGGGTTCACAAGCAGAAGCACACTATCTATAGGAACATTGTCTAAATTTTGTACAAAGGCTTTATGGACTAAGCAATTCAATTTGAAATGATTAGAGGCCCTCAATTCTATTACTATACACAAAAATATTCCCTTTGCTTAACCCACTAGTGCCTCGCAGGAAGTGGAAGTTTTTTTGTCAACCTCGATCTGAAACCATCCCCCCACACTGGGGCAGACAAGAAGCAGAAGATCTGGCAGAGAACGTCATCGACCATCAAGCTGAAGTAACGCGAAGGCTCTATGGATCAAGAAATCTTGTTCAAAATGAAGAAAGACCCTCATTTCATTTCTCATACAGTTAAAAGCAACCCTTGTCAAACCTATTGAGCCGGTTACTTTTCCTTTTCAAAAAACACCCTAACCTAGGGATCACCATCCACAATGGGTTAAATCGAAATGCCAAGGAAAGGATTTAAGCAAAAGAAGTTGTAAAAATGTTCGAAAAAAAGGGGCATATCAAAGAAAAGACCGAAAAAGAACCATGTGTGTGCTATCTTGAAAAGCATCTAGGAAAGGCGGAAGTTAAAACAAAAAAAAATAATAAGGGGGGCAAATGTCAGACTAAGAAGGTCAAAAGTTACAAGAAATGTCAACTCCTCTTGTAAAAGAGAAAATTCAAAGGTGATCCTAGGTAACAAAGCCACCAAGTAGAAGTAATAGGTTTGAGCCTTTACCCTTTCTTGTAAAAACCTAAAACCATGGCCTACATTACAACCCTACTAAAGTCCTCTCCGATTGAAAAGAATTGCTTGATCTAGATGGGCCAAACGTGTTGCTGAAACTAGAGGAGGATATCAGGGGATGAAACCCCACTGGAAGACCGACTAAGGATGGTGTGGATCTAAACCCTATTATAAATACTATCAAATTTAAGCCTGTGCATCCTTTTCATTCATAAAACCCTTAACCTAGCCTACGTTACGGTCCAAATTAAAGTCATCTCTGATCAAAGAAAATTGCTTAGTCCAAATAAGCCTGAACAATACCTAGACAACTAGGCTGAGAAAGGAGAACTGGAAGGGAATGTAAGGGGCAATCTCATGCTCCAAGGTGTGCTCAGATGGTTTTGGTTTAAACAACCCACTAAAAAAAGATCTTTGAGCCTAAATATCCCTTCGTTTCTTACAACCTCTAAACCCAGCCTACATTATGGTCCTAAAAGAAGTCTTCTCGGATTGAGGGCTTACCTGTTTATCGCTCTGCAAAGGGCATGCGAGTTGTTGCTTGAGCCATGGTGGCATTTTGGAGATCTGTGAGAGAAACCCAAGTGAGCTTAGAAACACCCCAAACAGTAACCCTGTAGAAAGTAGGGATAGGATAGCAAACCAAAAGGTCAAGATCCCTGGAGAATGGAGCAAATGCTATCACACCCCGATGAGAATGGGACAAAACTAAATGGGGCAGAATCCTGGAAAGGAACAGAATCCTGAGAGTATGGGCCCAAGGGGCAATCCTGGGGTTTTCTTTGTAAATAGTTTATATACATATAGTACTGATGCATCCATAACATGTATAACCTGTAAATCCATTTAGAATCCTGCAAAGTTTGTATCTATTCATGCATTCAACTGCATTCCTATATGAACATGTTCATTTGTAAGGAAATAGGTCACGCATTTAACTCAATTCTTACATAAATCTGTGCGTTTATCACAAAAAAAAAAAAAAGACAGAGAGGGGACATTGCATTCAATTCCATTCCTATATGTGCATGCATTCAATTCCACTTCTGCGTGAACCTGTGCAGTCATAAAAAGTAGGACACACATTCAATTATGTTCTTATCTAAACTATGCGCATTCATAAAAATAGATCATGCATTTAATCCCGTGCGCATTCATGAAAAAAATATAACACACATTCACCCTTTACCAGGGCATTTTTAAATTATTTTTGTACAAAAACTAACTCTATGTCTTTTCCTCTCTCCTAAATAAGAAATAGGGAACAAGGTAAAATGCAAAAAGGAGCTAAAGTCACCACTCAGACATCTATAGCACCGTTACACACCTCAGAAAGCTCAAATTTCCATAACCGACAAGGAATAGAGAATGGGACAATGGCCCACCCTCGACCTCCCTAATCAAATGACTCCTGACTCAAGATACAATGTATGCTGAAAAAGAGGAGTAATGAATAAGTATCTGATTGCTCAAAGTTGGAATAATGAAGCATATCCACGAAAATGAGCATTGACCCCCGGCTGGAGTCTGGTAAGGCTCACGAAGGTCTCTCCCACAACCATAGGAGCATGGGAATGCCCCTCACGAATTTTGACAAGCAGTGCACATAACCGACAGTCAACCAAGTCATCCCCCCGGTGGAAACATCAATATGTTTAGGAGACGCAGAGCTAGGGCTACCATGGAGAAATGGACCAATCTTGAAGAGTATGCCAGTACCCTATCTGTCGCAAACTCAAAATGAGAGAAACAAGAACTTCACCGGCACATGAGGAAACTGGGCTAGCAGATTAGAAGAAAAGGCCACACAACGGAGCCCAAGCTGAGAAGAGACAATCGCGACGCAGCCATTAGGAAAAGTAGGTCCCATAATGTCAGCTGAACCATCCCGAAGTCCTAGGAGGAAGCCATTAGTCATGGGGAGTAGGGGTAGTCTCACATTCCCCAAGAAGGACAGGTAAGGGTAGCCAAAAGGGAACCACTGCCAGAAAACAAGTTGCGCCAATAGGAGAGAAGCCATGCAACCAAAGAACCAGTGAAAAATGTCTTGCCCATCTGGAGGATACCCATCATACCAAACCCGTAGCTAGCTTAAAATAACGTCGGCCATACCAAAAGTCAAAAGTGGAAAACCTTGACGTCCATCTCATCCTCGAAGGCCGGCTCAACTAAAGCGAAGGGGTCGACTGGAGGCCTACTCCCCCGACCACTCTAACTAGATGCTGCCTGCCCAGTAGACCGTCGGTTACCCCTAGACCGACTGGAGCCGCTACTGGAATCTGTCCGAACCACCTTCCTCGAGCGGCGCCTCCTCTCAGAATCGTTATCACCCACGTATGCCATCTTGACAAGGTAAGCTAAGGTAAGAGATGTTAACATACTATACATGCAATTCAAGTAATAATAAAATAAAATAAACAACTAACACAAACAGAATGAATGAAAGATTTCAAATGATAAAACAAATTTTCTGCGTACACATTTTGATTTTCCAACTTCAAATCAAATCTCAAGGGTTTTCTGTCTTTTTCCTTCAAAAAGATTTTATTTCTAAAAAATTTTTCTAATTCTTTCCCTAATTTCTAAAAATTTGGCGAAGTCCCATTCAAAAATGGCCCCTACAACACCCATGACATTAACGCAAAACACAAAACGTGCACTTCCCATTGTCACAATCACATGACATCAGCACCTGTGCACACTTTTCAATTTTTTAAAATTTTCAAAACACGTGTTTTATTTTTCCAATAAATCAATGGTTTGCAAAAATGTCCTGAAATTCCTCAAAATTCTTTCAAATGTTTTCCAAAAAATATTCCCACCTTTTTCAAAATTTTAAACTCTAAAAATCCCATCAATTTCTTGGGTTTTCTTATTTTTCTAAATTTTCTAAGTATTTTCCTATTTTTCAAAAAATAAAAAATTCACCGATTTTTCAAAAAATCACGAAACTTCATACGATTGTTAAACACATTTTGCTAAGGCACTTTGCACAAAAATATAGCTAGAAAACCTAATGCCCAAGCTTGTAGGAACAAACCCCCTATTCCTGCAGAAAACCCCCTTCACATATTCACATATAATCACTCAAATTCAATCAAACAAGCACCAAAATGCAAAAATAATGTCACCATCATGTTCAAAACACATCAAAACTTCAATTTCCACTATTCACATTATTCAAATGAAGTTCTACACATCAAAATCAACAAAATTTGAAAACTCACTTTTTGAAAGTTCTCCAGCAAAATCTTCTCTTCCTGTTACTTTTCCGGCGACGTGGTCTCCTTCCAGCAATCACCCGTGGTCTCCAAGAAGTGCCCCTTCAAGGTTCAAGTTGATTTACACGCGAAGTCTCTTGGATTTGTAAAATCTTTCCAAAATGCCGCGGCTGTTCGAACCAGAAATTTTCTGGTTTTAACTCCAAGCCTAGCGCCACTAGCAGAGGCGCCAGGCATTTTCTGCCAAAGGCTCCACTGCTAGTGGCGCCAGTTGCCAATTCTGGGCAGCTTTGCCCCCTTTCTCGCCAAATCTCATTTTCGAAGGCCTTTTTGCCCCACTATCCATTTTTGACCCTCGTTGTCGAAAGATTTCTAATGTCCATCCCTCTGACTGCCTCGCGGTCAACCTGGGACTCTTACTTTTATCATTTTCTATATTTGACAAACAAAGACAGAAAAAGAGGGGCAGCTGTAAGCACCCCATTTTTGACCGCTCGGCAGTCTACACTCCGTCCAGACTTGTGTTCAAGTCATTGTGGGCATATTCCAATCAAAACCGATTCTCTAAGTCTAAATCCCTTCTACCCATCACTTTGCGGCCCCGCCAAGCCCAAATAGAGGCAAAATGACCAAAATGCCCTTAGAGGCATTGTTATCTCCAATTCCAACTCCAATCCCTCTCTCTCGACAGTTTATTTCTTGAGACGGTTCCAAATCAGGCACGTCTTTCCAAAGACGGTAAGTCCCCTTTCCAATCCCTCTCTCGAGATAGTTTATTCCTTGAGACGGTTCCAAATTAGGCACGTCTTTCGAAAGACGGTAAGTCCCGTTTCCAATCCCTCTCTTGAGACAGTTTATTCCTCGAGACGGTCCCAAATCAGGCACGTCTTTCCGAAGACTGTAAGTCCCCTTTCCAATCCCTCTCTCGAGATAGTTTATTCCTCGAGACAGTCCCAAATCAGGCACATGTTTTCGAAGACGGTAAGTCCCCTTTCCAATCCCTCTCTCGAGACAGTTTATTCCTCGAGACGGTCCCAAATTAGGCACGTCTTTTCGAAGACGGTAAGTCCCTTTTCCAATCCCTCTCTCGAGACAGTTTATTCCTCGAGACAGTCCCAAAGTAGGCACGTCTTTTCGGAGATGATAAGTCCCTTTCCAATCTCTCTCTCGAGACAGTTTATTCCTCGAGACGGTCCCAAATTAGGCACATCTTTCCGAAGACTGTAAGTCCCCTTTCCAATCCCTCTCTCGAGATAGTTTATTCCTCGAGACAGTCCCAAATCAGGCACGTCTTTTCGAAGACGGTAAGTCCCCTTTTCAATCCCTCTCTCGAGACAGTTTATTCCTCGAGACGGTCCCAAATTAGGCACGTCTTTCCGAAGACGGTAAGTCCCTTTTCCAATCCCTCTCTCGAGACAGTTTATTCCTCGAGACAGTCCCAAATTAGGCACGTCTTTTTGGAGATGATAAGTCCCTTTCCAATCTCTCTCTCGAGACAGTTTATTCCTCGAGACTGTCCCAAATCAGGCGCGTCTTTCCGAAGACGATAAGACCCCTTTCCAATCCCTCTCTCAAGACAATTTATTCCTTGAGACGGTCTGAGTAGCGGAAATACTCGTAAACAGGTCAATATAGGAAATTGCCAATAAAACCCTGTGTCATCATGACCGCCGTCAGAGTGGTGGAAACACTTAAAATCCAGGTCAACACCAGTGCTTGCAAGCCCACTTCAGTAAAAAATGACCAAACCGGCCCTTGGGCCAATTCCGAGAATTTTCGGTCAAGATGACCATTTCGCCCCTAGACATCTGAACATCCTGGGAACCACACCGGCTCTGGGTATCAAACCGGTAACATCCTGAGAATACTTCTTATAGTATTCTCAACATTTCTTTATCTTTCCAGATCATTCCGAGTCAATTCCGGCAAACCCGATGCAAAATGCCCGTTTTGCCCCTAGTGGGCCAGTCTCCTTTTCCAACCACACCGGCTCTGGGTATCAAACCAGTAACCTTCTGAGACTGCTCTTTGTAGTGTTCTCAACCTCCCTTTTACCTTTTCAGATCATTCTGAGTCAGTTCCAGCAAACCTGGTGCGAAATAACCGTTTTGCCCCTAGAGGGCCGGTCTCCTTTTCTGACCACACTGGCTCTGGGTATCAAACCGGTAACTTCCCGAGATTGCTTCCTATAGTATTCTTAACCTTCTTCCACCTTCCCGGATCATTTCAAGTCAATTTCGGCAAACCCAGTGCAAAATGACCGTTTTGCCCCTAGAGGGCCGGTCTCATTTTCCGACCACACCGGCTCTGGGTATCAAACCGGCAACCTTTGGGAACATTTTGAATAATGTTTTCAACTCTCGAGTCTTCTTCCAGGACAGTTCTAGTCCGTCCCGACAGCTTCCCAATCCGATTGACCGTTTTGCCCCTAAAGGCCCGGTCAACCCTTCTGACACGTCTTATCTTCACTTTTCAAGTCAAATACATATGTGACACTATTCTAGGTGTTCCTGCTCCTTTCTGGCCTTCCGAGTCATTCCCGGCCTCTTCAAATCGTTCCCGGACTTTCTGGAGTAACTCCCAGTGAAGCCAGGCTAAAAATTGCATGGTAGTCACTAGTACAGGCGCCTAAATCTAGTCAAAGATATGTTGCTTGCCAACTTACAAACTTTCCTAACTTGCTGGCGCCACTAGGAGTGGCGCCAAGAGAAATTTTGCCCTGGCGCCGCTGCAACAAGCGCCAGGTTTGTCCAACCTCTATAAATACAGAGCCTTTTCCAGCGTGAAAGAGATCTGCAAACTCAATCTAAAAATCATATATTTCGATATACAAAGCTCATGCACTCCCCAAGCCCTAGCATCCCTAGGTTTTCCAAAACCCTAGCCACCATATACTAAACCCTAGCCTTCTATACACTCATACGCAACCCCATACACTTATACACTAGCCTCCAACCCTCCTTTGAAGACTTGAAGAGCTGCAATCTGAAGTTTGAAGATTGAAGACAACTCCTGAAGATTGATGACAAAGATCAAGACGAAGACCGAAGACAAACAAGGCGCACAAAATGAAGAAGAAATATAGTAGGCTTCTTATTTAAAATTTCGCACTTCCCCCTCTCTCTTCTCTC
This sequence comes from Euryodendron excelsum, assembly GCA_033060915.1. Lineage (NCBI taxonomy): Eukaryota > Viridiplantae > Streptophyta > Magnoliopsida > Ericales > Pentaphylacaceae > Euryodendron > Euryodendron excelsum. The sequence goes on along the minus strand of CM065391.1, from coordinate 10,893,412 downwards.
TCCTAACCCACTTGGGTTTTCTCTATTTTCATCCCCTATCTCTTCCCCCCCCCCCCCCTTTCTTTGCATGCTTGAAACAAGAGGACTCCCGGTCCATGTGTAGGATTAGACTATCGGAGGGTCACCGTGTCGGGGGCTTTCCTTTAGGCTAACCGGAGACCATGTGGGTCCGGCCCCCTTGATTATGTGGTGAAGCCTTAACCTTGTATGTTCACGACCCCAAAATTGCATTGTGCATATCATGATCTTGCATCTTCCAAAAGTCGTTTTCAAAGTTGTTTTTAAAATCGTTTTCAAACTCGTTTTCAAAATTGCATTAAAATCCTCTTTTTTAAAAACATGTTTTCAAAATCACAATCCTATGGTGATTCTACCCTTTCCATGGCTAGGGTTGGTTTAGGAAAGTATTACATTAAAAGTGACTTTTATGGTCCATATTTTCAAATCTTATTGTTTTCAAAACCACTTTCTTAAAGTGGTTCTAGCCTTCTCATGGTTAGAATCGCTTTAGGAAAGTGTGATGTTTTTATATTTTTCAAAAAACTCTCTTTCCAAAAAATCCCTTCCTAAAAATCTCTTTTTCAACATACTTTCTTAAAACTCTCCTTTCCAAAGTTGTTTTCAAAAACTCCCTCCAAAAAATCTATTTTTCAAAATTCCCTTTTTCAACTCCTTTCCAAAATGCTCTCTTCAAAGTCCACTTTCCAAAAACGTTCCCTAGGTCTCTTTCCTAAAAAAACTCTCTCCAAAAATCTTTCTAAAAACTCTCTTTCCAAAATATTTCCTCTAGAAACTACCCTCTAGGATTTTCCTTCCGAAACTTTCGTTTCCAAAAATGCACTTTCCAAAAACTCTTTCCTTAGAGCCCAAGTCAAGCCCTAGAGCTAACCATTAGAAAACCCTAATTTTCTTCCCTAAAACATGGCTTTCAAACTTTGCCCCAAATCCAGGTTTCCAAAACCTCTTATTTTCACATCCAAACTATACATATTTCAAAACCTATTTTCTACGTCAAAACTATAGTCTTCCAAATCTAGGGTTTCTAAAACTTCCTTTTCCAATTCCTTGTCAAATCAAGTCTTCCCTTTAGGAAACCAAATCAAATCTTCCCTTTAGGAAACTAAGTTCAATCCTCCATTTTTTGAAACAAAATCAAACTTTTTCTTTTAGAAACAAAATCTATTCCCTTGCTTTAGGAAATAGGAATCTTAACCCTTCCTAAATCAACTCTTTCCTAACTCAAATCCTTCCTAAACTTCTACTTTCCTAAATCTTAAGTTTCCAAAACTTGAACATAAAAATCTTTCCTAAATTTTAAAACTCAATTTCCAAATCCTTCCTAATTCAACCCTTTCCTAATTCTATCCCTTTCCAAATCTCAACTTTTCAAATCTAAGCTTTCAAACCTTTCTTAAACTCAAACCTTTCTTAATTTCAAGATTTTCTAAAACCCTAAAACTTTCTAAATCTTAAACTTTCTAAATCTCAAATCTTTTCAAATTCAAAGTTTTCTAACTTCAAAACTTTCTTAAGTTAAGACTTTCTAAATCTTAAACTTTCTAAATTTCAAATCTTTCTAAATCCAAAGTTTTCTAAACTCAAAACTTTCTTAATTCCAAACTTTTCTAAATCTTTCCTAATTTAAAATCTTTCTAAAATTCTAAGCTTTCCAAATTCAAAACTTTCTTAACTTGAAACTTTCCAAATTCTAAACTTTCCTTAATCTAAACTTTTCCTAATTCAAAACATTTCTAAAATTCAACACATTCCTATTTCAAAACCTTTCTTAAAATGAAACTTTTCAATTTCAAAACTTTCCTAAGTTGAAATTTTCCTAATTCAAAACTTTCCTAAGTTGAAATTTTCCTAAAACGAAACTTTCCATAAATGAAACTTTCCAAATTCGAAACTTTCCTAAATTGGACCTTTCCTAAATTTGAACCCTTCCTAAATCCAATCCTTTTCTAAATCCTCCAAGTCCAATATTCAAGTCAATTCTTCTTCAAAATCTTTCCATGCCAAATCCAATCCTTCTTTTTGAAGTTCTTAAGTCTAGGTTTCCTAAAACCAAGTTTTCCAAAGTCAAATCTTTTCAAATCTTCCAATCAAAGTTCAATCTCTCAATCTTCTAATCCAATTTCCAATTCAATCTCTTTCTTCCAAGTCAATCTCTTTTCAATCGGACTCTTATTTGAACTATGACTGGCCTGATTCCTCCAAAAGGATACGCAGGCAACCCTCAGGGGTGCGGTCACAACATTTTTCAAGTTTCTATTTCCACCACATTTTTCAAATCTCAAATTCCACAACATCTTTCAATTTCTATTTCCACAATCTTTTCAAATCTCTAATCTATTCTCAAACTTCCAATTTCAAATTTCTATTTTCAAATCTCTATTTCTAATTTCTAAATTTTCCAATTTCGAATCTCTTTCAAATCAAATCAAATCTCTTTCCAAATCTATTTTTCAATTCTCTTTTATTGCACTTGCATATCACGTATCATGTTAGTTTCTTTTCCAACATTGTTTTTCAAAGTGAATAGGATTGAACATTAGTTAGTTAAAGACTCTCATAGGTGAATCTAGGGTAGATTGACATGTAGGTACCGAAAGGGCGGGGTAGGGTGATGGCTTAGTGCGTCTTTCCTACACGTAACCAACCTCCGAACCTAGATCACTGTTTTCATAGACCAAAAATGGAGTTATTTTCAAAAGAGGGCTAAATGTTTTCCAAAGGTTGCCAAACAACCTGTTTTCTTCAAAACCCACTCTTGAAGAGATATTTTCAAAATCGTTTTCCAAAAGTCCTAAGTGTAGTGTTCGGATTATTCTTAGTTTTTAGGTGACCTAACTCGCCTTAATTAAGTTAGGCGGCGACTCCAAATCTTTTCTAAAAAGCCCTTTATTCAAATCTATTTTCAATTCAAACCTAGTCGCACTCATTCTTCTAGGAGGGTGAGTTCTAACGAGAGAGTACAGTATTTTTCCCGCCTGTGTGAGTTTTCCTTAGGTACGAAAAATCTGGGCGCGACAACTTCGAATTGATAGAAACTTTTGAAAAGGGAATTGGAGTTGAAATAAAGGTTATGACTGCACCATTTTAGGTTGTTTATGTATCTCATTTGATGAGAATCAGGTCATTCGTAGTTCGGGCAAGGGTCCCATAGAAAAAAGACACATTGAGACCATTGGAAGACACATTGGGGTCATAATTTGGAAAGACACATTGGGGTCTAGTTTTGAAAAGTAGGCAGATTAGGGCCTTTGGGAACTTTGAAGATGCATTGCGGTCTTTGAAAAGTTTTAAAGACACTTTGAGGTCTTTGAAAACAGAGAACTTGAGAGTTTAGAAAAATGCCTTCAAAATAGGACTTGGGATGTTTGAAGTGTTTTTTAAATTGGATTTGAAGTTGATTTTAAATATTTTTGAAATTAACTCAAGAGAGTTTTGGAATGTTTTTGAAGTAACTCAAACGAGTTTTGGAAGTGCTTTGAAACAACTGAAGGGAGTCTTGGAAAGGTTTTGAAATAACTCAAGGAGTTTTTGAAATGTTTTGAAACAACTCAAGGGAGTTTTGGAAAGTTTTTAAAGTCTTGTTTTGAAAACTTGGGAGGTAGAGTTTGGATTAGAAATGCTCTTGTGAACTTGTCTTCGAAAAGCTTTTGAAAGTAGTTTTTGAGTACCTTATAAAAGGCATATTTAATGTTTCATCACCTTTTAAAGGTTAGTCAATGAAAAATTAAACTCCTTTAGGGCTATAAGTTTTGAAAACATGCTTGGAAAAGGGGCTACAGACTTCCCTTTAGTTTTTAAAACTTTAGGGTTATAGAACCCTTCTTGAATATCTGACTTACACTTGAACAATCCTAACCATGGAAGGATTAGGGTTGCTTCAAGAATGTAATGTTTGAAAAAGACTTTGAAAAAGGTTTTTGAAAAGCATTTAGGGTTCGACACCCTATATGGACCTTAGAAGGTCCCACTTGATGTGTCTCTTTCTTTAAGGAAACCTTAATCATGAGAAGGTTAAGATCACCTTAGAGTTGGGAGTTTGAAAATCACTTTTCAAAATAGCTTGCGGAAATGGTAAGTGTCTAGTCATTTTTGTCAAGACAAGTTTAAAAGAATTCTTGAAAACATTATGGAACAAGGTATGGAAGAGTTAGAAAAGACTTTCGAAATGACTTTTGAAAACTCAAGAGAGTAGGATCTTTTTTAATGCATGCCATGTAAATGAATATGAATTGGAAAAAGGTTTGAAAAAAGATTTGGAATTAGAGTCTTTGAAGCCTTCTAACCATGGTTAGGATGACCTAAGGTTAACTAACTTGGGTTAGGTTAACCTAGGGTTGAAAAACTAGGGTTAGGTTAAACTAGGGTTGGATTGACCTAGGGTTAACCAACTAAAGTTAGGCTAACCTAGGGTTGGATGGAACTGGGGTTAACTAACTAGGGTTAAGGGGACCTTGGGTTACCTAACTAAGGTTAGGTTAACCTAGGGCGTAGTTGACCTAGGGTTAACTAACTTGGGTTAGGAGACCACTCAAGAGAGGGTTCCATGAGGACTATTTCAGCTACAAAACTCAAGAGAGCAAACTTTTAAAAATCAAAATGAAATATAAGCTTTGAAAACCATTTGAATGCAACTCGAAGATGGTAAAATGCAATGATGCAAAATGAAGTCAAGAGGCTTAAGGAAGGCTCCCTAGGACATAGAAATCAAAAGTTTCAGACTAGGCTTCAAGAAACCAACTCTTAGGGTCATTTTTTAAAAAATTCTTGAATATGGATTTTGAAAAATGTGTAGAGATTAGAAATGCTAAGGGATTTGAAAAATGGCTTTGAACATGAAAAACGAAGTTAAGCATGCAATACATGAGTAAGGGGGACATGAAATCATACAAGGCTAAAAGCCCACACCACGTTGCAAGGTGCTCCAAGGCCATACAATCTCAAAGTAGGCTTGTGAGAGACCCCCCTACACGGTGGCTCCCACAAGCTTTCCTCTAGGCATGACCTAAGAACTCTCTTGTTCAAGCAAGTAAGAAAGCAGGGTAAAAGATGGGGAGTAAATTAAAGAATAGCCTACATAGGCTAGGGAGAGAAAAGAAGAGTTGGGGGGGGGGGGGGGGGGGGGGGGGGGGGGGGGGGGGGGGGGGGGGGGGGGGGGGGGGGGTAACAAAATGTAAATAGAAATACTACATTGTCTTCACAACTTCTTCAAGCTTCAATGGAGGCTTTACTTGAGCTTTGAAGGGTCTTCAATGGCCTTGAAGTCGGTTGGAAATGGCCTCCAAGGTTGCTTGGAGGCTTGGAAGATGGAGTGTATTGGCTTGAGGTGAGTTGAATCTAACTTGGACACTTGGAGGGTTGAGAAAGGTGTAGTGTTTAGGATTTTTTGGAGTTCTGGGGCAATTTTAGTTAGGCTTTGCCTCTGTTTTTCAGCCTTGAATATTCCCCCGGGGGGGGGAGGGGGAGGGGGTCTGGTATATATAGGTATATATAGGCAATCTGCTAGAAGTTGGCGCATGTGCTACATGTGCCTAGGCAATTTTTGTCCTAGCGCATATAGCACATGTGCCAATACTGTTCCAATGGTTAGATGCCATGTGGCACCCTTTGTACTAACTTAACGTGGGGAGTAAGCAATGTTTTGGTCTATCTAATCACAATCTAGGCGCATGTAACATACTCTCTGCCACCAGGAACTTTTGTTTTCACTTTACCTTGATAGTTGTGCGATTCGAGAAAGATTTAAAAAAATCAATCACGTTCACGATGTTATCCTATTGTTTTTCAAGAATGGAAAACTTCTGGGGACCTTGAAAGGTGTTCAGAAGAGTGAGATATTGTCTTAGGAAGCGTGCACAAAAATACACTTTTTGGAGCGTTTGTAATATGCTCCATGGATGTTCAAAAGTAAGGGTCTTTAGGCCACGTGATTAGGGCTTTTGGGGGATAATCTCTTCCATCAAGCTGTAAATATGGAAGTGCTCTGAAAATACTTTTGAGAATTCTCTAATTTACGGATTTCTTAAGTCGTTTGATGGTGTGTTATAATCAAGGAATCGAAAGAAAAGACAACTCTATTGAAGCATCTATGTGACGCTCTAATGGTTTCTTAAATTGGCAACTTCTGAGCCACGCGATTAGGGGTTTAGGGAAGCAATCTATTCAATAGAGTTGTATCGATGGAAAGACTTGTTGACGTGCTTCTAGGAATTCTCTAATTTATGCATTTCTTAAGTCATTTGATGGTGTGTTATAATCAAGGAATCGAGAGAAAAGACAACCCTAGCGGAGCGTCTATGAGATGCTTTAGGGGACTTTCGTTGACTTGAAAGTGTTTAAAGTCACAAGACTCACCTAGGATTGGACACAGGCGTACAACAGGCTATTCTGGAGAAACGGGTATGGTACCCAGAGCCGGTATGATTTTGGGGAGCATTTAGGCCACTTGGGGTAAGATGGTTATTTTGATCAAAATTGGTCGAAAAGAGCCAGGATGGATTGGACTGGCATATTAAGCATGCTGGACTATTTGGGGATAGTCCTGGAAACTGTACTTACCATCTTGAGGGATTTGTGTTGTGCTGGTGTGCCCAGGGGTAAAATGGTCATTCTGGATGGCGTATGGAGTAAGCTTGTTTGTCTAAGGACATTTCAGAAGGGTAGACTCACCATCTTAAGGGATTTTAAACTTTCCCAAAAACGTGCTTGGAGGCTTGTCACGCCCCATTTTTGGATCAGACCAAGCCTTCCTGGCTCGTGAACATGCACGGTGCTCTCTCATTGGAACTCATCCTCCTAGGATGATAAATGCAATGTGATTTTGAATTTTTGAAATGGAATTGATTAGGGCTTTTTGAAAAGTTCTTTGGAGTCACCACCTAACATATTTAAAAATGTGCTAGGTCACCTACAGCAAGTAAAACTTGAGGGTTAAACTTAAGTTTTGGAAGGTATTTTTGAACGGCATCCTTATGAGAGGGTTTTAGAAGGTAAGGTTTTTTGACAACGCTAAAAATGTTGGAAAGCACTTTCGAAAATTGACTCTAGTTTTGGTCTTTAAAACATAAATTCTTAAGTCCAAGGGTTGGCTACGTGTAGGGAAGATGTCTTAAGACTATCACTCCACCCCGCCCTTGCGATACCTATATGTCTATTCACCTTTTACTCACCTAATTATGACTCACCGGTTACCTATGTTTAATGCTATCCACTTAGAAAACATTTGAAAACAAAGTTTAAAAAAGAATTTGAAAGATAGAATTGAGTTTGAAAAATGGTTATGGAATTGGGAATTTGGAAAGGGTTATGCAATTGAAATTTTGAAAAGGGTTATGACCGCACCCCATGACGGGTTGCCCACGTACCTCCTTTAAGAGGAACAGGTCAGTCGTATTTCGGACAAGAGTTTGAAAGAGTTGAAATTTTGAAATGGGTTTCTCTTTCTAGAAAGTTTTTATTTTTAGAAAGTTTCATTTTTAGAAAAGTTTGAGTTTGAAAGTATTTCCTTTTTAGAAAATATTGGACTTAGAAAATGTTTCCTTTTCAAGAAGATTAGATTTTGAAAATGTTTCCTTTTCAAGAAGATTTGATTTTTAAAATGTTTCCTTTTCAGGAAGACTTGGTTTGATTTTGAAATGTTTCCTTTTTAGGAAGACTGGATTTGATTTGAAAAGATTAGATTTGAAAAAGATCCGATTTGAGAATTTCGTAAACATTTTATTTCCTTTTTGGAAAAGATTTGTATTCTTTTTTGAGAAAGATTTGATTTGTTTCCTTTCGGAAAGATTTGAAAAGATTTGGAAGACTTGATAGGGTTTGAAAAGATTTGGAAAGGTTTTGTTTCCTTTTTTGAAAAATATTTGATTTGTTTAGAAAAGGTAAGTTTGAATTGTTTCCAAAATGGGAGGAGTTGATTTACGGTTTAAATTTGGAAGGTTCAAAAAAGGAGTGATTTGAGAGATTTGAAATAAAAATTTTTGATTTGATTGATTTTAAAAAAGAAAGTATGAAAAGCGAAGTTTTGATTGATTTGAAAATTAAGGATTTTGGGAGTTTTGAAAAAGGTATGATTTTGGTTTAAAAATGGAAGGTTTCTAAGTTGGCAAAAACAAGATTTTCCTAAGTTTGAACTTTTGCGGTTTGACAATAAGAGTTTTGTAAATGATTCAAAAATCAAGTCTTTTGAAAACATGTTTTAGGGCCTGAAACCCTAACTTGAATTTTAGACATCCAAATGAATGTCGCACTTTGCCTAAAGCCATTCTAGCCCTTAAAAGGCAAGAATCACTTTAGGCTCATGACTTTGAAAAACAATAAAGGCACGAATTAAAAAATGTAGACCTTTCAGGTCCTTTTGAATGTCACACTTTCCCTGAGACAACCTTAGTCATGAAATAACTAGGATTGTCTCGGAATTGTGTTTTTGAAAAGAAAACAATATTGGCCATTAGGAGCCATTTAAATGTTACACGTTTTTAGCAAAACCCTAATCATGAGAGGGTTAGGATCAGCCTAGAATTGTGATTTTGAGAAAATAACTTTGAAAATGAATTTAAGGGGTAAAGACATGGCAGGAATGCAAATTCATTACAACGATAATAACGGCATGAAACATACAAGGCTAGGTATCACCACATTGCTAGAGGGCCCTAAGGTCATGCCGTGAAGCAAGTGAGGGTGAGGAAGAGAGTCTCGATCAGTAATCTCCTCTTGATTACTCTCGACATGAACTTAATGTCCTCTTGTTCCACGCATGCAAGAAACGAGGGTTTAGAGATAAGGGATTAAAAAAGATAAAAACTCAAGTGGGTTCAGAGGGAGAAGTGGGGGAGTATGGAAAGTAAACGGAGGATTTACCTTGTCTCATTTCTTCTTTCTTTGATGGAGGGTCGGGCCTTGGACTCAGAAAGACTTTGGGAGCTTTCGGGCAGCGAGGCAAACCTTTGGTAGAGCTCAAAGGCTAAGGCTTTGAAGCCTCAAGCTAGGCCTGGGCCAGCAGGACTGAGAGAGAGAGAGAGAGAGAGCTCCGAGAGCTGTCTGGAACAGAGGGGGAGAGTTTCTGAATAGAATTTTTTGACTCAAAATAGAGAGGGGGGAGGTCTATATTTATAGTGCAAAAGTAGGGGATTGGTTCTCCATTCTTAGTTGCACGCCTTGAGCTTGGTCGTGCGCCACTAAGAGCGGCACAAGGAGACTTAATTAGGGCTTAAAGAAAGCTAGATACAGAGTTGGTCAATTTGTAACCAATTTTGGGGGGTTATACACCATTATTAATGGCGCACGGCCAAAGTTAAAGCATCGCCACTAATAGTGGTGCAGGCTCATTAATGAGGGTTGAAAAAAAGGGCTGATCAGAAGGCTGGTTGAATTATAACCACCTTTGACAGTTGGTGTGCGCCTTTAGAAGTGGCTAAAGGCTAAAAATTGGTTATGCTTCACTCGAAGTGGTTCAGGGAGGTTCTGGTTTGAAAAGAAAAGTGCCAGATAGCAGGGCCCGGCAAAAAATGGAAGGGGATACTCTGGACAGTGTCCCTGAGGTTGCCGGTTTGATTTCTAGAGCAGGGATGGTTGAAGAAAGTGACCAAATCACGCTCACCTCATCCCGAGAGTTCCAGGGTTGACCAAGATTGACCGGGGTTGACTGGGTTGACCAGAGTTGATTGGGTTGTTGCTGGTTTGACACCCAGAGTTGGTGTGGTTTCCTAGGACGTTTGGATGCCTAGGGACAAAATGGTCATTTTGACCGAAAAACTTTTAAGAAAGGACCATAGTTGACTGGATGGCATTAGACATGTCAGACTGTTTAAGGATGGCCTTGGAAGGTGGTCTTACCATTCTGAGGACTTGGTACTTTCTTGAAGAATGTGCCAGGGTCGCTGGGGGCAAAATGGTCATTTTTATCAGGACGGACTAACGGGCGTCGGTGTTGACCAGTCTAGATCTAGTCTGGACTTTTGTCTGAGGAATTGGTACTTTCTCTATGAACAAGTTTGAAAGATTCTTACCGTCTTGAGGGATAAACTTTCTCAAAGGTCGTGTCGGACTAGGACGGTCTTCTGTTCTTGAGGGGTTTGTGCTTTCTCAAAGAATGTGCTAAATTAGTGGACATTGTACATTGCAGGCTAGCAGGCGCCAGAAGTGAACCACTCTTCCATCTAGAGCACTTGGGTACTTTCCGGAGATGAGTGTAAAAGGGGCTTTACCGATCCGAAGAATAAACTTTCTCGGTGATCGTGTTGTGCTGGGTTCAATGGTCTTACCGTCAATGAGGGATCAACTTTCTCGAATGAAGAGACAATTGGATTTAACTTTAAATTTGAATGGACTTATAGTCTTACGAAAGACGTGTTGGGCTAGATTGGATTGACTAATACTCGAGGGGCATTCTGGTCATTTTGTCTCTATTAGGCCTGCAAAGTGGTTGTTTGATTGAACTAGACCTGGAAAGCCGGTTTGGGCTTAAGTATGCTTGTATTGGTTTGTAGGTGCTTTTAGTCAGACCAAAAATCGTCAAGTGGCTAAAATGGGGTGCTAACAACTGCCCCTTTTTTTCTGTCTTTTCTTGCAAGAGACAAAAAATGACAAAGTAAGTACCCAATGAAGGTTGCGAGGCGATCGGTGGGACTGGAGTTGATAAACTTGGAAATTGATTTTTAAAGTTGACGATGGTTTTTTAAATGATTTTTTTGGACAGAAAGTTTGGAAAACCTTTGAAAGGATTTTAAAATGGGGCTTTTGAAGTGAAAGACTGGGAAACTTGACATTTGAATTGGATAGAAACTTTTGGGAGGAAAAGGTTTTTAAAAAATTGGGAAATTGATTCGAAATGGGGCTTTTGAATGAGGAAGCCTGGGAAATCGAGATTTTTAAACTTGAACCTTTTTTGAGAAAAATTTTTAGAAAACTTTTTGAAGTAGCTCTAAAATGGGACTTTTGAAGGGAAAAGCTTGAGAAACTAGGGTTTAGAAATTTTGACTTTTTGCACAAAAGTTTTGAAAACCTTTGAAATAGGGCTTTTGAAGGGGAAAACCCATGAAACTTTAACAAGTACATTTTTTCGAGGAAAAAGTTAGAAAATTTAGACTTGAACTTTTTTTTCTTTTGCAAGGGGAGAAAGTCCAGGAAACCCGGTCATTTGATGGGAGACAAAAACTTTTGGAGGAAAGAGTTTAGGAAACTGATAGGATTGATTTCGAACAAAAACTTTTGAAAACAAAAGTTTGAAACCGGAATTTGATTTTTTTGAGATAAATTTTGAAGGATAAAGTTTGAAACTAGGATTTGAATTTTTTGAGATAAACTTTTGAATGATCAAGTTTGAAACCAGGATTTAAATTTTTTTGATGTAGGATTTCAAATTTTTGAAGTAAAATTTTGAAAGATAAAGTTTGAAACTAGACTTAAATTTTGAAGTAAACTTTTGAAGGAAAAAGTTTGAAACCAAAAATTTTTTGAGGATGAAAATTAAAACCTAAACTTTTTTAGGATAAAAGTTTAAAAAATCGGGAATGATTTTGAAACCAACTTTTTGAGGATAAAAAGTTTAGAAAATCGAGATTGAAATTGGAACCAACTTTTTTGAGCAAAAAAAGTCTAGAAAATTAAGAATGATTTTGAACAAAAACTTTTGAAGGAAAAATTTTGAAACCAGAGTTTGATTTTGAATTTTAAAAGTTTTGAGGAAAAGACTAAGAAACCTAGAAAATTATTTTTAAAATGATTTTGAAGGACCCCCTTTTTTTTTATACATACCTCTTACCTATCGATGAACCCTTATCGGGTCTCTTTCTTCCTGTCTTATCTTTAAGATGGCTGACAAGGGGGATGATGATTTATGCAGCAGGTGATGGTTAAGCTAACAGTGACGAGATCTGCTTTTAGCAAAGGATAGGATTAGCATTGCTGTCATTCGAGTTAATGAAGATGACTGGTACACTCGGGTGATCGTACTAGAAATCCGCTGGGCCAGGTTTTTTTAAGGTGGAATGTGAGCAACTACAAAGTTGGCTTGGAGAGGATGGAACAATAGAGCTAGCTATTCCTTCTTGTCCTCCTTGCTCTCTTGATTGAATTTCACTTTCAGCTCTTAGGTGGCCTTCGAGAGGCTAGTAGCTTCTGAGTATTGTTTTTGAATTTCTTTGGGCTGCTAGCAAGGAAGGGGCCCATGTGAGGCTTCTTAGGAAGGATGCCTTAGCCAAGGTTACTGGAAATGAGCTGAACTTGAGGAGTCATGGGAGGTTATTCCGTGTTTGTAGTTCTTCTGTGTTGGCTTGATTGTTGAGTTTTGATTTTGGCAGGCAAGATAGAATTCTTGTTGAGATGTCTCTAAAAGGATTTCTCTGAGAGTCTTGAGCTAGTTTATGAAGGGGGTGAGGTCTCCTTTGATGGGTTTAAAGTATCTAAAAAGTCAAGCATCTCTGATTGGTTCTTTATTTGATGAGGATAGTGGGCCATTGCCCTAGTCTTCATGGCTTGGAAAGGTTTGAATTAGGATAGATTCGGAGGTTGAGGGTGGGACATTGCCCCATTCTCTGTTTCTTGTTGGCTATGGACAGCAGCCTAGGCTATGTGTCATTTCTCTTATGTTCTCTTCTTTTTTCAAGGCCTATATGGTATGAGAATTCCATCTAGTTGAACTTCTTCTGTTGAGCTAGTCACCAAGGGATTTTGACTTGGATGCGGAGCGTACCTCTTACCGTGCTTCTATGAATACATGGGTTTATGGAGGATGGGAATGAATGCATGCCCCAGTTGGTTACAACTTAGCTAGCAGGATGATGGACCTTATCGCGGCATCAAAATATTATATTTTGGAGATGCCTTCGGAACTTGGGAAAGCTTCAGGAGGTGCCCCTTAAACTTGTACCTATCTTAGTATCTCATTAGCAAATATCAAGATATAACAGAGTAATCTTAATAAATAACTTATGACATTCATACTTATCATTTTGCCATGCTGAGTTTAGAAATCTATTACCAATGCAGCTTCTCCACAAGTTGGCATCCCCTGACCCATTTGATGAGGCGTGAGACTTTGCTGCTTCGTTAAGGCCGTCTTGGATTGCTGATCATGAGATTTGACTCTTTTTCTTTTCTTTTCTTTTCTTTTTCTCTCATTTAAGCCATTTTTGCCACCTGTGCCCTTGCGGGTTTTCACAGATGTTGGCTCTACCATTGTTATATGTCAGTGCCCGTTTTTAGGTTTTCGCTGCGTTGGTAGTTTTGTATCTTGTCATGACCCTACTCTTTTACGCATAGCGCCCCAACGGGTTTTCACTATGTCCTCAGGCCATGCATTTTCTTGTGGTTTCTTTGCCTGTTGTTGACTAAAGTTGTTACTTTGGTTGAAGACTGTTGATGTTGCTTTTGATAGAGGTGCATTGAAACACTTGTTGAGTTGGAATAGAAGTTGTCTTCTCATAACTCTTTATGATTGATATAGCACTTCCCAATGTAACCATCTTACTTTGAAGAGCAATGACAACAATGACCAGTTTGAAAGGTCTTTTTTGGACTGCAATGCAAGCTATGTGTCAGGTTTTTGAAAGAATAGGATAGAGGGCTCAAACCTACCATTCTACTCCGCTTTGATTCCTGTGATCACCTTTAACAGTTTCATCCCTTTCTTACCCTTTACTTTTATAACTAATGCTGACGTCGTTTATTTGATGACTTTGACCTTGACATTGCTAGATTTTTCCTATTCATTTTCTTCCATTACCTAGCAGAAAATTGTCAGACTATTCCTATTTGTTTTTTGCCACTTATCTGGCAAAAAAATGACATTGCTATAGCTATTCTTTTTTTTTTTTTTTTGATAAGTAACGCTAACCTCTTTTTTTTCTTTCCCTACCCCTATGCTTTGGCTTTCGATCCATTGTGGCTGGTGATCACCGGGCTAGTTATATGATAGAAATGTGACTAGCTCAAGGGGGTTTTGCAAGGGTTCTATTTAACTAGATGGTAGAGGAATTGAGGGCCTCTCTTTATTTTGATCATTGTCATCATTATTCTATTAGAGTTTCTAATTACACAGAGTAGTGCTTTATCAAGCTTGAGTTGATGGGTGCTGGGAAAACTTCCATGTCCGTCTCTACCAGGATCAATGACTTCAAGTTTTCATTGCCAGGAGTGAACTTTACTTCTAGCTTTCTACCAGGCTGGAGATGTCATTTTGGCGACAAAGTCTCTTGTCAAGGTTTGATTTTTCTGCTGAAGGTTCTGGAGATACGTCTTTGATTGTACTGGGTAAAGTAGATGGCATGTTATTCTCTAGGAGACAAGGCTACTCATTCCACTTCTGTGGTTTGAGTTTTCCTGAGGATTTAGAGAGAGGAGGCTCCTTCTTTAACCAGTAGAACTATCTTATTGCAATAGATCAATGAGGGTGGTGTTGCCTCAGTTGAGACTCTGACTGAGACTTTGTGAAAGGGTAGCTGCTCGTGCCAACCTTTATGATCTTCTTGACATTTGTGTTTTGATAACTCAATGGCCTCCTTTGTTTGTAGATGGTTGGATACTGTGCTATTTGTAATTGATTTTGAATTTCTGCTATCATGTGTTGTTTTAGGCTGGCGCTATCTGTGACAATCTGTAGAGGACCTCTGGGGAGCCTTTAGGGTCAAAAGATGCCAGCCTTCGGGATAACCTGCAATTTTTATTTTTCTAGAAAAAATATTTTAGCACGGTAGATAAAGCATTTCATAATTAAGAGTCCTCTATTCTAGATTAGCCTGTTATATACTTGATATTTACATGACACTTCAAATGCTAAAATCAAGGGTTGCTCCTGTAGGCTTTACAAGGCCTTTAGGGTTCTGCAATTTGATGGATGATTCTATTGGCCAACTTCTAGATTGGCAAGACCTTGAGGAGAGTGAGCCAGTAGAAGATGAGGCATGGATTTTCAATTGATGATCAAGGATGGAATGGCACTTCTTTTTTTTTTTTTTTGTTTTTTTTTTAGGAGGACCACCCTGTAGCTTGTGCCCTTAGTCCTTTCTCAGGTTGGTACCTTCTGTTGCTAAGGTAGTTGGTGACTATTTTCCTAACTGTCAAGAGAGTGGAGGGTTTTTTCATGTCGATACATAGATGGCGATTGTCAAGACATGGTGTGGAGGTTGCTGCTTGAGAGATAACACTTTGTTAATGAGCGGTCAATCCCTTCTACTCTTCACTAGGCTCATCCTTGCAAGAGTTATGGATTGGGTAGGACTACGGAGAGATTACATAGCTTTGGTTGTGCACTTGGTCTTGGAAAAAGTAAATGGAACTAGCATGTGGAGTTAAAGACCTTACTCAATGCATATCCTATGGAGGTCCCTTCTTCGCGAAGCATGATGCTGAGTCCATTTTAGAGGTGGGGTGTTGCCCCTGTATGCAATATAATACCTCTTCGGCATGGGCCAATCGACGCTTCTTTGTTTGGGCAATCCCATCTCCATGGACAGAGAGAGATTTAGGCTTCTCTTGAGATATGGTTCTATGCATGCCATGAATCCTTAGGGTTGGGAAACCCTTAGAAGCTTTTGTAGGTTTGATTAATATGAGATCATATTGTTGCTTTCTCTCTACAGTTGATAAAAATGAGTTGACTTGAGTTTCTTGGAACTCGTGTCTTTAGAATAGATATTGATGCATGAGCATGATAGTAGTGAATATATGCACAGCATAATGACAAAAGATAAGAGGTTTAGGAAATCTCCTTTTCTGTCCTTACTTGTCTTTGGTTTTCTTGGTACTTGAGAGATAAGGGGGAGGACAAATGACACGAAACGAATAAGAAGGTATGTCACGCCCAGATTTTTCGCACTCGAGGAATACTCACCCAAGCGGGAAAAATGTTGTACTCTCTCGTTAGAACTCACCCTCCTAGAAGAATGAGTGCAACTAGGTTTTAATTGAAAAACTGTTTGAATAAAGGGCTTTCGAAAAAGATTTGGAGTCGCCACCTAACTTAATTAAGGTGAGTTAGGTCACCTAAAAACTAAGAGTAATCCGAAGACTACACTTAGGGTTTTGGAAAATGATTTTGAAAAACATCTCCTCAAGAGAGGGTTTTTAGGAAAACAGGTTGTTTGGCAACCTTTGGAAAATATTTAGCCCTTTTTTGAAAAATAACTCCTTTTGGTCTTTGAAAACAGCGATTCTAGGTTCGGAGGTTGGTTACGTGTAGGGAAGACGCACTAAGCTATCACCCTACCCCGCCCTTTCGGTACCTACATGTCAATCTACCCTAGATTCACCTATGAGAGTCTTTAATTAACCCATGTTCAATCCTATTTCACTTTAGAAAAACAATGTTTGAAAAGAAACTAACATGATGCATAGTATGCAAGTGCAAAATAAGAGAGAATTGAAAAATAGATTTGGAAAGAGATTGATTTGAAATTGATTTGATTTGAAAATAGATTTGAAATTGAAAAGTTTGAAAATTGAAAGTAGAAATTTGAAAATAGAAATTTTGAATTTGAAATTCGAGATTTGAAAAGATTTTGAAAACCGCACCCATGAGGGTGGAATTGAAAGTTTGAAAAGTATTGTGACCGCACCTATGGAGGTTGCCTACGTATCCCTTTGGGGGAATCAGATCAGTCGTAGTTCGGACAAGAGTCCGATTGAAAATAGATTGATTTGAAGAAAGAGATTGGATTGGAAGATAGAGATTGAATTGAAATTTGAATTTGATTTGAGATTAGAAGAGGAGATTGGAAATTGAAATTGAAAAGATTGGACTTTGATCTGAAAAGATAGATTTTGGAAAGACTTGGTTTTGGGAAGATGGAGGTTTAGGAAACCTAGACTTAGGAAAAGCTTGACTCGACTTGGAAGGTTTAGGAGATTAGGAAAGGTTGGATTTAGGAAATGTTTGAATTAGGAAATGCTCGATTTAGGAAAGTGTCATTTTTGGAAGGTTTCAAAATTAGGAAAGTTTTCATTTTAGGAAAGTTTTGAAATTAGGAAAGTTTCATTTTTGGAAAGTTTGGAATTTAAGAAAGTTTGGAAATTGGAAAGTTTTGAAAATTGGAAAGTTTGAAATTTAGAAAGTTTTGAAATAGGAAAGTATTGAATATAGAAATGTTTTGAATTAAGAAAAGTTTAGTTTGAGAAAGGTTTAGAATTTGAAAAGTTTCAAATTAAGAAAGTTTTGAATTTTGGAATGTTTGAAAAAGGGAAGTTTTGAATTCGGAAAGTTTTGAAAACAAGGAAGTTTTGAAAATAAGAAAATTTCGTTTTAGGAAAGGTTCGAAAAAGGAAAGTTTTCAACTTAGGAAGTGTTTGAATTAAGAAAGTTTTAACTTAAGAAAGTCTTAAATTAAGAAAGTTTTGAATTTAGGAAAGTCTTAGATTTGAAAAGATTTGAAGTTTAAGAGAGTTTAGAATTCAGAAAGTTTTAGGTTTAGAAAGATTCAACTTAAGAAAGTTTCAAATTTAGAAAGTTTTGAATTTAGGAAGCTTAGAATTTTAGAAAGATTTGAAATTTAGAAAGTTTAGGATTTAGAAAGTTTTAGAGTTTTAGAAAATCTTGAGATTAGGAAAGGCTTGAGTTTAGGAAAGGTTTGAAAACTTAGATTTGAAAAAGATTTTGGAAAAGGGTAGAATTAGGAAAGGGTTGAACTAAGAAAGATTTGAAAGTTGAGTTTTAAAGTTTAGGAAAGATTTATATGTTCAAGTTTTTAGAAACTTAAGGTTTAAGAAAGTGGAAGTTTAGGAAGGATTCGAATTAGGAAAGAGTTGGATTTTGAAACTTAAGGAAAGGTTTAAAGTTTGGGTTTAGGAAACTTATGGTTTAGGAAGGAATTGAATTAAGAAAGGTTTGGGATTAGGAGGGATTGGATTTGGTTTCTAAAAGAGAAAGGTTTGATTTTGTTTCCAAAAACGGAGGATAGGATCTAGTTTCCTAAACGGGGAGATTGGATTTGGTTTCCTAAAGGGAAGATAGGATTTGGAAAGGGAGATTCTAGAAACCCTAGCTTTGGAAAATCGTAGTTTTAACGTAGAAAATAGGTTTTGGAAATGTGTATCGTTCGAATGTGAAAACAAGGGGTTTTGGAAACCTAGGTTTGGGGCAAAGCTTGAAAACCATGTTTTTGGGAAGAAAATCTAGGGTTTCCTAATTGTGGGTTCTAGGGCTTGACTTGGGCTCTAAGGAAAAGGGATTTTTAGAAAGTGCGTTTTAGAAACGTAGATTTTCTAGAAGGGAATCCTAGGGAGGAATTTTTGGAAAGTGTGTTTTTGGAAACATAGATTTTGGAAGGAAATCCTAGAGAGGAAATTTCTAGAAAGAAGATTTTGGAAAGAGAGTTTTTTAGAAAGGTTTTTGGAAAGAGTTTTTAGGAAGGTGGATCTAGGAAATGTTTTTAGAAGGTGAATTTTGAGGAGAGGATTTTGGAGAGGAGTTGAAAAAGAGAGTTTTGAAAAATAGATTTTGGAAGGGAGTTTTTGAAAACAATTTTGGAGAGGAGAGTTTTAGGAAAGGACGTTGAAAAAGAGATTTTTAGGAAGAGATTTTTGCAAAGAGAGAGTTTTTAGAAGGATTAAAAACGTCTCACTTTCCTAAAGCAATTCTAGCCATAAGAGGGCTAGAACCACTTTAAGAAAGTGGTTTTGAAAACAAAGGTTTGAAAATATAGACCAAAAGGCCACTTTTAATATAACACTTTCCTAAAGCAACCCTAGCCATGGAAAGGCTAGAATCACCCTAGAATTGTGGTTTTGAAAACAAGTTTTTGAAAAAGAGATTTTGATGCAGTTTTGAAAACAAGTTTGAAAACAGTTTTGAAAACGAGTTTGAAAACGAATTTTGGAATATGCAAGACTATGATATGCACAATGCAATTTGGGGGTCGTGAACATACAAGGTTAAGGCTTCACCACATAATCAAGGGGGCCGGACCCATGTGGTCTTTGGTTAGACTAGAAGAAAGCCCCCGACACGGTGACTCTCCCATAGTCCAATCCTACACATGGACCGGGAATCCCCTTGTTTCAAGCATGCAAAGAAAGGGGGGAAAGAGATGGGGGATTAAAATAGAGAAAACCCAAGTGGGTTGGAGAGAGAAGAGATAGGGGGAAAGTGCAGAAAATTAAATAGGGAGCCTACCTTGTTTCTTGTTTATTTTGCGCGCCGTGCAGTCTTCGGTCTTCGGTCTTCGGTCTTGATCTTCACCCGTCAGTCTTCAAGGGTTGTCTTCAAGCTTTGGATGGCTGCTCTTCAAGTCTTGAGAGAGTGGTTGAAGGCTAGTGTATGAGTGTATAGGGGTGTGTATGAGTGTATAGGAGACTAGGGTTTGTGTATAGTGGCTAGGGTTTGGAAAACCTCGGGAGGCTAGGGTTTTTGGAGGTGCTCGAGCACTGTGTATCGAATTGTGTGATTGTTAGGTTAAGTTTGCAGACCCTTTTCACGTTGATCGAGGCTCTGTATTTATAGAAGTTGGACAAGCCTAGCGCCTGTTGAAGTGGCGCTAGGGCAAAATTTATACTGGCGCCACTAGGAGTGGCGCTAGGCCATTTTTTGGCTTGCAGTGGCGCCAGCCATTTAGGAAACAATTAAGGTCGGCAAGCAACATATCTTTGACTAGATTTGGGCGCCTGTACTAGTGACTACTATGTAAACTTTAGCCTGGCTTCACTAGGAGTGACTCCGGAAAGTCCGGGAATGATTTGAAGGAGCCGAGAGTGACCCGGAAGGCCGGAAAGGAGCAGGAACACTTAAAATAGTGTCCTGGAGGTATTTGACTTGAAAAGTGAGGATTGGATGTGTCAGAAAGGTTGACCGAGCCTTTAGGGGCAAAACGGTCAATCGGACCGGAAAACTGCCGAGACAGACTCAAACTGTCCCGGAAGAAGACTTGGGATCTGGAAACATTATTTAGAATGTTCCCAGAGGTTGCCGGTTTGATTCCCAGGGCCGGCGTGGTCGAAAATGGAGACCGGCCCACCAAGGGCAAAATGGTCATTTTGTATCGGGTTTGTCGGAACTGACTCGGAATGGTCCGGAAAGGTAAAGGAAGGTCGAGAACACTATAAAAGGTATTCTCGGGACATTACCGATTTGATACCCAGAGCCGGTGTGGTCGAAGAAGGAGACCGGCCCTCCAGGGGCAAAACGGTCATTTTGTACCGGGTTGGCCAGAACTGACTCAGAATGGTCTGGAAAGGTAAAGGAAGGTCGAGAACACTACAAAAAGTGTTCTCGGGACATTACCGGTTTGATACCCAGAGCCGGTGTGGTTTCTAGGGCGTTCGGATGCCTAGGGGCAAAATGGTCATCTTGACCGAAAAAGGTCCAAAGGGTAATTTGGTCATTTTTCACCGAAGTGAGCTAACAAACATGGGTATTGACCTAGGTTTTGAGTGTTTCCGCCACTCGAACAGGGTTGAGTATTTCTGCTACTCGGACGGGGTTGACGATTTGAGAGTATTTCCGCTACTCTAACGGTTCTGTGAGTATTTCCGCTACTCTAATGGCTCTGTGAGTATTTCCGCTACTCTAACGGTTGAGTATTTCCACTACTCGGACAGCTCTATGAGTATTTCCGCTACTCTAACGGTTGTGTGAGTAGTTTTGCTACTCGGACCGTCTCGAGGAATAAACTGTCTCGAGAGAGGGATTGGAAAGGGGTCTTACCATCTCCGAAGAGACGTGCCTAGATTGGAACCGTCTCGAGGAATAAATTGTCTCGAGAGAGGAATTGGAAAGGGGTCTTACCGACTCCGAAGAGACGTGCCTGGGTTTTGAGTGTTTCCGCCACTCTAACGGTGTTGTGAGTGTTTTCGCCACTCTAACGGTTTTGTGAGTGTTTCCGCCACCCTAACTGTTTTGTGAGTGTTTCTGCCACTCTGACGGTTTTGTGAGTGTTTCCGCCGCTCTGACGGTTTTGTGAGTAGTTTTACTACTTGGACCGTCTCGAGGAATAAATTGTCTCGAGAGGGGGATTGGAATTGGAATAAGAAAGGATAATGCCCCTAAGGGCATTTTGGTCATTTTGCCTCTATTTGGGCCTGACAGACCCTCGAAGCGATGGAAAGACGAAATTTGGACTAGAGGATTGGATTCGATTGGAATATATCCATAATGACTTGAAAACAATTCTGGACGGAGTGTAGACTGCCGAGCGGTCAAAAATGGGGTGCTTACAAGGTAATGCCTTGGTTTGAAAGTTTGTATGCAATGTATGCCCTATGGGTGCCCCTACTTTGAGTAGAAGACTAAACATGTTGTGTTTGCTCACTTTTAGAGATAGGAGGTTGCCCCTATATGCAATACCATACCTGTGCCTATTTCAAATATCTTGTATAACCTTTCATTCAAAGGAGATAGAAATAGCATTTTCATTTTCTTTGGCATAGAAAGTTAAAATTACATAGATCGGGGAAAGGGAACATTTTCCATGGGACTTTCTACCTATCTACCTAAACTTCTTCTCAAGTCTTCAGCTTTGCTTTATTGATATCAGGAGGTCATTGAATGACCTTGTCTTCGAATTGCCCCTTGTCTTGTGGCAATCTTATCTCCTTGAGCGAGAGGGATTGCGGCCCCTCTTATGAAATGATTCTTGGATGCATGCCATGATCCTTAGGATTTAGAACCCTTAGGAGTTGGGTAGGCTTATGATTTGAGATTAGCTCATGAGCCATTCTCTTAGAGGTTGATCATATGCATGGAGTGCAAGTGGCTTAAGTTGCTTTGAAACTCTTACCTTAGGATGATTACATATGTATGAGCAGTTTAATAGCATGAATGATAGCATATTGATAGCAAAGCATTCACGTATGTAAACATATTAATAATAAGAGTAAGAAAATTGAAAAGTGGTTGCTCTTTTCTCCTTGGTTTTGAGAAGACACGTGCCTTAAATCAGGCAGAGGTTCAGCTTTACATGGGTGCTATATAAACATAAGATTGAGGGCTACTAATACTTCCTAAAAAAATTGGCTCCTAGATATGCAAATCTAGGCCCACTCCCTAGGTTGGTGACATTATAGGTTGGTGATTCGAGCGAGAGAAATATCTAAAGACCGTTGGTTAGGTGACACATCTGCCTACCACCAATAGTCAATGTATTAATCTCCCTTCTAACTAGAAGGTAGTAACCAGGGTCAATATTCTATGAAAATGCATATGCAAGTGTGTGTGTGATTTTGAGGACTAAAAATGTTGGAAAGCCCTTTTGAAAATTGACTCTAATTTTGGTCTTTGAAATAAAAATTCTTAAGTCCGGGGGTTGGTTACATGTAGGGAAGATGTCCTAAGACTATCATCCTACCCCGCCCTTGCAATACCTATATGTTTCTTCACCTTTTACTCACCTAATTATGACTCACTCGTTTACCTATGTTTAATGTTATCCACTTAGAAAACATTTGAAAACAAAGTTTGAAAAAGAATTTGAAAAATGGAATTGAGTTTGAAAAATGGTTATGGAATTGGGAATTTGGAAAGGGTTGTGGAATTGAAAATTTGAAAAGGGTTATGACTGCACCTCGTAAAAGGTTGCCTATGTACCTCCTTAAAGAGGATTAAGTTAGTCGTAGTTCGGACAAGAGTTCAAAAGAGTTGGAATTTTGAGATCGTTATCTATTTCTAAAAAGTTTCCATTTTTAGAAAGTTTTCTTTTCAGGAAAGTTTGAGTTTGAAAGTGTTTCCATTTCAGGAAAGATTGGACTTAGAAAATGTTTCCTTTTCAAGAAGATTGGATTTTGAAAATGTTTCATTTTTAGGAAGATTTGATTTTTAAAATGTTTCCTTTTTAGGAAGACTTGGTTTGATTTTGAAATGTTTCATTTTCAAGAAGACTGTATTTGAGTTGAAAAGATTAAGATTTGATTTAAAAAGATTAAATTTGAAAAAGATCCAATTTGAGAATTTTGAAAATATTTTATTTCCTTTTTGGAAAAAATTTGTTTCCTTTTTTGATAAAGATTTAATTTGTTTCCTTTCAAAAAGATTTGAAGCGATTTGATAGGGTTTGAAAAGATTTGGAAAGGTTTGTTTACTTTTTTGAAAGAGATTTGATTTGCTTGAAAAAGGTAAGTTTGGAATGTTTTCAAAATGAGAGGAGT
Source organism: Euryodendron excelsum (assembly GCA_033060915.1). Taxonomy (NCBI): domain Eukaryota; kingdom Viridiplantae; phylum Streptophyta; class Magnoliopsida; order Ericales; family Pentaphylacaceae; genus Euryodendron; species Euryodendron excelsum. The sequence continues at coordinate 10,870,333 of CM065391.1, read as the reverse complement.
TGATTTAGGGTTTAAATTTGGAAGGTTCAGAAAAGGAGTGATTTGAGGGATCTGAAATGGAAGGTTTTGATTTGATTGATTTTAAAAAGGAAAGTTTGGAAAAGAAAAGTTTTGATTGATTTGGAAATTGAGGATTTTAAGAGTTTTGAAAAAGGTATGATTTTGGTTTAAAAATAAAAGGTTTCTAAGTTGGCAAAAATAAGATTTTCCTAGGATTGAACTTCTAGGGTTTAACAAATGAGAGTTTTGTAAATGGTTCGAAAACCAAGTCTTTTGAAAACATGTTTTAGGGCCTAAAACCTCAACTTGGATTTTAGACATCCAAATGAATGTCACACTTTGCCTAAAGCCATTCTAGCCATTAAAAGGCAAGACTCACTTTAGGCTCGTGACTTTGAAAAACTATAAAGGCACGAATCCAAAAATGTAGATCTTTCGGGTCCTTTTGAATGTCACACTTTTCTCGAGACAACCTTAGTCATGAAGTAACTAGGATTGTCTCGGAATTGTGTTTTTGAAAAGAAAACAATATAGGTCATCTAGAGCCATTTAAAATGTTACACTTTTCTAGGAAAACCCTAACCATGAGAGAGTTAGGATCAACATAGAATTGTGGTATCGAGAAAACAACTTTGAAAATGATTTTCAGGGGCAAAGACATGGCGAGAATGCAAATGCATGACAACGATAATATCGACATGAAACATATAAGGTTAGGTATCACCAAATTGCAAGAGGGCCCTAAGGCCATGTCATGAAGTAAGTGAGGGCCACGAAGAGAGTCCCGATCGGTAATCTCCTCTTATTCACTCTTGACATGGACTGAACGTCCTCTTGTTCCAAGCATGCAAGAAATGGGGATTTAGAGATAGGGGATTAAAAAAGAGAAAAACCCAAGTGGGTTTCAAGTGAGAAGAGAGAGTGGGGGAGTTTGAAAAGTAAACGGAGAATTTACCTTGTCTCGTTTCTTCTTTCTTTGATGGAGGCTCCAGCCTTGGACATGGAAAGAGTTCGGGAGCTTCCAGGCAGTGCGGCGAACCTTCGGTGGAGCTTGGAGGCTAAGGCTTCAAAGCCTCGGGCTAGAGCTCGGCCGGCAAGACTTTAAGAGAGAGAAAAAGGGCTCCAAGAGCTGTCTAGAACAGAGGGAAGAGTTTTTGGATAGATTTTTTAACCCAAAATAGTGAGAGGGGAGGTCTATATTTATAGTGCAAAAGTAGGGGACTAGTGCACCACTCTTAGTGGCGCATGCCTTGAGCTTAGCCGTACGCCACTAAGAGTGGCGCAGGGGGAGTTAATTAGGGCTTAAAAAAAGGATGGATATGGGGTTGGTCGATTTGTGTAGAGTCATTAATGAGGGTTGAAAAAGGGGCTGATCAGAAGGCCGGTTGATTTGTAACTGCCTTTGACAGCTAGTGTGCACCTCTAGAAGTGGCTCAAGGCTAAAAATTGATCATGCTTCACTTAAAGTGGAGCAAGGAGGTTCTGGTTTGAGAAGAAAAGTGTCGAATGGTGGGGCCTAGCCAAAAATGGAAGGGGATACCTTGGACAGTGTCCCGAAGGTTACCGATTTGATTCCCAGAGTTGGTATGGTTGAAGAGAGTGGCCAGATTGCGGTCACCTCATCCCGAGAGTTCTAGGGTTAACCAAGATTGATCGGGGTTTACCAGGGTAAACTGGGGTTTGACCAGGGTTGACTGGGTTGAATAAATTTCACTGGGTTGTCATCGGTTTGATACCCAAAGCTGGTGTGGTTTCCTAGGGCGTTTGGATGCATAGGGATAAAATGGTCATTTTGAGCAAAAAAACTTTGAGAAAGAACTGGAGTTGACTGGATGGCACTGGACATGCTGGAGCTTCTAGGGATGGCCTTGGAAGGTGGTCTTACCATTCTGAGGACTTGGTGCTTTCTCAAAGAATGTGTCAAGCCTGTTGGGGGCAAAATGGTCATTTTCCATCAGGACGGGTGTAAGCACCCCATTTTTTACCACTCAACAGTCTACACTCCATCCAGGCTTGTTTTCAAGTCATTGTGGGCATATTCCTATCGAAACCAATTCTCTAGGTCCAAAACCCGTCTTTCCATCGCTTCGCAGGCCTGTCAGGCTCAAATAGAGGCAAAATGACCAAAATGCCCTTAGGGGCATTGTCCTTTCCTTTCCGATTCTAATACCACTCTCGAGACAATTTATTCCTCGAGACGGTTCCAATCCAGGCTCGTCTCCTCGGAGACGGTAAGACCCCTTTCCAATCCCACTCTCGAGACAGTTTAATCCTCGAGACAGTTCCAACCCAGGCACGTCTCCTCGGAGACGGTAAGACCCCTTTCCAATCCCACTCTCGAGATAGTTTATTCCTCGAGGCGGTTCCAATCCAAGCGCGTCTCCTCAGAGACAGTAAGACCCCTTTCCAATCCCACTCTCGAGACAATTTATTCCTCGAGATAGTTCCAACCCAGGCACGTCTCCTCGGAGACGGTAAAACTCCTTTCCAATCCCACTCTCGAAACAGTTTATTCCTCGAGACGGTTCTAATCCAGGCACGTCTCCTTGGAGACGGTAAGACCCCTTTCCAATCCCACTCTCGAGACAGTTTATTCCTCGAGACGATTCCAATCAGGCACGTCTTTTCGGAGACGGTAAGACCCCTTTCCAATCCCTCTCTCCAGACAGTTTATTCCTCGAGACGGTTCCAATCCAGGCACGTCTCCTCGGAGACGGTAAGTCCCCTTTTCAATCCCTCTCTTGAGACAGTTTATTCCTCGAGACGGTCCGAGTAGCGAAACTACTCACAAAACCGTTAGAGTAACGGAAATACTCACAAATAGGTCGATATAGGGAATTGGCAACAAACCCTTGTGTCACGACGAGCGCCGTTAGAGTAGCGGAAACACTCAAAACCCATGTCAACACCACTGTCTGTTAGCCCACTTCGGTGAAAAATGACCAAACTGCCCTTTCGACCCTTTTCCGAGATTTTCTAGTCTAGATGACCATTTTGCCCCTAGGTATCCGAATGCCCTGGGAACCACACCGGCTCTGGGTATCAAACCGGTAATCCTCTAAGATTGCTTTTTATAGTACTCTCAACCTTCCTTTATCTTTCCAGATCATTCCGAGTCAGTTCCGGCCAACCCTGTACAAAATGACCGTTTTGCCCCTAGTGGGCCGGTCTCTTTTTTCGACCACACCAGCTCTGGGTATCAAACCAAAAACCTCCTGAGACTACTTTTTATAGTGTTCTCAACCTCCTTTTACCTTTCCGGATCATTCCGAGTCAGTTCCGGCCAACCCGGTGCGAAATGACCGTTTTGCCCCTAGTGGGCCGATCTCCTTTTCCGACCACGCCGGCTCTGGAAATTAAACCGGAAACCTCTGGGAACATTCTGAATAATGTTTTCAGATCCCAAGTCTTCTTCCGGGACAGTCCGAGTCCGTCCCGGCAGTTTCCCGGTCCGATTGACCGTTTTGCCCCTGAAGGCCCGGTCAACCTTTCCGACACATCTTATCCTCACTTTTCAAGTGAAATACCTCCAGGACACTATTTTAAGTGTTCCTGCTCCTTTCCGGCCTTCCGGGTCATTCCCAGCTCCTTCAAATCATTCCCGGACTTTCCGGAGCCACTCCTAGTGAAGCTAGGCTAAAAATTACATGGTAGTCACTAGTACAGGCGCCCAAATCTAGTCAAAGATACGTTGCTTGCCGACCTTAAACATTCCCTAAACGGCTAGCGCCACTACTAGTGGCGCCAAGCCAAAAAATGGCCTAGCGCCACTCCTAGTGGCGCCAGTGTAAACTTTGGCCTGGCGCCACTGCAACAGATGCCAGTGTTGTCCAACCTCTATAAATACAGAGCCTCATTCAATGTGAAAAGGGTCCGCAAATTCAACCTAAAAATCATATAATTCGATATGCAAAGCTCGAGCACCTCCTAAACCCTAGCTTCCCTAGGTTTTCCAAACCCTAGCCACTATACACTAAACCCTAGCCTTCTATACACCCCCATACACTCGTACCCTAGCCTTCAACCATCCTTTGAAGACTCGAAGAGCTGCAATCCAAAGCTTAAAGACAACTCTTGAAGACTGAAGACGAATATCAAGACGAAGACCGAAGACCGAAGACAGCACGGCGCGCAAAATAAACAAGACATACGGTAGGCTCCCTATTTAATTTTTCGTACCTCCCCCTCTCTCTTCTCTTTCCTAACCCACTTGGGTTTTCTCTATTTTAATCTCCTATCTCTTTCCCCCCCTTTCTTTGCATGCTTGAAACAAGGGGACTCCTGGTCCATGTGTAGGATTAGACTGTTGGAGAGTCACCGTGTCGGGGGCTTTCTTCTAGTCTAACCAGAAACCACGTGGGTCCGGCCCCCTTGATTATGTGGTGAAGCCTTAGCCTTGTATGTTCACGACCCCAAAACTGCATTGTGCATATCATAATCTTGCATCTTCCAAAAACCGTTTTCAAAGTTGTTTTTCAAAATCGTTTTCAAACTTGTTTTCAAAATTGCATCAAAATCTCTTTTTCAAAACCTGTTTTCAAAACCACAATCCTATTTGGCTAGGATTGTGATTCTAGCTTTTTCATGGCTAGGATTGCTTTAGAAAAGTGTTACATTTAAAGTGACCAATACGGTCCATATTTTCAAATCTTGTTGTTTTCAAAACCGCTTTCCTAAAGTGGTTCTAGCCCACTTATGGTTAGAATTGCTTTAGGAAAGTGAGATGTTTTTACACCTTCTAAAAACTCTCTTTTCAAAAAGTCTTTCTTCCTAAAAATCTCTTTTTCAACATACTTTCCTAAAACTCTCCTCTCCAAAATTGTTTTCAAAAACTCCCTCCCAAATCTATTTTTCAAAGCTTCCTTTTTCAACTCCTTTCCAAAAACTCTTTCTTCTCAAAATTCACTTTCTAAAAACATTCCCTAAATTTACTTTCCTAAAAACTCTCTTTCCAAAAATCTTCCTTCTAGAAACTCCCCTCTAGGATTTTTCCTTCCAAAAAAACTTGTTTCCAAAAACACACTTTTCAAAAACTCCTCCCTAGGATTTTCTTTTTAAAATCTTCATTTCCAAAAACACGCTTTCCAAAAACTCTTTCCTTAGTGCTCAAGTCAAGCCCTAGAACCCACAATTAGGAAACCCTAATTTTCTTTTCAAAAACATGATTTTCAAACTTTGCCCTAAACCTAGATTTTCAAAACCTCTTGTTTTCACATCCAAACTATACATGTTTCCAAAACCTCTTTTCTGCATTAAAATTCCACAATTTCAAAACTAGGGTTTCTAAAATCTCCCTTTCCAAATCCATGCCAAATCCTATCTTCCTTTTAGGAAACCAAATCAAATCTCTTCGCTTAGGAAACCAAATCCAGTCCTCCGTTTTTGGAAACAAAATCAAACATTTTCTTTTAGAAACCAAATCCAATCCCTTCCTAATCCAACTCTTTCCTAATTCAAATCCTTCCTAAACTTCCACTTTCCTAAATCTTAAGTTTCCAAAACTTGAACATAAAAATCTTTCCTAAATTTTAAAACTCAATTTCCACATCCTTCCTAACTCCACGCTTTCCTAATTCTACCCCTTTCCAAATCTCAACTTTTCAAATCTAATTTTTCAAACCTTTCCTAAATTCAAACATTTCCTAATTTCAAGATTTTCTAAAACTCAAACTCGAAAACTCTCCAAATCTTAAACTTTCCAAATTTCAAATCTTACCAGACTCAAACTTTCCAAATTCAAAACTTTCTTAATTTGAAACTTTCCAAATTCTAAACCTTTCTCAAACTAAACTTTTCTTAATTCAAAACATTTCTAAATTCAATATTTTACCATTTCAAAACTTTCCTAAAGTGAAAACTTTCTTAAACCTAAAACTTTCTTAATTCAAAACTTTCTTAATTTGAAACTTTCCAAAAATGAAACTTTCCTAAATCGGACCTTTCCTAATTCGAACCTTTCCTAAATCCAATCTTTCCTAAACTCTTGAGTCTTTCCTAAGTCTCATCTTTCTTAAGTCTAGGTTTTTTAAACCTTCTCTTTCCAAAGCAAGTTCAAATCCATCTTTCCAAATCAAAGTCCAATCTTCTCAATTTCAATTTCCAATCTCCTCTTCTAATCTCAAATCAAATCCAATTTTCAATTCAATCTCTTTCTTCCAATCAAATCAATCTCTTTTCAATCGGACTCTGGTCCGAACTACGACTGACTTGATTCCCCCAAAGGGATACGTAGGCAACCTTCATAGGTGCGGTCACAGCACCTTTCAAACTTTCAATTCCACCCTCATAGGTGCGGTCTCCATATTTTCAAATCCCAAATTCCAATCTACTTTCAAAATTCCAATTTCAAAATTTCTATTTTCAAATTTCTACTTTCAATTTTCAAACTTTCCAATTTCAATTCCATCTCTTCAAATCTATTTTCAAATCAAATCAATTTCTTTTCAAATCTATTTTTCAATTCTTTTAACTTGTACTTGCATATCATGCATCATGTTAGTTTCTTTTCAAACATTGTTTTTCAAAGTAGATAGGATTGAACAATAGTTAGTTGAAGACTCTCATAGGTGAATCTAGGGTAGATTGACATGTAGGTACCGAAAGGGTGGGGTAGGGTGATAGCTTAGTGCGTCTTCCCTACACGTAACTAACCTCCGAACCTAAAATCAGTGTTTTCAAAGACCAAAAAGGAGTTGTTTTTCAAAAATGGCTAAATTTTTTCCAAAGGTTGCCAAACAAACCGTTTTCTTAGAAAAACCCTATCTTGAGGAGATATTTTCAAACCTTTTTCCAAAAACCCTAAGTGTAGTCTTCGGATTATTCTTAGTTTTTAGGTGACCTAACTCACCTTAATCAAGTTAGGTGGCGACTCCAAATCTTTTTCAAAAGCCCTTTATTCAAACCAATTTTTCAATTCAAACCTAGTCGCACTCATTCTTCTAGGAGGGTGAGTTCTAACGAGAGAGTACAGCATTTTTTCCACTTGTGTGAGTATTCCTCGAGTGCGAAAAATCTAGGCGCGACAACGGGCTAGCAGACATTGGTATTGACTGATCTAGATTTGGTCTGGACTTCTTTCTAAGGAATTGGTACATTCTCGGTGAATAGGTTTGAAAGGGTCTTACCGCCTTAAGGGATAAACTTTCTCAACGGTCATTCCGGATTGGAACGGTCATGCCGGATTGGGACGGTCTTTCATTCTTGAGGGATTTTTGTTTTCTCAAAGAACATGTTGGATTAGAGGACATTCTACATTGGCGGCCTAGCAGGTGCCAGAAGTGAGCCACTTTTCCATCTCGGGGACTTAGGTACTTTTCGAAGATGAGTGTGAAACGGGCTTTACCGATCCGGAGAATAAATTTTCTTGGTGATCATGTCGTGTTGGGTTGAATGGTCTTACCGTCAATGTGGAATCAACTTTTTCTTAGTCATTTTGCCTCTGTTGGACCCAGTGGGCCTGCAAAGTAGTTGTTTGATTGGACTGGACCTGGAAAGCCGATTTGGGCTTGAGTATGCTTGTATTGGTTTGCAGGTGCTTCTAGTCGGACCGGAGATCGTCGAGTGGCCAAAATGGGATGCTAACAACACCCAAGGGGTAGGTTTGGTCATTAGGCCTGACCAGAGATTGCATAACAAGGAAAATTGGGGTGCTTACACTTTATCTTTGTCTTCATCACTATCTTGGTCATTTTATGTGGTAGTATATTTGAATGCAATGACCCTTCTTTTTTTCTTATTATCTTCTTCTTGATCCTTCTGGCTTTGTGTTAGCTCATGTGTCATAAGGGATCCAAGCAATTCTTCAAGTGGCAAGGTGTTCACATTTTTAGCTTCTTGAATTGTAGTCACCTTGGCCTCCCAAGCGTTCTAAGAATCTTTCTTACCTGTTCACTATTACAATATATCTTTCTAAGAGATTTCAATTCATTAATAATTTCAGTAAATCTCATACACATTTCAGCAATGGATTCTCCAGAAAGCATTCTAAATAATTCATAGTTATGCATAAGAATATTAATCTTAGACTCTTTAACTTGGTTGGTACCTTCATGAGTAACTTCTAATTTGTACCATTTTTCTTTAGCAGAATTATAGGAAGATATTCTATTAAATTTAGCAAGGTCTAATGCGTAATACAATAAATTCATAGCCTTAGCATTCAGCTACATAAGCCTTAAATCAGATTCATTCCATTCATTTTCTTGTTTGGCAACAACCACTTTCTCAACTATTTTTGTAGAGACCTTTGGTCCACTCACAATAAGTCTCCACAGCTCGTAATCCACAAATTCTATAAATATTTTCATTTTATTTTTTCAATAGATATAATTTGTTTCATTAAACAAAGGTGGTCTACTCGTGGATTGACCTTCCGCAAGGGAGGTTCCAAGACAGGTTACCATAGATCAACTCTAGGATGTAAAGCCAAAAAAAATGAGCATCGAGCTCTAATACCAATTATTGGCCCAAAATAACAACCCAAGAAGGGAGGTGAATTGGGTTTTTAAAGCTTTAAAGCAATAATCACAAATTAATATAAGATATATATGCAAATAGAATATGCAACCAACAACCCAATACAATATATATATATATATATATATGCAAACAGAATATGATAAAGCAATGAATGAAACAAAGCATAAGAGAAGGAGACACGAAGATTTTCAGAGGTTCAGCCCAATCCTTACCTATGTCCTCTCTTCCTTGATCCTCTCGAAAGTATTCCACTATGTAAAATCCCTTACACAGCTACTAGTTTCTCTAAGTGCCTAGCTCACTTTTACATCCAAGAGTTTACACCAAACTCTCAAACCTAAGTGATGTTGTCTAATCTTACAACTGTATTACCCAAGCTACACTTAAGCTCACAAGGTTTACAATCTCTTCTAGATGCAAGGATTTGATACAAAGAATAAACTCTCCCAAGAGTAAATAAAACAAATTTAAGCTCACATAAGAAAATACCAAATGTATAAAAATAGAGTGTTCGAAAGATTCAATGAATCTTCATGTCTAACACTTGATTTTGTGTTATGCAACCTCTAAAATGAGTTGGGAGTCTTCTATTAATAGCCCTCCTTCAAATATAGCTGTTAGAGATGATTTTGGAACGTTTTCATGCAAAATTGGCATGTCACGTCACTCAAAAAATATGATCATTGCATTCAGATTTTTCTGTTCTAGAGGCAAGATTGTCAGCAATCTCGTATGGTGTCGATAATATTTGTTCATTGCTTTTCTACCTGCTTACCGAAGGTGTTAATAATATCGTATGGTGTCAAAATCCCAATAGCCATTTCCTTTAAACTTTTAATCTTTATCAAGATGTCAACCATTGTGGATAGAGCCTAGCTTTTCTTTGTTTGGAGCTCAAAGACTTATCAGTCATATATGCATGGTGTCGACAATCAATAGTGGAGTTTTTGAACATTGAGGATTGAGGGTCTTCAGCAACCAAATGTTGTCCATATGGATAGAGTGATTTTTAAGGCTTTCTACACTTTTATGATTCTTTAGCCAAGTGTCAACAATCAGATAGAGTGTTGACAATTGCTTCCAAATCTTCAAGAGAGTTCTTGCACTAAGGCTTAGAGTGTCAACCATCTATACAGGTGTCAGCACTTCTGTCTGCATTTCAATCTTCAAGAATTGATTCCAATTCATCTTGAAACATTTCATAAGATCTTTTGTTCTTCTTTAGAGCAAGTTCCTCCATCAAACTTCAAGGTGTTGGCAATCTGATTGAATTTTCAATTCTGACTTCTGAAGGTGTCAACCATGTTAGCAGAGTGTTGACCATCTTCTGAGCATATTCAATCTTCCATATCAAGAAACATCAAGGTGTCGACCATATATAAAAGGTATCGACACTTCTGTCTTTAATTCTGCTTAATTTTCATTCATATGTTACCACTTCATTTTGCACCTCAATCATCAAAGATGAGTTCCAAGTAAACTTGAAAACTCTTCAAATGATCTTCCTTGAATGCTTGAACCTTGAATAACTTCTTGAATCCTTTTGAGGAATTCAATCTCTTTGGAATAAAACTAAGGTTCTTCTATCAACTTCATGCTTTCAACAAGTCTTGAAATCACCATGATAAAATTCTAGAGCTTGCATTCTTCTTTTCGATACTTGTTGAACTTCTTAAGCATCTTTAATGTCTTTAAGAAGAAGATTACATAAGTAATCTTCTTGTTGGGTACTCAACCAATCAACTCAATCATTTTCTTGTTATCAAATGATTATAATCTAATTTGCACAATCAACTAAAATCATTAGATAACAACCACATGCTTTTGTTATTATCAAAACCAACATGAGAATCAACCTTGAGTCAATAGATCTTGATCTATTTTCTAGACTTTTTGATACCTGCATTTATAGAGAGACGAATTTCATTTTAGTACTTTCTTCTTTCTGTCATATGGATTTATAGCCTTATACATGATTGAGATACTTTCCCTACATAATTAGTACAAAATATGTTTAAGAACTTTAAATGGAAATTACTCCTTATTGTTTGATGCTTTTATTGACTTATTGTCCTGGAAGAGGACACTCTACTTTCTTAACTTCAGCTTGGGTAACTTGAAGAATGCTTTTCAAGACAGCTTCTAATTTATCCATTGTTTCTTTCTACCTGTGATTTCTAGGAATGTCTGTGCTTTAGATTCTTTTATTTTTATTTTTTGCTATTCTTGCTATTGGTGCCCATCTAGGTTTTCACCAATTCCAGCCTTGTTATTTTTGCACCAAGGCGCCTTTACAGATTTTCACCAAGGTTGATAGTTTTGTATCTTGCCACATCCCTACATTTTTACCTATGGCACCCTTTTAGATTTTCACCGCATCCTCAAGAATTTGCTTTTTTCCTCTCTTCTCCCTTTCTCTTTTTAGCTAGGTTCCCGATTTTTGTTGAGAAATTTCTGAATAATGTTTGAGGTATCTCCTAGCTTCCTTTGTCAATGTCATATTTCGACAAGCTCATTTGGACTAAGCAATTCAATCTTGACCTGAGATAACTTTTTATTAGGGTTTGTGATGTAGGTTTTTATTTTGAAAGAAACGAGGGAGGCTCAAACCTATCTCTCCACCTGGGCTTTAATGCCTATGATCACCATTAATAGTTTTCGTCAACTAGCACTTGTCTTTCCAAATTTATGCTCGTGCTTTTGTTTTTTGTGTTTTACCATTGCTAGCCCCCATCCCCCCTTTTTTGGGTGGATACTTCTACAATTCCTTTCTTTTCCTGGATATATTTTTCTTAGTGATTTACTTTAACCCACTATGGGTGGTGATCACTAGGTTGGGGGGTTTCTTTGGGAAGAAAGTAATTGGCTCAAAGCAGGTTTTGACAAAGGTTGCTTTTGACTGTATGGTAGTGAGAATGGAGGCCTCTCTTCATTTCAATTTTTAAATTTCTTAGTCCATAGAACTTTGCTACTGACATTTCGACCGTGCTTTATTGATTAGGAGAGATTAAGAAAAGTAAATTTCATTCATTCCAAACAGAAAATGGGAATCCAGCTTTTGGGATCATATATAATATCATTTGAAGGCATCAGAGTTCAATGGGCTAGGGAATTCATGATCCATCTCCTCCAAAATAAGAGCTCCCCCTGATAGGACTTTCTTAACTAGGAATGGCTCTTTGTAGTTTGGGGCGAACTTCCCTTGTGCTACCACCTGGTGTGGGAATATCTTTTTCAGTACTAAATCTCGTGGTTGGAATAATCATGATTGCACTTTCTTGTCAAATGCCTTTGCCATTCATCTCTTGTAGCACTGAGCATAGTAGACTATAGCTAATCGCTTTTCGTCCAGTAGGCAGAGTTAAGTGTATTGGTCTTTGATCCATTCAACTTTATCCAATTTGGTTTCTATTAAGATTCTCAGGGAAAGAATTTCAACCTTAATAGGGAGGACTGCCTCTACACCATAGACTAATTCAAAGGGGGTACCTCTCGTAAAAAACCCTCATAGTGGTTCGATAAGCCATTAGTGCAAAGGAAAATTTCTCATGCCAGTCTCTGTAGTTGTCAATAATTTTTCAGAGTATTCTCTTGATGTTTTTTTTTTTTTGGCTGCTTCCATCGCTCCCTTCATCTGAGGGTGGTAGGTGACTAAATTTTGGTGGGTGATGCAGAATCTTTGGCACAGTTTTTCATCAATTCATTATCTAAGCTGGAGGCATTGTCAGTGATGAGTGATTCAGGAATCCCATATCGGTAGATGATGTGGTTCTTTATAAACTTTTACATGACCTTTTTGGTGACATGAACATAGGAGACTACTTTCACCCATTTAGTAAAGTAATTGATGGCGACCAGGATGAATTGATGACGATTGGAGGCTTTGGGAGTGATTGGGTTGATCATATATGTCCCCCACATTAAGAAAGGCCACGGGACTGACATAGAGTGGAGTTCAGTGGGTGGTGCTTTAATCTTATCTCCATATGTTTGGCACTTATGACATCGGAGAATATATTTGGTATAGTCCATGTAAGCACCCCATTTTTGACCGCTCGGCAGTCTACACTCCGTCTAGACTTGTTTTCAAGTCATTTTGGGCATATTCCTATTGAATCCAATTCCCTAGGTCTAAATTCCACCTTTCCATCGCTTCGCGGGCCTATCAGGCCCAAACAGAGGCAAAATGACCAAAATGCCCTTAGGGGCATTGTCCTTTCTTATTCCAATTCCAATCCCTCTCTCGAGACAGTTTATTCCTCGAGACGGTCCGAGTAGCAAAACTACTCACAAAACCGTCAGAGTGGTGGAAACACTCACCAAACCGTCAGAGTGGCGGAAACACTCACCAAACCGTCAGAGTGGCAGAAACACTCACACCGTTAGAGTGGCGGAAACACTCAAAACCCAGGCACATCTCTTTGGAGTCGGTAAGACCCCTTTCCAATCTCTCTCTCGAGACAGTTTATTCCTCGAGACGGTTCCAATCCAGGCACGTCTCTTCGGAGACGATAAGACCCCTTTCCAATCCCTCTCTCGAGACAGTTTATTCCTCGAGACGGTCCGAGTAGCAAAACTACTCACAAAACCGTCAGAGTGGCGGAAACACTCACCAAACCGTCAGAGTGGCGGAAACACTCACCAAACCGTCAGAGTGGCGGAAACACTCAAAACCCAGGCACGTCTCTTCGGAGTCGGTAAGACCCCTTTCCAATCTCTCTCTCGAGACAGTTTATTCCTCGAGACGGTTCCAATCTAGGCACGTCTCTTCGGAGACGGTAAGACCCCTTTCCAATCCTTCTCTCGAGACAGTTTATTCCTCGAGACGGTCCGAGTAGCAAAACTACTCACAAAACCGTTAAAGTAACGGAAATACTCACAGAACCGTTAGAGTAGCGGAAATACTCAACCGTTAGAGTAGCAAAACTACTCACAAAACCGTTAGAGTAGCGGAAATACTCACAGAATCGTTAGAGTAGCGGAAATACTCAACCGTTAGAGTAGCGGAAATACTCACAGAACCGTTAGAGTAGCGGAAATACTCAACCGTTAGAGTAGCGGAAATACTCACAGAACCGTTAGAGTAGCGGAAATACTCACAGAACCGTTAGAGTAGAAGAAATACTCACAGAGCCGTTAGAGTAGCGGAAATACTCAACCGTTAGAGTAGCGGAAATACTCACAGAGCCGTTAGAGTAGCGGAAATACTCAATCCCGTCCGAGTAGTGGAAATACTCACAAATCATCAACCCGTCCGAGTAGCGGAAATACTCACACCATTAGAGTGATGGAAACAATGAAAACCTAGGTCAACACCCGTGTCTGTTAGCTCACTCTGGTGAAAAATGACCAAACTACCCTTAGGACCTTTTCCGAGACTTTTCGGTCAAGATGACCATTTTGCCACTAGGCATCCGAACGCCCCGGGAACCACACCGGCTCTAGGTATCAAACCGGTAATGTCCCGAGAATACTTTTTATAGTGTTCTCGACCTTCCTTTACCTTTCCGGACCATTCCGAGTCAGTTCCAGCAAACCCGGTACAAAATGACCGTTTTGCCCCTGGAGGGCAGGTCTCCTTCTTCAACCACACCGGCTTTGGGTATCAAACCGGTAATGTCCCGAGAATACTTTTTATAGTGTTCTCGACCTTCCTTTACCTTTCCGGACCATTCCGAGTCAGTTCCGACAATCCCGGTACAAAATGACCGTTTTGCCCCTGGTGGGCCGGTCTCCATTTCCGACCACGCTGGCCCTGGGAATCAAACCGGCAACCTCTGGGAACATTCTAAATAATGTTTCCAGATCCCAAGTCTTCTTCCGGGACAGTTTGAGTCTGTCCCGGCAGTTTTCCGGTCCGATTGACCGTTTTGCCCCTAAAGGCTCGGTCAACCTTTCCGACACATCCAATCCTCACTTTTCAAGTCAAATACCTCCAGGACACTATTTTAAGTGTTCCTGCTCCTTTCCGGCCTTCCGGGTCACTCCCGGCTCCTTCAAATCATTCCCGGACTTTCCGGAGTCACTCCTAGTGAAGCCAGGCTAAAGTTTACATGGTAGTCACTAGTACAGGCGCCCAAATCTAGTCAAAGATACGTTGCTTGCCGACCTTAATTGTTTCCTAAATGGCTGGCACCACTAGCAGTGGCGCCAAGCCAAAAAATGGCCTGGCGCCACTCTTAGTGGCGCCAGTATAAATTTTGCCCTGGCGCCACTGCAACAGGCGCCAGGCTTGCCCTCCCTCTATAAATACAGAGCCTCGTTCAACATGAAAAGGGTCTGCAAACTTAACCTAGAAATCACATACTTCGATATACAGAGATCGAGTATCTCCAAAACCCTAGCCTCCCTAGGTTTTCCCAAACCCTAGCCACTATACACAAACCCTAGCCTCCTATACACTCATACACACCCCCATACACTCATACACTAGCCTTCAACCATCTTTGGAAGACTTGAAGAGCTGCCATCCAAAGCTTGAAGACAACCCTTGAAGGTTGAAGAAGAAGACCAAGACGAAGACCGAAGACCGAAGACTGCACGGCGCGCAAAATAAACAAGAAACAAGGTAGGCTCCCTATTCAATTTTTTGCACTTTCCCCCTCTCTCTTCTCTCTCCAACCCACTTGGGTTTTCTCTATTTTAATCCCCCATCTCTTTCCCCCCCCCCCCTTTCTTTGCATGCTTGAAACAAGGGGATTCCCGGTCCATGTGTAGGATTGGACTATGGGAGAGTCACCGTGTCGGGGGCTTTCTTCTAGTCTAACCAAAGACCACGTGGGTCCGGCCCCCTTGATTATGTGGTGAAGCCTTAACCTTGTATGTTCACGACCCCAAATTGCATTGTGCATATCATAGTCTTGCATCTTCCAAAAACCGTTTTCAAACTCGTTTTCAAAACCGTTTTCAAACTTGTTTTTCAAAATTGCATCAAAATCTTCTTTTCAAAAACATGTTTTCAAAATCACAATCCTAGGGTGATTCTAGCTTTTCCATGGCTAGGGTTGCTTTAGGAAAGTGTTACATTAAAAGGGACCGATACGGTCTATATTTTCAAAATCTTGTTGTTTTCAAAACCGCTTTCCTAAAGTGGTTCTAGCCTTCCTATGGTTAGAATTGCTTTAGGAAAGTGAGATGTTTTTACACCTTCTAAAAATTCTTTTTCCAAATCCCTCTTTCTAAAAATCTCTTTTTCAATATACTTTCCTAAAACTCTCCTCTTCAAAATTGTTTTCAAAAACTCCCTTCCAAAATCTATTTTTCAAAACTCTCTTTTTCAACTCCTCTCCAAAATCTTTTCCTTAAAATCCATTTTCTAAAAACTCTCTCCAAAAATCTTTCCAAAAACTCTCTTGCTAAAATCTTCTTTCTAGAAATTCCCCTCTAGGATTTCCCTTCCAAAATCTACGTTTCTAAAAACACACCTTCCAAAACTCCTTCTCTTTAAAATCTTTTTCCAAAAACTCTCTTTCTAAATTCACTTTCCAAAAACTCCTCCCTAGGATTCCTTTCTAGAAAAACCTTCGTTTCTAAAAACACACTTTCCAAAAACTCTTTCCTTAGAGCCCCAAATCAAGCCCTAGAACCCACAATTAGGAAACCCTAATTTTCTTTCCAAAAACACAATTTTCAAACTTTGCCCTAAACCTAGGTTTCCAAAAACTTTTGTTTTCTACATCAAAACTATACATGTTTTCAAAACCTATTTTCTACGTCGAAACTACAATTTTTCAAAACTAGGGTTTCTAAAATTTCCCTCTCCAAATTCTTGTCAAATCCTATCTTCTCTTTAAGAAACCAAATCCAATTTCCCCGTTTAGGAAACTAGATCCCGTCCTCCGTTTTAGGAAACAAAATCCAACCTTTCTCTTTTAGAAACCAAATCCAATCCCTCCTAATCTTCCACTTTCCTAAATCTTAAGTTTCCAAAACTTGAACATAAAAATCTTTCCTAAATTTTAAAAACTTAACTTTCAAATCTTTCCTAATTTAACCCTTTCCTAATTCTACCCTCTTTTCAAATCTTAACTTCTTAAACCTAAGTTTTCAAACATTTCCTAAACTCAAGCCTTTCCTAATTTCAAGACTTTCTAAAATTTAAACTCTAAAAGTTTCTAAATCCTAAACTTTCTAAATTTCAAATCTTTCTAAAATTCTAAGCTTCCTAAATTTGAAACTTTCTTAAGTTAAATCTTTCTAAACCCAAATCCTTCCAAATTCTAAACTTTCCAAAACTTCAAAATCTTTTCAAATCTAAAATTTTTCTAAATTCAAAACTTTCTTAATTCAAGACTTTCTTAAGTTGAAAACTTTCTTAATTCAAACATTTCCTAAACTGAAAACTTTCCTTTTTCAAACCTTTCCCAAAACGAAACTTTCGTATTTTCAAAACTTCCTTGTTTTCAAAACTTTCCAAAATCAAAACTTCCCTTTTTCAAACATTTCTAAATTCAAAACTTTCCGATTTTCAAAACTTTCCTAATTTCAAAAATTCTCCTAACTTTCCTAAATTCAAAACTTTCCTAATTCAAAAACTTTCCAAAAATGAAACTTTCCTAATTCGAAACTTTCCTAAATCGAACATTTCCTAATTCGAACATTTCCTAAATCCAACCTTTCCTAATCTCCTAAACCTTCCAAGTCAAGTCAAATCTTTCCTAAGTCTCTTCTCTTTCCTAAGTCTAGGTTTCCTAAACCTTCATCTTTCTAAAACAAGTCCAAATGAATCTTTTCAAATCAAAGTCCAATCTTCTTTTTAATTTCAATTTCTAATCTCTTCTTCTAATCTCAAATCAAATCCAATTTTCAATTCAATATCTTTCTTCCAATCCAATCTCTCTCTTCAAATCAATCTCTTTTCAATCGGACTCCGGTCCGAACTACGACTGACCTGATTCCCCCAAAGGGATACGTAGGCAACCTTCATAGGTGCGGTCACAATACTTTTCAAACTTTCAATTCCACCCTCATGGGTGCGGTTTCCAAAATCTTTTCAAATCTCAAAATTCCAATCTAATCTCAAATTTCAATTTCAAATTTTCTATTTTCAAATTTCTACTTTCAATTTTCAAACTTTTCAATTTCAATTCTATTTCTTCAAATCTCTTTCAAATCAGATCAATCTCTTTTCAAACCTATTTTTCAATTTTCTTTTATTGCACTTGCATATCATGCATCATGTTAGTTTCTTTTTCAAACATTGTTTTTCTAAAGTGGAATAGGATTGAACTATAGTTAATTAATGACTCTCATAGGTGAATTTAGGGTAGATTGACATGTAGGTACCGAAAGGGCGGGGTAGGGCGATAGCTTAGTGCGTCTTCCCTACACGTAACCAACCTCCGAACCTAGAATCACTGATTTCAAAGACCAAAAACGGAGTTATTTTTCTAAAAAGGGCTAAATATTTTCCAAAGGTTGCCAAACAACCTGCTTTCTTTAAAACCCTCTCTCGAGGAGATATTTTCAAAACTGTTTTCTAAAAACCCTAAGCGTAGTCTTCGGATTATTCTTAGTTTTAGGTGACCTAACTCACCTTAATCAAGTTAGGTGGTGGCTCCGAATCTTTTTCAAAAGCCCTTTATTCAAACATATTTTCAATTCAAACCTAGTCGCACTCATTCTTCTAGGAGGGTGAGTTCTAACGAGAGAGTACAGCATTTTTCCCGCTTGGGTGAGTATTCCTCGAGTGCGAAAAATCTGGGCGCGACAGTCCAATTCCATGGTTGTCCAGTAATACCCCGTTTAGCGGATTTTCTTGGCAAGAGTGTGGCCATTCATATGAGGACTGCAAACCCCCTCATGTAACTCCTCCGTGATGGTTTTGGCTTCTATGGTATTGATGCATTTTAATAGGGCAAACAAGGATCTTTTGAAAAGCTCATTGTCGGCCATAAAATAATGTCCTACCAGATGACAAATGGTCTTCTTGTCTCGATGAGAGGCCACATTCGAGAATGCCCTTACTTGGATGTATATTTAAATATCATAAAACTAAGGTTACCCATTGGGCTAAGTGTAAGCACCCCATTTTTAACCGCTCGGTAGTCTACACTCTGTCCAGACTTGTTTTCAAGTCATTTTGGGCATATTCCAATCGAAACCAATTCTCTAGGTCCAAATTCCGTCTTTCCATCGCTTCGCGGGCCTGTTTGGCCCAAATAGAGGCAAAATGACCAAAATGCCCTTAGGGGCATTGTCCTTTCTTATTCCATTTCCAATCCTTCTCTCGAGACAGTTTATTCCTCGAGACGGTCCGAATAGCAAAACTACTCACAAAACCGTTAGAGTAGCGGAAATACTCACAAAACCGTTAGAGTAGCGGAAATACTCACAAAACTGTTAGAGTGGCGGAAACACTCACAATCCAGGCACGTCTCTTCGGAGACGGTAAGACCGCTTTCCAATCCCTCTCTCCAGACAGTTTATTCCTCGGGACGGTCCCAATCCAGGCACGTCTCTTCGGAGACGGTAAGACCCCTTTCCAATCCCTCTCTCGAGACAATTTATTCCTCGAGACGGTCCGAGTAGCAAATCTACTCACAAAACCGTTAGAATAGCGGAAGTACTCACAAAGCCGTTAGAGTAGCGGAAGTACTCACAAAACCGTTAGAGTAGCGGAAGTACTCACAAAGCTGTTAGAGTAGCGGAAATACTCGCAAAGCCGTTAGAGTAGCGGAAGTACTCACAAAGCCGTTAGAGTAGCGGAAATACTCACAAATTATCAACCCCGTCCGAGTAGCGAAAATACTCACAAATCATCAACCCTGTCCAAGTAGTGGAAATACTCACACCGTTAGAGTGGTGGAAACACTCAAAACCTAGGTCAACACCAGTGTCTAAAATGTCCAAACTGCCCTTAGGACCTTTCCGAGACTTTCCGGTCAAGATGACCATTTTGCCCCTAAGCATCCGAATGCCCCGGGAACCACGCCGACTCTGGGTATCAAACCGGTAACCTCCTGAGACTACTTTTTACAGTATTCTCAATCTTCTTTTACCTTTCCGGATCATTCCGAGTCAGTTCCGGCCAACCCGGTACAAAATGACCGTTTTGCCCCTAGTGGGCCGGTCTCCCTTTCCGACCACACCGGCTCTAGGTATCAAACCGGTAATGACCCGAGAATACTTTTTATAGTGTTCTCAATCTCCCCTTACCTTTCCGGACCATTCCGAATCAGTCCCAGCAAACCCGGTACAAAATGACCGTTTTGCCCCTAGTGGGCCGGTCTCCTTTTCCGACCACGCCGGCCTCGAAAATCAAACCAGCAACCTCTGGGAACATTCTAAATAATGTTTCCAGATCCCAAGTCTTCTTTCGGGACAGTCCGAGTTCGCCTCGGCAGCTTCCCAGTCCGATTGACCGTTTTGCCCTTAAAGGCCTGGTCAACCTTTCCGACCCACCTTATCCTCACTTTTTAAGTCAAACACCTCCAGGACACTATTTTAAGTGTTCCTGCTCCTTTTCGGCCTTCCGGGTCACTCCCGACTCCTTCAAATCATTTTCGGACTTTCCGGAGTCACTCCTAGTGAAGCTAGGTTAAAAATTGCATGGTAGTCACTAGTACAGGTGCCTAAATCTAGTCAAAGATACGTTGCTTGCCGACCTTAAACATTTCCTAATTGGCTGGCACCACTAGTAGTGGCGCCAAACCAAAAAATGGCCTGGTGCCACTCCTAGTGGCGCCAGTATAAAATTTGGCCTAGCGCCACTGCAACAAGCGCTAGTGTATTCCTCCCTCTATAAATACAGAGCCTCATTCAGCGTGAAAGGGGTCTGCAAACTTAACCTAAGAATCATATATTTCGATATACAGAGCTCAAACACCTCAAAAAACCCTAGCCTCCATAGGTTCTCCAAACCCTAGCCACTATACACAAACCCTAGCCTCCTATACACTCATACACTCCCCCATACACTCATACACTAGCCTTCAACCATCCTTTGAAGACTTGAAGACATGCCATCTAAAGCTTGAAGACAACCCTTGAAGGTTGAAGAAAAAGATCAAGACGAAGACCGAAGACCAAAGACAAGCAAGGCGCGCAAATTAAAGAAGATACAAGGTAGGCTTTCTCTTTAATTTTCTGCACTTCCCCCCTCTCTCTTCTCTCTCCAACCCACTTGGGTTTTCTCTATTTTAATCCCCCATCTCTTTCCCCCCCTTTCTTTGCATGCTTGAAACAAGGGGACTCCTAGTCCATGTGTAGGATTAGATTATTAGAGAGTCACCGTGTCGGGGGCTTTCTTCTAGTCTAACCAAAGACCACGTGGGTTCGGCCCCCTTAATTATGTGGTGAAGCCTTAGCCTTGTATGTTCACGACCCCAAATTGCATTGTGCATATCATGATCTTGCATCTTCCAAAATTCATTTCAAACTCGTTTTCAAAACCGTTTTCAAACTTGTTTTCAAAATTGCATCAAAATCTCTTTTTCAAAACCACAATTCTAGGGTGATTCTAGCCTTTCCATGGCTAGGGTTGCTTTAGGAAAGTGTTATATTAAAAGTGACCTTTTGGTCTATATTTTCAAACCTTGTTTTCAAAACCACTTTCTTAAAGTGGTTCTAGCCCTCTTATGGCTAGAATCGCTTTAGGAAAGTGAGATGTTTTTATACTTTTCAAAAAAACTCTCTCTTCAAAAATCTCTTCCTAAAAATCTCTTTTTCAACATACTTTCCTAAAACTCTCTTCTCCAAAATTATTTTCAAAAACTCCCTTTCAAAATCTATTTTTCAAAATTCCCTTTTTCAACTCCTTTCCAAAAACTTCCTCTCTTTAAGATCTCTTTCTAAAAACACTCCCTAGATTCACCTTCCTAAAAACTCTCTTCAAAAACCTTTCTAAAAAACTCTCTTTCTAAAATCTTCCTTCTAGAAATTTCCTCTCTACGATTTTCCTTCTAAAATCTTCATTTCTAAAAACACACTTTCCAAAAAACTCCTTCTTTTCAAAAATCTTTTCAAAAACTCTCTTTCCAAATTCACTTTCCAAAAACTCCTCCCTAGGATTCCCTTCTAGAAAACCTTCGTTCCCAAAAAATGCGCTTTCCAAAAAGCTCTTTCCTTAGAGCCCAAGTCAAGCCCTAGAAACCACGATTAGGAAACCCTAATTTTCTTTCCAAAAACATGATTTTCAAACTTTGCCCCACACCTAGGTTTCTAAAACCTCTTGTTTTCTACATCCAAACCATACACGTTTCCGAAACCTATTTTCTACGCCGAAACTATAATTTTCCAAATCTAGGGTTTCTAGAATCTTCCTTTCCAAATCCTTGTCAAATCAAATCTTCCCTTTAGGAAACCAAATCAAATCCTCCCGTTTAGGAAACTAGATCCTATCCTCCGTTTTTGGAAACAAAATCAAACCTCCTCTTTTCAAAACAAAATCCAATCTTTTCCTAATCCAAACCTTTCCTAATTCAACTCCTTCCTAAACTTCTCATTTCCTAAATCTTAAGTTTCCAAAACTTGAACATAAAAATCTTCCCTAAATTTTAAAACTCAACTTTCAAAACTTTTCCTAATTCAACCCTTTCCTAATTCTACCCCTTTCCAAATCTTAACTTTCCAAATCTAAATTTTCAAATCTTTCCTAAACTTAAACCTTTCCTAATCTCAATATTTTCTAAAACTCTAAAACTTTCTAAATCTTAAACTTTCTAAATTTCAAATCTTTCCAAATTCAAAACTTTCTAAATTTGAAACCTTTTTAAGTTAAATCTTTCTAAACCTAAAAACTTTCTAAATTCTAAACTTTCCAAAACTTCAAAATCTTCTCAAATCAAAAACTTTTCTAAACTCAAAACTTTCTTAATTTAAGACTTTCTTAAGTTGAAACTTTCTTAATTCAAACATT
Source organism: Euryodendron excelsum (assembly GCA_033060915.1). Lineage (NCBI taxonomy): Eukaryota > Viridiplantae > Streptophyta > Magnoliopsida > Ericales > Pentaphylacaceae > Euryodendron > Euryodendron excelsum. The sequence continues at coordinate 10,847,997 of CM065391.1, read as the reverse complement.
TCCTAAAACGAAACTTTCCACTTTTCAAAACTTCCCTATTTCAAAACTTCCCTAATTCAAAAACTTTTTGAAAATGAAAACTTTCCTTTTTCAAACCTTTCTCAAAACAAAACTTTCTTATTTTCAAAACTTCCTTGTTTTCAAAACTTTCCAAATTCAAAACTTCCTTTTTTCACACATTCCAAAATTCAAAACTTTCTTAATTTGAAACTTTCCAAATTCTAAACCTTTCTCAAACTAAACTTTTCTTAATTCAAAACATTTCCTAATTCAATACTTTCCAATTTCAAAACTTTCCTAAACCTAAAACTTTCCTAATTCAAAACTTTCCTAATCTCAAAACTTTCCAAAAATGAAACTTTCTTAATTCGAAACTTTCCTAATTAGAAACTTTCCAAAAATGAAACTTTCCTAATTCGAAACTTTCCTAAATCGAACCTTTCTTAATTCAAACATTTCCTAAATCTAATTTTTCTCTAAACCTTCTAAGTCGAATCCAATCCTTCTTTTCTAAGTCCTCTCTTTCCTAAGTCTAGGTTTTCTAAAACCAAGTCTTTCAAAATCCAAATCTTTTCAAGTCTTCCAATCAAAGTTCAATTTCTCAATCTTCCAATTCAAATCAAACATTCTATTTTCAATCGGACTCCGGTCCGAACTACGACTGACCTGATTCCCCCAAAGGGATACGTAGGCAACCTTCATAGGTGCGGTCACAATACTTTTCAAACTTCCAATTCCACCCTCATGGGTGCGGTTTTCAAAATCTTTTCAAATCTCAAATTCCCATCTACTTTCAAACTTTCTATTTTCAAATTACTACTTTCAATTTTCAAACTTTCCAATTTCAATTCCATCTCTTCAAATCTATTTTCAAATCAAATCAATTTCAAATCAATCTTTTTCTGAATCTATTTTTCCATTCTCTTATTTTGTACTTGCATATCATGCATCATGTTAGTTTATAAACATTGTTTTTCAAAGTGAATAGGATTGACCATTAGCTAATTGGAGACTCTCATAGGTGAATCTAGGGTAGATTGACATGTAGGTTCCGAAAGGGCGGGGTAGGGTGATAGCTTAGTGCGTCTTCCCTACACGTAACCAACCTCCGAACCTAGAATCACTGTTTTCAAAGACCAAAAAGGAGTTATTTTTCAAAAAGGGCTAAATGTTTTCCAAAGGTTGCCAAACAACCTATTTTCCTAAAAACCCTCTCTTGATGTGGTATTTTCAAAAACCTTTTTTCAAAAACCCTAAGTGTAGTCTTCGGATTACTCTTAGTTCTTAGGTGACCTAACTCACCTTAACCAAGTTAGGTGGCGACTCCGAATCTTTTTCAAAAGCCCTTTATTCAAACCAATTTTTCAATTCAAACCTAGTCGCACTCATTCTTCTAGGAGGGTGAGTTCTAACGAGAGAGTACAGCATTTTTCCCGCTTGGGTGAGTATTCCTCGAGCGCGAAAAATCTGGGCACAACACTAAGCTATTGTGTAAAGGCAATAGGAGGGGGTGTCTCTGGTAAAATTCTAGAGCAGAGGTATTTCTGTGCCCTTGTCAACCTTGGTTGTTATGGCTAGAGTGGCTAATGCATCAGCAAAGTTATTCTCTGTCCGAGGTATATGATGGAAGCCTATTTTTTTGAATAGTTGACACAGATCTTTAATTTTTTGGTGATACAGGGAAAGTTTGGCATCTCAAATTTGGTACACCTCTTTGGATTGTTCAATAACGAAATCAGAATCTCCGAAGACAGCCAGTTCATTAATCTTTATATCCAATACTAGCCTTAATCCAAGAATGCAAGCTTTATACTCAGCAATGTTATTGGTGCAAGGTTCTAGTTTTAATTTAACCACAATAAGGTAATGGCTGCCCGCTTTTGATACTACTACTACCCTGATCCCGACTCCCTTTTTATTAGAAGCTCCATCAAAATACATCCTCCATCCAGTTTTCGTCAGCCCTTCAGTTACATCTTCAATGGATAGGATATCCTTATCCATGAATCGGGGTTCCATGGATTGATAATCATTGATAGGGTTCTCAGCTAGGTAATCCCCTATGACCTGCCCTTAATTGATTTACAAGTGGTGAATACAGTGTTCAATTCTGATAAGATCAAGTGCCACCATGCAATTTTGCTAGACAAGGTTGGTTTCTCAAAAATGTACTGGATCGGGTCTATCTAGGCGATAAGAAAAGTGGTATGATAGAGTATCTAATGCCGAAGCCTATGGGCTGCCCAGGCTAGCACACAACAGGTTTTTTTAAGATTAGAGTACTTTACTTCATATGGCAGGAACTTTTTACTGAGGTAATAAATGGCTTGCTCTTTCTTCCCCATTTCATCATGCTGCCCCAAAATACACCCCATGGAAGTATCCAGGACATTGATGTACATCAACGAAGGGCACCTCGAGGTAGGTGCCACTAAGATTGAAGGATTCCAGAGGTATTCTTTGATTCTTTTGAAAACTATTTGAGAATTATCATCCTATTCTTTCGAAACATCTTGCTTGAGGAGTTTGAAAATGGGCTCGCAGAGGTGAGTCATTTGAGCAATAAACCTACTGATGAAGTTTAATTTTCCCGAGGATCGAATCTCTTTTTCCCCTGTAGGGGTTGGTATTTCAACAATGGACTTGACTTTGGTGGGCTCAATCTGTATCCCTTTTTCATTAACTATGAATCCCAGAAATTTCCCTGAGGGTACACTAAAATGTGCACTTGGCAAAATTTAACTTGAGTTGGTATTTGGGAAGCCGATCAAACACCTTCCGTAAGTTGAGCAAGTGGTTTTCCCATTGTTTGGATTTAACAATCATGTCGTCTACATAAACTTTCACCTCTTGATGCAACATTTCATAAAACAAAGTTACCATGACCTTTTCAGCAAGCTTGATTTGGTTATATCCTGAAAAGCTATCCGTGAAGGAGAACATCTTATGGCCGACTGAGTTATCAATGAGTAGGTCTATGTGTGGCAGAGAAAAATCATCCTTTGGACTAGCCTTATTAAGATCCCAAAAGTCAATACACATCCATACTTTGTCGTATTTCTTGGGGACAGGGACAATGTTAGCAAGCCATTAGAGGTAATCCACTACTTGCAAAAATCCCACTTGGAAATTGTTTGATCACTTCTTCTTTGACCTTTAAACTCCACTCTAGCTTGAGTCTTCTTAACTTTTATTTGAAAGGTTTCATTTGTGGGTCCAAGGGTAACTTATGTTCAACGATGGATTTATCTAGCCTAGGCATGTCTTAGTAAGACCAGGCAAAAACATCCATGTATGCATATAATAGTTCTAGTAGCTCTTTGCGCTGCCACTAATCTAACTCTGTGCCGATTTTGACCTCCTTTGGATCCCTCTTATTCCCCAAGTTAACTGTTTCTGTTTCCTCAATGTTTGGAGTGCTATAGTTCTCATGTCTTTGTACTTGTTCCCAAATTTTCTCAAGTACTTAATCTGTATGGTTCACCTCCAGTTCACTTCCCAACTGCTAATAGTCAAATTCAGTGTTAAAGTCATTATTTGTCATGTTTGGCATTCTCTGGATAAGTTGAGCAAGGTGTTAGATACAAGAGTCCCTGACAAGGAAAATAATGCACAATGAATCAAACAACAAATGTTCTTTTCCATTAATTTGATATATCTTATATAATTCACTGAATTAAAAGCTAAAAAAAATAGTTTATAAAGATAGAATTCACTTATGGCAAGTCTGTTGCTTTGGGATTTGCTTTAGCGAGCTTTGTACCGAAACTTACGGGTGTGAATGATGTCCTTGCGAGCCCAGTTATGAAGTTTTTCTATTGGGAGGACTCCTCGGATGGACCCATCTTGAGTTATTTCGTCAATGGTCATCATGACAAGTGCTTCTTCCTGAATTTTTCTTTTTTTCAAACTTGTACTTAATGCAAACACTACCTTTCCCACGTTTAATCGGTTGAATAGATCAAGGAGCTCTATAGCTACTTTCCTGTCAACCCTTTTCTTATTGGCTGCTTCTCTCCTCTCTTTTCTGGTAGGCTCATACCCCAGCCCGAATGTGGGTTTGGCTGATGGTATTTCTACGAGTTCAGGCTTTCTTTGTAAGTTCTTCCTTAAGCCTTTATCTAGATGGAAACCATTTGTTTTGAAGTAGTGAGTTACCATCTGGGGAATTCTGAGAATACTTTGGCTCTACTTGATCTTCTTTCTGTATAATAGTGACATATTCAAATAACTAGATGCAGGAGGAGGCCGATTCTATGTCAGGTGAGATGTTGTTAGCTTTGTATATGGCAAACTCTTTTTTAGTGAAAATGGAGATTAATTTGAAACCTGTGATGAATTTAAGTATTTGACGAAGGCTAGAAGGGACTACACCCTCCAAGTGAATCTAGGGTCGCCCTAACAATAAGTTATAAATAGCCAGAATGTGCAAGACTTGAAATTTGATCATGAAGGTCACAAGTCCTATCTCGACTGGCATTTCAATTTCCCCCATGGTTTCTCTTCAGGAGCCATCAAAGGGGCGGATGACCGTGTTGCTATTGTTCAAATAGGTTTTTCCCATTCCAAGCCTTTCCAAAGTGGAGTACTTGCAAACGTTTACAGCTGATCCATTGCCTATTAACACTTTCGACATTGTTTTTCCCTTATTTTCATAGCCACATGTAAGGCACAGGTGTGCCTCGACCTGTTGGTAGGAATTTCATCATCAGAGAAAGTAATGATATTTGGGGCCATGATGAGGCTCACCATGTTACACAGGTTATCTGGTGTGAAGCTCTCAAGCACTTGAACATCTTTAAGGATCCTAAGCAAAGCATCCCTATGTACCTCAGATGTGAGCAACAAGCCTATCATAAAGATGTGGGCCAGGGCTTTTCTGATTTATTCCATGATGTTGTAGTCAACTTTCCCCAGTGCTTTGGTGAATTTTGATATCTTCTGATCAGTTGGTAGGTTAGAGCTTTCTCCTTCTTTATCTTTCCATTTCTTCCTTCTTTCTACTTCAGCAGAGGTGTAAAGTCACGCTGACTGGGCCATCCCACCTATTTCTACTACGAGTTCTTCAGTGCTTTGAACTTTGTCAGGGGAATAATTCCACAAGACATTATAGAGACTGAATATTGGCAATTAATTCATAACAGGAAGAGTTACCTTTGGGTGTATAGGCATGGGGACCACTAGGGATGAAGGATTTGTGAGGATGGGTAGGTGGTGGGCATAGTTGGTTTCTTTGGTGGAACTAAGAGTGGTAGAGGCTATATGGCTTTGTGGGTGTCAGTTTGGGCTTTAAACCCAGCCATGGCTATCATGGGTTCAAGTTCGCGCAAAAGGGTGAGAATAAAGCGATAATAAGGAGGATGGAGTAAATTTTCGACAGTCAGGTTCATGTTGGATTGGTGAGGTAGTATGGTGAGGAAGGTTTGGTCTTGGTATTCTGGCCCCTTTAAGAATTAAGTCGTCCCTCTTGAAATTATAACCGATGAGCTATGTAGAGTACCTTTACCAAAGTTCTTACTTCCGAGTGGTATCCTCTCTTGCAGCTTGTGAATCATAGCTTTTACCAGGATGGAAAAGGTTCAACCAGTATCCATTTTCTTGCCTAGAGAGATGAGGGGAAAACAAGAACACAAGCCATGAGTTAGTGTTTGACATCTAAAAAACTTTATGCGATGCATGCCTTAGGAGTGTCCCTTCTTGAGAGGGAGACTAAACATGATACATTTGGCTCACTCTCTGGAATAGGAGGTCTGCCTCTGTATGCAGATATCTTACCGTTAGTTGAGAACATACATTTATTTATTCATTCACGGACAATAAAAGAGTACAAAATTAAAATACATTTTAATAGGGAGGAAGGAGAACATTTTCCTTAGGACTTCCACCTATATACTTTTACAAGGTGCATCTTAAACTACTTTTGAGTCCTTGGATATGCCCTTGGTTGATGTCGAGAGGTCATTGAACTAATCTTGCTTTGTTGGTTACTCTTGGTCTTCTTTGACAACCCTATCTCCACGAGCATAGAAGGATTGGGGCCCCTCTTCGTGGAATGACTTGAGATGTATGCCATAAGCCCTTAGGGTTACATGGAAACCCTTAAGATTTTGGTAGGTTTTGTGAAGAGAGAGTGAGCTTGGTGCCACTCTCTACGGGTTGATCATATGCATAAGAATGCAGTGACTTGAATTATATTGGAACTCTTATCTTGAAATGAAGTATTGAATGCATGTATATGTACATAAGAATATAAGGAGAGAGAATACAATAGTAAAGTAGACATGCATGCATGAATATTTATACAAGTACTATAATAGCAGGAATAGACAAGAATAATGGGAAGTAAAGCGGTTGCCCTTTCCTCCATGATTTTGAAATTAATGTGCATGTCCTAAATCCGGCAGAGGTTCGGCTATACACGGGTTTCTACATGAGCATGAGGTTCAGGGTTTTTTAACGCTTCCTAAAAGGCTCGATTCCCAAATCTTCAAACCTAGGCCCACTCCCCGATGTGATGCCATTATCGATTAGTGATCTGAGTGGAGGAACTATCAAGAGGTTGCATGCTAAGATACTGACACAACATCTGCCCGTAACTAATATTTCATTCCTTGTTCTAATTAGAAGAGACGTAACTAGGTAAAGAGTGGAAATATGCAAATGTGAGTGCAAGTGGAGTGTGTCTGTGTGAAATTTTGAAAATAGGAGGAAACAACCCAACAACTCACATCCATCCTGTCCATTCCATCCTATTATTCATGGCAGTTTGTAGAGACAATAAAAATAAATGTGAACATGGTCCACCTACAAAATAAAATGCAAAAATTCAATACCTTGATAATAAACTTAATGCAAGATAGAATGATTGAATATGAATTGAAGGCAAGTGATGGCATGTTTTTGAAAATAATTTTAAAAAGTTTGATTTTGACAAATTTGAAGTGGATATGATTGGACAAATTAATTGAAGATTCTAGATGAGTGAACAGTGAAGAGACATAATAATGGCGTAACCCTCTAAGCGTCCCTAACAGAGTCGCTAGTTGTTGCGCCCCAATTTTTGCACCATCGGGATGATATGTGGGAAACACACGGTACTCTCTTGTTAAAACTCATCCTCCGAGAAGGATGAGTGTGACTAGGTTTAAATTAAAATTTTAATTGAATAAGGGCTTTTGAAAGAGAATTGGAGTCGCCACTTAACTTTGTTAAGGTGAGTTAAGTCACCAAAAACTAAGGGAATCCAAAGATTAAACTTAGAATTTTTTAAAAGGTTTTGGAAAACTTCCTTAAGAGAGGGTTTTTGAGAAAACAGATTATTTGGCAACCATTGGAAAGATTTAAGCCCCTTTTGAAAATAACTTTGTTTTGATCTTTCAAAAACAGTGATTCTAGGTTTAGAGATTGGTTACGTATAGGGAATATGCACCAGGCTATCACCCTATCGTGCCCTTGCAATACTACATGTCTTATTACCCTACGTTCACTCATTTAGAATTTTTGATTATCTAATCTCCAATTATATCCACTTTGAAAAGAATTTTGAAAAGAGGTTTAACCCATCACTTTGGGGATGATATGATACATGATATGCAAGTGCATGAAAAATGTAAGCACCCCATTTTTGCCCACTCAGCAATCTCTAGCCCCACCGGATCCATTTTCAAACATCACAACATATACGAGCCCAAGTCGGCTCTTTCAAAACTCCAATCCAATCAACTGGTCACTTCCCAGGCCCGTAAGGCCTAATTAAAGTTGAAAAGACCATATTGCCCTTAAGCACTCCAAGCAGCTTTTCGAGACTAGGCAGTCTCGGGAATTAATGCCATCAAAGCAGCTTTTCGAGACTGGACAGTCTCGGAAACCAACGCCATCTAGGTAGTTTCCCAAGATCGGGCGATCTTGGGGACCACCACCTTATCAAATTCCAAATTGTTCACTTCTGGTGCCTACCAGCCCGCTGTCGTATCCAGATTTTTCACGCTCGAGGAATACACACACAAGCGAAAAAAATATTGTACTCTCTCATTAGAACTTACCCTCCTAGAAGAATGAGTGCGACTAAGTTTGAATTAAAAATGGATTTTGAATAAAGGGCCTTTAGAAAAAATTTGGAGTCGCCACCTAACTTGATTAACGTGAGTTAGGTCACCTAAAAACTAAGAATAATCTGAAGACTACACTTAGGGTTTTTGGAAAACGATTTTGAAAATATCACCTCGAGAGAGGGTTTTTAAGAAAAGCAGGTTGTTTGGCAACCTTTGGAAAACATTTAGCCCTTTTTTGAAAATAACTCCGTTTTTGGTCTTTGAAATCAGTGATCTAGGTTTGGAGGTTGGTTATGTGTAGGGAAGATGCACTAAGCCATCACCCTACCCCACCCTTTCAGTACCTACATGTCAATCTACGCTAGATTCACCTATGAGAGTCTTCAACTAACATATATTCAACCCTATCCACTTTGAAAAAGATGTTTTAAAAGATATGATGCATGATATGCAAGTGCAAGATAAGAGAAGTTGAAAAATAGATTTGGAAAGAAATTTAAAAAGAAGAATTTGACTTGATTTTAGAAGAGATTTGAAAAGGTAGAATTGAAATTGGAAAGTTTGAGAAATTAGAAATAGAGATTTGGAAATAGAAATTTGAAATTGGAAGTTCGAAAATAGATTGAAAAGATTGTGGAATTTAAGATTTGAAAAATGTGGAGATAGAAATTTAAAAAAAATGTTGTGACCGCACCCATGGGGGTTGTCTACATATCCTTTTGGAGGAATCAGGTCAGTCATAGTTCGGACAAGAGTCCGATAGAAAATAGAAGGTATGATTGGAAAAAAAAGATTGAGTTGGAAATTGGATTGAAAAATTGAGAGATTGAACTTTAATTGAAAGATTTGAAAAGATTTGATTTTGGAAAGCTTGGTTTTAGGAAACCTAGACTTAAGAAAAAGAGAATTTAGAAAAGACTTGAGATTAAGAAAGATTTGACTCGAATGTTAGACTTGGAAGATTTGGAAAGATGGGATTTAGAAAATGTTCGAATTAGGAAAGTTTCGTTTTAGGAAAGTGTCATTTTAGGAAAGCTTTGGTTTAAGAAAGTTTCATTTTAGGAAAGTTTCGATTTAGGAAAGGTTTCAAATTAGGAAAGCTTCAAAATTTGGAAAGTTTCAACTTAGAAAAGTTTTGAAAGAAAGTCTCATTTTAAGAAAGGTTTTGAAATAGGAAAGGTTTTGAAAATAAAGAAGTTTTGAATTTAGAAAGTTTTTAGATTTGGAAAGATTTGAAGTTTTAGGAAAGTTTAAAATTTAGAAAGTTTGGAAGTTTAAAAAGATTTAACTTAAGAAAGTTTTGAATTTAGAAAACTTTGAATTTGGAAAGATTTGAAATTTAGAAAGTTTTGGATTTAGAAAGTTTTAGAGTTTGAGTTTTAGAAAATCTTGAGATTAAGAAAGGTTTGAGTTTAGGAAAGATTTGAAAGCTTAGATTTGAAAAGTTAAGATTTGGAAAGGGGTAGAATTAGGAAAGGGTTAAATTAGGAAAGATTTGGAAGTTGTGTTTTAAAATTTAGGAAAGATTTTTATGTTCAAGTTTTGGAAACTTAAGATTTAGGAAAGTACTAAATTAGGAAGAAATGAATTAGGAAAGGTTTAGACTATGAAGGATTGAGATTCCTATTTCCTAAAACAAGGGATTGGATTTTGTTTCAAAAAAAGGAATGTTTTGATTTTGTTTCCAAAAACGGAGGATTGGATCTAGTTTCCTAAACGAGAGGATTGGATTTGACAAGGATTTAGAAAGGGAGGTTTTAAAAACCCTAGATTTGGAAGACTATTGTTTTGGCGTAGAAAATAGGTTTTGGAACTATGTATAGTTTTGATGTAAAAAGGGAGATTTTGGAAACCTAGGTTTTAAGGTAAGTTTGAAAATTATGTTTTTGAAAAGAAAACTAGGGTTTCCTAATCGGGAGTTCTAGGGCTTGACTTGGGCTCTAAGGAAAGAGCTTTTTAGAAAATGATTTTTTGGAAAAGAAGATTTTTAGAAGGGAATCCTAGAGAGGAGTTTCTAGAGGGAAGATTTTGGAAAGAGAGTTTTTTAGAAAGATTTTTGGAAGGAGATTGTTGGAGAGAGTTTTTAGGAAAGTGAATTTTGAGGAAGGCGTTTTCTAGGAAGGAAACCTAGGGAGTGCTTTTAGGAAAGGAATTTTGAGGAGAGTGTTTTGGAAAGGAGTTTAAAAATAGATTTTTGAAGAAAACTTTTGAAAATAATTTTGGAAAGAAGAGCTTTTGGAAAGCATGTTGAAAAAGAGATTTTTGAAAAGAGAGTTTTTTGAAAAGTATGAAAACGTCTCACTCTCCTAAAGCGATTCTAACCATAAGAAGACTAGAATCATTTTAAGAAAGTGGCTTTGAAAACAACAAGGAATTGAAAATATGGACCATATTAGCTACTTTAAATGTAACACTTTCCTAAAGCAAGCTTAGCCATGGAAAGGCTAGAATCACCCTAGGGTTGTGATTTTCAAAACAAGTTTTTTAGAAAAGAAGATTTTGAGGCAATTTTGAAAACAAGTTTTAATGCAAGTTTTGAAAACGGGTTTGAGAACGACTTTGAAAACAATTTTTGGAAGAATGCAAGAGGCTAATATGCACAATGCAAATTTGGGGTCGTGAACATACAAGGTTAAGGCTTCACCACATAATCAAGGGGGCTGAACCCACGTGGTCTCCTGTTAGACTAAAAGAAAGCCCCCGACACGGTGACTCTCCAATAGTCCAATCGTACACATGGACCAGGAATCCCCTTGTTTCAAGCATGCAAAGAAAGGGAGGGAAAGAGATGGGGGATTAAAATAGAGAAAACCCAAGTGGGTTAGAAGAGAGAAGAGAGAGGGGGAAAGTGCAGAAATTTAAAGAGAAAGCCTACCGTATGTCTTGTTTATTTCGCTTGCTTTGCGCGCCTTACTTTTCTTGCTTTGGTCTTCACTTTAATCTTCAAGAGTTGTCTTCAATCTTCAAAACTTCATATTGTAGCTCCTCAAGTCTTCAAAGGAGGGTTGGAAGCTAGTGTATAAGTGTATGGGGGTGTGTATAAGTGTATAGGAGGCTAGGGTTTAGTATATGGTAGCTAGGGTTTGGAAAACCTAGAGAAGTTAGGGTTTAGGGAATGTACGAGCTCTCTATATCAAAAATTAGGATTTTTAGACTGATTTTGCAGACCCCTTTCACGCTGGAGAAGGCTTTGTATTTATAGAGATGGGATTGACCTGGCGCCTATTGCAGTGGTGCCAGGCCAAAAATGCTTCTCGCGCCACTAGGAGTGGCACCAGGCCGGCCAATTAGGAAACTATTAAGGTCGGCAAGCAATGTATCTTTGACTAGATTTGGGCGCCTGTATTAGTGACGACCATGCAATTTTTAGCCTGCTTCACTAGGAGTGACTCTGGAAAGTCCAAGAATGATTTGAAGAGGCTGGGAATGACCTGAAAGGCCAGAAAAGAGTAGGAACACTTAGAATAGTGTCCCGGAGGTATTTTACTTGAAAAATGAGGATACGATGTATCAGAAGGGTTAACAGGGCCTTTAGGGGCAAAACAATCAATCGGATCGGGAAGCTGCCGGGATGGACTCGAACTGTCCCAGAAGAAGACTCGTGACTTAGAAACATTATTCAGACTGTTCCCAAAGGTTGCCGGTTTGATACCCAGAGCCGGTGTGGTCGGAAAAGGTGACCGGCCCACCAGGAGCAAAAGGGTCATTTCGCACCAAGTTTGCCGGAACTGACTCAGAATGATCCGAAAGGATAAAGAAAGGTTAAGAATACTATAAAAAACATTCTCGGGAAGTTACCAGTTTGATACCCAAAGCCGATGTGGTTGGAAAAGGAGACCGGCCCACCAGGGGCAAAACGATCATTTTATACCGGGTTTGTTGAAACTGACTCGGAATGATTTGGAAAGGTAAAGGAAGGTTGAGAATACTATAAGAAGCAATCTCAGGAGATTACCATTTTGATACCCAGAGCCGGTGTGGTTCTCGGGGCGTTCAGATGCCTAGGGGCAAAATGGTCATCTTGACCGGAAAGTCTCGGAATTGGCCCGAAACTAACTAGAAGGCACCTAATCATGCCGGACTACTTTTAAGACAATCTTAGACGGTAGGACTTACCATTCTGAGGACTCAGGTGTGTTCTCGAGGAACGTGTCAAAAAAGGCCCAAGGGGCAGTTTGGTCATTTTTCACCGAAATGGGCTAGCAGGCACCAGTGTTGACCTGGGTTTTGAGTGTTTCCGCCACTCTGACGGCAGTCGCGTGATACGGGGGTTTGTTGGCAATTCCCTATATCGACCTGCTTATGAGTATTTCCGCTACTCTAACAGTTGGGATGTTTGTGAGTATTTCCGCTACTCTGACGGTTCGAGATCATTCCCGAGACTGCTTGATCTCGGGAAGCTGCTAAATGGATTTAGTGCCTGAGAAGTCAACTTTCTCGGAAGGCGTGCCTAAACGGACATTTTTGCATTGGCGAGCTAGCAGGCGCCATAAGTGGACCGTTCTACCATCTAGGGGACTTGAGGTCTCATCCCGGTCGAGAGGTTTAAAGGGACTTACCGTTCCGAAGAGATTTTCTTCGGACAATGTGCCGAATTGCCATCTCGAGGAATCAACTGTATCAAGAGAGGGATTGGAATTGGAAAGGGGTCTTATCGTCTTTGAAAAGACGCGCCTGATTCAAGTAGATTTACCATCTCGAGGAATCAACTGTCTCAAGAGAGGGATTGAAATTAGAAAGGGGTCTTATCGTCTTCAGAAAGACGTGCCTAATTGGAGTAGATTTACCATCTCGAGGAATAAACTATCTCGAGAGAGGGATTGGAATTGGAAAGGGGTCTTATCGTCTTCGGAAAGACATGCCTAATTGAAGTAGATTTACAGTCTCGAGAAATAAACTATCTCGAGAGAGGGATTGGAGTTGGAAAGGACAATGCCCCTAAGGGCATTTTGGTCATTTTGCCTCTATTTGAGCCTGGTGGGCCCACGAAGCAATGGACAAACGGGATTTAGACTTAGAGAGTTGGTTTCGATTGGAATACGTCCATATTGACTTGAGTACAAGTCTGGATGGAGTGTAGACTATCGAGCAGTCAAAACTGGCGTGCTTACACCCACCAATGTAGAATGTCTGTCATCCGATAGTTCTCTGAGACTAGGTGATCTCAGGGACCAACACCACCCTATAGGTAGTTTTCTGAGATCGAGCAATCGATCTCAAAAACCAATACCACCCTACAAGTAGCTCTCTGAGACCGGGCGATCTCAAAAACCAACACTGTATAGGTAGCTTTTCAAGATGGGGCAATCTTGGAAACCAACACCTAGGTCAACACCAGCGCTTGCTAGCCCGACTCTGTGAAAAATGACCAAACCTGCCCTTTGGGTCTCCAAGCATGTCTTTGAGAAAGTTTAAAATCCCTAAAGACGGTAAGTCCACCCTTCTAAAATATTCTTCGATAGTTAAGTGTACTCAATACGCCATCCTAACCAATTCCGGTCCCATTTCGGTCAACTTTGGTCAAAATGACCATTTTGCCCCTAGGCTCCCCAACACAGTACAAATCCCTCCAAACAGTGAAAACATCTCCCAGGATCAACCCCGAATAGTCTGGCATGCTTAATATAGCACTTTAATCCATCCTGACCCTTTTGACCATTTTCAATCAAAATAACCGTTTTACCCTTAGTGGCCTAAGCGCGCTCCGAAACCACACCGGCTCTAGATACCAAACCAATAAATCCTATCATATGCCCATGTTCAATCTAAGGTGAGCCTTGTGACTTTAAACACTTCCAAGTCAATGAAAGTCCCTTCGAACGTCTCACAAATGCTTTGCTAGGGTTGTCTTTTTCTCCTGGTTCTCGGATTATAACGCACTGTCAAATGACTTGAAAAATGGATAAATTAGGGAATTCCCAAAAGCCAGTCCATAGGTTTTTCCATCAATATAGCTTAATTAAATAGACCGCTTCCTGAAGCCCCTGATCTTATGGCTTGAAAATTGTCACTTTCAGTAACCATTGGAGCGTCTTACAGATGCTTTGTCAGGGTTGTCTTTTCCTCCAATTCTCTGATTACAATGCACCATCAAACGATTTTAGAAATGTGTAAATTAGATAATTCCTAAAAGTATTTTCAGAGCACTTTCCATTGGTACGGTCTGATCGGAGAGATCACTTCCCAGAGGCCTTGATCACATAGCCCAAAAAATGCTACTTTTGAACATCCACGGAGCATATCATAAATGCTCCACAAAAGTGTGTTTTCATACACGCTTCCCGAGATTATATCTCACTCTTTCGAACACCTTTCAAGTTCCCTAAAAAATTTTTATTCTTGAGAAACAATAGAAGAACATCGTGGACATGACCGATTTTTTCAAATCTTTCCCTAATTACACAATTATCGAGGCAAAATTAACACGAAAATTTTCAGCGGCGGAGCGTATGCTACATACACTCAGATTGTGATCAGATCGATCAAAACTTTACTTGCTCTCCAAGTTGAGTTAGTACAGAGTGTGCCACATGGCATTCAAACAGTGGAATAGTACTAATGCGTGTGCTACATGAGCCAACCCTCACCAGTTTGCCTATAAATATAGGCCTCCCCCTCTATATATTCCAAGATAAAAAAACAGTAGCGAAGCTCTGCAGAAATAGGCTCAGAACTTTGAAATTCTCTATACACCTCACCCTCCAAGCACCAAAGTTAGATTCAACCTCTCTCTAGCCTATACACTCTATCTACAAAACTTCCAAAGCCATAGAACAACCATTTTTAACCCTTTCAATACTCTCTAAGACCATTCAAGTTCAAGACAAATCATCCGTGGAAGCTTGAAAGTGGTTTGAAGACAAAAGTGATATTCTCTTTTACATTTTGCCATTCCCACTCTTCTGTTCTCCCTCCTAACCTACTTAGGTTATTCTCTATTTTAAACCCTCATCTTCTACCCCCCTTTTTTGCATGCTTGAAACAAGTAAGCTCCTAGCTCATGCCTAGAGGAAAGCTTGTGAGAGCCACCATGTAGGGGGATCTCTCACTAGCCTACTTTAAGATGGTATAATCTTGGAGCACCTTGTAATTTGGTGTGGCCGCTAGCCTTGTATGATTTCATGACCCCTCTTTGCATATGGTTACCAAGATCATGTTTTGCATGCTTGACTCCATTTTCATGTTCACCATCATTTTTCAAAAACTTTCATATCTCTATTTCTATGTCATTCTTAAATTCCATATTCAAGTGTTTTTCTAAAAATAGTTCTAAGAGTTGATCCCTTGAAACCTAGGTCAAACTCTCAATTTCCACATCTTAGAGAACCCTCCTTATGTACCTTAACATCACTTTGCATCATTGCATTTCACTACCTTCAAGTTACTTTAAAATGGTTTTTAAACCTTGTATTTCACTTTCATTTTTAAAGTTTTGCTCTTTTGAGTTTTGTGGTTGAAATGGTCCCCATGAAACCCTCCTTTAAGTGATCTCCTCATTTATTGACCATAGGAACCTTAGCTCACTAGAGTGGTTTTCTATACCCCAAAAGTGGTTTTTAAAACAACCCTCTTTAAGAAGGGTTCTCAAAAGTTCATTCACTTTAATTTGCATAAAAATGGTTTTCCAAAGCTACCATCTTCATCTTAATTTTTAGAAGTTTTGCTCTCTTGAATATTGTAGTTAGAATGGTCCCATGGAGTCCTCTTTGGAGTGATTTCCCTCAAATCAACCATATGAACCCTTATTCGTTAGAGTAGTTTTCAATTAAACAAATTTTCAAAACTATCTATTCAATGTTAATTTTCACAAGTTTAACTCTCTTGAGTTAGTGGTTGAAATGGTTTCAAGGTAACCCTTTCTTGAGTTGTTTTCAAATACAAACTATATGAACTCAACACTCACTTGAGTGGTTTTAATAAAATGGTTTTCAAAACACACTTTCAAGTTTCATGCATAAAACCACATTTCCAAGACCACTAGGTCCAAACCCTAGTTCAAAACCACCCTTCCAAAATTACTAGGGCCAAAACCTATATCAAAACCACCTTCTAACCCTAGGTTAACTTGACCATAGTTGTCCAACCTTAGGTTAACTTAATTCTAATTAGTTAACCCTAGGTCAACCAAGCCCTAGGTTAACCTAACCTTAGTTAGTTAACCCTAGGTCCCCCCAACCCTAGGTCAACCTAACCCTAGTTAGTTAACCCTAGTGGACCTAACCCTAGTTACATTGACCAAGGTTAGTTGAACTTCAAGGCTCCAACTCAAAGGCCCTTTTTAAACCCTTTTCAATTACAAAAATCACTTGCATGGCATGCCTTCAAAAAGATCCTACTCTCTTAAGTTTTCAAAAATTAATTAAAAAATGTTTTCAAATATTCCTATACCTTATCTTCAAAAAATGCTTCCAAGAAGTTTTCTTAAACTTGTCCCGACTAAAATGGCTAGACACTTAACATTTTTCAAAAACTATTTTCAAAATGTTTCCAAAAATTCGGAACCCTAAAGTGTCCCTAACCCTTTATGGTGAGGAATTCCAAGAGAAGGTAATACATTAAATACAACCTTCAATGATGTCCATATTAGGATTCCAAAACCTTAAGTGTTTTCAAAGTTTTTTTCAAAAATGATTTTCAAACGTCATATTCTTGAAGCAATCCTAATCCTTCCATGGTTAAGTTTGTTTAAGTATAAGTGATATACTCAATAAGGGTTTTATAACCCTAAAGTTTTAAAAACCAAAGGAAAGTCTCTAGACCTTTTCCCAAACACGTTTTCAAAACTCATAGCCCTAAAGGGGTTTAGTTATTCAATAACTACCCTCTTAATGGTGATGAAATATTAAATATACCTTTCATAAGGTATTCAAAACACTACTTTCAAAAGCTTTTCGAAGACAAGTTCACAAGAGCATTTTCAATCCAAACTCTACCTCCAAAGTTTTCAAAACATATATAAAATTCCCTTGAGTTATTTCAAAACACTTCCAAAACTCCCTTGAGTTGTTTCAAAAACATTTCAAAACTCCCTTAAGTTAATTTCAAAAATGTTTAAAATCATCTTCAATCCCAATTTCAAAAACACTTCAAAAATTCCAAGTCCTATTTCAAAGGCATTTTTCTCAACTCTCAAGTTCTCTTTTCCAAAGATAACAAAGTGTCTTCAAACCTTTCCAAAGACCTCAAGGTGTCTTCAAAGCATTCCAAAGGCCTCAATGTGCCTCTTTTCTATTGGGCCCTTGCCCAAACTACGAATAACCTGATTCTTACCAAATGAGATATGTAGGTAACCTAAAATAGTGCGGTCGTAACTTTTATTTCAACTCAAGTTTCCTTTTCAAAATTTTCCATCAAGTCAAAATTTTCATCTCAAATCACTTCAAAAAATTTTTATTTTCAAACATCTTTTTAAAAACATGCATTATGTATCATTCATCCAAAAAATGATAACCAAACCCTATTTTCAAAACTCTAAAGTGGACAATTAATAACCGATGATTTAAGTGAGTGAACTGAGGTGATTAGACATGTAGGTACTGGAAGGGTAGGGTAAAGTGATGATCTTAAGATATCTTCCCTACATGTAACCAACCCCCAAACCATAGATTTCTATTTCAAAGACCAAAATCGGAGTCATGTTTTCAAAAGAGCTTTCAAAAAGTTATTAAGACATCTTTTTCAAAAACCTTCTTAAAAAGGACATTGTCAAAACCTTTTCAAAAAACCTAAATTTAGTCTTCAGATTATACTTAGTTTTAGGTGACCTAACACGTCTTTAACTATGTTAGATGGCGACTCCAAACTTTTTCCAAAAGCTCTTGTTCAAACCAATTTCAAGATCAAACCTAGTCGCACTCGTCTTTATATGAGGATAAGTTCTAACAAGAGAGTACTGTGCTTTTTCCCGAGCCAAGAAAGCTTGGTTTAAAAATCGAGGTATGACAAAAGAATTTAGAAAGAGATTCTAAAAAGGGAATTGAAATTTTGGAAAAGGTTATAACCGCACCCATAAGAGTTGCCTAAGTATCCCTTTATTGGGAATCTAGTCAATTGTTGTTCGGACTTGGGGTCTGATTGAAAATAGACACTTTAGGGCCTTTGCAAAGTTTGACTTGAAAAGATTTTTGTTTGAACTTTGATTGAAAAATTGGGAATTAAACTTTTGGTTTGAAATTGAGTTTGATTTGAAATCAAACTTTGAAATTGACTTTGCAATAAAACTTGAATTTGAAATTGAACTTGAACTTATTTTGGAAAGATTGATTGAACTTTGAAATCATCTTGATTTGAATTGAAATTTGAAAACCATCTTGATTTTGAAAAGAGTTGAAGTTTCCTAACTTATTTTAGGGTTAGGGTTGAACTAGGGCTTAGGCATCCTAGGGTGTATGTGACCTAGGGTTTAAACATGTACTTGAAAAGTTTGATTTTAGAAAGTTTAATTTTAAGAAAGTTTCAAATTAGAAAAGTTTCGAATTAAGGAAGTTCTAGTTTAGGAAAGTTTCGAATTAGGAAAGTTTTCATTTTAGGAAAGTTTTCATTTTAGGAAATATTTGATTTAGGAAAGTTTGAATATGGAAAGGTTTGAATTTAGAACTTGAAAAGTCGGGATTTGAAAATATTTGACTTAAGAAACATTGAATTTGAAAAGTTGAGTTTGAAAAATGTTTGACCTAGGTGTGAGGTAACTTGGGATTTAAGTAATCTTAGGATCTAAGGTTTATGCTATGCATTTGGAATTGAAAAGATTAGATTTCAATTGAAAAATGAAAGTACTGTTTTTGGAAAATTTTTAGAAAATGAAAGTTTTGAAATTAAGAAATATTTTATTTGACTTGAAATTAGAAAGCTTTAGTTTTGGAAATCTATAATTTTGTGTGACTTTGGAGTTAGAAAATCTATGATTTGAAGTTAAACTTGAATTTGGAAATATAAGATTCCATATAGAAAATAGTTTTGAAAATCTACAATTTGATGCAAATAGAAAGCCATGACTTTATGCGAGGAAACTAAGATTTCCTAAGCATGGATTCTAAGGTTTTGACTTGGGCTTAAATACAAAGAGTTTTTAGAAAGTAAATCTTTGAAAGGAGTTTTTTAGGAAGTGAATTTAAGAAAGCTAGCTTAAAAATATTTGAATATAGACTTTTGCAATTCTCTTGAATATCTCACTCTTTCTGAGACGATTCTAATCATGAAAATTTTAGAATCATTCTAGGGTTATGATTTTGACAACAACTAGGGTGTGAAACCCTTATATGGACGTTCATAGTCTCTTTGAATGTAACACTTTTTCTAAAACAACCCTAACCATGGAATGGCTAGAATCATCTTAAAGTTATGATTTCTTGAAAAATAATTTAAGACTTGAAGTCAAATTTAGACCTTGATGGTCACATTGAATATTACACTTTTCTAAAATAACCCTAACCATGGAATGGTTAGAATCATATTAGGATTGTGGTTTTGAAAATGACTTTGAAGGAAAAGGTTTTGAATGCAATTTTTGAAAGCAACTTTTAATGCAAGTTTGAAAACATTTTTGAATGCATGATCATGATAGTAACAATGCAATAGGGTCATGAATATACAAGGTTAAACTTCATCACATTACCAAGGTGGTCGGACCCACACCGTCTTAGGTTGTACTCAAAGAAAATCCCCGACACAGTGATTTTCTCCAAGGCCTTCCTAGGCATGAACCAAGAGATCCCTTGTTTCAAGCATGCAAGAAGAGGAGGTAAAAGATGGGGATTAAAATAGAAGAAAACCCAAGTAGGTTAAGAGAGAGAAGAGAAAGGAGGGGATTGCATAATTTAAATAGAAACCTACCTTGTCTTCTCTTTGCTTTGATGCTTTGATGGTGGAGTTTGCTTGGACTTTGAATTAATCTTAAAGAGCTTCCAAGGGCTGAACTTGACCTTCAATAGATAATTGGAGGCAACAATTTGAGTGTATAGATTGTATGGAGGCTAGGGTTTGAGTGTATGGAGGTGAGGGCTTGAGGAGGCTTGAGAGATTTAGGGTTTTGAGGGAACTCAAGCTCTGTTTTCAAAGAGACAGAGTTTCTGAAGTGATTTTGCAAACCCAGAATAAGTAGGGGGTGGCCTATATTTATAGACAGCCAAAGTTGGCTCCAGCGCCTGTTATAGTGGCACCAGTCCAAATTTTGGCTTAGCGCCACTCCTAGTGGTGTCAGCCACTTTGGAATGTTTTCAAGGTGGCAAGAAATTGATCTTTGACCCTTATGACGCAAGGCAGAAGATTTAGGCGCCTGTCCTAGTGACTACCAGGCAATTTTTGTCCTGCCTTTACTAAGAGTGACTCCGGAAAGTCCGGGAATGATCCGCAAGGTCCCAAGCAACCAAACTCAGCTAGGAATAGACAAAAACCCCTAAAAGAGTGTCCTAGAGGTAAAAGGCTTGATAACTACAACTGAAATAGTTAAAAAAGGTGACCGGCCGACCAGGGACAAAATGGTCAATTGAACCGGGAGAACACCGGAATCAGCCCGAAGTGATCCGTGAGAAGGCTTGAAGGTTGGAAACACTATTAAGAATGTTCTGAGGGATTGCCGGTTTGATACCCAAAACCGGTGTAGTTGGAAAAGGTGACTAGTCTACTAGGGGTTAAACGGTCATTTTTCACTGGTTTTACTGAAATAGACTTGAAATGGTCCCAAAATGTATTGGAAGGTTGAGAATACTATTAGAAGTATCCTCATAAGGCAGCCGGTTTGATACCCAAAGCTCGTGTGGTTCCCAGAGGCAATTGGATACCTAAGGGTAAAATGGTTATTTTGACCAGATACTCTTGAAATCGATCTAGAAGCGATTGGAATACACTAGAACATGCTTAGATTATCTTTGGGATAATCTTAGAAGGGTGCACTTACAGCTATGAGGTCTTAAGTACTTTCTCAAGAAGCGGGCCGATGGGACTCGAGGAGTAGTTTGGTCATTTTTTACCGGAATGGGCTAGCAGGCACTAGTGTTGACCTAGGTTTTGAGTATTTTCGTCACTCTAACAGTGTGTGACGATTTGGTTTCCAAAGGTATCCCATTCTCCGGTAAACATGTCACGACTAAGAGGCATGTTCGATCCTATGACATAGGGGGTTTTTTGGCATTCCCGATGTCGACCTATTTGCGAGCATTTTTGCCACTCTAATGGTTGCGGTGTTTATGAGTGTTTCCGTCTCTCTGATAATGTGCATTTATTTCAAAGACTGTCTGATCTCGAGAAGTTGTTGGATGGTCTTACCACCTGAGGGATTAATTTTCTCAAAAGACATGCCGGGTAGCAGACATTCTACGTTGGCGGACTAGCAAGCACCAGAAGTGAACCACTCTACCATCTCGAGGACTTGGGTTCTGTTCCAGTCGATGGGTGTGAAGGGACTTATCGTTCCAAGGGATTTTATGCTTTCTCGGTAAATGTGACGTGCTAGATGGACTTACCGTCTGAGGGATTAACTTTCTTGAAAGACATATCAAATAGAGTTGGACTAGTCTGGATTGGAATTAGAACTAAAATTGAGATTGAAATACAGACTTACCGTCTTTAGGAAGAGGTGCCAACTGGAATTGGACCGAGCAATGCCTTGAGGGCATTTTGGTCATTTTGCCTCTATTGGGCCCAATAGGCCCATGAAGCGGTTGATTGATTGGATTGTGTTATAAATATATGCGATGATGATGCCCTTTAGGATGCTCTCAAAATCACCGACCTCTTAAGGGGTGGGTTCTTATAAAAAAGCTCGCCCTCATTTCAAAACCTAAGAACGGCTACGTCATTACTCTTAAACTGAAACGTCCCCTCAACATTTAACAGAAAGACGCTTCTTGTCAGATAAGCAAATTAGGTAGCGCCACATAGAGCACAGACTGCGAAGAGGCGTCAGATAACGACTCATGATCATCAACGAAGAGATGCGGAGACACCAGGATACAACCCTTCTCCCCCGAGGTCAGCCAAATAGGGCACAAGGGCTAAGGGCAATTGTAGGCCAAATAACGCAAAAAGCCTAGACAATAAATAAGCCAAACTCAATCTTGACAGGATAGGCCCAGCAGGGTGAACTAAGCCCAAGGAAACAGGTCTAATAGGTGCAAAATCCCAAGCCAACCAGAGTTAGGACTTCAAAAATAAGTATATTGTATTGTACACTACCCTAAAAGGGGAGACTCCTATGAAGAGTTTGAATACAATTCCCAAAGGGAATATGATATTTTGAAAACTATAAATACACATGCACTAAAGAGACAAGGTATGTTCACTCTAGTTCTAGATATCAATATTTTATTCGATTAATTGTGATTAAACTTGTTAACTTAATCATTGGAGTGTATTCGACCCAAAGAGAGTCAACGCATTTTCATTGTCTTCTTCTCTTGTAGATTGTTCGTGCTCGTCAATTTGGTTCATGCATTGATCAGGCCTTTCTAAAAATTCCACCTACAATGGCAGTCAGTGAGCTCAGAATATGTAAGGTAGAACCCACATGTACCATCATATTATTCTTGACTAGTCATATTTTACTTTTGCAATTGACATTTAATTTGTTATAAACAATGCCACAAACAGAGTGAAATGACTTTTGAAGAGACTCTACAAGCTTTCTAATGCTTTTAATCAACCTCATTATTTTTAAAGCATGCATCATATATCTTTTCTCATCAATGTAATACTAAACACCATTTCTTAAGAATACATGGGTGGATATTAGTATCAATAATTCAAGAGTACATCAAGGTGAATAAATATGTTGATACCAATTTATATCAAATGGGGCAGGGTGTTGATCTTTTGATACCTTTCTTATACATAACCAACACTCAAACCATAGATCTCTAATGCACATATCAATCCAGAGTCATGTTTTCAAAAGAATTTTAAAATATTTTCAAAAGGTTGTTAAAAATCTTATATACAAAAGCTTTTCTAAAAGGCATTTCAAAAAACTAAGGGTCTGTTTGGAAGTGCTGTCAGTTTTTGTTTTTTGTTGTATGTTTTTGTTTTCTGTTTTTGTTTTTTGTTTTTTATGGTCTAATGATGGGATTTATAAGTTTCCGTTCTGTTAAAAGTACTATATCAATGTTATAGAATCAGAAAATACATCCATTTTAGTATTTTTTTTATGTTTTCGTTTTTGAAAAAACAAAAAACAAAAACAAAAAACACTTCCAAACAAACCCTAAGTTTAATTTTCGAATCATTCTTATTTTTAGATGACCTAATACACTTTTATCAATGTTAAGTGGCGACACCTATAGCTTTTCAAAAAAAAGCCTTTATCAAAATCAAATTTTAAAATATTAAACCCCATCACACTTCTCCTTTTACAAAATGAATTCTATGAAAAAGATAATTCGTTTCTCCCGATCAAGAGGACTCGGTAAAAATCAGAGCGCCCATGTCCACGACACTGACTTATGACATATGTACCTGTTCTTACCAATTACCTCCTATTATTTACCACCGGTGGTATCGTTTCATTACTGACATTTTTTAACTGGGCTAACCGGCTGTTCAATCGGTACATAAGTTACCAACTAGCCTGCGTGGCTTATTCTTTGCTGTAGGTAGGTGGGCACTATAGCCTTTCCTATAAATTAAAATTTTGTTTTACAAAGTAGATTAGACATATCAAATATTTGTATTGGTATAACAAGAAAAGGTTGCATGGAAACAGTAATCCAAAAGCCAAAATCAGACCGACGTATTGAGCAAAAGCAACCAAAACTTTGCCTCAAGAATTATGGATAACTCCCCCAATTCCGAGGCTTGTCCTGGATTATTACGGGAGGCTCCATTTAAGCCAAGTTTATGCAAATGTGGAAGTAGAAGTTGCCATTTACTATAGATGAGACAACTTTAATAAGGTGAAGGCAGTTTGCGTCTTTGTAGCATTGACACCTCCAAATAGCCCAAATAAAGAATCATTTCAACACCTCCAAATAGCCCACATAATCCATGGAACCATAGAACCAGACATACACGATGGATAATAATAATAATGTGCATGATGAAGGTAGACAAGAAAATTAGATAAAGACTGAGGATAGACATGTCCCAAAGCTTTACGTAGAAAAGTGCAAGCAGGACATTGATAGAAAATATGATCTATATACTCCTGAACCGTTGAACAAAAATGAGAGGACCCATTGGAAATAATCTCTCAAAAAGAAGACTAGCTAGCAGTGGGAAATAATGTCTCTCAACATATTTGTCTCAATTCCAATTCTGTTTGCCGGACTTTGGGCTCTACGACAAGGATTACAGCTTGTACTGTTCTGGGGATTAAGACTTTTTATTATGGAGACTGATTCCAGTGCTGTGTTTTATTTATTGTGCAGGAAGACAACAATCTCGATCCGTCTGTCCGTTCTTCTTCATGACTGTCTCCAATTCATCCCTCAATTCCACCATTTTTAGGTGCAGATATGTTACGGTGAAGCAAAGAAAGTAGCAGATGCCGTATCTTCTTTTCTGCTGATTCTCCTTATTTCTATCAAGTTTTTGATAATCTCCCTTTTGCGTTCAAATCTTTTGTTGATAATGATGTTATGGGAACCTTAGCTCCGCGTTTTGTATCTAATCAACATGCTCATGTTCAATCTTAAAGTTAAGTTGCTTCTGTTTCTGTTTCAAAAAAACAAAAAAAAGGCCAAAATCAGCCGTGGTCAAGTGAGCCACAGGAAGGTCAAAAAAGATATTTGTGCCACTCTAATCTTTCAATCTTTCAAAAAACTCCCACCTTGAGATCATCATTGAGATACCAGTTATAGCGATCTATAGATGCAATAGATAAAGAACAAGTAGTAGTAGCAGTAAAGAGAATAATATGGAAAAGGAGCAGCAGAGCCTAACAAGTATGCTTTGTATTAACAAGGTGAATTTTTACAATTTCAAGTAGCAAAAAAAACAAAAAATAGTTGGCCTTTCCTCTAGAGAGCCCTTTACTTATGACCCTTTTCATTGGGCCAAAAGCCTTCCTTCATGCAGGCCTCGACCTTATTATCCCACCTACAAGCCTATGTTCCATCAACTCGGGTACCTATGGGCCTGATGATCACTGAGCTCATCTATAATTTGTAGTGTTTGGGAACATTTTAAGCCCGACTATGGTAATTGTGGGTTAGAAAATTTTGTTTAAAATCCGGTCGGTCTGCACCCGGGTTTGAATCCATTTCACCCAACCCAATGTCCACCTCTAAGTTCACCCATCTCTCTGTAGTGTCTGTTAGGGAGGCCTTTGACATCAACCACCTTGACAAAAAAACTCTGAATAGTCAAAAGTAACTCCATCTCACCATACTGGAACAACACACCGATTTCTTGAGATTTAGGGCTTCCAACAATACTGTCGTTAGGCAAAGCCCTTGGCTTTTGAAACGGCCATTAATTTTTTCTATTTATAGTGGATCTGCTATATCCTCCAAGAGCTCAAATGGTTGTTTCTTCTGATGCAACATATATAAACGAGATCCAATGATCCGCCGGCCGGTGACAATGGTGCCATCAGGAAAGGAAAAAAGAAGCAGCAAAGTTAGTTTTATTACTTGGGTCTGATTTCTTTGTTTTTATTGTTTTCCATGTGTTCTCTTTCTCATGATATCAGTCACTATATGGATTCTTTTATGAGTATATTGGGGTATTTGAACGCAACTTATTTATCAGTTTATGGCTTATGATTTTTTTTAAATGTATTTGAATTAGTGGCTTAAAAAACAACTTATGTCCAATTATATTTTTTAAAAATAATTATTTTTAAAAATAACTTATAACTTATAACTTATAAGTTAGTTGGACAACCAGTTCAATACATACAACTCCTTCCCTCGGTGTCAAGAAATTCACCATAGCTTTTGTGGCTTCCACTTCAGCATGTTCGAGTGTCAAAAAGTATTTTCTTCTCGTCTTTTTATGTCTTTTTGTGGTGATGAATCTGACTGGTACGGAAAGTGAGAAAACTAGTGCGGTTACAGATAGCCTTGAAAAATTTTCAGCTTCTAAAAACAAAAACAAAAATAAACTTAATAAAAAAGTTTTAAACTTTTAAATAAGAGAACGTTTGAGTATATCTTATTTAGTAGTTTATTTTTTACATTTATAATTTTTTTAAAATATGTAGTGACTTAAAAAATAATTTATGTCTAATTATATTTTTAAAATAAAATTATTTTTAAAGATAATTTTTTAAAAATATCTTATAATTTATAACTTGTAGCTTTTAAGCTGAGTACTTAAATACTTTCTAAATATCCACCGTACTATAGGTAGTTTGCCGAATAAAAGTTCACATTTGATGAAACAGCCAAAGGTGTTTAAGGGATTGTATTAATTCATTAGTTTAGGTTTATTCTCTTCATCGCCTTTTAGGTGATCTTTACGAAAGATGCTTTTAAACTTGTGTTTATAGTTCTCCTTATCATTTGGAATGTAAATGAATATTTTTAGATTAGGTTTGTGTTGTCTTTATTTATCATCTCTTTGAGATTTTTTGGGTGTCTTTCGAAGCGGTGCCTTGAGTTTTTCTATAATTTCTTATTTTTTCTACTCATTAAATAAAAAAATAAAAAAAAAAAGCCTCTCCAAATGGGGAGTACCACCAGCGTCGGAGCTAGTACACATCACTCCTCTTC
The DNA here is from genome assembly GCA_033060915.1 of Euryodendron excelsum. Classification (NCBI taxonomy): domain Eukaryota; kingdom Viridiplantae; phylum Streptophyta; class Magnoliopsida; order Ericales; family Pentaphylacaceae; genus Euryodendron; species Euryodendron excelsum. Next base: position 10,821,299 of record CM065391.1, on the reverse strand, counting down.
CTACTATTACAATGAATTTGGCCAGTCCCACTACTGCTAGGTGAGTGACCCAAACAAATGTATAATCTTTAGTATAATACTATTTTGGCTGAAAGTGTTCCATAATTTATTAAGAACAATATGGACTAATAATTTTTTGCTGTGCTTTGTTATGCATAACATTTTCTTCTCATCCTACATTGCTATATGTAAGGGTGGATGTTTGAGGAGATCGGAGAGTTATAATATCGATTAGGCATCGAAGATGGGTTACTCATAATGTCGACTAGTAGTAAATTTTGTACAAAAATCACAGTTGATAGGTCTTAATTCTTATTTTTAATTGATCATATATTATTATTATTATTATTTGAATAAATTTACATTTAATACAACACTTTTAGCTATACACAATACAGTAAGTTGTCCTTATATAAAAATAAAAAAAAAAAATCTGTTTTCTTTGAACTGCTAGTTACTGAATTAGAAGAAAAGGAAACAAAAGAGGGAAAGTAAGGAAGTAAAAAAAAGTAGCTTGCCAATTGTTAAGTCAAGACAAATATTCAGCTGTGTGATAATACTAATTATTGGCACTTAAATTTAAATTTCATAGTAAGTGACTCATTGAATATGCAAAAAGTAAAAATTATAATAGAAATAACATCTGAAATACAAGAGTACTTCCTTTCGATTCAAAATTTTCCGCTGTCAAACAAACCTAAATAAAAGACACTTATTTGATTTTTGTAAGAAAGTAAAAGCAATGACATATTCTTTTAGATAAATTACACTTTTTACCACTAAATTTAAACTCAATCTCACTTCAACTCTTAATGTACAGTCAAGTTGTAATGTGGATTATCCATTAGTTCTCGTCCATCCAATTAACAAAAAATGTCCATGAGAGCCTAAATTGAGATTTTATATAAATTGTAAGAGTGCTAAGTGAAGTAATTTTAGGTTGTCAATTACTTTTCTTTACTCTTAAAACAATCACAACTAAAAAATAAGGCTATTTTAATTAGTATCCCTGCATTTTATACATGATTTCAGTTTAGTTCCTTGGACATTTTGTGTTAAATTGACCAATAGTTACTGATAGAAGGTTTATGTTGCAACTTGAACATAAATTTAAATATTTAGTTGATACAGTTAAAAAATAAAAAAACTAAAATGAGATTCGGTTAAAGTGGGAGGATGATGACTGCAATTTACCCTATCTATTTGGTCTATCTTATGCCTTGGACAATGACACATTGATTGTGAGGTTCTCCTTTTCAAGCATGCTAGACGAAGTGAGTGAACCATTTCTGTGTGGGATTTTTTAGGGGGGCACGGCCACAACATTCTTTGCCAATATAACCAAACACGCACGCGCGCGCGCGCGCGCACTCTCTCTCTCTCTCTCTCCCTCTCTCCCTCCCCTATGAGCTCCCCAACGTTACTCGTTACTACTTTCAATTAACCTCCCAAAGGAGTTACCTCTCGCCCTACGAGTTTTCTAACAAATCTAAGCAGTTTTTAAAATTCATTTTCTGAGTTTAGTTGATTTTTAACTTATTTACAAAAGCTAAATAGTTCCCTAAAGTTCTGTTTTTTTAAAGATTCTGAGAGCCTGAAGTCATGCTTCGTAAACATAGGCTTAAGCATAAATTTTGAAGTAGTGTTTTGAAATCCCACTTTGAGCACAAAGTTATGGTTTCAAAATATTGACTTCAGAAAAATTGATGTATTGATGAAGAGCTTAATTTTGATCCGGTGACTGTAATAACTCTGATTTTTTGATATTATACTTAAACTCTAAAATATTTATATACTGTCAGTTAAAATTAAACTCTTTACAAAATGTTGTTGGTTTGTTGAGATGATTGTGTGAGCATTCTACTAGTTGCATTTGAGTTGTAATCTATAAATGTTTATGTATATATATACATCTAATAGATACATAAACAAACATAGTAATTATCTTTCAAACCATTTATTGTACATATAAGTATAAAGGTAATTACACTTAATCCTGTTGTGATTTAAACAAAAATTAAATGACTCTATTGCTGTTCAATAATAAACACATGACTCTTTTATAATTTAGACTTATCTACAAAATAAATAGAATCATAATCAATTTCATGAAATGACAAAAATATCAATGCAAAGAAGAACCCCTTACTTTAACACAAAAAACAAAATTATTTTTTTATGTTATATTTTAGAAAGAAGTATTGACGAAAATACCCTCGTGACAAAAACGCCGCTCTAATGATAATGATTTAATCAATTTTACAATTAAATTTAAACACATGAATGTTATGTTTTAACATTTAAATCACAGGATTATCTGATTTTTGTTGTTTAGAATTATCTGATTCTTGTTTAAACAAGAAATAAAGTGTAACTACCAGCACAATAATATTTGTCGATATGTCATTCACTTACTAAGGCAAAATCTACTTCAAAGTTTAAGCACATAGGGGTTCTGTTAATTAGTAATTCGTCTTGCTTTGTTCTGTCATAACCTCGAAATTACGTAACAAATTAATCGGATAATAGAGATTAAAAGGTTAAACACGGTTAAAAATAAAAGGAAAAATGAAATGATTTAGACACCAACGACCGCTTGTGGTGGCGCCGGAGGTTGAGGTGGTGGCGGACCAGGCGGTGATGCGGGTGCGGTTTCTCTGCTGCGATGTGCATTCTTGTTGTTGTGCATCCACACCTTGAGGACGTTACGCTTGACTCCGACCTCGGAGCAGAACTGGATCAGCGCGACATCCTCTTTCTTCTGTATTCTCCAGCCCGACCTCTCCGCGAACTCCAGCATTCTCTCCTTCTGTTCCTGTGTGAACCTCGTCCTGAACCTCTTGTTCCTCGCCGTGGCGGAGGTGGCCCCCACCTGGACGTCGCCACCCTCCGGCGTCTCCGAGCGCCGATCGTAAATTTTGTCTTCGTCATTGTAATACTCACGCAAATCGACGTCTCTTAACCCTCCACTACGATGGTGAGGGTGAGGATGAGGACTGTGTTGTGGTAATGCTAGTCCGGGAACAACTGCTGTGAACCCTCCTATCTTGGTGGCCCCGGAGTTATACAACAACATGGGCGGCGGTGGAGAGTACTTCACCAGGTTGTGGCCAAGGCCGCCTCGGTCTTCTTTGCGGTGGAAGTTGCGGTGGCAACCACAGGCGGCGCAGGTGAGAGAGACGCAGGCGGCTGAGGCGGGCATGAACTCGCCGCAGCCATCGTTGGCGTGGCCACCGATGGAGGCGGCGTGGTTCTTCATGCACTCCCTGTACTTGACCTTGCTCGCAGGCTTGGGGTTCATTACCACTGGCTCGACCGGCGGTTCAGAACTCTTCTCCACCGGTTTGGAATCGACTACTACAGCGTCATCATCAATATTTTTGCCTCCCTCGGCCTTGATGCTTCGTCCATATGGAACCACAGTCAAATCCATTCCCTTCATTACTCCCAAAGACATTGAGAGAGAGAGAGAGAGAGGGGGGTAAATTTGGGCGGAGCTTGGGGGAACAATGCCGTTGCGAATTGGATTTTAAGGCAAGCACGAAGAGCGAGTGAATGAGTGCATACGTCGTTGTGGAGATTGGAAGGCAGAAGGTGATCGGCACGTGTCTTGATATGACGACACAGCTCTGTGAACAACCATATTCGCGGGAATTACAGGATGGCGTGTCCTGGAATGATTGGCTTGTCCGTGACGTTTGCAGTAGATTGGGGCCCACCATGTGCTTTCTGATGAGACGGCCAGAGGATCGGACGGCTGGCGGGAGCGCAGAGCCACATGAGGAAGATCTACTCAGTATGGGCAAATGTTTTGAGAGATAGAGGAGAGAAGAGGAGGAGAGTGCTTGGTTTCCTATCTTTTGTCCAACACGTCACGCTTTTCTTGCCATGCCGTGGTGGGGCCATAAGCGTCGGATATACACTATAGATATGTATAATATAATATGTTATATATATGCTGGGTGTAACGGTAATATTACGTTAATTTTGTAACGTGGCATCATGAGTCAACAAAATTGTATTATATGTATACTGTATTTACTCTTATTAGTTAATTGAGATTTTTCCAATTTATTACGTAATTTTTTCTTTTATATCACTTTACTAGAAAATACTTTAATAGTTAAGTAATACTTAATACTCGATAGTAATTTCTATCAAATAATAACAAGTCATATGTAAATATATTAGCAGCTGAATTTGTAGTGTAGTGAAAAGATTTTTAAAAAAAGTCTTATCAAATTTTGTCATGTGTTATTTTTTTTAAAAAGTCTTTAATTACATCACAAATTTAAGTTATTGATATATTCACACGAATTACTATTGATTACTTATTACTACCTAATCACTAGACTTTTTTTCCAATTTACTTCATAGTTTATGCAACGTTTCTCATGATATGAATTTCAACATCATCATCAATGTTAATACATAAAAGGAAAACATTAATTTGGTGTCTTCTTTAAAATGAAGTTGTTTATCTTCTTTTTTTTTTTTAATTTCCTAAACTATCCATTGTCATATAATTTATATTTTTTTGGAGTGCCTTTTAATTGAAGTAATAAAAGGTAATTTCCATAATTCAAAGTTCCTTCTGCAACGAAAAGAAAAAAATCATTTCTGCAAACTGCATCTCCTCATGTTTAAAGAAACAAAGAAGAAACTGTTTCAATTTTAACAGTATTCAAACTTTTAAAAGCCCAATGCACACACATCACATGTGTTAATATACCCTTTACCATAAATCAATTTTCAGTGACGAACTCGAAAATTTTGGAAGAGGGCCAAGTAGGAAAAAAAAATAGTGATACCATCATATTAATTAACAATTACTTTTACGTAAATTTAAGCTCTAATTAGGGAGACTCATTAAAAATAAAGAAGATAAAAATAATAATGAATGTAGTACTTAAAAATAATAGTTTATTTTTTCACTAAATCTTTTCTTCTAGACTAAAGGAACCAGCAAAATTATTATTCTTTAAAGCATAATTAAGCAATATTACTTAAAATTGGGAGTGAAAAAGTGAAATTACTTAGATTTTGGAGGTGGCAACATAACTATTCTATTTTAAATATTAGAAATATATAGGGTTTCAAAAAAAAATTTTAACTTTAAAAGGGAAATGCACCTATTTTATCATAAATAATAAAGATATAAACTACTTAAAGTAATTTTTAAACCTACGGGGGCCCGCCCCTTTATAGGTCCGCGGGTGTCTATTTCATTTGTTCGTAACACGGCATTGTTACTGAATATTTTCTAGTTTAATATAAGAAAAATATTTAATATAACGATAACCACATCATTTGATTTGGTTTTACAGACCAATAACATAAATCAAATATGAGTGTTTTAAAATTCTGGTCATTAAAAATAACATATTATATGCAGTATTAGTACTTTAAAACATTACAACAACGATGAATTTTAAGTAATAAAGATAAAAACTCAGTTATTTAGTAACATTTTATCGATTTATGATATTAGGTGGTATTGATTCTACTGTATATACATTTATAGCCTGTTTAGAACTTAGGAAGGTAAGAAGAGAAAATAAAGAAAAAGAAAAAGAAAAAATAAAAAAAATTTAAATCAACCGATTTATTACTGTCTCTTTTACTTTTTTAATTTTTTTTAAAATTAAAAAAAATAACAAATAATAATTTTCTTTTTCTGTTTTTTCATAAGTTTCAAAAGTATAAGAGAGAGAGAGAGAGAGAGAGAGAGAGAGTGTGGGGGAGAGAGCGTGGCTTCCAAGTACAAAAGCCACCGTCCAATTTTTTCTCTAATCACTGACACCTGACACAAGTAATAATAATCCTACCCATCCCATTAGTGATTTCTTTACTGAGGAGAAAATATATCACACTTTGCTGGAGTATAGATACCATTTTACACTCGGCTTTGTTCCCCTGCAGTGCTCTTTTTATAATAATTGATTTGATGTTTAATTAAATTGCTAAAAATTCGATTTTCTTTTTCTTTTTTATGGATGAAGTGCCGGTTTCGACTAGCTTAAAAGCTAGCTTTTTGAAATTATTCATTTTCAGTGATTTAATTTTCACATAAAAAAATTTTCTTCTTTTTATGGGTTAATGGAGTGGAGAAATAAATATATTAGTCATGTTTTGGTTTTACTTCTTAAAACAACTGTTAGTTGTCAGCAATCAAAAACCACAAAATGTGTAGTTACAGAAATTTTAGTTGACAAATTATTTAAAAACTATTTCGGAGACAGTTTTCTGAAAACACCCCTTGTTAAGAAAAAATTCTAAATATTTTTTGAATTATCAAAAGCTGTATATGAATATGATAATGACTAAAGAAGATGATGTCTTGTAACTTTTCATTGTTTTTGTTTTTGAAAATATGAAAAATGAAAAGAAAATTTTTTCAAGACAATACCAGACAAGCAAAAATATGAAGTGATGGTGCAGCAATCTCGTGAGTTTTATTCTCAGGTTTTTAACAAGCTCTCTCTGGTAGGCGCACGGTCCCCTACTTTAAACACACCGATGTGGTGCCTATAAAGGACCCTCCGATGGTGAAGTTAGATTCCAGAGAATGCGTTTATTCAAAGTATATTTTGTTAGAGTTTTTCTTTGGTGTACCTCGTAAAGAAGGTCATCGTTTTTTCTTTGTATGCATGCATGGGAGTGGTTGATGACACTTTCTACTTTGCGGTGCTTCATTGGGGGGTCAGATCCGTGGCAGGATACTTGAGAGGATCATTGTCCCACTCCATGTGTGGCGTGTGTCAGAACGGTGTCAGCAGTGAAGGTGATTGTCCTTCATACACTCTACGTCCTTGCGTTGAGGGTACACTACTGTGTTCAATGTCAGTGGCGGCCCCCACCGATGTGACGGGAAGGAGGGACGATATGGGAAGCACGCTTGAGTGCTTGGTCTGTTCAGAGACCAAGGGGATCGGCTGTGTCGATGTCCAATCAAATGTTTGGGAAGATCCCTGGTCTAGTCGGGGGATTATATATAAAGGAATTGGCTTTGTCGGAGCCCAATTAGAAGATTGGGAAAACGTCACTACCAGATGCCCCTAATTCCTTTAGCCGTCTACTTGGGGTCAAGGGAATTCCATCAGTCAACCGACCCTCGAAATCCAAAGCGCATTTATGGCAAGGCCGGTGCAATGATAACTAAAGCTATCGCGTCTCTTTGCGAACTGCCATGCGGCAATTGGGGGTTGTTAGTTGGCCGTTGACGAGACTTGTTAAATATCAGCCGTTGATGTCCCATCACCGTAGTCCATCTGGGTTGTTAATTTCAAAGACAAAGGGGGAGTTTTGTTAGGCGGTTTCTCTCTTTGCCTCCTCACTTGCCCTAGCCAAAATTTTCTGCAAAACACAAATAGAGAGAGAGAGACAGACAGACAGACAAACAGAGAAAAGTACCTCCATCTTCGTCTTCTTCAACCGATTGATAGGATATCTTCCCTCTATGATGCGTCGCCGATCATCTTCCGAACTTGCCACTAGCGTTTTGTGTAGTGGTAAGGCTTATGTTTTGGTTGTATGTACTGATTAGCCACATGTTATGTTTGGATATTGAAAAGAAAGGACCAGATTTCCAACCTTTCATGGTTTGTCGATAGGCTAGAGTTGTTAGAATCCGTGCTTGCAGACTTGTGTGAATTGTTCAAGCTGGTATTTGATAGGATTAGGCACGATAAGCTCCTAGATACAATGGCGAACCTTGAGCATGTTAGTTCGGATTCTAAGGGGACCGACTCGAACGACTTTAGAATCGTGAGGCATGAAACTGAGGAAGAGGCCTCTGTTGGTAATTCTGGGGCGTCTTTAGAGGTTTTGGAGCAGGAACAGGTTGGGGACGGCTCACTCTGATGTCGGGGGAGAGGGACTAGCCTGTGGTGGCTGCTGTCCCATCTGGGGAGGCAGAGAAGGAGGGAGAGGAAGAGTAAGAGGGCCCTAAGTATGAGGCCATGGGAATTCCCACTATTCTTACTAGGGAGAAGGTTAGGAACCTTCGGAAGGACTACCAGATCTCAAAAAGGGTGAAGTTTACGATTCCTAATTCCACAGGCTAGGCATGTTTGGTGAAGGAGGGTGAAATCACTGTGTATGAGGGTGCACTAGCCAGTGGCCTTCGCCTGCCCTTTCCTAGGCCCGTTAGGGAGATTTTGCAACAGCTACGCCTCTCGCCCGGGCAGATTTAGCCGAATGGGCGGAGGATAATCCTGGGCTATGCGATCTTCTGGCAGATCATTCTTGAAAGGGACGGTACAGCGGATGAATTCTTGTATTGCTATAAGCCAAGTGAAAGGGGAAAGGGCTTTTGGTACTTAGCGGACAGGGCGCCAGCGTTCGATTTGGTAGGCGAGCTACCGTCGTTGCATAAAAAATGGAAAGATAAGTTCTTCTTCGTTAGCAGAGAATGGTGGGAGTTCCTTTCTTGGGAGACAGACTTCTCTATTTGGGTCCCCATGCAATGGGGCTATCCGAGTAAAAATGTTAGCTCTCTTTACTGAACTTTTCTTTCCCTTTTTATTAAAGTGTCAGTCGTTTTGACTTTGGCATCTTGCGAGTGTCAGGTCAAGATAGGCCTACTTTGTTCGACGAGTTGAAGGCGGACATAAAAAAGGTCTAGGAGTACAAGTTCCATAGTGCCAAGGACTTAGTTACCATCGAGACGCTCACCAACTTCCTCCTGGGACCCAAGCCGACTAGGGAAGCATTGGCCGCTAAATGTGAGAGGAGTGAGTGTAGAATTGTTCTTTCTATAACCCGAGCTTTGTTTGACTCTATTTCCCTTTCCAGCAGATCATCCACCCCCCACAACAAATCAATCATCTCCCAAAGCTGATCAAATGAGCTTCGATGGAAGCTTCCTGGCAAGGATAAGGGAGACTGAGTTCGCAGCTCCTGAAGCAAAGCATCAGAGGATGGCCGAAGCCATGGACTTGGCGAAGGAAGCCCCTCCACCCAAGGAGGCACCGACGCCGAAGGCGAAGGTCGCGACTCCGATAGTTGCTGCAAAGCCTCCCCTTCCCCTCGAGCCGAGAAGAAGTACGGTCGTTCCTACCAATCCCCAGTCCCGAGCTGACTCCACTGCCTCTTCGGCTCATAATGTGTTTGATAGCATGGATGAGGCCTGGCAGAGACCCGCGGCCGCGGTAACCCCCACAGACATATGAAGATTAAGTAAGCACTCACGCTCTCAGTTGGTGAAGGATGCAAATCATGATCTCATCAGGGTGAGTCTCTCTCCTATCTTCTCACTCCTCAATCTTTGATTATAGTTGTCCCTTTGCTCTGTTATGATGTTTTGCTCCTTCTCAGGCTCTGTCGAGGAACATGACGATGGGCCATCACCTGGCCAACACAGAAAGAGCCCTCCATAATGAGAGGCAGGTCAGTGGTGCCCTTGCTGCCGAGGTACGGGTAATGAAAGAGGAAGTATCGGCTGCTCGGGCCTTAAAAGAGAACATCACCACTACCTGGGCCAAGAGGGATGCGGCCATTGCAGACCTCAAGTCTGCCCGAGAGAAGTGCAAGAGGTTGAACGCCTAAGCCAACAAACTCCTGCTGGACTTCACCGCTAAGCAGGACCTAGAGAGGAATTCTACTGCTTTTTCAGAATAACTCCTCAGGGCCCGAACCGAAGCAGTCCAGGAGTTCCAGAAAGGGGATGACTTTTAAGCCTTGCTGGAGCCCACATTCACCCAGAACTTTGAGCTCGCCAGGCATAGGGCGTCTCAGACATACCCTGGATTAGACTTCGCCGGCCTTAATCCTCTGGTAGAGGGCGTTCCCCAAAGCCTTGAGGAGGTCCTTAAGAAGACCTCAGAGGAGGCCGCCGATAAGGCTGCTAAGATTGTGGAAGCTGTTGAGGCCGGGAAGTCTGTCGAGGAAACTGGGAAGGTGGGCGAGGGGACCGGGGAGAAGGCCACCTAGGAAGAACCCAAGGCTTGAAGCCTATTTTTCTTGTAAAAAGGATGTTCTATTCGCTACTCCTTTTGTTTATCAATGCAAAATCCCTTTTTCCCGACTCAATTGTGTCATACATTTTTATAGAATATTTTGCAGAATAATTTGAATTCATACACCTGTTCTCTGTTTTTTTTTTTCTTCTTTTTACTTGGTTGAATGCTTTTAGTAGAATGATGCTAGCGACATCTGATTGCGTTTGGTTGTTGGTAAGGCAGATTTCCTTATCTAGTTGCATTTGGTTGTTATTAGGGTAGATTCCCTTATCTGCTCGGTCTCGTGAACCGAGCAACTAGGAGATCGCTCTCTTTTGAGTTGTGGCTCTACCTATTCAAGTAATCTGAGCAGTCCTTTTGGCTCTACTCTGTTGGAGTGGTTCTACTCAAGCAAGCTGAGCATATATTCTGGGCCATTGCCTGGTAGGCCGAGCAAATATTCTTTGCTATTGCCTAGTAGGTCGTCTGGCTCTGCTCGGTCACGTTAACCGAGTAGATATTCTTTGCCATTGCCTAGTAGGCCGTCTGGCTCTACTCGGTCACGTGAACCGAGTAGATATTATTTGGAGTGACATCGGTTGACACGTAGTAAAAAATTGTACAACGCCCAATTTTATTGATAATCCATCGAATTACAATCAGTTTCCCCATCACAAATAGTACTTCCTCAAATGCTCTGCGTGCCACGAGTGAGGTAGCTCTTTACGTCCCAGTTTCTTCAATTTGTAGGTCCATTTCCCGGTGCTGCTGATCACCTCATCTGGGCACTCCTAATTGGGTCCAAGCTTGCCATCCCTCGAATCCTTTGTAGACTGATTGACCCTTTTCAAAACTAGATCCCTCGCTGCGAAGTCTTTCGGTCGGACTCTGGAGTTGTGGTACTAACACATTCTCTGCTAGTAAGATGCGACCCTCATAGCTGCTTGCAATCTCCTTTCCTCCAACAAATCTAGCTTTACGTTCAGCGCCTCATTGTTAGTCGCTGGGTCATACTACATCGTTCTCGAGCTGGGGAGACCGATCTCCACTGGGATCATCGCTTTGCTGTCGTAGGTTAGAAAGAATGACGTCTACCCCATAGACACCCTCTCCGTTGTTCTATAGGCCCATAGGATGCTAAGAAGTTCTTCCGTGCATAGGCCCTTGGCTTTCTCTAACTTGGTCTTGATAATCTTGAGAAGGAACCTGTTTGTGACTTTTACCTGACCGTTGGCCAGAGGATGCTCTGGGGAAAAAGTGTGGTGACTAATCCCTAGATGATAGCATAACTGGTTGAATTGTCTCCCTTTGAATTGCTTTCCATTGTCTGTGATGATGATCTCGGGAATTTCGAACCTGAAAACAATATTTTACCACAAAAACTTCTTTATTTTCTCCTCGGTAATCGTTGGAAGTGCTTCTGCCTCTGCCCACTTGGTGAAGCAATGGATGGCCACCATCGCAAACGTCCTTTGTCCCCTACCGATAAGCAACAGTCCTACAATGTCGATTTCCTATTAGGCAAAAGGCCATGGGCTCTGGATCGGGGTCAACTCCTGAGCGGGTATTCGTGGGATGTTTGTGAATTGTTGATACTTGTTGCATTTATTGATGAATTCTTGGGCATCTTTCTCTATGGTGGGCCAATAATAAGCTATGCACAAGATCTTCTTAGCGAGGAATCGGCCACCCGAATGGTTTCCACAAACACCCTCGTGGATTTCTCTCATCACATACTTTGCCTCTTCCTTTGTAGCACACCGAAGCAACAGCAGGGTGTGCCCCCTTTTGGAGAGGACCCTGTTCTAAATTAGGTATCTACTGGAATGGTACTGTATTCATCTCGCTTTGTTCTTATTCTCCGATAGGGCCCCACTTTGCAAGTAATCCTTGATCGGGCTCATCCATAACGTTTCTAGTTCGATCTGGTTTACCTCTAAACTTTGGATGCTCGGAGAATCAAGTACCTCCATTAGGACGTTCGGGTTTAGCTCATTAGATGAGACGATTCTAGCCAACCGGTCCACTTCTTCATTCTGGAGTCTTGGTGTCGCGCTCAGATTTTTTACACTCGAAGAATACATATACAAGCGAGAAAAATACTGTACTCTCTCGTTAGAACTCATCCTCCTAGAAGAATGAGTGTGAATAGGTTTGAATTGAAAATAGATTTGAATAAAGGGCCTTTGAAAAACAATTTGGAGTCGCCACCAAACTTGATTAAGGTGAGTTAGGCCACCTAAAAACTAAGCATAATCTAAGGATCACACTTAGGGTTTTTGAAAACGATTTTGAAAATTCCTCCTCAAGAGAGGGTTTTTAGGAACAGGTTATTTGGCAACCTTTAGAAAACATTTAAGCCCTTTTTAGAAAAATAACTCCATTTTGGTCTTTCGAAAACAGTGATCCTAGGTTTGGAGATTGGTTACGTGTATGGAAGACGCATTAAGCCATCACCCTACCCCGCCCTTGTGGTACCTACATATCTATTTACCCTAGATTCAGTTACGAGAGTCTTCAACTAACAAATGTCTGATCCTATCCACTTTAGAAAAAGAATGTTTTAAAAGACAAGATGCATGATATGTGTCGCATTCCGGTTTTTAGGTGTCCAAGGTCCTTTCCACTTGGAGACAAAAAGCACGGAACTCTGTCACTAGAACTCATCCTCCGAGAAGGATAAGTGCGATTAGGTTTGAAAATTGGTTTGACTAAGGGCCTTTTAGAAAAATAGGAGTCGCCACCTAACTTGATTAAGGTGAGTTAGGGTATCTAAAACTGAGCGTTAATTCAAAGACTAAACTTAGGATTTTTGGAGAAGGTTTTGAAAACTCCCTCAAGAGAGGGTTTTTAAGAAAATAGGTTGTTTGGCAACTTTTGGAAAGATTTAAGCCCTTTTGAAAAATAACTCCATTTTGGTCATTTGAAAACAGAAATCTATGGTTCGGGAGTTGGTTACGTGTTGGGAAGATATCCTAAGATCATCACCCTACCCCGCCCTTTCAGTACCTACATGTCTAATCCCCCTTTTGTTCACTCACTAGAATAACTGGTTATCGTTGTCCACTTAATATCCACTGTAAAATTTTTAAAAACGGGGTTTAGTCATCACTTTTTAGATGGATGATGCATGATGCAAGTTTTTGGAAGAAGTTTGAAAATAATGGGGGTTTTGAAAGAGTTTGGAATAGAAACTTTGAATTGATTGGAATTTTTGAAAAAGAGGATTGGAGTTGAAATAAAAGTGGTGACCGCACCATTTTAGGTTGCCTACGTATCTCATTTGGTGAGAATCAGGTCATTCGTAGTTCGGGCAAGAGCCCGATAAAAAATAGGAGCATTAGGGCCTTTGGAAGGTTTGAAGACACTTTGGGGTCTTTGAAAAAGTTTAAGACACTTTGAGGTCATTTGGAAAATTTTAAAACACTTTGAGGTCTTTGGAAAAGTTTAAGACACTTCGAGGTCTTTGGAAAAGTTTAAGACACCTTGAGGTCTTTGGAAGTTGAAGATTCTTTATGGTCTTGGAAGTTGAAGACTCTTTGTGGTCTTGAAAGTTTTAACTTGAAATTGGATGGTGGAGTATTTTGAAAATATTTTTTGATCAACTTAAGGGAGTTTTAGAAAAATGCTTTGGCATAACTCAAGAGAACTTGAAAGTGTTTTTGAAGTCTTATTTTGAAAACCTTGGGGGCATGATTTTAGAATGTTTTGATGAATTAGTTTTTGAAAGTGGTTTTTGGAAATGGCTAAGGGTTTGGAATCCTAATATGGACAACCTTGGCGATTGTTCTTGATTTATCACTTTTCCTTGGAATCCCTAACCATGAGAGGGCTAGGGACACCTTAGGTTTGTGTCCTTTTGAAAGCATTTTTGGAAATGTCTTGAAAATGGAGTGTAAGGATATTTGAAAAGTTTATGGAGTTGGTTTTTTGAAATCATGAGGGTAGGGGGTATTGGAGAAATGGGTAATGAGAATAGTTTAAAATTGAAAGATCATTTAAAAAAGGTTCATGAGTTGGAATCTTGAAGCATATTAACCTATGTTGGGTTAGTTTATGGTTAATGGTAACCTAAGGTTCACTAACTTGGGTTAGGTTAACCTAGGGTTAAGGTGACTTAAGGTTAGCTAACTAGGGTTAAGTTAACCTAAGGTGAGTCAACTAGGGTCAAGTTAACCTAGGTTTGGATAACTAGGGTCAAGTTAACCTAGGGTTAGACAACTAGAGTCAAGTTAACCTAGGGTTGGTCAACTAGGGTCAAGTTAACCTAGGGTTGGACAACTAGAGTCAAGTTAACCTAGGGTGAGTGAATTAGGGTCAAGTTAACCTAGGGTTGGATTAGAAAACGGTTTTGAAAATTGATTTAATGCACTTTTGGAAAGAGTTTTGAAAAACAAAACATGTTATGCAATGGATTTTGGTGGACAACCCTCTTGAAGATCATTTCTATGAAAATTTTGACTCTAGCTAAGAGTATGGTTTATATGGTTGGTGATTGGAGACCATTTCACGAAAGGTTTCCTCATGACCATTATAACCATAATCTTGACAAGAGTGTAAGGGGTCCAAAAATCAACATGGTGATAACAACTTTTTAAGGCACCATTTTTAATACAAAGATGGAGAGAAGGCATTTTTAAAAATCAACTTTGGAGACAGTTTTGTAAACCATTTTTGTAGGAGGTTATTCCATCAAGAGAGGGTTCCTATAACCAAATAAAAAGAAAACCACTCAAGAAAGGGTTCCATGGGGCCATTCCAACCACTAAACTTAAAAGAATGAAAATCTTGGAAATTAGAAAATTGGAAAGCAACCCTTATGTAAGTTAAAATGTCATGATGCTAAGGTAAGAGTTAAGGGGTTAGAAGGGGATTTTCTAAGGCATGATTTCTAAGGTCCAATCCTAAGCTTCAAGGAGCCAACTCTTGGAACAATTTTTGAAAGAAATGTAGAGCTTGGAAATGACATGGAGTTTAAGAACAATGTAAGCATTATAGAACATGATAATAAGCATAAAAATAAAGCCAAGCACACAAGACATAATCAAAATAGTAATATGCAAGGGGTCATGATCACATATAAGGCTTTTAGGCTACACCACATAAACAAGGGGCTCCTAGGCCATACTATCTCAAAGTAGGCCAGTGAGAGGTCCCCCTACACGGTGGCTGTAAGCACCCAATTTTTTACCACTCGGCGTTCTCCACTCCGTCCAGACTTGTGTTCAAGTCATTGTGAGCATATTTCAATCCAAATTAACTTTCTAAGTCTAATCCCGTCAATTCATCGCTTCGCAGGCCCTACCAGGCCCAAATAGAGGCATAATGACCAAAATGCCCTTAGAGGCATTGTCCTTTCTAATTCCAAGACAGGCACGTCTTTTTGAAGATGATAAGTCCCATTTTCTTTTCCAATTCCAATCCCTCTCTCAAGAAAGTTGATTCCTCGAGACGGTAAATCTATTCCAAATTAGGTGCGTCTTTTCGAAGACGGTAAGTCCCCTTTCCAAGTCCAACTCCAATTCTAATCCCTCTCTCGAGACAGTTGATTCCTCGAGATAGTCCGGCATGTCTTTCGAAGAAAATCTCTTCGAAACAGTAAGTCCCTTTAAACCTATCAACCGGGACGAGACCCAAATCCCCTAAATGGTAGAACGGTCCACCTTTGGTGCTTGCTAGCCCGCCAATGCAGAAATGTCCATTTAGGCACGCCTTTCGAGAAAGTTAATTTTCAGGCACTAAGTCCTTTTAGCAGCTTCCCGAGATTAGGTAGTCTCGGGAATGATTAGGAACCGTCAGAGTAGCGAAAATACTCGCAAACATCACAACTGTCAGAGTAACAGAAATACTCGCAAACAGGTCGATATAGAGAATTGCAAACAAACCCCTGTATCATGCAACTGTCGTCAGAGTGGTGGAAACACTCAAAACCCAGGTCAACATCGGTGCCTACTAGCCCACTTCGGTGAAAAATAACCAAACTGCCCCTTGGGCCTTTTCCGACACGTTTCTCGAGAACACACCTGAGTCTTCAGAACGGTAAGTCCAACCTTCTAAGATTTTCTTAAAAGCAA
The DNA here is from genome assembly GCA_033060915.1 of Euryodendron excelsum. Taxonomy (NCBI): domain Eukaryota; kingdom Viridiplantae; phylum Streptophyta; class Magnoliopsida; order Ericales; family Pentaphylacaceae; genus Euryodendron; species Euryodendron excelsum. Next base: position 10,805,284 of record CM065391.1, on the reverse strand, counting down.
TCCGACACGATTAGGTGCCATCTAGTCAGTTTCGGGCCAGTTTTGAGACTTTTCGGTCAAGATGACCATTTTGCCCCTAGGCATCAGAACGCCTCGGGGACCACACCGGCTCTGGGTATCAAACCGGTAACCTCCCGGGAATACTTCTTATAGTATTCCCGACCATCCTCTATCTTTCTGGATCATTCCGAGTCAATTTCGACTAACTTGGTGCAAAATGACTGTTTTGCCCCTGGTGGGCCGTTTGCCTTTTTCTAGCCATGCCGGCTCTGGGTATCAAAACGGTAACCTCCTGAGATTGCTTCTTATAGTATTCTCAACCTTCCTCTATCTTTCCGGATCATTCCAAGTCAGTTCCGACAAACCCGATGCGAAATGACCGTTTTGCCCCTAATGGGCCGGTCACCTTTTCCGACCACACCAGCTCTGGGTATCAAACCAGAAACCGTTGGGAACATTCTAAACAATGTTTCCAAATCTTGAGTCTTCTTTTGGGACATTCCGAGCCCATCTCGGCAGCTTTCCGGCCCGGTTGACCGTTTTGCCCCTAATGATCCGGTCAATCCTTCCGACACATCCTATCCTCATTTTTCAAGAAACATATCTCCGGGACACTATTTTAAGTGTTCCTGCCCTTTTCCAGCCTTCCGGGCCAATCCCAGTCTCTTAAATCATTCCCGGACTTTCCGAAGTCACTCCTAGTGAAGCCAGGCTAAAAATTGCATGGTAGTCACTAGTACAGACACCTAAATCTGTCAAAGATACGTTACTTGCCGACCTTAATAGTTTCCTAATTGGCGTAGTAAGTGAAAGCAATTAAAACCGGCCAATAAGGCGGTATAATCATAAAATAAAAGAAGAGAATTAGTAAGCCTCAACGATTTATAGGCACGCCCAGAGGGTCAACCAGACGTTGTTTGCGGTTTATAACAAATAATAAATAATGAAAGCAATTAAAACCAACCAATAAGGCGGTATAATCATAAAATAAAAGAACAAAATGAACAAGCAAATAATTATTAATACTAGATTTTGCAGCATTGAATCTTGAAATTGAAATTGAAGATTGAAAAGAAAATTACATAAACAAATTGAAAATTACATAGACATTTGAAGATTACCAGGTAATATCTAGAAATCACTGATACTTGAACTTGAGATCTTGATTACAGAAGAATTCTAGAGAGAGAGAGAGAGGTTGGACAGAATTTGGCCTGCTCTCCAAATGGGAGAGTCAGTGCTTAAATAGACAGAAAAGGAAAACTGGAACTATTGAAATAGTGCCGGTTTGTCGGTTGCCAGACTGGAACTGTTGAAACAGGAACTGTCGGTGGCCGAAAGTTGTTTGTCTCTTGTGAATAGTGAATAGTGAACAGTAAAAGTCGCTTTTACTATAGCAGTGTTGACTTTTTGCTGAAATTTGTACTGTAGCAGTGTTGACTTTTGCTGAAATTTGTCGGAAGAGCTCTGAAAGTTGATGGCTTGATCAGTGGGGTGTCTGTCTTGCTTTGATCACTTCCTGTCGACTTTTGGAGCGAGTTTTGACTGGAGTGAAAATGCCAAAACAGTCATCTTCATTATCTTGGCCAAGATCTGTAGAAGATACTTGAGAATCTTGATCTGGGTTGGATGGAGAAGCCTCATCATCACTATCAGAGAGAGATGATAAGGTTTCAAGCAAGTGTTGGCGAAGTTCCTTCTTGGATTTGGCTGCAGCTAATTGAGGAATTAATTGGCTACGATTGAGGAGAAATTGGGGATCAGATGCCATAGCAATGGCTGGGTGTTGTTGGAAGAATTTGTGGACTGTTTGAGAGGTGACAGTTTGGGCGGCTGGCCAATTATCCCACCATTTGACCTGAAAGCTTCGGGCAAGATAGGAAAAGGAATTTTGAGAAATAATGGTATAGTTCCAAGCACAAATCCATGGAATAGAAAATTGAATCATAAAGGGTAAAATGTAAGGGAATTTGGATAAAGCCCTATAAGGTTTGAATTGGGTTTGATAAAGTAGGAATGCTTCATGGATAGATGGAGGAAAAATTTGAGGTACGGACCCAAAGTGAGTCCACCAGGAAAAGAACCAATTTGGAAAAATGAAAAGAAAGTCCTTTTTGAAGGTAAACATCCAAGAGTGACTAAATTTGAGATTTTGAAAAAAGAAAGTATTGAACCAGGCTTACTGATAATCATAATAATTGAAAGTAGGAGGGTTGTAAACTTCCGAAAAACGGCGGGGACGGAGAGGATGAGGCCCCCATTGTTCTTGGGTTAAGATTTGGTTAATGTAAACAGTAGAATAGGCAATGTGGGTTTGATCAGGATTATAATGATTTTTGAGGGAAATGGAATCAGTTTCAATGAGGATAAATTCATAAAATTGTTGGGTATGTAAATGGGAGATTTGGAGAAAGTGTGTGTTCGGGGCAAACACTCTAGGAGGAATTTGAAATGGATCCTCATTCCATGTTTGATTTTTCAAAAGAACAATAGTTTGTTCGCATTGAGTTTTGAGAAAATATTTAGATTTGACTATGGGGTTATTAGCCACCACAGAAGAAGAAGAAGAAGTGGGGCGAGAAGCCGCCACAGAAGAAGCAGTAGAGGGGCGAGGAGCCACCACTTGTTGTTGTTGGGGAATGGCGGTAGTTTGAGCATAAGTTTGAGATAATTGTTGAGTTTGGTCAATAAGTGTTTGGTTATACCAATCACTGGGAGACATGGGAGGAAGTGTTTGGAGAGGAATTGGTTTCATGGCATAAGAAGCTTTGGTTTTGGGTTGAGTTTGAGCAGGGGCTTTGCCGGGATCTCGACTGGGTTTAGGAGGCATGGTGTGAATCTCCCTGTAAGAATTCTCGAGTAAGAAAATCTGGAAGTGAATTATCAGTGCCTTTAATGTAAGCGATTTTAAAATCAAAAACAGAAAGAATAGCTTGCCATCTAGCAAAGATTTGCTTAGAAGCTATATTTTCTACATCTTTAAAAATAATATTTTTGGCAGCTTGACAATCAATACGAAGTAAAAATTCTTGATTTAACAAATCACTTTGAAATTTGGAAATACATAAAACAATTGCTAATAATTCCTTTTTAATAGTGCTATAATTCTTTTGAGTAGGATTCCAGGTACCCTAGGTAAACCTAACTAATTGTTTTTTGTTATTGAGGACTTGTTTAAGAATACCACCATAACCTATATCAGAGGCATCTGTTTCAACTATTTTAAAAGCAGTAGGATTGGCTAGGGTGAGACAAGGCAGGGTTTGAACGTATTGCTTAAGAGTTTGAACGGTCTTAGTATGTTCATTAGACTAAGCAGGAGGGTCTTTCTTAAGACGTTGCCTGAGAGGAGCAGCAATTTGACTTAAATTGGGATAAAAGTCAGAGACATAATTGAGACTTCCTAAAAACCTTTGCAATTGATTTTTATCTTTAATTTCATCAGGAAATTTATTAGCAAATTGGATAGATCTTTCAATAGGGGTAATTGTACCTTGATAAATATAATGTCCTAAGAACCTGACACGAGTTTGAAATAAACTAATTTTCTTTGCAGAAAGAACTAAACCAGTGTGTTTAACAATTTTGAAGAATTGTTCAAGATGTGTCCAGTGTTGAATAATAGAATTGAAAAAAATCAAAACATCATCAATATAAACAATTGTGAATTGAGAATGGAGATTGAAAATATCGTTCATAATTTTTTGAAATTCAGAGGGAGCATTTTTTAAACCGAATGGCATTACATTCCATTCATAATGTCCAAAAGGTAAAGTAAATGCAGTTTTATATCGATCTTGTTCAGCTAATTGAATTTGCCAAAAACCAGATTTCATATCAAATTTTGAGAAGATTTTTGCATGACAGAGACGTTGAAGAAGATCTTTTTTATTGGGAATAGGATACCGAATCCATTGAAGAGCATCATTTAGAGGTTTATAATTAATTACTAAACGGGGAGCACCTCGTTCAATCTCAGCATTTTTATAAACATAAAAGGCAGCATAACTCCATGGAGATCTACTAGGGCGAATTAATTTTTTATCAAGTAAATCTTGAATTTCTTTTTTACAATATTCAAAAAGTTCATGGTTCATTTGGTTTGGACGAGCTTTGGTAGGAATTTTGGCATCAGAAAAATCAGAAGCATAAGGTAAAGTAACAACATGTTTGTGCCTAGACCAGAAAGCATTGGGTACATTAGAACAAACTTCTTGTTGTAATTTGGTTAAAAATTTACCGATGGCTAATTGTAAAGTACCATTTTGTAAGCTACGTTCAATTTGAGTATTAATTTTTTCTTCTTTTAAAAATAATAAGTGTTTTTCTTTTCGAATGATAAGATTGAGAGTTTTATGGGAAATAGCAAAATTTTTTAAAGTATTGAGATCTTTGGTACGAGGAGGACTTACAAAGGGAAAAATAATTTGATTATTATTAAGAGTAGTAGTGATACCTTTAGTAGTAACTTGAAAGGGTTGTAGAAGACTAAGGAAAGGAGTCCCTAATATAACTTCCCTGGAAAGGTTTTTGACAAGTACAAAAGGAGTTTTGATACATATATTATTATTGCAAATATGAGCAGTAGAAAGTTTATATTGTATTTGGAGTGGAGTTCCACTAGAAGCAGAGAGACGTTCACGTGTTTTTTCAAAATATTTAGTAGGGATCAAACCTTCTTGAATACAATTAAGATCTGCACCAGAGTCAAAAAGGGCAATAGTGTCAAATCTAAATTCTTGGTTAACAACAAGGGTAATTTTGACATTCCATTTTTGATAAGAGATTCGGGAAAGTAAGAAAATATCTGTAGGATTGGGAATATTAGGCTGGCTAGAAGAAGAGGAAGAGTGTTGAAGTAATAACACTTGATTCTTAAGATTATCAAGATCAATTTTGGAAATATTATGTTCAAGTTTTAAATCACGTAATTCTTTTTTCACAACGTTGATTTCAGTTTGTAAGTCTTGAATAGTTATAGGGGAAGACTTAGAAGTTTGATCAAATCTCTTGAGAATATCATTAAGATTATAAGGGTTATTTAATAATGAAATATCTTGGGTAGGTTTGTCAGCAGAAGTTAAACTTTGTTTAAGTTGGAGTAAATAATCTTTTTTAACTTGAGGATCAGAAATTTTATCTATAACATCAAGAAGTAATTCTTGTTCTTTTGTAATAACATTAATAGTACGTGTGGTTGGACATTGACAATTGGTTTTTATAATTTGGTCAGGTTCAGGGGAAGAAGAAGAAGTATGAGGTTCGTCTTCGTCAGAAGAAGATTGGGATACAATTTCATCTATTTGTAATGCATCATCAGAGAGGGAAGGATTATCAGAAGCATCAGAGTTTAAGAATAAATGCATAAGTTGTTGTTTAAGTGTTTCATCGATATCTAAGGAATTAATTTTTTGATTCATTCGACACTGATTTTTATAATGGCCAACTTTACCACATTTGTAACATGTGGGGACTTTTCTGGTGTGTTTAGAAACATGTTTAGGTTTAGATGGAGAAGTTTTTATAGGAGGTTATGCATGGGGTTTCTGGTAAAAAACATTAGAACTTGGTTTGGGTTTTCGAAAGAATCGTCGTGCAGAAGTAGTGCGAGGTTTACGTCGGGAAGGGGGTATGATTTGTGTGGTATTTTCAAATCCAAATTGTTGGCAAAAGGTACCTAATTCACGTTTGGAAGTGGCTAAATCCTTTTGTAATTGTTGGTTAAGTTTGAAGTTGGTACAAAGTTCAAGACCTTGGGTTTGGATGGCATTAATTAAGTCACCATAAGTGAGTTGTTCATAAGGGACAACGCCATTGTTGTTTTCTTTGAGTTTGTCTTTAACTTTTTGAGAAAATAGTTTGGGAGGACCATCTAAAAATTTTTCTTTCCAATGTGTTTGACGGCAATCATCACGTAACATAACTTTAGTTAAGAAAACAACTTTATATCAACGGAAATCTTGAAGTTTTGGACATCTGAGATTATTGAGGATTTCAGAGGTAACAGCTTGGACTTTGGAAGGATGCCCTAAGAAGTGCCTAGAAATGGAAAAGATAAGGGTACTAACTGCATCTTCAATTGTTTGATTGTCTTCAGTTTTGATGGGTGTACCATTTGAATCAGTTTTGATTGCAGTAAGGATTTGAGTACGTTCACTAGAGGTGAGAAAATGATCCCACCATCCTTTAAGATGACCAGTAAAACCGGCAACTAAAGCTTGAGCAACAGCAAAATCAGAAGATTTTTGTTTAGTTTTGTAGGCTAAAGCAACCATTGTCATTTCTTGGAGTTTGTTAAGAATATGATATTCAGTCATACCATCAAAATTCCATTCATAAATGGTACCACCATGATAAGCAGCTTGAGTGAATTGATTTCTTTCTTCATATTGCATATCAGGAAGAGTAGGACGGGGATAATAATTTTTAGTGTTATTGGTTTCATAGCGGTTTTGATATTTCCATTTTTGTTTTTTATTCTGGGTAGCATTGAGTTCTAAAGGTTGGGAATCATTCATGGTTTGTTCAATCTCTTCAACTTCAGAAAGGGTTGGTTGAGATATAGTATTAAGAGTTTTAGAAGTAGATGGAGGTGTGTCAGGTGCAATGACAACACGGAGAACATGATCAAGTTATGCAAGTTTATGATCAATTTGAGAAGAAAAGTCTTGATTACTTAATTCATTTTGAAGATGTGAAGGGACTTCATGTGGTGTAAATAGAGGGGTTTCAGTAGTGGTGAGTGTAGTGACTTGATCTTTGCTGATAAATTTTTCTACACGAGTTAATTGGTCACCTATAGTTTTAAGTGTTTGATTTGTAAAATTATTTTGTTGTAAAATATTAGAAATATATTTGGCATTAGGAGGTGAAGTATCAGGCTTAAGTTTGAAAGGGGAAGCAGTAATAATACTAGATCGGTGTTGAATATGAATTTCTTCTAGAGGGGGATGAATAGAAGGTTTAATAATATCGTTGGAAGTAACCCATTGGTTTTCAGTAGTGGTAATAACATTAAGTTGGTCAAAATAATTAGAATAATATTCAAACCAGTCAAAGAAACTTAAATAAATTTTGTTATTTTGAACAAACTGATAGTATTCTTCACGTATAGGAAGGCGAGCAATTTCATCAAAGGTTTTTAAAAACCAATTCTTCTTTTGTATATTTTGGGGAGAATTAAAATCACGAACTAAAATAGATTTGTCAAAAATAAATTCTTGTTCTATCATATTTATTTGAGGATCAAGAGGAGGATCTGGAAGCATTTGAGATAGTGTGGGAGATTGGGGAAAATCATCTTGTGTATAAATAGGTTGTGCAACATTAGAAGTTGTGACAGATTGTAAAACAGGAGATCTAAAGTGCATTGAAGAAGAAGGGACAGAGGAAAAAGAACTCCTAGGTGGGAAAGATTGAAATTGAGTGCTAGCAGATGATCCAACATCTGAGAATCGTGGTCGAGATGACCCTGCCGAAGTATTGGTGAATTTGATACGAACACTGCCATCAGTGCTTTCATGAATATATTCTAAATTTTTGTTTTTTATGGTTGTAGATGGAACTTCATTGTCTAAAGTCCATTCTAATGGGAGATTAACATCTTCCCAACGTATGGTCTTGGGAGTACTAATATTGGAGTCACTATTCGTATAAATAAGGAGTGTTTCGCCTTTGGGGCTTGTGATCTTACAACGTGGATCTATAAGTGTAGTCATGGCTTTGAGGTGGATTCAATAAATAATGGAAAAAGGGATATTGCCGGGTCCTAAGTCATAACCAAAAGTTTTAATTTTAAGTGTGAGGACTTTAAGAATACTAGTATCTTGGAGACATACAGCATATCCGGGATAACAATCAAAATGGACAGGCCCACTATAAAGACTTGTTTCAATTAAACCTAAGGTACTGTTGATAAATGTTGTGTGTCTTTTATCTTGTAAAGTTAAAAGAATTGCAGTATTTTGACCCTGACGGGTTAAGGGAACAACAGCCACTTGTACTAATCCTAAGTGTAAATAATTGTATTTTTGTTGTTTGTATTTGTTAATAAGATTTTGACTGAGAAGTTGAATTTGTTGAGATGATTCTGTAAAAGGAATTGTTTGTTCGACAGTTTTGATAGTATAATTGGACAAAAAATCAAAAGGTTTAATTTGATAAACTTAACGGACAGAGACACGAGGAGGTGTCCAATTGGGAGGAGGAAAACATTGTTCTTCTTGGTTAAGTATTGAAGTGTCATTACTACTATGAGATTGCCTAGATACCGAAGGCATGGTTCTCGTTAAATGATTCATTAGGGAACTTAATTGTTTATCATTTAAGTATTTAGATTCAAAATTATATAAAGATTAATACCTATGGGTGATCTAGATGTACCCTAGCCGGTCAATGTTTTACACCTATTGCCTCAACCTTGGGACTTATAGCGGCTACGCGACTAGATGGTTTACAGGTTCATCAGACAACACAGAGGATAAGAATCAGATATATAATTTGAAAACAAATACTTGAAAGATTCACAATAAGTGACTAATAAATACAATTACAAAGAACATGGCTCTGATACCATTACTATCAAAACTGAGGTGGCCTTTGTAAATACAATTACAAAGGCCAATATTTGGCCTGGCGCCACTCCTAGTGATGCTAGAAGCATTTTTAGCCTGGCGCCACTACAACAGGCACCAGGTCTATCCCATCTCTATAAATACAGAGCCTCCTCCAGTATGAGAGAGGTCCACAAACTCAGTCTAAAAATTCTATATTTCGATATACAGAGCTCGTACACTCTCAAAACCCTAGTTTCTCTAAGTTTTTCAAACCCTAGCCATCATACACTAAACCCTAGCCTCCTATACACTCATATACACCCCCATACACTTATACACTAGCCTCAAGCCTCCTTTGAAGACTTGAAGTGCTGCAAACTGAAGCCTTGAAGATTGAAGACAAACCCTTGAAGATTGAAGACGAAGATCAAGACAAAGACCGAAGAAAGGCAAGGCGCGCAAAGCCAAGTAAAATAAATAAGACAAGGTAGGCTTTCATTTTACGTTTCTACACTTCCCCCCTCTCTCTCTTCTCTCCTAACCCACTTGGGTTTTCTCTATTTTGATCCCCCATCTTCTTCCCCCCTTGCTTTGCATGCTTGAAACAAGGGGATTCCCAGTCCATGTGTAGGATTGGACTATTGGAGGGTCACCATGTCGGGAGCTTTCTTTTAGTCTAACCGGAGACCACGTGGGTTTGGCCCCCTTGATTATGTGGTGAAGCCTTAATCTTGTATGTTCACGACTCTAAATTTGCATTGTGCATATCATGATTCTTGCATGCTTCCAAAAGTCATTCTCAAAATTAGTTTTCAAACTTGTTTTCAAAATTGTATCAAAATCTTCTTTTTCAAAACTTGTTTTCAAAATCACAACCCTAGGGTGATTCTAGCCTTTTCATGGCTAGGGTTGCTTTAGGAAAGTGTTACATTTAAAGGGACCGATACGGTCCACATTTTCAACTCCTTGTTGTTTTCAAAACCATTTTCTTAAAATGGTTCTAGCCTTCTTATTGTTAGAATCACTTTAGGAAAGTGAGATATTTTTATACTTTTCAAAAAGCTCTCTCTTCAAAAGTCTCTTCGTCTAAAACCCTCTTTTTCAACACATTTCCAAAAAACTCTTCTTTCCAAAATTGCTTTCTAAAAACTTCCTCCAAAAATCTATTTTCCTAAACTTCTTTTTTTTTTTTTTAAACCCTTTTCCAAAACACTCTCCTCAATATTCACTTTCCTAAAAACTCTTTTCTAAAAGCTTCTTCCAAAATCTTTCCAAAAACTCTCTCAAAGTTTTACTTTCCAAAAACTTCATTCCTAACATTCTTTTCAAAATACGCTTTCTAAAAAATTTCTCTTTAGAATCTTCCTCCAAAATCTTCGTTTCCAAAAACACACTTTCCAAAAAACTCTTTTCTTGGTGTCTAAGTCAAGCCCTAGAACCCACAATTAGGAAACCCTAATTTTCTTTCCAAAAACATGGTTTTCAAACTTGCCTTAAAATCTAGGTTTCCAAAACCTCTTGTTTTCTACATCAAAACTATACATATTTCCAAAACCTACCGTCTATGTCAAAACTATAGTCCTCCAAATCTGGGTTTCTAAAACTTCCTCTTTCAAATCCTTGTCGAATCAAATCTTCCCTTTAGAAAACCAAATCCAATCTCCCCGTTTAGGAAACTAGATCCTATCTTCCGTTTTTGGAAACAAAATCAAATCTTCCCTTTTAGAAACAAAATCCAATCCCTTGTTTTAGGAAATAGGAACCTTAACCCTTCCTAGTCTAAATCTTTCCTAATCCAACTCCTTCCTAATCTTCCACTTTCCTAAATCTTAAGTTTCCAAAACTTGAACATAAAAATCTTTCCTAAATTTTAAAACTCAAAATCTAAATATTTCCTAATTCCACCATTTCCTAATTCTACCCCTTTCCAAATCTTAACTTTCCAAATCTAAGTTTTCAAAACTTTCCAAAACTTCAAATCTTTCCAAATCTAAGACTTTCTAAACTCAATACTTTCTTACTTTCAAACCTTTCCTAATTCAAAATATTTCTAAATTCAACACTTTCCTATTTTAAAACCTTTCTTAAAATAAAACTTTCTTAATTCAAAGTATTCCAAATTCAAAACTTTCCAAATTTCGAAAATTTCCTAATTCGAAAAATTTCCTAATTCCAAAACTTTCATAAGTTGAAACTTTCTTAATTCCCAAACTTTCCGAAGTCAAAACCTTTCCTATTTCAAAACTTTCCTAAAATGAAACTTTCCTTTTTCAAACCTTTCCTAAAATGAAACTTTCCTATTTTGAAACCTTCATAATTTGAAACTTTCCTAATTTGAAACTTTTCTAAATTCCAACTTCCCTAATCTTCCAAGTCCAATATTCGAGTCAATTCTTTTCAAGTCAAGTTCAATTTTTCTTTTAAGTTCCTAAGTCTAGGTTTCCTAAAACCAAGTCTTTCTGAACCAATCTTTTCAAATCTTCCAATCAAAGTCCAAATTTCCTATTCTTCCAATTCCAAATAGAGTTCCAACTCCAACTCTTTTCCAAATCAACTCTTCTATTCTCAATCGGACTCTTGTCTAAACTACGACTGAACTAATTCCTCCAAAAGGATATGTAGGCGGCCCTCATAGGTGCGGTCTCCACATTTTTCAAATCTCAAATTCCACAATCTTTTCAAATCTCCAATCTATTTTCAAACTTCCAATTTCAAATTTCTATTTCCAAATCTCTATTTCTAATTTTTCAAACTTTCTAATTTCAAATCTATCCTTTCAAATCTCTCTTTTAAAATCAAATCAAATTCTTCTTTTCAAATCTATTTCCAAATGAAATCTCTTTTCTTGCACTTGCATATCATCCATTATGTTTTTCTAAACATTGTTTTCTAGAGTGGATAGGATTGAACATTGGTTCGTTTAAGACTCTCATAGGTAAATCTAGGGTAGATTGACATGTAGGTACTGCAAGGGTGGAGTAGGGTGATGGCTTAGTGTGTCTTCCCTACACATAACCAACCTCCGAACCTAGATCACTGTTTTCAAAAGACCAAAACGGAGTTATTTTTTAAAAAGGGCTAAATGTTTTTCAAAGGTTGCCAAACAACCTATTTTTCTTAAAAACCCTCTTTTGAGGAGATATTTTCAAAACCTTTTCTAAAAACCCTGAGTGTGGTCTTTTAATTATGCTTAGTTTTTAGGTGACCTAACTCACCTTAATCAAGTTAGGTGGTGACTCCAAATCTTTTCTAAAAGCCCTTTATTCAAATCAACTTTCAATTCAAACCTAGCTGCACTCATTCTTCTAGGAAGGTGAGTTCTAACGAGAGAGCATAGTGTTTTTTCCGCTTGTGTGTGTATTCCTCGAGTGCAAAAAATTTGGGCACGACAGTAGCTCTCACTTGCTTTCCTCTAGGCATGATCTGAGAGCTCTCTTGGCTCAAGCATGCAAGAATGGGGGGTTGTAGATGGGGATTAAAATAGAGAATAGCCTAAGTAGGCTAGGAGGGAGAAGAGAAGAGTGGGGGAAGACACATATGTAAAAGGGATACCACCTTTTACCTTCAACACACTTGTAGTCTTCAATGGATGTCTTGATTGGAGCTTGAATGACTTCAAGAGCGCTTGAGGGGCTGAAATGGAGTGTGTAATGGTGTATAAGGCCTTGTAGGTGAAGTGTATAGGCTTGAGGGACGTAGAATCTAGCTTAAGTGTTGGAGGGGTGGAATATATGTAAGGATTCGAGATTCTGGAGCAGTTTCAGCAGAGCTTCGCATCAATTTCGAAGATGGAATATGCAAAGGGGTGGTCTGGTATTTATAGGCAATCTGGCGCATGTGCTACATGTGCTTGGCCAAAATTTGGCCTAGCGCATGTAGGACATGCGCAAGTACTGTTCCATTGCCAGAATGACACGTGGCACCCTATGTACTGGTTAAATCTTGACTGTTGATCGAAATTTGATCGATCTGATCAAAATTTGAGCGCATGTAGCATACGTTCCATCCCTGGGAAGATTCGTCCAAACTTTGCCTTGATAATTGGGCCAATTGGGAAGGTTTTGAGAGAATCGGTTGCACCCACGGTGTTCTCCTAGGGTTTCTCGTGAACTTTCATGTTTTCAAAAAGTTTGAATTGTGTTCGAAAGTGTGGGATATAGTCTCGGAAAGTGTGCAAAAAGGACATCTTTGCGGAGCGTTTGTGATAGACTCCGAGGGTGTTCGAAAGTAGCCGTTTTCGTATTGCATGATCAAGGTCTTCAGGAAGCGATCTTTTCGATCAGACCATACCGATGGAATGTATTCTGGAAATACTTTTAGGAATTTCCATATTTACACATTTCTCAAGTCGTTTGATGGTGCATTTCAATCGGGGAATCGGAGAAAAAGGCAACTTTGGTGGAGCGTCTCGCAGACGCTCCAAGGGTTACTGAAAGTTGTAGTTTTCTCATCGTACGATGGAGGGCTTTAGGAAGAGATCTATCTGATTGAGCTGTATTGATGGAAAGATCTATGAACGAGCTTTCGAGAATTCCCTGATTTATGCATTTCTCAAGTCAGTTGAGGGTGCGTTATAACCAGGGAATCAGGAGAAAAGACAATTTAGGCGGAGCGTCTCAGTGAACTTTTATCGAGTCGTGAGCGTTTAATGTCGTAGGGTCCTCCTCGGGTTAAACAAGGGTGTATGGTGAAACCATTTGCTCGAAATCCCAAGATCGGTACTGTTGTGGGGCATGTTTGGAATGCCAGGGGCAAGATAATCATTTTGGCCAGGATTAACTGGAATTGGTTAGGAGTGGTTTGGTGTGTTGTGTTAAGTGTGTAGGGTTGTTCAGGGATGGTTTTGGGAGAGTCTTTTACTGTTCGGTGAGGTTTGTGCCGTGCTGAGGTGTTCAGGGGTAAAACGGTCATTTTGACCAGAGTGAGCCGGAATAAGACCGGAATTGGACCAAATGGCGCGCGGGGGACGCCTAATGGTCTAACAACATTCTAGAAGGATGGACTTATCGTTTTGAGGAATTTTAAACTTTCCCAAAATGTGCTTGGAGGCCCAAGGGGCAGGTTTGGTCATTTTTCATCGAGTCGGGCTAGTAGGCGCCGGTGTTGACCTAGGTGTTGGTTCTCGAGACTGCCCGATCTCGGAAAACTACCTGTGTGGTGTTGGTCTCTAAGAACGCCCGATTTTAGAGAGCTACCTGGAAGGGTGATGTTGGTCTTTGAGAACGCCTGGTCTCGGAGAATTACCAAATGACAGACATTCTACATTGGCAGGCTAGCAGGCGCCAGAAGTCAACCGTCTGAAATTTGATGAGGTGTTGGTCCCCGAGATCGCCTGATCCCGGGAAGCTACTTGGATGGTGTTGGTTTCCAGGAGAAAACTACCTGGAATAATGGTGCTTATGGCTCCAACGGGTCCTTGTGGGCCTGAGAAGTGATCAATTGGTTCGATTGGAGATTGAATGGCTCGTCTTGAGCTTGCATATGCTAAGGTGTTTGAAAACTAGACCCGGTCGAGCTGGAGAGTGCCGAGCGGGCAAAAATGGGGTGCTTACAATATTTAAGTGTAAGAAACGAGAGTTGGAAATTAGATTTGGAAATAGATTTGAAAAGAAATTGATTTGATTTAAAAAAAAAAAGATTCAAAAATATAGATTTGAAATTGGAAAGTTTTAGAAATTGGAAATAAAGATTTTAAAAATAGATTTTTGGAATTGGAAACTTGAAATAGATTATGGAATTGGAGATTTGAAAAAGGTTGTGGAAATAGAAGCTTGAAAAAGGTTGTGACCACACCCACGAGGGTTGCCTACGTATCCTTTTTGAGGAATCAGGTCAGTCATAGTTCGGAGAGGAGTCCGATAGAAAATAGAAGATTTGATATGCAAGAAGAAATTGAATTGGAATTTGGATTTGATTTGAATTTAGAATAGAAGATTGGAATTGAAAAGATTAGACTTTGATTTGGAAAGATAGAAGTTTAAGAAAATTAGACTTAAGAAAATAGGATTTAGGAAGGACTTAAGATTAAGAAAGATTTGACTTGACTTGGAAAAGTTTTGAGAAAAGATTTGACTTGAATATTAGACTCGGAAGATTAGGAAAGATTGGATTTAGGAAATATTCAGATTAGAAAAGTTTCAAAATAGGAAAGTGTCATTTTTGAAAAATTTCATTTTAGGAAAGTTTCATTTTAGGAAAGTTTCAAATTAGGAAAGGTTTGAAAGTTGGAAAGTTTAGAATTTAAGAAAGTTTAAGATTTGGAAAAGTTTGAAGTTTAGGAAAGATTTGGAAGCTTAAAGTTCAAGGAAATATTTAAAAGTTTAGGTTTAGGAAACTTATGGTTTAGGAAAGTATGAGATTAGGAAAGAGTGAATTATGAAAGGTTTAGACTAGGAAGGATTGAGATTCCTATTTCCTAAAACAAGGGTTGGATTTTGCTTCTAAAAAAAAAGATGTTTTGATTTTGTTTCCAAAAATGGAGGATGAGATCTAGTTTCCTAAACTGGGAGATTGGATTTGGTTTCCTAAATGGAAGATTTGATTTGGCATGGAATTGGAAAGATGGAGTTTTGGAAATCCTAGATTTGGGAAGACTATAGTTTTGATGTAGAAAATAGGTTTTGGAAAGTGAATTTTGAAGAGAGTGTTTTGGAAAGGAGACTTTTGGAAGGAGATTGTTGGAAAGAGTTTTTAGGAAAGAGATTTAGGGATAGAGTTTTCTAAGAAGGAAACCTAGGGAGTGTTTTTAGGACAAGAATTTTGAAGAGAGTGTTTTGGAAAGGAGTTTAAAAAGAAGTTTTGAAAAATAGATTTTTGGAGGGAGTTTTTGAAAACAATTTTGGAAAAAAACTTGAAGAGAGTTTATGGAAAGTATGTAAAATATCTCACTTTCCTAAAGCAATTCTAACCATAAGAAGGTTAGAACCACTTTAAGATAGTGGTTTTGAAAACAACAATGTTTTGAAGATATGGACTATATTGGTCACTTTAAATATAGCACTTTCCTAAAGCAAGCCCTAACCATGAAAGGCTAGAATCACCCTAGGACTGTGATTTTGAAAACAAGTTTTGAAAAAGAAGATTTTGATGCAAGCTTTGAAAATAGTTTTGATGCAAGCTTTTGAAACCAAGTTTGAATACAAATTTTGGAAGAATGCAATATCATGACATGCACAATGCAAGTTGGGGTCGTGAATATACAAGGTTAAAGGCTTCACCACATAATCAAGGGGGCCAAACCCACGTGGATCGAGAAGTCCCTTGTTTCAAGCATGCAAGAAAGGGGGGGAAAGAAGATGGGGAATTAAAATAGAAGAAAATCCCAGTGGGTTCAGAGAGAGAAAAGAGGGGGAAGATGCGTAAACTTAAAGAGAAAGCCTACCTTGTGTCTTGTTTATTTTGCTTTGCTTTGCACGCTTTGTTTCTCTTACTTTGCTTCGGTCTTCACTTCAGTCTTCGTTTTGATCTTCGAGAGCTTCAGTTTGCAGCACTTCAAGTCTTCAATGGATGCTTTTGAGGCTAGTGTATGAGTGTATGGGAGGCTAGGGTTTGTGTATGAAGGCTAGGGTTTGAAAAACCTAAAGAAGTTAGGGTTTAGGGAGGTTACAAGCTCTGTATATCGAAGAATAGGGTTTTTAGACTGAGTTTGTGGACCTCTTTCACGCTGGAGGAGGCTCTGTATTTATAGAGAGAAGAATGACCTGGCGCCTGTTGCAGTGGCGCTAGGCCAAAAAACCTTCTAGTGGCGCCAGCCACTTAGGAAAGTTTTTGGGTCGGCAAGCAACATATCTTTAGAAGATTTGGGCGTCTGTACTAGTGACTATTATGCAATTTTTAGCTTAACTTCACTAAGAGTGACTCCGGAAGGTCCGGGAAGGATTTAAGAGATTGGGAATGGCCCAGAAGGCCGGAAAAAGACAGCAACCCTTAGAATAGGGTCCCGGGGGTAATGGACTTGAAAAAGGATGTCCGGTTTTGTTAGAAGGGTTGACTGGGCTATTATGGGCAAAACGATCAACTAGATTGGAAAACTACCAGGATGGACTCGAAATGTCCCGGAAGAAAATTTGATGTTTGAAAACATTATTTAGAATGTCCCAGGAGGCTACCGGTTTTATATTCAGAGTCGGTATGGTCAAAAAAGGCTACCGGCCCACCAGGGGTAAAACGGTCATTTTACACCAGGTTTGCCGGAATTGACTTAGAATGATCTGGAAAGATAATGAAAGGTCGGGAATACTATAAGAAGCATTCCCGAGAGGTTACCGGTTTGATACCTAGAGCCAGTGTGGTTCCCGGGGCGTTCGGATGCTTAGGGGCAAAATGGTCATTTAGCTTCAAGTGGGCCCTACGGGCCCGAGAAGCGACTGGTGGACTAAATTCAAGTTTAAAAGGCAGATTAGAGTTTGGATATGCGTGTAATGTGTGAAAGTGAGCCCAGTCAGACTAGAGATTGCCGAGCGGCCAAAAATGGGGTGTTTACACTTGGGACACGTTCTAGCAAAATTTTTGCAAACCTCCTAGCTAAACTCCTAGCCATTTGGCAGTACTGCTTCATGTTCTCCTCTCTGGCTTCATACTCTCCATGTACTTGCTCCATCACCAATTGAGAGTCACTCTGCACAACAATCTGTTTGGCCCCCATTCTTTGAGCCATCCAGAGTCCGGCAATGAGGCCTCGTACTTTGCAACATTATTAGTGATGGGGAACTTGAAGTGTAAATCATATTCAATCTTGTGACCATCAGGAGTGACAAGTACCACGCCAGCACCACTAGAATCTTCAGTAGAGGAGCCGTCAACATTCAAGACCTAGTGGTTGTTGATGGGGTCATTTTAGGGTGGGGCAGTGGCTGCCGGAGGGGGGGGGGAGGATGTTAGTGAATTCTATTATAAAATCTGTGGCAGCCTATCCTTTGATCCCTAGTCAGGGTCGGTAGTGGATGTTGAATTAGTTGAGCTCGACTGACCACTTTACCAAATGTCCTAACGTCTCCGACTTATGGAGGATGTTCTTTAGAGGTTGGTCTGTGAGGACCACTATCGTGTGGGCTTGGAAGCAAGGTCTCAAGTGCCGAGCCATTGTCACCAAGGCTAAGACCACGAGCTCCATCTTCGGGTATCTTTCCTCTGCCCCTCCCAGTGTCTAACTAGTGTAGTACATTGGCTTTTAGATTCCTCCTTCTTCTTTTAACCAAGGCTGAGCTCATGCCAAGTACAAATACAGTTCTTCCCCAAGGATAGTTCGGCTAAGCAACGGGACCAAGCTTAGGTATTGCTTGAGTTGGTGGAAAGCCGCTTCACACTCTTCGGTCCACTCAAATGCCTTGTACAAGATTCTGAAGAAGGGCAAGCATTTGTTAATGGACCTGGAGATGAACTTGTTCAAAGCTACTACACCCTGCCAGCCTCTAAACATCCTTCGTTGTCCTGGGCGCTTGCATGTCAATAATGGACTGGATCTTCTCTGGGTTTGCCTCAATTCTGTGATGCGACACCATAAAACCTAGGAACTTCCTTGAGGCTATGCTGAAAGCACACTTTGTTGGATTGAGCTTCATCTAGTACTTGCACAGCATTTGAAATGTCTCCTCCAGATCTTGCATATGGCTGGTGGTCTTCTTACTCTTCACCAACATGTCATCCACATACACTTCTACATTGCGCCCAATCTGAGACTTGAACATGAGGTTGACAAGCAGTTGGTATGTTGCCCCCGCATTCTTCAATTTAAATGGCATCACTTTGTAGCAATAAAGCCCTCAGTCAGTGATGAAGGCCGTATGCTCCTAGTCGCGCTCGGCCATCTAGATCTGGTTGTATTCTGAAAAAGCATCTATGATGGTCAACATTTCATATCTTGCGGTGGAATCTACTAGAAGATCACTTGTGGACAAAGAGAAATTGTCCTTCGGGTATGCTTTGTTTAGGTCGGTAAAATCAACGCACATTCTCCATTTGCCGTTGGACTTCTTCACGATGATAACATTGGAGAGCCAGGCAAGGAATTATACTTCCCAAATGAACTTTGCTTTGACCAGCTTCTCGACTTCTTCTGCTACTACATCGTCCTGTTCTGGAGCGAAGTTTCTATGCTTCTGCTTGACCGGCCTGGCCTCAGGATTGATGTTTAAGTAGTGAGCTGCTACTCTTGTGTCAATGCTTGGCATATCCTCGTGGGTTCAGGCAAACATGTCAAGGTTTACTTAAGGAAGCTCCGTAATCCCTTCTTTAGCTCCTTCGGGGTGGCAGCCTTGATCTTGACTGTTCGATTCTGGCTCGCCCCTTTTGACTTCCTCTTTGTCCTTTAGCTCAAGCTCTTCAATAACCAAGATTTCTTTGCTAACTTCCCCTTTCAGGGACACTATGTAGCATTCTTGAGCCTCCTTCTGGTCACCCCATGCGCACGCGATCCCTTTTTTGGTCAGAAACTTGATTCTGAGGTGGTAGGTGGATGTCACAGCTTTGAACTGGTTCAACGCTGCTCGTCCAATAATGGGGTTGTAGGTTGATGGACAGTCCACTACCAAGAAGTGGATCATCTTCATTACTTAGTCGGGCTCCTCCCCCAAGGTCACTAGTAGGGCAATAGACCCGAGGGGGATTACTCGATCCGTGGTGAAACCAACCAGGGGGAGTTGACGTGCTATAACTTCTCCTTGCCCATCTGCATTTTCTCGAAGGCTCCCTGAAAAAGAATGTTGGTTGAGCTCCTGCTGTCGATCAGAACTCTCTAGGTTTTGAAGTTAGAAATGACCGACAAGATGACCAGGGGGTCGTCATAAGGTTGGTGGAGCTTAACAGTTTCTCCTTCTATGAATGTAATCATGGAGCCTTCCATCTTCTATTTCTTGCTAGGCGCCTCGACCAACATTACTTCCTTCCCAGTTCGGATCTCCCGAACGTGCTTTTCTGCGCTGAAGAAGATTCGTCCTCCAGTAAATCCACCGGCTATTACCCTAATTTCTCCGATGGGTTGGTTGTTGGGTTGTGCTCGGGCTGGACTACGTTGATTCTCCTATTCTCGGCCTCGACCTGCGACGTACCAACTAAGTCTGCCCTGCTTAATCAAACTCTCAATCTGTTACTTCAAGTCAATACAATCTTCTGTATCATCGCCTGTCGCGTCCAAATTTTTCGCACTCGAGGAATACTCACCCTAGCGGGAAAAATGTTGTACTCTCTCGTTAGAACTCACCCTCCTAGAAGAATGAGTGCGACTAGGTTTGAATTGAAAAACTGGTTTGAATAAAGGGCTTTTGAAAAAGATTTAGAGTTGCCATCTAACTTGATTAAGGTGAGTTAGGTCACCTAAAAACTAAGAATAATCCGAAGACTACACTAAGGGTTTTTGGAAAATGATTTTGAAAATATCTCCTCAAGAGAGGGTTTTTAAGAAAAATAGGTTGTTTGGAAATCTTTAGAAAACATTTAGCCTTTTCTTGAAAAATAACTCCTTTTGGTCTTTCGAAAACAGTGATCTAGGTTCGGAGGTTAGTTACGTGTAGGGAAGACGCACTAAGCTATCACCCTACCCCGCCCTTTCGGTACCTACATGTCAATCTACCCTAGATTCACCTATGAGAGTCTTTAATTAACTAATGGCCAATACTATTCACTTTAGAAAAACAATGCTTGAAAAGAAACTAACATGATGCATGATATGCAAGTGTAAGTTAAGAGAATTGAAAAATAGATTTGGAAAGCGATTGATTTGATTTGAAAATAGATTTGAAAAGATGGGATTGAAATTGGAAAGTTTGAAAATTGAAAGTAGAAATTTGAAAATAGAAATTTCGAAATTGGAATTTTGAAAATTGATTGGAATTTGAGATTTGAAAAGACTTTGAAAACCGCACCCATGAGGGTGGAATTGAAAGTTTGAAAGGTATTGTGACCGCACCTATGAAGGTTGCCTACGTATCCCTTTGGGGAAATCAGGTCAGTCGTAGTTCGGAACGGAGTCCGATTGAAAATAGAAGAGTGGATTTGAAAAAGTAGATTGAATTGAAAGTTGGATTTGATTTGAGATTAGAAAAGGAGATTGGAAATTGAAATTGAGAAGATTGGACTTGTTTTGGAAAGATTGATTTTGGAAAAAAATTTGGTTTTGGGAAAGATGGAGATTTAGGAAACCTAGACTTAGGAAAGATAGGAGACCTAGGAAAGACTTGAGATTAAGAAAGATTAGATTGGAATGTTGGATTTAGAAAGATCTTGAAAGATTTGGAAACTTGGAATTTAGGAAAAATTTAGATTAGGAAAGTTTTGAATTAGGAAAGTGTCGTTTTTGGAAAGTTTTGAATTTAGGAAAGTTTTAGGTTTAGGAAAGTTTTGAATTTAAGAAAGTTTTGAAATATGAAAGTTTTGAAAATTGAAAAGTTTTGAATTTAGAAAGTTTTGAAATAGGGAAGTTTTGAAAGTAGGAAAGTTTCGTTTTAGGAAAGGTTTGAAAAAGGAAAGTTTTCAATTTAGGAAATGTTTGAATTAAGAAAGTCTTGAATTAAGAAAGTTTTGAATTTAGAAAAGTTTTAGATTTAAAAAGATTTTGAAGTTTTAGAAAGTTTTGAATTTAGAAAGATTTGAAATTTGGAAAGTTTAAGATTTAGAAAAGTTTTAGGGTTTTTGGAGATCTTGAGATTAGGAATGGTTTGAGTTTAGAAAAAGTTTGAAAAATTAGATTGAGATTTGGAAAAGGGGTAGGATTAGGAAAGGATTGAATTAGGAAAGATTTGAAAGTTAAGTTTTAAAACTTAGGAAAGATTTTTATGTTCAAGTTTTGGAAACTTAAAATTTAGGAAAGTAGAAGTTTAGGAAGAATTTGAATTAGGGAAGAGTTGGATTTTGGAACTTAAGGAAAGGTTTAAAGTTTGGGTTTAGGAAACTTATGGTTTAGGAAGGAATTGAATTAGGAAAGGTTTGGGATTAGGAGGGGATTGGATTTAGTTTCTAAAAGAGAAAGGTTGGATTTTATTTCCAAAAACGGAGGACGGGATCTAGTTTCCTAAACAGGGAGATTGGATTTGGTTTCCTAAAGCAAAGGTTTGATTTTGTTTCGTAAGGGGAAGATTTGATTTGGCAAGGATTTGGAAAGGGAGGTTTTAGAAACCCTAGATTTGAAAGTGTAGGATTTTAACGTAGAAAAGAGGTTTTGGAACATGTATGGTTTGGATGTGAAAACAAGGGATCTTGGAAATCTAGGTTTGGGGCAAAGTTTGAAAACCATGTTTTTGGAAAGAAAATTAGGGTTTCCTAATTGTGAGTTCTACGGCTTGACTTGGGCTTCTAAGGAAAGAGTTTTTGGAAAGTGCATTTTTGGAAACGAAGGTTTTCTAGAAGGGAATCCTAGGGAGGAGTTTTTGGAAAGTGAATTTGGAGAGGGAGTTTTTGGAAAAAGATTTTAGGAAAGAGGGAGTTTTGTAAAGTGTGTTTTTAGAAACGTGTTTTTTGGAAAGAAGATCCTAGAGGAGAGTTTCTAGAAGAAAAATTTTGGGAAGAGAGTTTTTAAAAAGATTTTTGGAAGAGAGTTTTTAGGAAGGTGAATCTAGGGAGTGTTTTTAGAGGGTGAATTTTGAGGAAAAGATTTTAGAGAGAGAATTTTGAAAAATAGATTTTGGAAGGGAGTTTTTGAAAACAATTTTGGAGAGGAGAGTTTTAGGAAAGTATGTTGAAAAAGAGATTTTTAGGAAGAGATTTTTGAAGAGAGAGTTTTTAGAAGGATTAAAAACATCTCACTTTCCTAAAGCAATTCTAGCCATAAGAGGACTAGAACCACTTTAAGAAAGTGATTTTGAAAACAACAAGATTTGAAAATATAGACCAAAAGGTCACTTTTAATGTAACACTTTCCTAAAGCAACCCTAGCCATGGGAAGGCTAGAATCACCCTAGGATTGTGATTTTGAAAACATGTTTTTTGAAAAAGAGATTTTGATGCAATTTTGAAAACAAGTTTGAAAACGATTTTGAAAACGAGTTTGAAAACGAATTTCGGAAGATGCAAGACTATGATATGCACAATGCAATTTGGGGTCGTGAACATACAAGGTTAAGGCTTCACCACATAATCAAGGGGGCCGGACCCACGTGGTCTTTGGTTAGACTAGAAGAAAGCCCCCGACACGGTGACTCTCCAACAGTTTAATCCTACACATGGACCGGGAGTCCCCTTGTTTCAAGCATGCAAAGAAAGGGCGGGGGGGGGAAGAGATGGGGGATTAAAATAGAGAAAACCCAAGTGGGTTGGAGAGAGAAGAGAGAGGGGGGAAGTGCAGAAAATTAAAGAGAAAGCCTACCTTGTTTCTTGTTTATTTTGCGCGCTGTGCAGTCTTTGGTCTTCGGTCTTCGGTCTTTGTCTTGATCTTCACCTTCAGTCCTCAAGAATTGTCTTCAAGCTTTGGATGGCAGCTCTTCAAGTTTTCAAAGAGTGGTTGAAGGCTAGTGTATGAGTGTATGGGGGAGTGTATGAGTGTATAGGAGGCTAGGTTTGTGTATAGTGGCTAGGGTTTGGGAAAACCTAGGGAGGCTAGGGTTTTGGAGGTGCTCGAGCTCTGTATATTGAATTGTGTGATTTCTAGTTTAAGTTTGCAGACCCCTTTTCACGTTGAATGAGACTCTGTATTTATAGAGGGAAGACAAACCTGGCGCTTGTTGTAGTGGCGCAAGGCCAAATTATACACTAGCGCCACTAGGAGTGGCACCAGGCCATTTTTTTGGCTTGGCACCACTACTAGTGGCGCCAGCCATTTAGGAAACAATTAAGGTCAGCAAGCAACGTGTCTTCGACTAGATTTGGGCGCCTGTACTAGTGACTACAATGCAATCTTTAGCCTGGCTTCACTAGGAGTGACTCCGGAAAGTCCGAGAATGATTTGAAGGAGCCGGGAGTGACCCGAATGGCCGGAAAGAAGTAGGAACACTTAAAATAGTGTTCTGGAGGTATTTGACTTGAAAAATGAAGATAAGGTGGGTCAGAAAGGTTGACCGGGCCTTTAGGGGCAAAACGGTCAATCGGACCGGAAAACTGCCGGGGCGAACTCGGATTGTCCCGGGAAAAGACTTGGGATCTGGAAATATTATTTAGAATGTTCCCAGAGGTTGCCGGTTGGATTCCCAAGGCCGGCGGGGTCAAAAATGGAGACCGGCCCACCAGGGGCAAAACGGTCATTTTGTACTGAGTTTGCCGGAACTGACTCGGAATGATCCGGAAAGGTAAAGGAAGGTTGAGAACACTATAAAAAGTATTCTTGGGACATTACCGGTTTGATACCCAGAGCCGGTGTGGTCAAAGAAGGGGACCAGCCCTCTAGGGGCACAACGGCCATTTTGTACCGGGTTGGCCGGAACTGACTCGGAATGGTCCGGAAAGGTAAAGGAAGGTTGAGAATACTATAAAAAGTATTCTCGGAACATTACCGGTTTGATACTCAAAGCCGGTATGGTCGAAGAAGGAGACCGGCCCTCCAGGGGCAAAACGGTCATTTTGTACCGGGTTGGCCGGAATTGACTCGGAATGGTCTGAAAAGGTAAAGGAAGGTTGAGAATACTATAAAAAGTATCCTCAGGAGGTTACCGGTTTGATACCCAAAGCCGGTGTGGTTCCCGGGGCATTCGGATGCCTAGGGGCAAAATGGTCATCTTGACCGAAAAGTCTCGGAAAAGGTCCTAAGGGTAGTCTGGTCATTTTTCACCAAAGTGAGCTAACAAACACCGGTGTTGACCTGGGTTTTGAGTTTTTTCGCCACTCTCACGGTGTGAGTACTTCCGCTACTCGGACGGGGTTTGATGATTTGTGAGTATTTTCGCTACTCGGACGAGGTTGATGATTTGTGAGTATTTTCGCTACTCGGACGGGGTTGAGTATTTCCGGTACTCGGACGGGGTTGATGATTTGGGAGTATTTTCGCTACTCGGACGGGGTTGAGTATTTCCGCTACTCTAACGGTTTTGTGAGTAGTTTTGCTACTCGGACCGTCTCGAGGATTAAACTGTCTCGAGAGTGGGACTGGAAGGGGTCTTACCGTCTCCAAAAAGACGTGCCTGGATTGGAGCCGTCTCGAGGAATAAACTGTCTCGAGAGTGGGATTAGAAAGGGGTCTTACTGTCTCCAAAGAGACGTGCCTGGGTTTTGAGTGTTTCCGCCACTCTAACGGTTTTGTGAGTACTTCCGCTACTCTAACGGTTTTGTGAGTGTTTCCGCCACTCTAACGGTTTTGTGAGTAGTTTTGCTACTCGAACCGTCTCGAGGTATAAACTGTCTCGAGAGAGGGATTGGAATTAGAATAAGAAAGGACAATGCCCCTAAGGGCATTTTGGTCATTTTGCCTCTATTTGGGCCTGACAGGCCCGCGAAACGATGGAAAGACGGAATTTGGACCTAGAGGATTGGTTTCGATTGGAATATGTCCACAATGACTTGAAAAACAAGTCTGGACGGAGTGTCGACTGCTGAGCGGTCAAAAATGGGGTGCTTACATCGTCGTGATTGCAATGGAACCTGCTATACCTCTTTCTATTCCGCATGTTCGAGGGCATCTTAAGACGTTCTGGCCACTTCAGCACCATATTGTCCCTTATCTCCATCAAGACATTTCCCAGCTTCATTGTAAAGGGGGTGAATATTCGGTCGAGCTCACGATAATGCTCCCATCTGTCTTCTGCCCGGTTACGTGACTAGTTGCTGTTTCGATTTGTCTTTGTTTCCCTCTCCTCCTTTGGGGTACCGGTCGACCTCTTCTTATCAGAGCGTGAACTACTCCCTCCTTCACTCTCCCGCTTAGCGCTCATCGCATCCTCTGTGTTCACGTGCTTCTGAGCCCAAAGCATCAATTTCGTCATGTCTTGAGGCGCCCTCTTCAATAAAGAGAAAAGAAGTTTTTGGATTTTGCTACCGCTCATGAACGCAGTGACGGCTATCTTTTCATCCACGTCGTCCACCGCTAGAGTCTCTTGAATAAATCTCCCTACATACTCGCACAAGGTCTCCTCTTTCCTCTGCCTCATGGTTAACAGATGCATAGCTGGCCTTCGTTGCTTCAGTGCTCCAATGTAGTGGCTCACAAAGAGCTTGCTAAGTTGAGTGAAGGTGCCGATTGTCGCTGGCTTGATCTTGTTGAACCAGTTCCATGCAAAGCCTTTCAACGTGACTATGAGGCTCTACATATGATCTTATCTGGCATTGCTTGTAGGTGCATAAGTGCTCTGAAAGTTTCCAAGTGGTTCACTGGGTCTTTGGAACCGTCAAACATATCCACCGTCGATATTTTGAACTTCAAGGGAAGTGGATGGTCCATCACTACCTGGTGAATGGTGAAGCTATTATGTCGATGAGTGCGTCGACTGTGTTTGGAGCCTTGGCCTCAATAGCCGCGAAGACTCCCGCCATGGTAGGAGATAAACCAGAGAGCATCCCTGCTCCCATGTAGGGATGCAGGGATGCTCTCTGGTTTATCTCCTACCATCTCTGTTCTTGATTAAACTGCATGGCTAGTTTGAGTTTCCTTGATATGGTGTTCGTGGCGTAGGAGTGGGTCCTCCACCCGTCCTCCATTTCCGTTTTCTTTGCTGTTTGGGGGATGACACGTTCTTCATCAACCCACTAATCCTCTTATTCCACCACTGGCAGGATAACTGGCAGTGGAATCCCTCCAGACGAAGATGGAACTCACTGGAGCAACTCTGTGTTCTGGTGGACCAGTTGTTGCATGCTAGCCATCATATCAGCCACCGTCTTCTCGAGGGCTACTATATTCTCCGCACTAGGATCCGCCATTGCATTTTCTTTGGGGTAAGTGATAATTCCAAACCTAGTCAAGACCATGAAAAATCACGAGGACATTCGTTCCCACAAACGGCTCCAGCTGATGGTGCAGCAATCTCGTAGGTCTTGCCCCTAGGTCTTTGACTAGCTCTTTCCCGTAGGTGTGCGGTCCCCTGCTCTAAACACATAAATGTGGTGCTTGCCAAGGACCCTCCAATGGTGAAGTTAGATTCCAGAGAATGGAGTTATTCAAAGCATATTTTGTTAGGGTTTTTCTTTGGCGTATCTCATGAAGAAGGTCTTCATTTTCCCTTTGTATGCATGCATGGGAGTGGTTAATGACCTTTTCACGTGGCGGTGCTTCATTGAGCAGGATACTTGAGAGGGTCATTGTCCCACTCCGCATGTGGTGTATGTCAGAACGGTGTTAGCAATGAGGGTGGTTGTCCCTCATACACTCTACGTCCTTGCATCGAGGGTACGTTACTGTGTTCAGTGTCAGTAGCGGCCCCGACCGATGTGACGAAAAGGAGGGACGGCACGGGAAGCACACCCGAGTGCCTAGGTTGTTCAGGGGCCAAAGTGATCGGCTCTATCGATGCCCGATCAGATGTTCGGGAAGATCCTTGGTCTAGTCTGGGGATAATATATAAGGGGATCAACTCTGTCGAAGCCCGATCAGAAGATCGGGAAAACATCACTACCATGAAGTTCACTCGATATCCTTTAGAACAACGATATCAAACTGCTAGTTAGGCTACATGAGATTAGGGGGTAAATGGTTTTAATTAAAAACCTTGATAGAAAGGAAAGCAGAGATGCATACAAGAGGAGCTTCCATTTGCAAGTTACAACCAAGGTAGGAACAAGAAGAGGTAGATGAAGTAAAGTCTAATTATGTATTTATATACGGAGCTTCTATCCTTAAACCAAATTTTGATATTGGCAAATATATTTGAGGAGCAATTTTAAAATTGCAAAATTTCATCTAATTTTATTTTTAAATATATCATTTAGTTATTGAAAGTTAAAATTGCTTATTAAATTTATGATTTAATAATTGAACTTAAACATTTATGATTTATTATTCTTGAGAAAACTTTTCAAAAGTATTAAATTGGTTTTCCAAGCTTAGATATAATTTGTTTTTTCAAATTTTGCTAAATGTTTTTACCTTTCAGAAGTATTTTTTATTGGAATTTTGGCCAATTCAGATGCCCAACTACTCAATGTTTCAAATTTGGGAAAAAAAATTTTTGTTTGTATTTTCACTTTATTTTAAAGCCATGATTCAAAGAAATTTTAGTTCTAAATTGCTCTAACAACAATGACAATTGCCTAAATTAAAATATATTCTATCCTTCTAGGAACTGTAATTGTAGTTGATATTAATATACATCCCTATATTTTTAGCATACTCTATAATGTCATGGACTTGCCTGGTCAAATATTTTTTTAATTTTTTTTCCTTTCTTTTCATTTCCTCTCCTTTCCACCCGAGAGAGACAATTTGAACAAAATGATTGAGAGGCAATTAACAAATCTCAAATTATGGGTGGAAGCGCCACTACTACTGGGCTAACTCCACTCCCTCAAATCTCTTCTGTCTAAAGTCTTGTTAGGTATATAGTAGGCGATACAAGAATTGTGTTGAGGGCCCAAGTAAAATTTTTTAAATTTAGAGATTCAAGGTAAAAAAAAAAAAGAAAGAAAATTAAAGTTTAAGGGGATAAAGCTGTTTTCCATCAATAATATTGAAAAAAAAAACTATAGAACTTGAACATAATCTCAAGACTTAGGGAGGCTTGCCTCCTCGCTCTACACATAGTTTCGTCCCAAGTATATATTATTCCATACATTTTATCCTCAATGCTAATTCAGTGCCTGATCTTACTGTTGGATGTATATTTATGATAGGACACAATGTCTTGGATCTTGTAGAAAGCTCAGTTTGGTACCGATCTTGGTTTTGTTTTTCATATTTTTGAAATAAAAAATTTTGAGAACTGTTTATTTTTCTTGTTCTCGAAAACAAAAAAATGGGACGATTAAAAACATCTTATTTTCATATCAATTTTATTTTTGTATGAAAACGATTTCGAAAACTCAAAAAATTCCTTGTTAATGGTTTCCAAAACTGGGGTGTTTTTTGAAAAAATTTTTGAAAATAATTTCTAGAATCGGCTTATCAAACGCAATTTTAATATAAACAGTTTTTAGAACCAATCTGCCAAATGCGGTTCCGTCGAATTTCAGAAAATTAAAATAGAAAATTGAAACCGTAACCAAACGGAAGTTCTATAAATTTTTTGAGCGTTTATGATAAGAAAAGTAATATGTTGGTGCAACTCTATCTAATTATTATCCAATCTCGATCTACATACAAACATAGATGGTAGTACAGATTCAGCATCTTCAGGTTACAACGAAATGAAGAACCAAACATTCTTAAGCCATCTCTGCACATCCTTTCTTTCAATTAATGCATGTTGTTACTGTTTGAAGTATTTGCAAAATTTGAGAAATTTACAAAGTTTTTATTTTGGGGGCATAACATGCTTTATGTTAAAGGGAATTAGAAGATTCTTTTATCCCTCACCATGATATCCCCAAATATTATTTACATCATCAATGTTATGTATTAGCAAATTTTTTTTATGGAAATTCTATTTTTCGAGAAAATTTATACAAAACATTCAATCAAATGGCAATTTTTGTAATTAAGAGACATTATGTTGTGTATTTTGTTTTGAAGTGAAAAATTCTCATTTTTTTTTAGACATGGAAAAACAAGCAACAAGGCCATGACTACAAAAGGTCCATCTGGAGCAAATTACACAGCTTATCTCGAAAAGAAACCAAAGGGTAGACCAGAGACCCTTTTGAGGCTTGGGCATCTAGCCAATAAGCGTAGGCGTTTGCCTGCCTTTTACACCACTGGAATGACCAATTCCACCTCGTTGGCCGTCCTTTTGCATTATCCAGAAGAGGCTTGATCTCTCATCTGTCCTCTATAATAGAACCATCCAAGTAGCGAATGGAGGATGAAGAGTCAGACTCAATCACAGCTGATTAGCATTTTAGATTCATGGCCATAACACATGCAACTCTAATTTCCCAAGCTTCCGCCACCAGCGCTAAAGAAACTCAAATTTTACCAAAATTTATATCGACCACATCCCCTTTCGGGTTCCTGCCTATCACTGCAAAAGCTCTTCTCTTCCGTGATATATCAAAGGCACCATCACAGTATTTGATGAAAGAATCTGGTCGAGAGGTCCATTTAAAGCAGTGCCTCGCGCCCTACGCATTCACCTATTGAAGGAGAAAAACTAGGATTGAAAACTGCATAAAGATAGTCAAAAGAGGCCCCCTAAGCAATGTGGATAGTAACTATAGGATCAACTGGAGCTCTGTTGAAGATGTAATCATTTCGAGCCTTCCAACTAAACCAACTCACCTGAGCAATAAGAGCCAGAGAATGAGCATCAAAAGATTTGTCTAGGAAGATTGTTTGAAACCAAACGTTGACTGACAAAATAGACTCCTCCATGATTTTACATAAGACCCACATCCAAACCAAACTAGGTGAGTCTAGCCACACCTAAACAACATGTGTTCCGCAGATTTAACTTCTTTTTTGCAAATGGCACAAAGAGGATCTCTTTAGCACTTGCAATGCAGTAAGTATTCTTTAGTGGCCACAACATTGCGAATTACTCTCCAAATGAATTGTCTGACTTTTGAAAAAATAGGGAGATGCCATAGTTTCTTCCAAATAGCATTAGCTACAATACAGGAAGGGCCAGGGTTCTTTTTCTTTGACTGAATAACATTTTAATAAGCTATAGCATAACTAGATTTCAGAGAGTAAAGGCCAGAGGGGTTAAAGTCCCAAACAAGGGAGTCATTTGTTTCAGTTAAACTGAGGGGAATCCTTAAGATAGCTCTGCTTCCTCATTTGAGAACAAATTTCAAATAACATCTTCTTTCCAATGTAAGAATCCCATTTTTGACCGCTCGGCAGTCTAAACTTCGTCCAGACTTGTACTCAAGTTGATATGGACGTATTCCAATCGAAACCAACTCTCTAAGTTCAAATCTCGTCTGTTCATCGCTTCGCAGACCCACAAGGCCCAAATAAAGGCAAAATGACCAAAATGCCCTTAGGGGTATTGTCCTTTCCAATTCTAACTCCAATCCCTCTCTCGAGATAGTTGATTCCTCGAGACGGTAAATCTATTCCCAATCAGGCATGTTTTTCCAAAGACGGTAAGTTCCCTTTCCAAATTCCAAATTAGGCATGTCTTTCCGAAGACGGTAAGTCCCCTTTCTAATTCCAAATCAGGCATGTCTTTCTGAAGATGGTAAGTCCCCTTTCCAATTCCAAATCAAGCACGTCTTTTTGAAGACGATAAGTCCCCTTTCCAAATCCAAATTAGGCACGTCTTTCCGAAGACGATAAGGCCCCTTTTCAAATTCCCATCCCTCTCTTGAGACAGTTAATTTCTCGAGACGGTAAATCTACTCCAATCAGGCATGTCTTTCCGAAGACGTTAAGACCATTTTCCAATTTCAATCCCTCTCTCGAGACAGTTTATTCCTCGAGATGGTCCGACATGTTTTTCGAAAAAAATCTCTTTGAAATGGTAAGTCCCTTTAAACCTGTCGACTGGGACGAGACCCCAAGTCTCCTAGATGGTAGAACGGTCTACCTTTGGCGCCTGCTAGCCCGCCAATATAGAAATGTCCGTTTAGGCACGCCTTCCGAGAAAGTTGACTTCTCATGCGCTAAGTCCCCTTTAGCAGCTTTCCGAGATCAGGCAGTCTCAGGAATAATCGCGAACCGTCAGAGTAGCGAAAATACTCGCAAACATCACAACCGTCAGAGTAGCGGAAATACTCGCAAACAGGTCGATATAGGGAATTGCCAACAAACCCCTGTATCACACGACCACCGTCAGAGTGACGAAAACACTCAAAACCCAGGTCAACACCAGTGCCTGCTAGCCCACTTTGGTGAAAACTGACCAAACTACCCCTTGGGCCTATTTCGAGACTTTTCGGTCAAGATGACCATTTTGCCCCTAGGCATCCGAACACCCTGGGAACCACACTGGCTCTGGGTATCAAACCGGTAACCTCCCGAGAATGCATCTTATAGTATTCTCAACCTTCCTCTACCTTTTCGGATCATTCCGAGTCAGTTCCGGCCAACCTGGTACAAAATGACCGTTTTGCCCCTAGTGGGCCGATCTCCTTTTTCGACCACACCGGCTTTGGGTATCAAACCGGTAACCTCCCAAGAATACTTCTTATAGTATTCCCAACCTTCCTCTATCTTTGGATCATTCCGAGTTAGTTCCGGCAAACCCGGTGCAAAATGACCGTTTTGCCCCTGGTGGGCCGGTCACCTTTTCCGACCACATTGGCTCTGGGTATCAAACCGGCAACCTTTGGGAATATTCTAAATGATGTTTCCAAATCTTGACTCTTTTTCTGGGACAGTCCGAGTCCGTCCTGGCAGCTTCCTGGTCCGATTGACAGTTTTACCCCTAAAACCCTGGTCAACCCTTCCGACACATCCTATCCTCACTTTTCAAATCAAATACGTTCGGGACACTATTCTAGGTGTTCTTGCTATTTTCTGGCCTTCCGGGTCATTCCTAGCCTCTTCAAATCGTTCCCGGACTTTCCAGAGTCATTATTAGTGAAGCCAGGCTAAAAATTGTATGGTAGTCACTAGTACAGGCGCCCAAATCTAGTCAAAGATACGTTGCTTGCCAACCTTAATAGTTTCCTAATTGGTTGGCGCCACTAGTAGTTTCCTAATTGGCTGGCGCCCAAATCTATTCCATCTCTACAAATACAGAGCCTCCCGCAGCGTCAAAGAGGTCCACAAATTCAGTTTAAAAATCCTATATTTTGATATACAAAGCTCATGCACTCCCTCAACCCTAGCTTCCCTAGGTTTTCCAAACCCTAGCCACCATACACTAAACCCTAGCCTTCTATACAATCATACACACCCCCATACACCTATACACTAGCCTCCAACCCTCATTTGAAGACTTGAAGAGCTGCAATCTGAAGTTTGAAGATTCAAGACAACTCTTGAAGATTGAAAATGAAGATCAAGACGAAGACCGAAGACAAGCAAGGCGCGCAAAATAAAGAAGACATGCGGTAGGCTTTCTCTTTAAATTTCAGCGCTTCCCCCCTCTCTCTTCTCTCTCCTAACCCACTTGGGTTTTCTCTATTTTAATCCCCCATCTCTTTCCCTCATTTTCTTTGCATGCTTGAAACAAGGGGATTCCCGGTCCATGTGTAGGATTGGACTATTGGAGAGTCACCGTGTCGGGGGCTTTCTTCTAGTCTGACCGAAGACCACGTGGATCCGGCCCCCTTGATTATGTGGTGAAGCCTTAGCCTTGTATGTTCACGACACCAAATTGCATTGTGCATATCATGATCTTGCATCTTCCAAAAGTCATTTTCAAAGTTGTTTTCAAAAACGTTTTTAAACTTGTTTTCAAAATTGCATCAAAATCTCCTTTTCAAAAACTTGTTTTCAAAATCACAATCCTAAGGTGGTTCTAGCCTTTCCATGGCTAAGGTTGCTTTAGGAAAGTGTTACATTTAAAGTGACTTTTGTGGTTCATATTTTCAAATCTTATTGTTTTCAAAACCACTTTCTTAAAGTGTTTCTAATGTTCTTATGGTTAGAATCGCTTTAGGAAAGTGAGACGTTTTTATACTTTTCAAAAAGCTCTCTTTTCAAAAATCTCTTCCTAAAAATCTCTTTTTCAACATACTTTCCTAAAATTCTCCTTTCCAAAGTTGTTTTCAAAAACTTCCTCCAAAAATCTATTTTTCAAAACTCCCTTTTTCAACTCCTTTCCAAAATCCTCTCCCCAAAATTCACTTTCTAAAAACACTCCCTAAATTCACTTTTCTAAAAACTTTCTCCAACAATCTTCTACCAAAAATCTTTCTAAAAACTCTATTCCCAAAATCTTCCTTCTTGAAACTCCCCTTTTAGGATTTTCCGTCTAAAAACTCATTTTTCAAAAACACACTTTCCAAAAATTCCTTTTTTTAAAATCTCTTTCCAAAAACTCCTCTCTAGGATTCCCTTATAAAAATCTTCATTTCCAAAAACGCACTTTTCAAAAATCTCTTTCCTTAGAGCCCAAGTCAAGCCCTAGAACCCACAATTAGGAAACCCTAATTTCTTTCCAAAAACATGGTTTTCAAACTTGCCTTAAAACCTAGGTTTCCAAAACCTCCTATTTTCTACGTCAAAACTATACACTTCCAAAACTAGGGTTTCTAAAACTTCTTTCCAAATCCACGTCAAATCAAATCTTCCCTTTAGAAAACCAAATCTGATATTCTCGTTTGGGAAACGAGATCCAATCCTCCGTTTTTGGAACAAAATCAAACTTTCTCTTTTAGAAACAAAATCCAATCCCTTCCTAATCCAAATCTTTCTTAATTCAACTCCTTTCTAAACTTCTATTTTCCTAAATCTTAAGTTTCCAAAACTTGAACATAAAAATTTTTCCTAAAATTTTGAAACTCAACTTCCACATCTTTCCTTAATTCAACCCTTTCCTAATTCTATCCCTTTCCTAACTCTACCCCTTTTCAAAATGTTAACTTTCCAAAACTAGGTTTTCCAATCTTTCTTAAACTCAAACCTTTCTTAATCTCAAGATCTTCTAAAACTATAAAACTTTCTAAATCTTAAACTTTCTAAATTTCAAATCTTTCCAAATTTCAAAACTTTCTAAACTCAAAACTTTCTTATTTTCAAAACTTCATTGTTTTTTAAACTTTCCAAAATTAAAACTTTCCTAAGTTGAAACTTTCCTAATTCAAAACTTTTTTAAAACGAAACTTTCCAAAAATGACACTTTCCTAATTTCAAAACCTCCTTAAACCAAAGCTTTCCTAAAACGGAACCTTCCTAAAGTGACACTTTCCTAAAACGGAACTTTCCTAATTTGAACCTTTCCTAAATCTAATCTTTTCTAAAACTCTTTCAAGTCAAGTCGAATATTTCTTAGACCCTTCCAAGTCAATTTTTTTTTAAGTCTTATCTCTTTCCTAAGTCTAGGTTTCTTAAACCTTCATCTTTCCAAAACAAGTCTAAATCTTTCTTCTAAGTTCTATCTTTCCAAATTAAAATCCAACCTTTTCAATTCCAAAATTCTAAATTCCAATCTTCAATCTTCTATTCTAAGTTCAAATCAAATCCATTTTCCAATCGAAATCTCTTTCTTCCAATTCAACCTTCTATTTTCTATTGGACTCTTGTCTGAACTACGACTGACCTGATTCCTCCAAAAGGATACGTAGGTAACCCTCATGGGTGCGGTCTCCACATTTTTCAAATCTCCAATTCTACAATCTTCTTCAATCTCCAATTCCATATCTATTTCAAGTTTCCAATTCCAAAAATCTATTTTCAAATCTTTATTTCCAATTTCTAAAACTTTCCAATTTTAATTCTATCTTTTCAAATCCCTTTTAAATCAAATCAATTTCTTTTCAAATCAATTTCCAAATCTATTTTCCAATTCTCTTTTCTTGCACGTGTATATCATGTATCATATCTTTTTAAATATCTTTTTCAAAGTGGATAGGATTGACCATAGTTAGTTGAAGACTTTTATAGGTGAATCTAGGGTAGATTGACATGTAGGTACCGAAAGGGCGGGGTAGGGTGATGGCTTAGTGCGTTTTCCCTACACGTAACCAACCTCCGAACCTAGAATCATTGATTTCAAAGACCAAAAACGGAGTTATTTTTCAAAAAGGGCTAAATATTTTCTAAAGGTTGCCAAACAACCTGTTTTCCTAAAAACCCTCTCTTGAGGAGATATTTTCAAAATCCTTTTCCAAAAACCCTAAGTGTAGTCTTCGGATTATACTTAGTTTTTAGGTGACCTAACTCACCTTAATCAAGTTAGGTGGCGACTCCAAATATTTTCTAAAAACCCTTTATTTAAATCTATTTTCAGTTCAAACCTAGTCGCACTCATTCTTCTAGGAGGGTGAGTTTTAACGAGAGAGTACAACATTTTTCCCGCTTGTGTGTATATTCCTCGAGTGCGAAAAATCTGGGCGCAACAGCTGGCGACTCCGCTGGGGACACTTAGAGGGTTAAGCCGTTAGTCATTGTCTTTTTACCCTTCACCCATATAGAGTTTTCAATTAACTTGTTCAATCCTATTCACTTTAAATTTTCAAAACCAAATTTTCAAAATTGTTTAAAAAAAACATGCATTTATTTATATTATCTTATATTATGTTTGCCATCCTCATACTAACACTTGCATCTTTGTTTTGTAGGTACATATTTTGTTTAAATTTTATTAACTGTTATGCATGAATGTGTTGAATAGGATGAATGGGAGTTGTTGGGCTCTTTCCTCCACTTTTAAAAATCACACACACACTGCATGTGCACTTGCATTCTGCATACTTGCATTATTACCCTGATATGTCCTTTCTAGTTAGAAAGGGGGAACGGTATATTGGTTGTGGGCAAGATGCTGTGTCAGTTTCTTCGCCTACGACCTCTTGATGGTTCCCCTGCTCGGATCACCAACCGATCATGGCACCACCTCGGGGAGTGGGCCTAGGTTTGAAGATCGGGGGACCAAGCCTTTTTAGGACGTATTAGTCAACCCTCAACCTCATACTCATATAGACACCATGCATAGCCGAACCTCTACCGGATTTAAGACATGAGCACCGTTTTCAAAATCACGGAAGAAAGGGCGACTGCTCTTACTTTCATTTTTACCTGTCTATTCCTGTTGTTATAATGCCTGTATTCTTACTGTTATAATGACTATCTAACTACTCATGTATGCATGTTTACCTTGCTGTTGCATTCTCTCTCCTTATACTATTTGCATCCATTTTCATGCATTCCATATTCCATGTCAAGACAAGAGTTCTAAGTAACTAAAGTCATTGCATCTTCATGCATATGATCGACCCATCGAGAGTGACACCTAACTCACTCTCCTTTGCATTAAACCTACCCAAACCCTAAGGGTTCCCACATAACCCTAAGGACTCATGGCATGCTCATCGATCCATTTCATAAGAGGGGCCCCAATCCCTCTATGCTCACGGAGATAGGATTGCCAAGAAGACAAGGGGCAATCAATCAGCAAGGTCTCTCAGCGACCTCCTCGACATCAAATCCAAGGAAGGCGAATCCGAAGACTCAAGAGTAGTTTAGGGTTTTCCTTTGTAAAAGTAGATAGGTGGAAGTCCAATGGAAAATGTTCCCCCTCCCCCTATTAAAATGTATTTCAGTTCTTTTGTATCTTAAACCCAAAGTTTAATGTACTTCTTTACTTTTATGAATAAATGTATGGATGGCTGAAGGTTCCTACTTGACAGTAAGGTATCTGCATACAGGGGCAAATCCCTTATTTCCAAAAGTGGGCCAATACATCATGTTTAGTTTCCTTCCTAAACAGGGGCACCCTAGAACACGCATTGCATAAAGACTTGTCAGGATAAAACACTGACT
Organism: Euryodendron excelsum; assembly: GCA_033060915.1. Classification (NCBI taxonomy): domain Eukaryota; kingdom Viridiplantae; phylum Streptophyta; class Magnoliopsida; order Ericales; family Pentaphylacaceae; genus Euryodendron; species Euryodendron excelsum. The sequence goes on along the minus strand of CM065391.1, from coordinate 10,768,411 downwards.
CTTTTCCTTGATTGGTTTCAGGTACCTTCCCTTATTCCCTTGTCTTACAAGCATGGAATTGCTTACTCTTGATACCTTAACTCTATTACTAGCAAAGGTAAGAGGAGTCAAGCATAAGATCACCGAAATGGAAGGCATGCTTTCTTCACTCTTATCCCACGCAACCCATGAGCAAGCAGAATCCTCGCAGGCCCAAACCCACGATGGACGAAAAAGGATGAAGAAGGAAGACCATGACTATGCCACCACCATTGCTACCAATGACCTCCCCAGGCCGAGGGCCTTGCTCGGATGCCTTCCAAACCAACCCCTAACCAAACACAAGGATTATATAATCTCTCCTTCGAATATCATCCTAACCCATTTGGCCCTGCTACCGAAAATTATCCCACTTTGAAACATAGAACCTGAAGCCCTTTCAATTCCCGAACCATCAACCCGGCTGTGACCTCACCAAAGCTCGGTCCCCAATCATCAAAAACCTCTGCAACACCTCCTCGGCCTAGGTGAACAAATGGAAAAAAACAGACATTTACTAAACTCGCGTGCTCACAAACCGTAGCCTATTTTGGCCTTTTAGCAGCTGGATATCTGAAACCTATACCTGCCTGACCCTAGCCCAATCCTCTGCCTCATTACTTCAAATCTATAACAAGCTGTAAGTATTATTTGGATAGCCAAGGACATGACACTAAAGATTGTTTGACCCTCAAGCATAAGATTCAAGACCTGATAGATAACAAGATCAATGGGGTATGACCAGCAAATCCTTCTCCGAACGGCCCTACAAACCCTCCACTGGACCATACCGTTAACATCGTTATAAAGTTTGGTAACAACAAGGTTTGTTTTGCTGCATGCCAAGAGATATATTACAAGGATGGGTAGGAGATGGAATGCGACGATATGGAACGGAGTCGTACTCAGTTACGATGCAACCCCGATAAAATGTCGACCCCCGAAGACATACTCGCATATGAATCTGTGAAGAAAATTGACCAAGAGCTGTCCAAACTAGGTAATAAAAATCTCCCATTGTGTACACCTGAGGAGCACCGAGCCCCGACTGGAGGCCAGAGCAAAAAACCCCGGGCTTGACCTATCAAGCTGGATGAAGACGAGTCGCCCGAGCGGTTTGTTAGAGAAACTCCAGAGCAAACAAATGAAGGCAAGATGGTCAAGAAAGCTGACGATTACATCATCACTGCCAACTCACTTGGAACTCTGGGAGAAGCATCTACCTATCCTGCCTTGGCTGAAAATCTCAATCGTGGATGGAATGCAGACGAGGGCACAGGCCCAAGACCTTACTAAACTGGGTTCCTTTAAAAAACGTACAATAGAGGGGTGTTTTCATCTACTTTCTTTATATCCCTTTTACTTTCTATCTCTAAATTGATGTTTACATTCCATTTTTGCTTAGAAACTCTATGCTTTCCATAAAAATGATAATAGTAGTTAAATGATGGTCTTTTATTTCATCGCTGTTGTCTTATCTTCTCTTGTGAGTGGTAACTATTTCCTATGCAAGGGGCATGGTTTATCTTATGGAATGATCCAACTTGAAGGGATGATAGCATGACTCAACTACTCACCAAATGATCAGCTTTCCAGAGAGAGAGAGAGAGGATAAGGAAGAATGAGGATACTACCCAAAGCGACACTTGCAAGACTCTGAGGTTAAGTGATGTGTGGCCAATTTATCAAAGTGAAGAAGAGCCATCTTTCACTTCCCCATATATAAATAAAAGAATAAAAGACTAAATAAATAAACAAATATGCTCATATTCCCTCTGTTTAACCCCTAGAGCCTCGCAACAAGTGAAGTTTTCTTTGTCAACCCCGATCCAAGACTGTCCTCCCCACACTGGGGCAAACAACAATTGAGAACTCTACGAGTGGTGTCCACCTCTATCATGCTGGGATAGTGTCAAAAGCTCTATGGATCAAGCAATCTAATTCAAAGTGAAGAGAGGCCCTCATTTTATTTCCTATACAGTCAAAAGCAACCCCTTGCCAAACTTGTTGAGCCATCTATCTTTTTCCCGAGAAAACCCTAACCTAGGGATCAATGCCCACATGGAGTAGCTTGAACTGCCAAGGAAAAGGCCTAAAGAAAAAGGGTCGAAAAATTATTCATTTCATGGAGGAATAAAAAGGAAAAGTAAAGGAAAAGAATTGCCAAGGGGCAAGAGGCAAAAAAAAAAAAAAAAAAAAAAAATCTATCTAAAGAAAGGCTTAAAGAAAACCATGATGGAGTCATCTTCAAAAGCATAATAAGAAGATCAAATGAGAAGGGAGTCATGTTTCTCTAAAATATATATATATATATATATATAGAAATGGTAAAAGAAAAGAGTCATTTTCACCTTGAGAAGTATATGGTCAAAAGCAATAAGGAAGTTTAAAGGTGATCCCAGGTTATAAAGAAACCCCAGTAGAAACAATAGGTTCGAACCTATATCCTTTTTTGCAAAACCCCAAAACCATGGCCTACATTACAACTCTATTAAAGTTCCCTCTGATTGAAAGCAGATTGTTTGATTTAAATGAGCTAGATATGCTGCCAAAGTTAAAGAAGGATGCTAATCCTACTGAAAGTAGTCAAGGATGGTATTGTAAGCACCCCATTTTTGACCGCTCGGCAGTCTACACTCCGTCCAGACATGTTTTCAAGTCATTATGGACATTTTCCAATCGAAACCAATCCTCTAGTCCAAATTCCGTCTTCCCATCGCTTCGCAGGCCTGTCAGGCCCGAATAGAGGCCAAATGACCAAAATGCCCTTAGGGGCATTGTCCTTTCTTATTTCAATTCCAATCCCTCTCTCGAGACAGTTTCTTCCTCGAGACGGTTCGAGTAGCAAAACTACTCACAAAACCGTCAGAGTGGCGGAAACACTCACAAAACCGTCAGAGTGGTGGAAACACTCACAAAACCGTTAGGGTGGCGGAAACACTCACAAAACCGTTAGGGTGGCGGAAACACTCACAAAACCGTCAGAATGGCGGAAACACTCAAAACCCAGGCACGTCTCTTCGGAGACGGTAAGACCCCTTTCCAATCCCTCTCTTGAGACAGTTTATTCCTCGAGACGGTTCCAATCCAGGCACGTCTCTTCGGGGACGATAAGACCCCTTTCCAATCCCTCTCTCGAGACAGTTTATTCCTTGAGACGGTCCGAGTAGCAAAACTACTCATAAAACCGTTAGAGTAGCGGAAATACTCATAGAACCGTTAGAGTAGCGGAAATACTCACAGAACCGTTAGAGTAGCGGAAATACTCACAAAACTGTTAGAGTAGCAGAAATACTCACAGAACCGTTAGAGTAGCGGAAATACTCACAGAACCGTTAGAGTAGCGGAAATACTCAACCGTTAGAGTAGTGAAAATACTCACAGAGCCGTTAGAGTAGCGGAAATACTCAATCGTTAGAGTAGCTGAAATACTCCCAAATCATCAATCCCGTCCGAGTAGCGGAAATACTCACAAATCTTCGACCCCGTCCGAGTGGCGGAAATACTCACACCGTTAGAGTGGCGAAAACACTCAAAACCTAGGTCAACACCCGTGTCTGTTAGCTCACTTCGGTGGAAAAGGACCAGACTACCCTTAGGACCTTTTCCGAGACTTTTCGGTCAAGATGACCATTTTGCTCCTAGGCATCCGAATGCCCCGGGAACCACACCGGCTCTGGGTATCAAACCGGTAACCCCCCGGGAACACTTTTTATAGTGTTCTCAACCTTCCTTTACCTTTCCGGACCATTCCGAGTCAGTTTCGGCGAACCCGATGCAAAATGACCGTTTTGCTCCTAGAGGGCCGGTCTCCTTCTTCGACCACACCGGCTTTGGGTATCAAACCGGTAATGACCCGAGAATGCTTTTTATAGTGTTCTTAACCTCCCCTTACCTTTCTGGATCATTCCGAGTCAGTTCCGGCAAACCCGGTACAAAATGACCGTTTTGCCCCTAGTGGGCCGGTCTCCTTCTTCAACCACACCGGCTCTGGGTATCAAACCGGTAATGACCCGGGAACACTTTTTATAGTGTTCTCAACCTTCCTTTACCTTTCCGGACCATTCCGAGTCAGTTCTGGCAAACCCGGTGCAAAATGACCGTTTTGCCCTTAGTGGGCCGGTCTCCTTCTCCGACCACGCCGGCTCTGGGTATCAAACCGGCAACCTCTGGGAACATTCTAAATAATGTTTCCAGATCCAAATTCTTCTTCCGAGACAGTTTGAGTCTGTCCCGGCAGTTTTCCGATCCGATTGACCATTTTGCCCCTAAAGACTCGGTCAACCTTTCCGACACATCCAATCCTCACTTTTCAAGTCAAATACCTCCAGGACACTATTTTAAGTGTTCCTGCTCCTTTTCAGCCTTCCGGGTCACTCCCGGCTCCTTAAATCATTCCTGGACTTTCCGGAGTCACTCCTAGTGAAGCTAGGCTAAAATTTACATGGTAGTCACTAGTACAGGCGCCCAAATCTAGTCAAAGATACGTTGCTTGCCGACCTTAATTGTTTCCTAAATGGCTGGCGCCACTAGTAGTGGCGCCAAGCCAAAAAATGGCCTGGCGCCACTACTAGTGGCGCCAATATAAATTTTGCCCTGGTGCCACTGCAACAGGCGCCAGGCTTGTCCAGCTTCTATATATACAGAGCCTCATTCAACGTGAAAGGGGTCTGCAAACTTAACCTAGAAATCACACAATTCGATATACAGAGCTCGAGCACCTCAAAAACCCTAGCCTCCCTAGGTTTTCCCAAACCCTAGCCACTATATACAAACCCTAGCCTCCTAAACACTCATACACTCCCCCATACACTCATACACTAGCCTTCAACCACTCTCTGAAGACTTGAAGAGCAGCCAACCAAAGCTTGAAGACAACCCTTGAAGACTGAAGAAGAAGATCAAGACCGAAGACCGAAGACCGAAGACTGCACGGCGCACAAAATAAACAAGAAACAAGGCAGGCTCCCTATTTAATTTTCTGCACTTTCCCCCTCTCTCTTCTCTCTCCAACCCACTTGGGTTTTCTCTATTTTAATCCCCCATCTCTTTCTCCCCCTTTCTTTGCATGCTTGAAACAAGAGGATTCCCGGTCCATGTGTAGGATTGGACTATGGGAGAGTCACCGTGTCGGGGGCTTTCTTCTAGTCTAACCAAAGACCACGTGGGTCCGGCCCCCTTGATTATGTGGTGAAGCCTTAACCTTGTATGTTCACGACCCCAAATTGCATTGTGCATATCATAGTCTTGCATCTTCCAAAACTCGTTTTCAAAGTTGTTTTTCAAAGCGTTTTCAAGCTTGTTTTCAAAATTGCATCAAAATCTCTTTTTCAAAAACTTGTTTTCAAAACCACAATTCTAGGGTGATTCTAGCATTTCCATGGCTAGGGTTGCTTTAGGAAAATGTTATATTAAAAGTGGCCTTTTGGCCTATATTTTCAAACTTTGTTTTCAAAACCACTTTCTTCAAGTGGTTCTAGCCCTCTTATGGTTAGAATCGCTTTAGGAAAGTGAGATGTTTTTATACTTTCCAAAAACTCTCTTTAAAAATCTCTTCCTAAAAATCTCTTTTTCAATATACTTTCCTAAAACTCTCCTTTTCAAAATTGTTTTCAAAAACTCCCTTCCAAAATCTATTTTTCAAAACTCTCTCTCTCCAAAATATTTTCCTCAAAATTCACCCTCTAAGAACACTCCATAAATTCATCTTCCTAAAAACTCTCTCCAACAACCTCTTCCAAAAATCTTTCTAAAAAAACTCTCTTTCCAAAATCTTCCTTCTAGAAATTCCTCTCTAGGATTTCCTTCCAAAATTTATGTTTCCAAAAACACACTTTCCAAAAACTCCTCCCTAGGATTCCCTTCTAGAAAACCTTCGTTTCCAAAAATGCGTGTGCCAAAAAACTCTTTCCTTAGAGCCCAAGTCAAGCCCTAGAAACCACAATTAGGAAACCCTAGTTTTCTTTCCAAAAACATGATTTTCAAACTTTGCCCTAAACCTAGGTTTCCAAAATCTTTTTTTTCTACATCAAAACTATCCTTGTTTTCAAAACCTCTTTTCTACATCAAAACAACAATTCTCCAAATCTAGGGTTTCTAGAATCTCCCTTTCCAAATCCTATCTTCCCTTTAGAAAACCAAATCCAATCTCCCCGTTTAGGAAACTAGATCCTATCCTCCGTTTTTGGAAACAAAATCAAACCCTTCTCTTTTTAGAAACCAAATCCAATCCCCTCCTAATCCAAACCTTTCTTAATTCAATTCCTTTCTAAACCATAAGTTCCCTAAACCTAAACTTTAAATCTTTCCTTAAATTTCAAAATCTAAATCTTTCCTAAACTTCCACTTTCCTAAACCTTAACTTCCCAAAACTTGAACATAAAAATCTTTCCTAAATTTTAAAACTCAATTTTTAAATCTTTCCTAATCCAACCCTTTCCTAATTCTACTCTCTTTTCAAATCTTAACTTTTCAAATCTAAGTTTTCAAACCTTTCTTAAACTCAAACTTTTTCTAATTTCAAGATTTTCTAAAACTCTAAAACTTTCTAAATCTTAAACTTCCTAAATTTCAAATCTTTCCAAATTCAAAACTTTCTAAATTTGAAACCTTCTTAAGTTAAATCTTTCTAAACCTAAAAACTTTCTAAATTCTAAACTTTCCAAAACTTCAAAATCTTCTCAAATCTAAAACTTTTCTAAACTCAAAATTTTCTTAAGTTGAAATTTTCTTAATTCAAACATTTCCTAAATTGAAAACTTTCCTTTTTCAAACCTTTCCTAAAACGAAACCTTCTTATTTTCAAAACTTCCTTGTTTTCAAAACTTCCCACTTTCAAAACTTCCCTTTTTCGAAACATTCCAAAATTCAAAACTTTCTTAATTTGAAACTTTCTAAATTCTAAGTCTTTCCTAAACTAAACTTTTCCTAATTCAAAATATTTCTTAATTCAAAACTTTCTTAATTTGAAACTTTCCAAAAAATGAAATTTTCCTAAATTCGAAACTTTCCTAAATCGAACCTTTCCTAATTCAAACCTTTCCTAAATCCAATCTTTTTTAAACTCTCAAGTCTTTCCTAGGTCTCCTACCTTTCCTAAGTCTAGGTTTCCTAAACCTCCATCTTTCCAAAACCAAGTCTTTCCAAAATCTATTTTTTCAAATCAAAGTCCAATCTTTTCCAAAATTTCACTTCCCAATCTCTTCTTCTAATCTCAAACCAAATCCAATTTTCAATTCAATTTCTTTCTTTCAATCCAATCTCTCTCTTCAAATCAATCTATTTTCAATCGGACTCCGGTCCGAACTACGACTGACCTGATTCCCCCAAAGGGATACGTAGGCAACCTTCATAGGTGCGGTCACAATATTTTTCAAACTTTCAATTCCACCCTCATGGGTGCGGTTTTCAAATCTTTCCAAATCTCAAATTCCAATCTATTTTCAAAATTTCAATTTCAAATTTCAATTTTTAAATTTCTACTTTCAATTTTCAAACTTTCCAATTTCAATTCCATCTCTTCAGATCAAATCAATTTCTTTTCAAATCTATCTTTCCATTCTCTTATTTTGCACTTGCATATCATGCATCATATTTATTTCAAACATTGTTTTTTTCAAAGTGAATAGGGTTGGACATGGGTTAATTAAAGACTCTCATGGGTGAATCTAGGGTAGACTGATATGTAGGTACCGAAAGGGCGGGGTAGGGTGATAGCTTAGTGCGTCTTCCCTACACGTAACCAACCTCTGAACCTAGATCACTGTTTTCAAAGACCAAAAGGAGTCATTTTTCTAAAAAGGGCTAAATATTTTCCAAAGGTTGCCAAACAACCTGTTTTCTTTAAAACCCTCTCTCGAGGAGATATTTTCAAAACTGTTTTCTAAAAACCCTAAGCGTAGTCTTCGGATTATTCTTAGTTTTAGGTGACCTAACTCACCTTAATCAAGTTAGGTGGCGACTCCGAATCTTTTTCAAAAGCCCTTTATTCAAACATGTTTTCAATTCAAACCTAGTCGCACTCATTCTTCTAGGAGGGTGAGTTCTAATGAGAGAGTACAACATTTTTCCCACTTGGGTGAGTATTCCTCGAGTGCGAAAAATCTGGGCGCGACAGGTATGGATCTAAGCCCTACCGAAAACAACATCAAATTTGAGCCTGCATATCCTGTTGTTTCTGAAACCCCATAATTTAGCCTACATTACGGTCCTAAGTAAAGTCTCCTCGGATTGAAAGGACTGGCCGCTTATCGCTCTGTTGAAGGTCGGGTAAGCAGTTGCTAAAACCCCGAGAGTCGAGAGTCTCAGCCCAGTAACCACATACACTAACCCTAAGATAGAGAGTTGGAGGCGATCAAGAGGTTGAGAAAGGTGCGAAGTGCTATCATCCAATGAAGGTAGGGTTGAGTCAGAGGAGAGGCTAGACCCCCGAAAAGGAAGGAGTTACCATCCCAAGGATTATAAGTTTAACAGCACCCTGTGTCATTCTATTAACGTATTTCTAACATGTGCATATGTTTTTTTTTTAAAAAAAAAAATTAGCACGGGCTTTGCACACATAGGATATAACTCCTTGTAAAAATAGAGATCACCAACATCAACTCATATAATAGATACATAATATCATCATCCATCACATGCACATGATCATATACCTAGCTGAAAATAAATCAATCATAAATGTCTTTGTCTATCCATGCATCTGAATACCATCCTTGTACATAGCTTACAAAATAAAATTATCTAACATAAATGCATCTCAAGGACAAGGGGCAAAAGAAGATCAGAATCTCCACAAGGGGCATTTGTCACAGGTCAAAGTCGATGTCATCCGGATCGAAATCCTCGAAACTTGGCATCGAAGGAGGCGGATAGCTACTCGAAGCGCCAGCATCCTGCAAAGAAGACAAAACCAAAATCAGCCGCGTGGAAAGAACTAAACAACAGTAGAGTAAGAAGAAGGAGGGGAAAGACAACATACCCCCCCACCGCCCAGCTAAGATAACCGAGCCGTCAGGGAAGCTACCTCGACCTGGTACTGATCCCGCTCCATCTGGTACTGATCTCTCTGGTCTCTCATAGCAGCAAACTTGGCCTGGGGCACATATCCTCCGTCACAGCGCCACAAGTCAACCACCTCCTGGCCAACAACGTACCCGCCGACTACTACCTCAAACCGGGTGAAGGCATCGACCAAATGAGCCCCAAAGTGTGCAGCGTAATCTGTATCTGGGGGAAGTAGGAACTCGGCACCGGGCTAACGCTCCTAATAGGGGATAGGCACTCCCGCCACCAAGGCCCCAAACATATACTCCGGCGGAGCTCCTGCTGATCGAAACTCCTCATGAAACTGCCGCCAGTGTCGCTCTGCAAAGATAGGACTCCCAAGTGTCATCACTGAGAAAAGCAGCTCTCGACAAGGACAACAGGACCAAGTATCGAATTGTCTCATAATGGACTGATCCAATGAAGGGCTGCCAGGTCACATCCCTCACCTCAATTAGCTCCAGGTTAGCCCAGAGCGTCACAAAATCAGTAATCTCTGATCGCTGGGCTACCCGGTCACGAGCCCACCTCAAAGCACGAGGATAGAGGTCATCCTCAACAACTGCAGGGCGACGAACAGGAAGGTACTCGTAGCTTCACCAAACGAGAAAGGGCCAGAAACTAGTCATGTTCCCCAACGGGAAGAAGTCCAGACTCGCATCAATCGCAGGAAGCAGCCAAAAGAGAAGGACCCCCAATCCAGCTCAAACAGAGCTCCAAGATCAGCTACTATACTTACTAACCGAAATGGAACGAGTGACTTGTTGTTGTTGCAGAAGTAGCTAAAGATGATGTACAAAACAAGTTGCCGTCTCATAATATCCCGCCGGGCAGGCAATGGCTCAATAGCAAAGGTGCGGTCATCCTGATTGAGCCAAGAGATTGGGGAGGCAGAACGCTCAGGAGGAGGCAAGTCCAACAGCAAACAGGCCTTGTCCCTATTGACTGACTGCAAGATGATCCGCCGGCCGACAAAGGAAAGCCCTGTAATGATCGCCCAATCCAAGGGAGTGGGGCCTAACTCAAAACCAACAAAGTGGAAGGTCCCGATCTCCCCGAACCACCTCTCAACAAGTGTCAGTACCAAATGCCGGTTCAGGCGGTTAGCTTGTAACTCCATAAAGGCGCCAAATCCGATCTCCGCCAAGAACGCACGATATGATAGGCCAGCTCGCTGCATGGTCACAAAAACTTGATAAACAGCCCCTCTAAAAGCTGTGTGTACTCTAGGAGGGGGCAAATGTTGTCTGGAGTATACACTGGGGTGGTAAGCCAAATCCCCGAGCGGTGGAACGTCTAGTATCTGCAGATTTCCTAAGTCGGCATCCATTTGCCTGTGCCTAGAGGAAGCTCTCCCATAACCGGTCACTGATCCCCAAGGCCCGATACCTCCTCTGTGCCAATCTCCTTTACGAAAGCCTGCTCAATCGGAGGAAAGGGGTCGATAGGTGGCCTACTCCCTTGACCACTCTGACTAGATACTGCCTGCCCAGTAGACCGTCGGCTACCCTTGGACCGGCTAGAGCCGCTAGTGAAATCTGTCGGAGCCGCCTTTCCCTAGCGGCGTCTCCTCTCAGAGCTGTCATCACCCGCATCTGCTATCCTAAAAAGGTAAGCCAAGGTAAGAGGTGTTAATATAGGGGGTATGCAGTTAAACATAATAGTGAAATAAAATAAACAACTAACACAAACAAAACAAATAAAAGATTTCGAATAATAAGTCAAAACTAATTTCTTACGTACACCTTTCGACTTTCCAACTTCAAATCAAATTTTAAGGGTTTTCTGTCTTTTTCCTTCAAAAAGATTTTATTTCTAAAACTTTAACCAACTCTTTCCCTAATTTCTAAAAATTTCCGCAGAGTCCCATTTAAAAAATGGCCCCTACAACACCCATGACATCAACACAAAACACAAATTGTGCATTTCACAATGTTACAATCACCTAACATCCGCACTCGCGCACATTTTTCAATTTTTCAAAATTTTCAAAACACATGTTTTATTTTTCCAATAGATCAATGGTTTTCAAAAATTCCTTAAAATTCTTCAAAATTATTTCAAATGTTTTTTCAAAAATATTCCTTCATTTTCCAAATTTTAAACTCTAAGGAATTTCATCAATTTCCCGAGTTTTTTCAATTTCTTAAATTTTCCAAGAATTTTTTTATTTTTCAAAAAATCAAAAATTCACCGAGTTTTCAAAAAATCACGAAACTTCACATGATTGATAAACACATTTTTCTAAGGCACATTGCACAAAAATCCAGCCAGAAAACCCAATGCCTAAGTCTGTAGGAACAAATCCCCTATTCCTGCAGAAAGCTCCCTTCACATATTCACATATAATCACTCAAATTCAATCAAACAAGCACCAAAATGCAAAAATAATATCACCATCATGTTCAAAACACATCAAAACATCAGTTTCCACTATTCACATGATTCAAACGAAGTTTTACACATCAAAATCAACAAAATTTGAAAACTCACTTTTTGGAAGTTCTTCAGCGAAATCTTCTCTTCCGGCGACGTGGTCTCCTTCCGGCAATCACCCGTGGTCTCCAAGAAGTGCCCCTTCAATGTTCAAGTCGGTTTCCCCGCAAACACTCTCGATTCTCCACAAACTCCCAAAATCCCGCAAGCATTCGAACCAGAATTTTTCTGGTTTTAATCCCAAGCCTAGCGCCACTAGCAGAGGTGCCAAGCCAATTTTGCCAAAGGCGCCATTGCTAGTGGCACCAGTTTCCAATTCTGGGCAGCTTTGCCCTTTTTCCCGCCAAAACTCGTTTTTGAAGGCCTTTTTGGCCCGCTATTCATTTTCGACTCCCATTGTCGAAAATTCTTAGTGTCCGTCCCTCCGACTGCCTTGCGGTCAACACGAGACTCTTACTTTTATCATTTTCTGTCTTTGACAAGTAAAGATAGAAAAAGAGTGGCAACTGTAAGCACCCCATTTTTGACCGCGAGGCAGTCTACACTCCGTCTAGACTTGTACTCCAGTCGATATGGACGTATTCCAATCAAAACCAACTCTCTAAGTCCAAATCCCGTCTGCCCATCGCTTCGCGGGCCCACTAGGCCCAAGTAGAGGCAAAATGACCAAAATGCCTTTAGGGGCATTGTCCTTTCCAATTCCAACTCCAATCCCTCTCTCGAGATAGTTGATTCCTCGAGACGGTAAATCTATTCCCAATCAGGCACGTTTTTCCGAAGACGGTAAGTCCCCTTTCCAAATTCCAAATCAGGCACGTCTTTCCAAAGATGGTAAGTCCCCTTTCTAATTCCAAATCAGGCACGTCTTTCCGAAGACAGTAGGTCCCCTTTCCAATTCCAAATCAGGCATGTCTTTCCGAAGACAGTAAGTCCCCTTTCCAATTCCAAATCAAGCATGTCTTTTCGAAGACAGTAGGTCCCCTTTCCAATTCCAAATCAGGCACGCCTTTCCGAAGATGGTAAGTCCCCTTTCCAAATCCAAATCAGGCATGCCTTTCCGAAGACGATAAGGCCCCTTTCCAAATTCCAATTCCTCTCTCGAGATAGTTAATTCCTCGAGACGGTAATCCTACTCTAATCAGGCATGTCTTTCTGAAGACGATAAGACCCCTTTCCAATTTCAATCCCTCTCTCGAGACAGTTTATTCCTTGAGACGGTCCGACACGTTTTTCGAAGAAAATCTCTTCAAAACGGTAAGTCCCTTTAAACCTGTCGACAGGGACGAGACCCCAAGTCCCTTAGATGGTAGAACGGTCCACCTTTGGCGCCTGCTAGCCCACTAATGTAGAAATGTTCGTTTAGGCACGCTTTTCGAGAAAGTTGAATTCTCAGGCGCTAAGTCCCCTTTAGCAGCTTCCTGAGATCAGGCAGTCTTAGGAATGATCGGGAACCATCAGAGTAGCAAAAATACTCGCAAACATCACAACCGTCAGAGTAACGGAAATACTCGCAAATAGGTCGATGTAGGGAACCGTCGTCAGAGTGACGGAAACACTCAAAACCCAGGTTAACACCAGTGCTTGCTAGCCCACTTCGGTGAAAAATGACAAAACTACCCCTTAGGCCTATTCCGAGACTTTTTGGTCAAGATGACCATTTTGCCCCTAGGCATCCGAACGCCCCGGGAACCACACTGGCTCTGGGTATCAAACCGGTAACCTCCCGAGAATACATCTTATAGTATTCTCAACCTTCCTCTACCTTTCCGGATCATTCAGAGTCAGTTTCGGCCAACCCGGTACAAAATAATCGTTTTGCCCCTGGTGGGCCGGTCTCCTTTTCCGACCACACCGGCTCTGGATATCAAACCGGTAACCTCCCAAGAATACTTCTTATAGTATTCTCGACCTTCCTCTATCTTTCTGGATCAATCCGAGTTAGTTCCGGCAAACCCGGTGCAAAATGACCGTTTTGCCCTTGACAGGCTGGTTACCTTTTCCGACCACACTGGCTCTGGGTATCAAACCGACAACCTTTGGAAACATTCTAAATGATGTTTCCAAATCTCGACTCTTTTTCCGAGACAGTTCGAGTCTGTCCTGGCAGCTTCCTGATCCGATTGAACATTTTACCCCTAAAACCCCGGTCAACCCTTCCGACATATCCTATCCTCACTTTTCAAATCAAATACCTCCGGGACACTATTCTAGGTGTTCCTGCTCTTTTCTGGCCTTCCGGGTCATTCCTGACCTCTTCAAATCGTTCCCGAACTTTCCGGAGTCACTCCTAGTGAAGCCAGGCTAAAAATTGCATGGTAGTCACTAGTACAGGTGCCCAAATCTAGTCAAAGATACGTTGCTTGCAGACCTTAATAGTTTCTTAATTGGCTGGCACCACTAGTAGTGGCGCCAAGCCAATATTTGGCCTAGCGCCACTACAACAGGCGCCAGGTCTATCCCATCTCTATAAATACAGAGCCTCCTCTAGCGTCAAAGAGGTCCACAAACTCAGTTTAAAAATCCTATACTTCGATATACAGAGCTCATGCACTCCCTAAACCCTAGCTTTCCTAGGTTTTCCAAACCCTAGCCACCATACACTAAACCCTAGCCTTCTATACACTCATACACATCCCCATACACCTATACACTAGCTTCTAACCCTCCTTTGAAGACTTGAAGAGCTGCAATATGAAGTTTGAAGATTGAAGACAACTCTTGAAGATTGAAGACGAAGATTAAGATGAGGACCGAAGACAAGCAAGGCGCGCAAAATAAAGAAGACATACGGTAGGCTTTCTCTTTAAATTTCAGCACTTCCCCCCTCTCTCTTCTCTCTCCTAACCCCCTTGGGTTTTCTCTATTTTAATCCCCATCTCTTTCCCCCCCTTTTCTTTGCATGCTTGAAACAAGGGGATTCCCAGTCCATGTGTAGGATTGGACTATTGGAGAGTCACCGTGTCGGGGGCTTTCTTCTAGTCTAACCGAAGACCACGTGGGTCCGGCCCCCTTGATTATGTGGTGAAGCCTTAGCCTTGTATGTTCACGACCCCAAATTGCATTGTGCATATCATGATCTTGCATCTTCCAAAAGTCGTTTTCAAAATCGTTTTCAAACTTGTTTTCAAAATTGCATCAAAATTTCCTTTTCAAAAACTTGTTTTCAAAATCACAATCCTAAGGTGGTTCTAGCCTTTCCATGGCTAGGGTTCCTTTAGGAAACTATTAAATTTAAAGTGACTTTTATGGTTTCTATTTTTAAATCTTATTATTTTCAAAACCACTTTCTTAAAGTGGTTTTAACCTTCTTATGGTTAGAATCGCTTTAGGAAAGTGAGACGTTTTTATACTTTCCAAAAAACTCTCTTTTCAAAAATCTCTTCCTAAAAATCTCTTTTTCAACATACTTTCCTAAAATTCTCCTTTCCAAAGTTGTTTTCAAAAACTTCCTCCAAAAATCTATTTTTCAAAACTCACTTTTTCAATTCCTTTCCAAAATCCTCTCCCCAAAATTCACTTTCTAAAAATACTCCCTAAATTCACTTTTCTAAAAACTCTCTCCAACAATCTTCTACCAAAAATCTTTCTAAAAACTCTATTCCCAAATTCTTATATAGGTAGGGATTGCTTGAACCACTGTCTTAATAAGAATTTCATGGCCTACTTGAGATAAGAACTTTTGTTTCCATCCTTGCAATTTGCTAAATAGTTTGTCTCTAATGAAAGCCATAGCTTTTCTCTTGGAACGCCCCCATAAAGTCGGTAACCCTAGGTATTTGGTTTTTGGGTCCATGGCTTTCATTCCCAGGTAACTCAAAATGTCCTCCTTCAACTCCTGAATTGTATTATGGGAGAAATATACCTCTCTCATATTTGATGCTTTGCCATGAAGTGTTGCAAAAAGAACTTAACAAGCTTTTAAAATTCAAACATTCCTTCATCTTGGCTTTCATAAAAACCAATGAATCATTAGCAAACAATAGAAGGGATAAGGTTTTGCATTTCCTCCTAATTTTAATACCAATGATCAACTTGGACCCTATAGAGTTATGTATAAGAACTGAAGAGGCTTCTAATACCAAAAAGAAAAGGTAAGGGGATATGGGATTCCCCTACCTAAATTCTCTTTTAGGACAGATATCTCCAATTTTAGATCCATTAACCAGTACAGAGTAATGGAAGGTTGTAATGCACTGCATAACCCAATCAATCCATTGATTAGCAAAACCCATTTTTCTCATCACTGTCTCCAAAAAATCCCAGCACACTTTGTTATATGGCTTGTTCAGGTCCAGTTTGTTGGCCATTGCAACATTAGTTCCTTTTTTCTGATGTTTTAGAAAATAAAAAGCTTCATATGCTACTATGATGTTGTCCTATATCTGTCTTCCCTAGATGAAAGCCGCTTGCTCTTGAGGGATAATAGAGTCCATAAAGGCCTTGAGTCTATTAGCTAAGATTTTGGAGATGATCTTATAGCATAAATTACACAAGCTTATGGGTCTATAGTGGCCAATGGACTCTGGGTGCTGAACTTTAGGGTTCAGAATTAGGTTGGTTTGGTTTAGCTTTTTAAAAAGGAAGCCATTAATGAAAAATGCTATAACTGCTTGACATAGGACTCATTTTATCGAATTCCATTATTTTTGAAAAAAAAAGGCCAGTGAAGCCATCAGGTCCAGTTGCCTTTAAAGGTCCTAGCTGGAAAGTGGCATCTTTAATTTCGGAGATTACCTGATCTTGGGAAGTTGCTGGATAGACTTATCGCTTGAGGGATCAACTTTCCCGAAAGACGTGCTGGATAGCAGACATTCTATGTTGACGGGTGCTTCGATCTCGAATATGGAAATCTATTAAAACACTCAAGTGCAGGTGCGACAAAGTAGTAAATAAAAATTCGATAAGACTAGAGTTGATCCACAGGGAACAGTTAATAGAATATGCAAAATTAGGTGCTAAAATTCACCCCTAGTAATAGATTAGATACTGACTAAGTCATACTAGACATCGAAGTGTTGCAATGGCTTCAGTGGGAATCTAAGCCAACCAGTTTGAATTCCACCTTAAATAGTATTGATGAAAATTGGATAATTATGCAGAAAATGGTAACCAAATAAAAATAATTTGTTTTAGGGAGATTTTTGTTATTGTTGAACTAGATTTTAAATTAACTTTAAATTAAAATGGTCTTGGACCCAATTAATCCGATCACTCGATTCACCCGAAATTAACACAAAACATTTAATTAAATCTAGAATAATAAAATTAAAGTCATAGCTTCATACCATTGATATGTGCAATAACTATACGAAAATACTACGATTTGTGCATATAAATTACCAAACATAGTAAAAAATATACATTTTTAAAAATATCTAGAATTTCATTACCAAGAATTGAAATATTCAAGATCCCCAGATGATTTTCACAATTGGTTCCAAGAATAAAATTAGCTACTCATACTATTAAAAAGACTTGACTTGAAAAATAATTTCATTACTAATCACAACAAAATACAAGACTGAAAATAAAAATAAACTAATCACTAAGCAAATTTTCTACACTAATATCTCTCTCTAAAAACTAAAACTTCTGTCCTCTGCAACTCCCTTTCTCCTCCTACTCGTACCCACTTCTATCTTTTATAGCTGATCAGCCTCACCACATCTCTTTCTTTTTTTCTTTCTCTTTCTTTTCCTCTTGTCTTTTTCTCCTCTTTTCTTCACTGCCGTCCATCTCCCACCTACTCCAACTATAAAAAAATTATAATTAATATTATATTATAATATATTATACTATATATTATATAACAGTATATATGTGTGTGTATATCTATGTACACATTGCGTATTATTAAAATATATATTTATATTAACAATACACCACATACATTCTGTGTGCATGCCTTCTTTATTGCTCGATTTTAGCTTCAAATCTGTACAAGACACAAAAATATAAAAGAAAATCAAAATTGTATTAAAATAATAAATAATATATAAATGAATATTAACAATAACTTACAATTAGGGACTTTGATTGTACATTTTAGAGTACAATCACACCCCCCAACTAAGCTGTTACTAGTCCCTAGCAAATAAAACACACTTAAAAAGGTATGCTTCACTTTCATAAAGATCACGAGTGCGTTTAGTCTATGCACTAAGCCTTTAAACTTCTATATTTCTCTTAGTGGATGAGTAGTGTCTCATGAGGGTTTTCAGTGATGATACCCACAAATATCAAAATGTTGTTTGCAAGTGAGGCTAATGAGGATAAAGAATGACATGTATCAAGCACAAGCATATTCTGTCTATCCTACTTTTTAATACACAAGTAAAAGAGGATTTGTGTGTGTGTATGTGTGTGTGTTCATTACATGATAAGGAATATTACAACATAAAAATACATTGTCTTCCTTTGAGCTTTGATTCAACCTTACTGGATATTCTCTCAGAAAAAAAGAACATAGGCATCTCACACTAGTTATCCCTTTAAAAGAGTAAATGTAATGTAAAATCAAAAGAGATAACCACAAAAAATGACGTGAATATATCATGAGAGACGACTTGGCATAGCTTCATGAAAGAATACTCTATGTTAAAACCACACAAGCGATTGATAAGTGAATTCTCTACAAAGTGAATGAATAAGCAATGTACACATCAAATCCTTGAGGGCTTTGTTCAGGTTATAACTTGGTCATGAGGTTTAAGGTAGGGAAAAAAAAAGGAAAAAAGTCTCAAATCATGTGCGATCAAGACATGAATTGATCAATAAATATACACTTTCAATTTCTCTATTTCATTTGATATATATATATATATATTTTCATATTGCAAATAAATCACCCACTTTCTCAATTCAAGTTGCACAAGTGAAGATACTTGTGTTTCCGTATTTAGGGACAAAACTTTAGCAATGATATATGTAACAAGAGACAAAGAAATAGGCTTAAAGATAGTTCCAAAGAAATTATGTCAATAAATAAATTTGTGGCTCAAAAAATTAAAGATGGCCTAGATTCATTTTTAAAAGTGCACAATAGCTCAAAATTATAAGAATTCAACATATTCAATTACCTAAGCAATTCAAACAATTAAGACAAATACAAATATAATGGAGCTATTGAATGAGTGATGTAAAAAAATTCATCAACATTAAATGTAAACACTCAAAAAGGCGTTATTGGCTTTAAAGCTCACTTGGTGAATAATCTTCACTTTTATAAGGATGAAACTGTACAATATATAAAAATACTAAACTTATTATGATATGATAATGAATGATGTAAGATAGCCTCTGTCTATGTGTTAAGATAAAATCTTACAATTGTATTAAAAAGAAAGGATAAAACAAAAATTGTGCTAAAGTGAATGAAAACATGTTTCAACAAATTCCCAAAATCTACATTTGCATTTCACATAAAATTATACAAAATTACAGAACACTCTTTTTTTTTTATTTTGAAAAATAACTTTAAAACCTGCAAAAATAAACATAAGCAATCTACAAAACATATATACAGACAAATAAAACAAGTAATTATAAAAAGAAGTACACAAACACACTGTACAACAGCTAATCATAACAAAGTCAAGCTAACCCTTTTACATCCAAATTAAGGTAGTCTATAGTTCTGGTGAAACCTAGGTGTCTCAATGCCTCGGTATTTACTCTACCCATAAGAATGCCTAAGTAAACCATCTGATTCCCTGACATTAATCGGTTGCTCCCTTTGCAATTTTTATTCACACACGTATGTCTAGCACAACGGTGACACCTATTCAGTCTCTTTGCTCTTCTTTTACAGGCTAAAGTACTGCGACCAATAAGAGGTTGAGATTGTTCCTCTTAGAGCTCAACTCTCCTTAACACTCTTGCATGATGAATTATTTCATCACTGACACCGTGTGAAAGTATTAGATCAACACAACATGCAAATACAAGTACTCTACTATCCATATGAGAAGTCATGACACTTTCCAATTCTTTAACGTATGCTGGTCACAAAGACAAAAATAAATATAAAGAAAACACAAACAACGGAAAATGACAAATCAAATAACAAAAAAAAAACAAACGAGTCCCCCCCCCCCTAAAAAAAACTAGAAAATAGCCACGACCGCGAGGCAAAAAGGAAGGGAAAGGGTGGCAGACAAACATGGGTGGGAAGAAAGGGCCCTTCCCTCCAACTAAAGATAAAATAGCTACCAAACCAAATAAATAGATTAAACTAACTATACATACTGATTGGGTGTTGCTTCTACTCAAACAATGGTGGATCCATAAGATCTATGCTTTCAATCAAACGTACAAAGTTCTCCAAGTAGGGCTTCAGTCTTTGCCCATTGACTTTGAAAGCATTCCCATTGCTGGAATTCTCAATTCTACTGCTCTGTGTGGTGACACATCTTTTACCTAATAAGGTCCAGACCACTTACTCTTCAATTTGCCCAGAAACAAGTGTAACCAGGAATTGTAAAGTAATACTTTTTGACCGACATGAAAAGATTTACAAAGAATGTGCTGGTCATGAAATGTTTTCATCTTGGCCTTAAAGATCTTTGCATTCTCATAGGCATCATTTCAGAGTTCCTCAAGTTCATTGAGTTATAGCTTCCTAATTTGGCCGGCCGTTTCTATGTTTTCATTAAATTGGTGAATGGCCTAATAGGTTGTGTGCTCAATTTCTACTAAAAGGTGACATGATTTCCCATACACAAGTTGTAACGAGAAGCACCTAACACAGTTTTGTAAGCAGTTTTATAAGCCCAGAGTGTACTTTAAGGACCAGTCCTTACGGTTAGGATTAACAGTTTTCTCAAGAATGTGCTTAATCTCCTGGTTAGCTAACTTAACTTGGCCACTAGTTTGGGGATGATAAGGTGTACTAACCTTGTGACCGACCCCATACTTTTACATTAACATTCCAACGGGTTTATTATAAAAGTGAGTGTCACCATTACTAATGACATCACAAGGCATACCAAAGCGAGAAAATATATTCTTCTTTAAAAACTGGACCACAACACGGTGATCATTGGTACCAGAAGCAACAACCTCCACCCATTTAGACACATAATCAATGATCACAAGAATGTAAAAGAATCCAAACGAACTAGGGAACGGTCCTATGAAATCAATACCCTAACAATCAAATATCTCAAGAGTAAGAATGGGGTTGAGGGGCATTATGTGCCTTCTAGTCAAACGTCTTGGTCGTTGACACTTATCATAGGATGTGCAAAAAGTATGAACATCATGAATTATGGTGGCCCAATGTAAGCCAGATTGTAAAATCTTTGCAACCGTTTTTTTCAAACTAAAGTACCCACTACAAGCATAGGAGTGACAGAACTCCATGACAGAATGAAACTCATTGTCGGGAACACACCAATGAATTAGTTGAGCAGGAAAATAATTGAACAAGTACGAATCATCCCAGAAGAAATACCTCACATTTCTAAAGAATTTTTGTTTATCTAAGTAAGACCAATGTGACGGTATCTTACCAGTAGCCAAAAAGTTGGCTATATCAACAAATCATGGAACAGTTGCTTGAGAAAGTGCTTGGATTTGGAAAAGATCCTCCTCCGAAAAATACTCATTGATAGGAAGAGTATCTTTAGCTTCCCCATCAGTAGGGAGCCGTGATAAATGATTAGCAACAACATTTTCTACCCCTTTCTTATCTCTGATCTCAATGTGGAACTCTTGTAACAAAAGAATCCAACGGATGAGGCGTGCCTTTGCACCAGGCTTGGTAAGCAAGTACTTTAGTGTAGAATGGTCAATATATAATGAATAATGACCCCACTAAATACGATCAAAATTTATCTAATGTAAACACGACCACAAGGAGTTCCTTTTAGGTTGTGGTATAGTTGATTTAGGCTTCATTCAAGGTTTTGCTTCCATAATAGATAACATAGGATTTTTTGTCCACTCTCTGCCCCAAAACTGCTCTTATAGCATAATCAGTAGCATCACACATTAACTCGAAAGGTAAAGACCAATTGGGTGACCGAATGATAGGTGCATTTGTTAATAACCCTTTAAGCTTGTCAAAAGCTTCTTAGCATTCAGACGTCCATTCAAATAAAATGTCTTTTGACAATAGATGGCAAATTGGATGAGAGATGGCACTAAATCCTATTATGAATCGCCTGTAGAAACCAGCATGCCCAAGAAAAGATCGAATGTCTTTCATAGTTCTAGGAGTAGGTAGTTTTTGGATCAGTTCAACTTTGGCTTTATCTACCTCAATCCCCTTGCTAGACACGATGTGCTCAAGCATTATACCTTGTGTCATCATGAAATGACCCTTTTCCCAGTTTAGGACGAGATTACTCTCCTCATATCTTTTTAACACCTTCTCGAGGTGTTCCAAACAACTCTCATAGTTATCTCCGTACACAGAAAAATCATCCATTAAAACCTCCAAAAATCTGTCCACCATATCATTAAAGATACTCATCATGCACCTTTGAAAGGTGGTCGGTGCATTGCACAAGCCGAATGACATTCTTTTGTATGCATAAGTACCAAAAATGACATGTGAAAGTTGTCTTATCTTAGTCTTCTAAGGGAATTTCAATTTGGTTGTACCCAGAGTATCCATCTAGAAAATAGTAAAAAGCCTGTCCTACCACTATTTCTAAGACTTGGTCCAAGAATGGGAGTGGGAAGTGGTCTTTTCTAGTAACAACATTCAGTCGACGGTAATTAATACACATGCGCCACCTAATTTTAATCTTAGTGGGCACTAGTTCATTTTTCTCATTTTGAATTACCGTTGTCACGCATTGATTTTTTGCACTCAAAAAAATACACAAGTGAGAAAAACACAGTACTCTCTCTTTAGAACTCATCCTCCTAGAAGGACGAGTGCAACTAGGTTCGAATTTGAAATTGATTTGAATAAGGACTTTTGAAAAAAGTTTGGAGTCGCCACCTAACTTGATTGATGTGAGTTAGGTCACCTAAAACTAAGTGCAATCTGAAGATTAAACTTAGGATTTTTGAAAAAGTTTTAAAAACTTCCTCAAGAGAGGGTTTTTAGGAAAACAGGTTGTTTGGTAACCTTTAGAAAGATTTAAGCCCTTTTTGAAAAATGACTTCGTTTTTGGTCTTTGAAAATAGTGATTCTTGGTTTAGAGGTTGGTTATGCATACGGAAGATGCACTAGAATATCATCCTATCCTGCCCTTGCAGTACCTACATGTCTATTCATCCTAGGTTCACTCATTTAGAATCTTTGATTATTAAACGTCCAAAACTATCCACTTTGAAAGAAACTTTAGAAAGAAGTTTGATATGATGCATGACATGCAAGTGCAAGAAAAAGATTTGATTTTGAAAATAGATTTGAAAAGAGAATTTGATTTTGAAAATGGCTTTGAAGAGAAGATTTAAAGCTTAAAATAGGTTATGGAATTGGAAATTTAAAAAAGGTTGTGACCACACCCATGAGGATTGCCTATATATCCCTTTGTTAGGAATCAAGTCAGTCATAGTTCGGACACGGGGTCCAATTAAAAATAGACACTTTGAAGTTTTTGAAAAGTTTAACTTGAAAAAGGTTTGATTTGAAACTTTGATTAGAAGATTGGAGATTGAACTTTGATTTTAAATTGAACTTGGAATTGACTTTGATTTGAAAAGCTTGAGGATTTGAAATTGATTTTGATTTGAAAATATTGAACTTTGAATAAGAACTTGGACTTGATTTGGAAAGAATGAGTTGAGCTTTGAAAACATCTGGACTTAGATTGAGGTTTGAAAACCATCTTGGTTTAGAAAAGATTTAAAGCTTCCTAACTTTAGGGTTAGGGTTGAACTAGGGTTTAGATATCCTAGGGTTTAGGTAACCTAAGGATTGAAGCATGCAATTGAATTGGAAAAACTTGATTTGAACTTGGGAGGTTTGATTTTAGAAAGTTTCGAATTAGGAAAGTTGGATTTAGGAAAGATTTGGAAATGATTTGATTTGATTTAGAAACACTCGACTTGGAATGGTTGGAAAAGATTGGACTTGAATATTTGATTTGAAAGAATTTAGAAACTTAGGTTTTAAGAAAGATTAGATTTTGAAAATCTTTGAATTAGAAAAATTTCAAAATAGGAAAGTTTCATTTAAGGAAAGCTTCGTTTTAGGAAAGTATTGATTTTAGAAAGATTTGAGTTTTGAAAAGTTTTGGAATTAGGAAAGATTTGATAAGTTGAATTTAGAAAGATTTGAAATTTGAAAATATTTGATAAGTTGAAATTTTGAAAGTTGAGATTTGGAAATATTTGAAATTAGGAAAAGTTGGAATTAAGAAAGATTAGAATTAAAAAAGATTTGATTCTTATTTCCTAAAGTTGAAGATTGGATTCTATTTTTAAAAATTGATGATTTGATTTTGTTTCCAAAATTGGAGGATTTGATTTTGTTTCCAAAATTGGAGGATTTGATTTAGGTTCCTAAATTGGAAGATTTGATTTGACATGGAATTGGAAATGTTAAGAGTTTTTGGAAAGAGACTTGAATATGGACTTTTGCAAGTTTTTTGAATATCTCACTTTCCTAAAACGATTCTAATCATGGAAAGATTAGAACCATTCTAGGGTTGTGATTTTGAAAATAACTAGGATTTGAAATATGTATCATAATGATCACATTGAATATCACACTTTCCTAAAACAACCCTAACCATGGAATGAATAGAATCACCTTAAGATTGTGGTTTTGATAAAAACAATTTAGGGTTTACACCCAAAATTTGGACCTTGACAGTCACATTGAATGTAACACTTTCTTAAAATAACTGTAACCATGGAATAACTAAGATCATCTTAGGAGTGTAATTTTTAAAACAAGTTTGAAAAAGGAGATTTTGAATGTAAGTTTTGAAAGAGAGTTTTGATGCAAGTTTGAAAACAATTTTGAAAGCAATTTTGAATAGACGTATGAATATGACATGCACAATGCAATAAGGTCGTGAACATATAAGGTTAGGCTTCACCACATAACCAAGCGGGCCGAACCCACACCATTAAAGGTTGAATTTGAAGAAAGCCCCCAGCACGGTTACCTTCAACAATTCTTCTTAGGCATGAACCGGGAAGTCCCTTGTTTCATGCATGCAAGAAGGGGAAGTAGAAGATGGGAATTAAAATAAAAGAAAACCCAATTGGGTTAGAAGGGAGAAGAGAGAGGGGAGATTACATAAAAGTAAATAGAAAACCAATCTTGTATTCTTCTTGCTTTGATTGCTTGATTTGCTTTACTTTTGTTGAATCTGAAAAGCTTTGAAGTTGTAGCACTTGAGTCTTCAATGTATGCATGAGGCTTGTGTTTGAGTGTATAGAGGCTAGGGTTTGAGTGTACGGAGGCTAGGGCTTGAAAAGGCTTGAGAGAATTAGGGTTTGAAGAGGCTTAGAGCTCTGTTTTCAGAGAGACCGCGTTTTTAGACTGAGTTTGTGGGCCCTTTTTATGCAGAGGGAGGGTCTGCATTTATAGGCAAACAAAACCAACTTGGCATATGTTGTAGTGGTGTTAGGACAAATTTCTCACTAGCGCCACTAGGAGTGGAGTCAGGCCATTTATTGGCTTGGCGCCATTACTAGTGGTGCCAACCACTTAGGAAAGCTTTTAGGGTGGCAAGAAATATACTTTTAAACTTTTGGTACGCAAGGCAAAAGATTTGGGCGCTTATCCTAGTGACTACCATGCAATTTTTGGCTTGACTCCATTAGAAGTGACTCCAGAAAGTTCGGGAATGATTTGGAAGGTTTCGAGTAACCAGATTTAGCTGGGAATGAACGAGAACCCTCGAGAGAGTGTCTCGGAGGTAACTGGCTTGAGAAGCCATGCTAGAATAGTTAAGAAGGTCGATCGGCCCGCCAAGGGCAAAATGGTCATTTGAACCGGGAAATAACCGAAATGGACTCAAAGTGACCCTTGAGAAGATTTGAAGGTTAGAAACACTATTGAGAGTGTTTCAAGGGATTACCGGTATGATACCCAGAGCTGGTATGTTTGGAAAAGACAATCGGCCCACTAAGGGTAAAACGGTCATTTTGTATCGAGCTTACCGGAATAGACTCAGAATGATCCAAAAAGGTGTTGAAAAGTTGAGAATACTATTTAAAGCATCCTTGGAAAGTTACCGGTTTGATACCCAGAGCTGGTATGGTCCTTAGAGGCGATCGGAAGCCTAGGGGCAAAATGGTTATTTTGACCGAATGGTCTCTGAATTAATCTGGAACCGACTGGAAGGCACTTGAATATACTGGATGGTCTTTAGGACAATCTTAGAAAGGTAGATTTACTGCTTTAAGGACTTAGGTACTTTCTCGAGAAGCATGACGAAAGGGCCCAAGGGACAGTTTAGTCATTTTTCACTAAAGTGGGCTAGCAAGCACTCGTGTTGACCTGGATTTTGAATGTTTCCGTCACTCTAACAGTGTATGACGAGTTGGTTTCCAAAGGTATCTCGTCCATCGGTAAATGTGTCACGACCAAGAGGTGTGTTCGGTCCCGTGACATAGGGGTTTTGTTGTTAATTCCCAATATCAACCTGTTTGTGAGTGTTTTTGTCACTCTGACGGTTGTGATATTCGTGAGTGTTTCTATCACTCTAACGGTGTGTGTTCATTTCGGAGACTGCTTGATCTCGAGAAGCAACTGGATGGGCTTATCATCTAAAGGATCAACTTTTTTGACAGACGAACTGGATAACAGACATTCCATATTAGCAAGCTAGCAGGTGCCAGAAGTGAACCATTCTACCATTTCAGGGCCTTAGGTTCCGTCCCATTCGACAAGTTTAAAAGGACTTGCCATTCTGAGGAGTTTTCTAAGGGACCAACTTTCTCAAAAGACGTGTCGAATTGAGTTTGATTGGTCTGGACTAGAATTGAGATTGAAATAAGGACTTACCATCTTTAGGAAGAAGTGCCAACTGGAATTGGATCGAGCAATGCTCTAAAGGCATTTTGGTTATTTTGCCTCTATTGGGCCCGACAAGCCTGCTGTCGCGCCCTGATTTTTGGGTGTCCAAGGTCCTTTTAGCTTGGAGACAAAAGGCACGAAACTCTGTCACTAGAACTCATCCTCCTAGAAGGACAAGTGCGACTAGATTTGAAAATTGGTTTGACTAATAGCTTTTCAGAAAAATAAGAGTTGCCACCTAACTTGATTAAGGTGAGTTAGGGCACCTAAAACTAAGTGTTAATCCGAAGATTAAACTTAGGGTTTTTGTAAAAGGTCTTGAAAACTCCCTCAAGAGAGGGTTTTTAAGAAAATAGGTTATTTGGCAACCTTTGGAAAGATTTAAGCCATTTTGGAAAATAACTCCATTTTGGTCATTTGAAAATAAAAATCTATGGTTCAGGGGTTGGTTACGTGCAGGGAAGATATCCTAAGATCATCACCCTACTCTGCCCTTTCGGTACCTACATGTCTAATCACCCTTGGTTCACTCACTAGAATAACCGGTTACCATTGTCCACTTAATATTCACTTTAGAATTTTGAAAACGGGGTTTAGTCATCACTTTTCAGATGGATGATGCATGATGCAAGTTTTTGGAAGAATTTTGAAAATAATGGAGGTTTTAAAAGAGTTTGGAATAAAAACTTTGAATTGATTGGAATTTTTGAGAAAGGGATTGGAGTTGAAATAAAAGTTATGACTGCACCATTTTAGGTTGCCTACGTATCTCATTTGGCGAGAATCAGGTTATTCGTAGTTCGGGCAAGAGCCTGATGAAAAATAGGCGCATTAGGGCCTTTGGAAGGTTTGAAGACATTTTGGGGTCTTTGGAAAAGTTTAAGACACTTGGAGGTCTTTTGAAAAAGTTTAAGACACTTTGAGGTCTTTGGAAGTTGAAGACTCTTTGTGGTCTTGGAAGTTTTGACTTGAAATTGGATGGTGGAGTGTTTTGAAAATGTTTTTGGATCAACTTAATGGAGTTTTGGAAAAATGCTTTGGCATGACTCAAGAGAACTTAAAAGTGTTTTTGAAGTCTTGTTTTGAAAACCTTGGAGGCATGATTTTATAATGTTTTGATGAATAAGTTTTTGAAAGTGGTTTTTGGAAATGGCTAAGGGTTTGGAATCCTAATATGGACAACCTTAGAGGTTGTTCTTGATTTATCACTTGTCCTTGGAATCCCTAACGATGAGAGGACTAGGGACCCCTTAGGTTTGTGACCTTTCGAAAATGGCTTTGGAAATGCCTTGAAGATGGAGTGTAAGAACATTTGAAGAGTTTATGGAGTTGTTTTTTTGAAATCAAGAGAGTAGGAGGCCTTGAAAAAAATGGGTTATGAGAATAGTTTAAAATTGAAAGATCATTCAAAAATGGTTCATGAGTTGAAACCTTAAAGCATATTAACCTATGTTAGGTTAGCCTATGGTTAAGGGTGACCTAAGGTTCACTAACTTGGCTTAGGTTAACCTAGGGTTAAGGTGACTTAGGATTAACTAACTAGGGTTAAGTTAACCTAAGGTGAGTGAACTAGGGTCAAGTTAACCTAGGGTTGGTCAACTATGGTCAAGTTAACCTAGGGTTAGGTAACTAGGGTCAAGTTAACCTAGGGTTGGTCAACTAGGGTCAAGTTAACCTAGGGTTGGTCAACTAGGGTCAAGTTAACCTAGGGTTAAATTGAAAGATGATGTTGAAATGTTGTTTGATGCACTTTTGGAAAGAGTTTTGAAAAGTAAAACATGTTATGCAATGAACTTTGTTAGGGCATCTTTTTGAAGATCATTTCCATAAAAATTTTGATTCTAGACAAGAGTATGGTTTGTATGGGTGGTGTTTGAAAATCATTCCAAGGAAGGTTTTCTCCGGGCCATTATAAGCATAATCTTGACAAGAGTATAAAGGGGTCCAAAAATTAACATGGTGATAACAACTTTTTAAGGCACCATTTATAATACAAAGATGGAGAGAATGCATTTTTGAAAATCATCTTTAGAGAGAGTTTTGAAAACCATTTTTGTAGGAGGCCATTCCATGAAGAGAGGGTTCCAATGGTCAAATAAAAGGAAAATCACTCAAGAGAGGGTTTCATAGGGCCATTGCAACCACTGCACTCAAAAGAATGGAAATCTTGAAAATTAGAGAATTGGAAAGCAACCCTTATGCAAGTTAAAATGTCATGATGCCAAGGTGAGAGTTAAGGGGTTAGTAGGAGATTTTCTAAGGCATGATTTCTAAAGTCCCATCCTAAGCTTTAAGGAGCCAACTATTGGAACAATTTTTGAAAGAAATATAGGGTTTGGAAATGACATGGAGTTTAAGAGTAATGCAAGCATTATAGAACATGGCAATAAGCATAAAATGAAGCCAAGCATACAAAACATGATCAAAATAGTAATATGCAAGGGGCCATGATCACATACAAGGCTTTTAGGCTACACTACATAAACAAGAGGCTCCTAGGCCATACCATCTCAAAGTAGGCTAGTGAGAGGTCCCCCCACCGAGTGGTCCCACTTGCTTTCCTCTAGACAAGATCTAAGAGCCCTCTTGGCTCAAGCATGCAAGAATGGGGGGTTGTAGATGGGGATTAAAATAGAGAATAACCTAAGTAGGCTAGGAGGGAGAAGAGAAGAGTGGGGGAAGACACAAATGTAAAAAGGATACCACCTTTTGCCTTCAATACAATTGTAGTCTTCAATGGATGTCTTAATTGGAGCTTGAATGACTTCAAGAGGGCTTGAGGGGCTGAAATGGAGTGTGTAATGGTGTCTAAGGCCTTGTAGGTGAAGTGTATAGGCTTGAGGGAGGTAGAATCTAGCCTAAGTGTTGGAGGGGTGGAATATATATAAGGATTCGAGATTCTATAGCAGTTTCAGCAGAGCTTCGCATGAATTTCGGAGATGGATTATGCAAAGGGGTGGTCTGGTATTTATAGGTAATCTAGAACAGGCTTGGCGCATGTGCTACATGTGCTTGGCCAAAATTTGACCTAGCGCATATAGGACATGTGCAGGTACTGTTCCATTGCCAGAATGACACGTGGCACCCTATGTACTAGTTAAATCTTGATTGTTGATCAAAATTTGGTCGATCTGATCAAAATTTGAGCGCATGTAGCATACGCTCCATCATCGGGATGGTTCATCCAAACTTTACCTCTATAATTGAGCCAACCGGGATGGTTTCGGAAGAATCGGTTGCACCCACAGTGTTCCCCTAGGGTTTCTCGTGAACTTTCATGTTTTTGGAAAGTTTGAATTATATTCGGAAGCGTGGGATATTGTCTTGGGAATCGTGCATAAAAGGACATTTTTGGGGAGCCTCTATGATATGCTCCAGGGGTGTTCAAAAGTGGGTGTTTTCGTGTTGTGTGATCGAGGCCTTCAGAAAGCGATTTTTTCGATTGGACCGTATCGATGGAAAGTACTCTAGAAATACTTTTGGGAATTCCCAGATTTACGCATTTCTTAAGTCGTTTGACGGTGCATTTTAATAAGGGAATTGGGAAAAAAGTCAACCTTGGTGGAGCGTCTGCGAGACGCTCCAGGGGTTGTCGAAAGTAGGAGTGTTTGAGCCATACGATGAAGGGCTTCGGGAGGCGATCTATCCGATCGAGCCGTATCGATGAAAAGATCTATGAACGAGCTTTCGAAAATTCCCTGATTTATGCATTTCTCAAGTCAGTTTACGATGCGTTATAACCAGGGAATCGGGAGAAAAGACAATTTAGGCAGAGCGTCTGCGAGATGCTCCAGGGAACTTTTATCAAGTCATGAGTGTTTAATGTCGTAGGGTCCTCCTCGGGTTAAACAAGGGTGCATGGTGAAACCCTTTGCTCGAAATCCCAAGACCGGTGCTGTTTCGGGGCATGTTTGGATTGCTAGGGGCAAGATGGTCATTTTGGCTAGGATTGACTGGAAATGGTTAGGAATGGTTTGGTGTGTTGTGTTAAGCGTGTAGGGTTGTTCAGGGATGGTTTTGGGAGTGTCTTTTATCGTTCGGCGGGGTTTGTGCAGTGTTGAGGTGTTGAGGGGTAAAACGGTCATTTTGACCGGAGTGAGCCGGAATAAGACCGGAATTGGACCAAATGGCGTGCAGGGGATGCCTAATGGTTTAACAACATTTTGGAAGGATGGACTTATCGTTTTGAGAGATTTTGAACTTTCACAAAACGTGTCTGGATGCCCAAGGGTCGGTCGGGTCATTTTTCATCGAGTCGGGCTAGCAAGCGCTGGTGTTGACCTAGGTGTTGGTTCCCGAGATCGCCCGATCTCGGAAAAGTACCTGTGCGGTGTTGGTCTCTAAAAATGCTCGGTCTGAGAGAGCTACCTGTAGGGGTAGTGTTCGTTCTTAAGAACGCCTAGTCCTAGAAATTTGCCAAATGACGGACATTCTACATTGACGGGCTAGCGGGCGCCAGAAGTGAACTATCTGAAATTTGATGAGGTGTTGGTCCCTGAGATCGCCCGATCCCGGGAAGCTACCTGGATGGCGTTGGTTTCCAAGACTGTCTAGTTTGGAAAGCTACTTGGAATAATGGTGCTTATGGCTCCAACGGGTCCTTGTGGGCCTGAGAAGCGACCAATTGGTTGGATTGGAGACCAAATGGCTCGTCTTAAGCTTGCATGTGCTAATGTGTTTGAAAAATGGACCCGGTCGAGCCAGAGAGTGGTGAGCAAGCAAAAATGGGGTGCTTACAGCTGCCCCTCTTTTTCTGTCTTTGCTTGTTATAGGCAGAAAAATAACAAAGTAAGAATCCCTTTTTGGTCGCAAGGCAAACGGAGGGACGATGTGTCGGTGAGTTTGGAATGTGTTGGGACCCCTTCTCGGTCGCCAGTCCGAAAGGTTTTGGAATCCAAAAAGTTTTTGCGTTTTGGTCAGGAATTGGGTTGCTAGTTTGCCACGATTTGGTTCGGGGCATTTGGTTTCTTGCAAGCGAATGTTGAAAGCTTGACTTTTGGCTTTTGAAAATGCCTCAGAAATGGACTCGGACTTCCGGGGGTTTGAAACCGATTTTGGCGGGAAGCTGAAGGGTTGGGCGTATGTGCCACATGCGCATGGTCAATTTTAACCTTGGCACATGTAGCCCATGCGCCGGCTCACATTTTGTGCTGGCGCATCTGCTATATGCGCCAGCCCGTGGGCACTTAAACAGAGCAATTCGCGTTTTGCTCATTGTGTGTCATTGTGTTTTTGATCGGTTTTGAAATTTTCTCTGAAGGATTTCAAAAGGTTTTGCTTGGGAATCGTTAGAGGAGTGTTGGGGGATGTTGGGCACGTGCCAGAGATCGTTATTGTCACCAGATTTTTGCCGAAAAATTCGTTTTACGCTGGAGAATTTCAAAGGTTAGTTTCTTGGAAATTTGTCAATTTTGATGTATATGTCTCTGTTTCTGGCAAATGGTCATTGTAATCCTATGTTTTAAATTGTTTAGAACACAATGACCGGGTTGTTTTCGTAGTTTGGTGAAGATTGAGAGTGTTTTGGGTGGTTTAACATGTTTTGTGAAAGTGGGTTTCTGCGGAACTTGAAAAATTGCCTCTACAGGCTTGCGTATTGATTATTTGTGTGATTTTTACACCAAGAACCTTAGAAAAACGTGTAGAGCAACCGTATAAAGTTTCGTAATTTTTTGAAAAATTGTGAATGTTTGAATTTCTAGAAATTACAAAAAAATGGAAAAAAAATTGAAAAAAATTAGAAAACGGATCCTGTTGAAGGTTGAAAATTCGTAGAACATTTTTAGAAAATTGTGGTGACATACTCGAAGGTTCTAGGAATTTTTGCAAAATTTTTGGAAATAATTCCGAGACCGAAAAATTTGGGAAACGAAGGGAATTGTCCTAAAAATTGTGTTTGAGGACGGGACACGTGCCGTGGGGGACAAAATTGTTTTGATTGATGTGGTAGAAGGTTTGAGATTGTTTTGGGCTGTGTTTGTGACTTGTTGGATTTCGGGGTAATGACTTTTTAAGGCGAAACTTTGTCAAAATTTTCAAAAATTTTAACACTTAGCTTTGAAAACCTTTGGGAAAAATTTCTGAGGATGTAGTTTTTTGGAAAATCCCTAGGGGTAGGGTTTTTGAAGGAGGGAATCCCAAAAATTGATTGTAGAAAACTTTGGAGCAGAGCTTTTGATGGTGAAAGCCCGAGAAACCATTTAAAATGAGACTTTTTGAGGAGAGAGTTCGGAAAATCTTTAGAAAATTCTTGAACCAGGGCTTTTAGAGGAGAAAACCCGAGAAACGGGTTTGAAATTTTTGAAATTAGACTTTTTGAGGGAAAAGCCCGAAAAATGGTTAGAAAATTCTTAGAAATAAGGCTTTTAAAGGAGAAAACCCGAGAAACCGGTTTGAACTTTTTGAAGTTAGACTTTTTGAGGGAAAAGCCTAGAAAACCGTTAGAAAATTTTGAAATGGGGCTTTTGAAGGAGAAAGCCCGAGAAACCGCTTTGAAAATTTAAAATTAGATATTTTAAGGCAAATGTCTCGAGAACCATTAGAAAATTTTTCAACCAGGGTTTTTGAAGGAGAAAACCCGAGAAATCGGTGAGATTTTGAAGTGAGACTTTCTAAGGAAAAAGTTCAGAAAATCGTTAGAAAATCTTGAAACAAGGCTTTTGAAGGGGAAAGCCTAAAAAACCGGTTTAAAATTTTGAAAGGAGACTTTTTGAGGAAAAAGCTCCGAAAACCTTTCGAAAATTTTGAAATAGGGCTTTTGAAGGAGAAAGCCTGGGAAACCGCTTTGAAATTTTAAAATTAGATTTTTTAAGGGAAAAGTCTCGAAAACCAATCAGTCACTTGGCCTTCCACCCGAGCCTGTCTTCATGATATGGTCGACTGCCGTCCTCCACCCAGAATTCTTTTAGTGGGGCTAGTATCTCAGCCCTTAGGGCTATGTAGGCATCAGCTCCATCTTATCAGGACTTCCTACACCAAATTGGGTTTGGGGCCTTCATGACTTTGCAGACAGACAGGATTGATCACCGAATCACCGTGGGATTGTTGGAGCGGTGGTTTGGGGAGACCGGGACCGTTCACTTGGTGGGTTTTGAGTTGAGACCTACTCTTGTCGACTGGGCTATGATTACCGGGCTATCCTTCGGAGGGGTTCCGATTTCTTTATGGGACATGTCTCTGGAGGAGGCCCGTCTTCTCTTGGGGTTACGGACGACCAGGTTATCATAAGGCGTCGACTGGTGCTATACGTTGTCTTTAGTTGTTTTTGCAACAATAATAGGTCGACGGTTCCTTTATCCTTGGCGAGCCTGGTAGTGGATCTGGATGCGCTAAACTATGCCGATTGGGGCACTTTTACCTTAGCCTGCTTCTTACAGGGGATGAGAGTGAGGACATCCGGTGCCTG
The DNA here is from genome assembly GCA_033060915.1 of Euryodendron excelsum. NCBI lineage: Eukaryota > Viridiplantae > Streptophyta > Magnoliopsida > Ericales > Pentaphylacaceae > Euryodendron > Euryodendron excelsum. The sequence goes on along the minus strand of CM065391.1, from coordinate 10,734,569 downwards.
GGGGAGCTTGACGAGTGTAAGCACCCCATTTTTAACCGCTCGACAGTCTACACTCCGTCCAGACTTGTGTTCAAGTCATTGTGGGCATATTCCAATTGAAACCAACTTTCTAAGTCCAAATCCCGTCTGTCCAATGCTTCGCAGGCCCACTAGGCCCAAATAGAGGTAAAATGAACAAAATGCCCTTAGGGACATTGTCCTTTCCAATTCCAACTCCAATCCCTCTCTCGAGATAGTTGATTCCTCGAGATGGTAAATCTGTTCCAAGTTAGGCACGTCTTTCTGAAGATGGTAAGTCCCCTTTCTAAATCCAAATCAGGCACGTCTTTCCGAAGCCAGTAAGTTCCCTTTTCAATTCCAACCCCTCTCTCGAGACAATTGATTCCTTGAGATGGTAAATCTATTCCGAATCAGACACGTCTTTCCGAAGATGATAAGACCTCTTTCCAATTCCAATCCCTCTCTCGGGACAGTTTATTCCTCGAGATGGTTCCAAATCAGGCACGTCTTTCCGAAGACGATAAGACCCTTTCTAATTTCAATCCCTCTCTCGAGACAGTTTATTCCTCAAGACGGTCCAGCACATTTTTTGAAGAAAATCTCTTCGAAACGGTAAGTCCCTTTAAACCTGTCGACCGGGACAAGACCCCAAGTCCCCTAGATGGTAGAACGGTCCACCTTTGGCGCCTGCTAGCCCGCCAATACAGAAATGTTCGTTTAGGCACACCTTCTAAGAAAGTTGACTTCTCAGGCGCTAAGTCCCCTTTAGCAGCTTCCCAAGATCAGGTAGTCTCGGGAATGTTCGCGAACAGTCAGAGTAGCGGAAATACTCGCAAACATCGCAACCGTTAGAGTAGCGGAAATACTCGCAAACAGATCGATATAGGGAATTGCCAACAAACCCCTGTGTCACGACGACCGCCGTCAGAGTGGCGGAAACACTCAAAACCCAGGTCAACACCAGTGCCTGCTAGCCTATTTTGGTGAAAAATGACCAAACTGCCCTTTGGGCCTTTTCTAAGACTTTTCGGTTAAGATGACCATTTTGCCCCTAGGCATCCGAACGCCTCGGGAACCATACCAGCTCTGGGTATCAAACTGGTAATCTCCCAGGAATACTTCTTATAATATTCTCGACCTTTCTTTATCTTTCAGGATCATTCCGAGTCAGTTCCGGCAAATCTGGTGCGAAATGACCGTTTTGCCCCTGGTGGGCCGGTCACCTTTTCTGACCGCACCAGTTCTGGGTATCAAACCGGCAACCTTTGGGAACATTCTGAATAATGTTTCCAAATATTAAGTCTTCTTCCGGGACAGTCCAAGTCTGTCCCGGCAGCTTCCCGATCCGATTGACCGTTTTGCCCCTAAAGGCCCGGTCAACCCTTCTAACACATCCTATCCTCATTTTTCAAGTCAAATACCTCCAGGACACTATTTTAAGTGCTCCTGCTCTTTTTCGGCCTTCCGGGTCATTCCCGATCCTCCAAACTCCCCGAACTTTCTGGAGTCACTCCTACTGAAGCCAGGCTAAAAATTACATGGTAGTCACTAGTACAAGTGCCCAAATCTAGTCAAAGATACGTTGCTTGCCGACCTTAAATATTTCCTAAATGGCTAGCGCCATTAATAGTGCCGCCAAGCCAAAAAATGGCCTGGCGCCACTCTTAGTGGCGCCAATGTAATGTTTGGCTTGGCGCTACTGCAACAGGCGGCAGTGCATTCTTCTCCCTAAAAATATAGAGCCTCTTCCAGCGTGAAAGAGGTCCGAAAACTCAGTCTAAAAACACCATTATTAGATATACAGAACTCGAATACTCCCTAAACCCTAGCTTCCTTAGGTTTTCCAAACCCTAGCCTCCTATACACTCGTACACACCCCATACACTTATACACTAGCCTCCTACCCTCCTTTGATGACTTGAAGAGTTGCAATATGAAGTTTGAAGATTGAAGACAACTCTTGAGGATTAAAGACGAAGATCAAGACGAAGACCGAAGACAAGCAAGGCACGCAAAATAAACAAGACATACGGTAGGCTTTCTCTTTAAATTTTCGCACTTTCCCCCCTCTCTCTTCTCTCTCCTAACCCACTTGGATTTTCTCTATTTTAATCCCCTATCTCCGGTCCATGTGTAGGATTAGACTATTGGAGGGTTACCGTGTCGGGGGCATTCCTTTAGGCTAACTGGAGACCACGTGGGTTCGGCCCCCTTGATTATATGGTAAAGCCTTAACCTTGTATGTTTACGACCCCAAACTTGCATTGTGCATATCATGATCTTGCATCTTCGAAAAATCATTTTCAAAAATCGTTTTCAAACTTGTTTTCAAAATTGCATAAAAAATCTCCTTTTTCAAAACTTGTTTTCAAAATCACAATCCTAGGGTGATTCTAGCTTTTCCATGACTAGGGTTGCTTTAGGAAAGTGTTACATTCAAAGTGACCAATATGGTCCATATTTTCAACCCTTGTTGTTTTCAAAACCACTTTCTTAAAGTGGTTCTAGCCTTCTTATGGTTAGAATGGCTCTAGGAAAGTGTGACATTTTTATACCTTCTAAAAACTCTCTTTTCAAAAGTCTGTCTTGTAAGCACCCCATTTTTGACCGCTCGGCAGTCTACACTCCGTCCAGACTTGTTTTCAAGTCATTTTGGGCATATTCCTATCTAATCCAATTCTCTAGTTTCAAATTCCATCTTTTCATCGCTTCGTGGGCCTGTCAGGCCCAAATAGAGGCAAAATGACCAAAATCCCTTAGGGGCATTGTCCTTTCTTATTCCGATTCCAATCCCTCTCTCGAGACAGTTTATTCCTCGAGACGGTCCGAGTAGCAAAACTACTCACAAAACCGTCAGAGTGGCGGAAACACTCACAAAACCGTTAGGGTGGCGGAAACACTCACAAAACCGTCAGAATGATGGAAACACTCACAAAACCGTTAGGGTGGCGGAAACACTCACAAAACCGTTAGAGTGGCGGAAACACTCACAAAACCGTCAGATGGCGGAAACACTCAAAACCCAGGCACGTCTCTTTGGAGACGGTAAGACCCCTTTCCAATCCCACTCTCGAGACAGTTTATTCCTCGAGACGGTTCCAATCCAAGCATGTCTCTTCGGAGACGATAAGACCCCTTTCCAATCCCTCTCTCGAGACAGTTTATTCCTCGAGACGGTCCGAGTAGCAAAACTACTCATAAAACCGTTAGAGTAGTGGAAATACTCACAGAGCCGTTAGAGTAGCGGAAATACTCAACCGTTAGAGTAGCGGAAATACTCCCAAATCATCAATCCCGTCTGAGTAGCGGAAATACTCAATCCCGTCCGAGTGGTGGAAATACTCAATCCCGTCTGAGTAGCGAAAATACTCAACCCCGTCCGAGTAGCGGAAATACTCACAAATCTTCAACCCCGTCCGGGTAGCGAAAATACTCACACCGTTAGAGTAGCGGAAATACTCACAAATCATCAACCCCGTCCGAGTAGCGGAAATACTCACAAATCATCAACCCCGTCCGAGTGGCGGAAGTGCTCACACCGTGAGAGTGGCGGAAACACTCAAAACCTAGGTCAACACCAGTGTCTGTTAGCTCACTTCGGTGAAAAATGACCAGACTACCCTTAGGACATTTTCTGAGACTTTTCGGTCAAGATGACCATTTTGCCCCTAGGCATCCGAACGCCCCGAGAACCACACCGGCTCTGGGTATCAAACCGGTAACCTTCTGAGAATACTTTTTATAGTATTCTCAACCTTCCCTTCTCTTTCCGGCTCATTCCGAGTCAGTTCCGGCCAACCCGGTACAAAATGACCGTTTTGCCCCTAGAGGGCCGGTCTCCTTCTTCGACCACACCGGCTTTGGGTATCAAACCGGTAACATCCCGAGAATACTTTTTACAGTGTTCTCGACCTTCCTTTACCTTTCCGGACCATTCCGAGTCAATTCCGGCAAACCCGGTACAAAATGACCGTTTTGCCCCTGGAGGGCCGGTCTCCATTTCCGACCACGCCGGCCCTGGGAATCAAACCGGAAACCTCTGGGAACGTTCTAAATAATGTTTCCAGAATCCAAGTTTTCTTCCGGGACAGTTTGAGTCTGTCCCGGCAGTTTTCCGGTCCGATTGACCGTTTTGCCCCTAAAGGCTCAGTCAACCTTTCCGACACATCCAATCCTCACTTTTCAAGTCAAATACCTCCAGGACACCATTTTAAGTGTTCCTGCTCCTTTCCAACCTTCCGGGTCACTCCCGGCTCCTTCAAATCATTCCCGGACTTTCCGGAGTCACTCCTAGTGAAGCCAGGCTAAAATTTACATGGTAGTCACTAGTACATGCACCCAAATCTAGTCAAAGATACGTTGCTTGCCGACCTTAATTGTTTCCTAAATGGCTGGTGCCACTAGTAGTGGCGTTAAACCAAAAAATGGCCTGGCGCCACTAGTAGTGGCGCCAGTGTAAATTTTGCCCTAGCGCCACTGCAACAGGCGCCAGGCTTGTCCAACTTCTATAAATACAGAGCCTCGTTCAACGTGTAAGGGGTCTGCAAACTTAACCTAAGAATCCTATATTTCGATATACAGAGCTCGAGCACCTCCAAAACCCTAGCCTCAGGTTTTCTAAACCCTAGCCACTATACACAAACCCTAGCCTCCTATACACTCATACACTCCCTCATACATTCATACCCTAACCTTCAACCATCTTTGGAAGACTTGAGGAGTTGCCATCCAAAGCTTGAAGACAACCCTTGAAGGTTGAAGAAGAAGATCAAGACGAAGACCGAAGACCGAAGACTGCACGGCGCGCAAAATAAACAAGAAACAAGGTAGGCTTTCTCTTTAATTTTCTGCACTTCCCCCCTCTCTCTTCTCTCTCCAACCCACTTGGGTTTTCTCTATTTTAATCCCCCATCTCTTTCCCCCCCTTTCTTTGCATGCTTGAAACAAGGGGATTCCCGGTCCATGTGTAGGATTGGACTATGGGAGAGTCACCGTGTCGGGGGCTTTCTTCTAATCTAACCAAAGACCACGTGGGTCCGGCCCCCTTGATTATGTGGTGAAGCCTTAACCTTGTATGTTCACGACCCCAAATTGCATTATGCATATCATAGTCTTGCATCTTCCAAAATTCGTTTTCAAAAAGTTGTTTTCAAAAATCGTTTTCAAACTTATTTCCAAAATTGCATCAAAAGCTCTTTTTCAAAAACATGTTTTCAAAATCACAATCCTAGGGTGATTCTAGCCTTTCCATGGCTAGGGTTGCTTTAGGAAAGTGTTATAGAAAAAGTGGCCTTTTGGCCTATATTTTCAAACTTTGTTTTCAAAACCAATTTCTTAAAGTGGTTCTAGCTCTCTTATGGCTAGAATCGCTTTAGGAAAGTGAGATGTTTTTATACTTTCCAAAAACTCTCTCTCTCCAAGAATTTCCTCCTAAAAATCTCTTTTTCAACATACTTTCCTAAAACTCTCTTCTCCAAAAATTGTTTTCAAAAACTCCCTTCCAAAATCTATTTTTCAAAACTCCCTTTTTCAACTCCTTTCCAAAATCTTCTCCCTAGATTCACCTTCCTAAAAACGCTCCCTAAAAATCTTTCCAAAAACTCTCTTTTCCAAAATCTCCCTTCTAGAAATTTCCCCCTAGGATTTTCCTTCCAAAATCTACGTTTCCAAAAACATGCTTTCCAAAAAACTTCTTCTCTCTAAAATCTCTTTCCAAAAACTCTCTTTCCAAATTCACTTTCCAAAAATTCCTCCCTAGGATTCCTTTCTAGAAAACCTTCGTTTCCAAAAACGCACTTTCTAAAAAAACTCTTTCCTTAGAGCCCAAGTCAAGCCCTAGAAACCACAATTAGGAAACCCTAGTTTTCTTTCCAAAAACATGATTTTCAAACTTTTCCCTAAACCTAGGTTTCCAAAATCTCTTGTTTTCACATCCAAACTATACATGTTTCCAAAACCTATTTTCTACGTCAAAACTATGGTTTTTCAAATCTAGGGTTTCTAGAATCTCCCTTTCCAAATCCTTGCCAAATCAAATCTTCCCTTTAGGAAACAAAATCAAACCTTTGCTTTAGGAAACCAAATCCAATCTCCCCGTTTAGGAAACTAGATCCTATCCTCCGTTTTTGGAAACAAAATCAAACCCTTGTTTTTAGAAACCAAATCCAATCCCTTCCTAATCCAAACCTTTCTTAATTCAATTCCTTCCTAAACCATAAGTTTCCTAAACTTAAACTTTAAACCTTTCCTTAAGTTTCAAAATCCAACCCTTTCCTAATTCAAATCCTTCCCAAACTTCCGTTTTCCTAAATCTTAAGTTTCCAAAACTTGAACATAAAAATCTTTCCTAAATTTTAAAACTCAACTTTCAAATCTTTCCTAGTTCAACCCTTTCCTAATTCTACCCCTTTCAAACATCTTTTTCAAATCCAAGCTTTCAAATGTTTCCCAAACTCAAACCTTTCCTAATCTCAAGATTTTCTAAAACTCTAAAACTTTCTAAATCTTAAACTTTCTAAATTTCAAATCTTTCCAAATTGAAAACTTTCTAAATTTGAAACCTTCTTAAGTTAAATCTTTCTAAACCTAAAACTTTCTAAATTCTAAACTCTCTTAAACTTCAAATCTTTCCAAATCTAAGACTTTTCTAAATTCAAAACTTTCTTAATTTAAGACTTTCTTAAGTTGAAACTTTCTTAATTCAAACATCTTTCCAAATCCAAAACTTTCCTATTTTCAAAACTTCCTTATTTTCAAAACTTCCTTGTTTTCAAGACTTCCCACTTTCAAGACTTCCCTTTTTCGAAACATTCTAAAATTCAAAGCTTTCTTAACTTGAAACTTTCTAAACTCTAGGTCTTTCCTAAACTAAACTTTTCCTAATTCAAAACTTTCCTAAACCTAATACTTTCCTAAACCTAAAACTTTCCTAATTTCGAAACTTTCCAAAAATGACACTTTCCTAATTCGAAACTTTCCTAATCTAAATTTTTCTTAAATTCCAAGTTTTCAAATCTTTCTAAAACTTCCAAATCCAACATTCCAATCCAATCTTTCTTAATCTCAAGTCTTTCCCAAGTCTCATCTTTCTTAAGTCTAGGTTTCCTAAACCTCCATCTTTCCACAACCAAGTCCTTCCAAAATCCATCTTTTCAAATCAAAGTCCAATCTTTTCCAAAATTCCAATTTCAAATCTCCTTTTCTAATTTCAAATCAAATTCAATGTCCAATTCAAGTTCCTTCTTTAATCCATTCTTCTATTTTCAATCGGACTCCGGTCCGAACTACGACTGACCTGATTCCCTCAAAGGGATACGTAGGCAACCTTCATAGGTGCGGTCACAATACTTTTCAAACTTTCAATTCCACCCTCATGGGTGTGGTTTCCAAAATCTTTCCAAATTTCAAATTCTAATCAATTTTCAAATTTCAATTTCAAAATTTCTATTTTCAAATTCCTATTTCCAAGTTTTCAAAGTTTCCAATTTCTATTCCATCTTTTCAAATCTATGTTCAAATCAAATCAATTTCTTTTCAAATCAATTTCTATTTTCCAATTCTTTCATCTTGCATTTGCATATCATGCATCATGCTAAATTAGTTTTCAAACATTGTTTTTCAAAGTGAATAGGGTTGAACCATTAGTTAGTTGAAGACTCCCATAGGTAAATTTAGGGTAGATTGACATGTAGGTACCGAAAGGGCGGGGTAGGGTGATAGCTTAGTGCATCTTCCCTACACGTAACCAACCTCCGAACCTAGGATCACTGTTTTCGAAAGATCAAAAGGAGTTATTTTTCTAAAAAGGGCTAAATATTTTCCAAAGGTTGCCAAACAACCTGTTTTCCTAAAAAACCCTCTCTTGAGGAGATGTTTTTCAAAATCGTTTTTCAAAACCTTAAGTGTAGTTTTCGGACTATGCTTAGTTTTTGGGTGACCTAACTCACCTTAATCAAGTTAGATGGCGACTCCGAATCTTTTTCAAAAGCCCTTTATTCAAACCAGTTTTTCAATTCAAACCTAGTCGCACTCATTCTTCTAGGAGGGTGAGTTCTAACGAGAGAGTACAACATTTTTCCCGCTTGTGTGAGTATTCCTCGAGTGCGAAAAATCTGGGCGCGACATGTCTTCCTAAAAATCTCTTTTTCAACATACTTTCCTAAAACTCTCCTTTCCAAAATTGTTTTAAAAAATTCCCTCCCAAAATCTATTTTTCAAAACTCTCCTTTTTCAACTCCTTTCCAAAATACTCTCCTTAAAATCCACTTTCTAAAAACGCTTCCTAAAAATCTTTCCAAAAACTCTCTCCAACAATCTTCTACCAAAAATCTTTCTAAAAACTCTCTTCCTAAAATCTTCCTTCTAGAAACTCGCCTCTAGGATTTTCCTTCTAAAATCTTTGTTTCTAAAAACGCACTTTCCAAAAATCCTTTCTCTTGATGCCCAAGTCAAGCCCTAGAACTCATGATTAGGAAACACTAGTTTTCTTTCAAAAAACATGATTTTCAAACTTGCCTTAAAACCTAGGTTTCCAAAATCTTCCTTTTTACATCCAAACTTTACATATTTCCAAAACCTCTTTTCTACTTCAAAACTATAGTCTTCCAAATCTAGGGTTTCTAAAACTTCCTCTTCCAAATACTTGTCAAATCAAATCTTCCCTTTAGGAAACCAAATTCAATCCTCCCGTTTAGGAAACTAGATCCTATCCTCTGTTTTTGGAAACAAAATGAAAACACTTCTTCTTAAAAACAAAATCCAATCCCTTCCTAATTCAAATATTTCCTAGTTCAAATCCTTCCTAATCTTTTACTTTCCTAAATCTTAACTTTTCAAAACTTGAACAGAAAAATCTTTCCTAAATTTTAAAACTCAACTTTCAAATCTTTCCTAATTCAATCATTTCCTAATTCTACCCCTTTTTCAAATCTTAACTTTCCAAATTTAAGTTTTCAAACCTTTCCTAAACTCAAACCTTTCCTAATCTCAAGATCTTCTAAAACTCTAAAACTTTCTAAATCTTAAACTTTCTAAATTTCAAAATTTTTCCAAATCCAAAGCTTTCCAAGTTCAAAACTTTCTTAAGTTAAGACTTTCTAAATCTAAAACTTTCTAAATTCTAAACTTTCTTAAACCTTTAAACCTTTCCAAATCTAAAACTTTCTAAACTCAAAACTTTCTTGTTTTCAAAACTTCCTTATTTTCTAAACTTTCCAAAGCTCAAAACTTTCCTAATTCAAAACTTTCCTAAGTTGAAACTTTCTTAATTCAAATCTTTCCAAAAATGAAACTTTCCTAAGTTGAAATTTTCTTAATTTGAAAACTTCCCTAATTGAAAACTTTCCTAATTGAGAACTTTCTTAATTTGAAACTTTCCTAAATCGGTCCTTTCCTAATTCAAACATTTCCTAAATCTAATCTTTCCTAATCTCCTAAACCTTCCAAGTCAAGTCAAATCTTTCCTAAGTCTAGGTTTCATAAACCTCCATCTTTCCAAAATAAGTCTAAATCTTTTTTCTAAGTTCTATATTTTCAAATCAAAATCCAACCTCTTCAATTCCAAAATTCTAAATTCCAATTTTCACTCCTCTATTCAAAGTTCAAGCTCTCAATTTTCCAATTCAATCTCTTTCTTCCAATCATCTCTTCTATTTTCAATCGGACACTTGTCCGAACTACGACTGACCTGATTCCTTCAAAAGGATACGTAGGCAACCCTCATGGGTGCGGTCACCACAATGTCGCGCCCAGATTTTTCGCACTCGAGAAATACTCACCCAAGCGGGAAAAATGTTGTACTCTCTCGTTAGAACTCACCCTCCTAGAAGAATGAGTGTGACTAGATTTGAATTGAAAAATTGGTTTGAATAAAGGACTTTTTGAAAAAGATTCGGAGTCGCCACCTAACTTGATTAAGGTGAGTTAGGTCATCTAAAAACTAAGAATAATCCGAAGACTACACTTAGGGTTTTGGAAAATGATTTTTGAAAATATCTCCTCGAGAGAGGGTTTTTAAGAAAAACAGGTTGTTTGGCAACCTTTGGAAAACATTTAGCCCTTTTTGAAAAATAACTCCTTTTTGGTCTTTTGAAAACAGTGATCTAGGTTCGGAGGTTGGTTACGTGTAGGGAAGACGCACTAAGCTATCACCCTACCCCGCCCTTTCAGTACCTACATGTCAATCTACCCTAGATTCACCTATGAGAGTCTTTGACTAACTATTGTTCAACCCTATTAACTTTAGAAAAATAATGTTTGAAAACTAATTTAGCATGATGCATGATATGCAAGTGCAAGAAAAGAGAATTGAAAAATAGATTTGCAAAGAGATTGAGTTGAAATTGATTTGATTTGAAAATAGATTTGAAGAGATGGAATCGAAATTGGAAAGTTTGAAAACTGAGAGTAGAAATTTGAAAGTAGAAATTTTGAAATTAGAATTTTGAAAGTAGATTGGAGTCTGGGATTTGAAAATATGGAGACCGCACCCATGAGGGTGGAATTGAAAGTTTGAAAAGTGTTGTGACCGCACCTATGAAGGTTACCTACGTATCCCTTTGGGGGAATTAGGTCAGTCGTAGTTCGGACCGGAGTCCGATTGAAAAGAGATAGATTTAAAGAGAGAGATTGGATTGGAAGAAAGAGATTGAATTGAAAATTGGATTTGGTTTGAGATTAGAAGAGGAGATTGGAAATTGAAATTGAGAAGATTGGACTTGCTTTGGAAAGATTGATTTTGGAAAGACTTGGTTTTGGGAAAGATGGGGGTTTAGGAAACCTAGACTTAGGAAAGATAGGAGACCTAGGAAAGACTTGAGATTAAGAAAGATTAGATTGGAATGTTGGATTTGGAAAGATCTTGAAAGATTTGGAAACTTGGAATTTAGGAAAAATATAGATTAGGAAAGTTTTGAATTAGGAAAGTGTCATTTTTGGAAAGTTTGAAATTAGGAAAGTTTTAGGTTTAGGAAAGTTTGAAAATTGGAAAGTTTTGAAAGTTGAAAAGTTTTGAAAATTGAAAAGTTTTGTTTCAAGAAAGGTTTTGAAATAGGAAAGTGTTGAATTTAGAAATGTTTTGAGTTAAGAAAGTTTCAACTTAAGAAAGTCTTGAATTAAGAAAGTTTTGAATTTAGAAAGATTTGAGATTTAGAAAGTTTAAGATTTAGAAAGTTTTAGACTTTTAGAAAATCTTGAAATTAGAAAAAGTTTGAGTTTAGGAAAAGTTTGAAAATTGGAAAGTTTAGAATTTGGAAAGGTTTGAAAAAGGAAAGTTTTGAAAACTTATGTTTGAAAAGTTAAGATTTGAAACGAGGGTAGAATTAGGAAAGGGTTGAATTAGGAAAGATTTGAAAGTTGAGTTTTAAAATTTAGGAAAGATTTTTATGTTCAAGTTTTGGAAACCTAAGGTTTAGGAAGGAGGTGAATTAGGAAAGAGTTGGATTAGGAAGGGATTGGATTTGGTTTCTTAAAAGAAAAGATTTGATTTTGTTTCCAAAAACGGAGGACGGGATCTATTTTCCTAAATGGGGAGATTTGATTCAGTTTTCTAAAGGGAAGATAAGATTTGGCAAGGATTTGGAAAAGGAGATTCTAGAAACCCTAGTTTTGAAAAATTATAGTTTCGACATAGAAAATAAGTTTTGGAAACATGTATAGTTTGGATGTGAAAACAAGAGGTTTTAGAAACATAGGTTTGGGGCAAAGTTTGAAAATCATATTTTTGGAAAAAAGATTAGGGTTTCCTAATTGTGAATTCTACGGCTTGACTTGGGCTTCTAAGGAAAGAGTTTTTGGAAAGTGCGTTTTTGGAAACGAAGGTTTTCTAGAAGGGAATCCTAGGGAGGAACTTTTGGAAAGTGAATTTGAAAAGGGAGTTTTTGGAAAAAGATTTTAAAGAGAAGGAGTTTTTGGAAAGTGTGCTTTTTGGAAACGAAGATTTTAGAAAGAAAATCCTAAAGGGGAATTTCTAGAAGGAAGATTTTGGAGAGAGAGTTTTTGAAAAGATTTTTGGAAGGAGAGTTTTAGAAAAGTATGTTGAAAAAGAGATTTTTGAAGAGAGAGTTTTTGGAAAGTATAAAAACATCTCACTTTCCTAAAGCGATTCTAGCCATAAGAGGGCTAGAACCACTTTAAGAAAGTGGTTTTGAAAACAAGGTTTGAAAATATAGACCAAAAGGTCACTTTTAATGTAACACTTTCCTAAAGCAACCCTAGCCATGGAAAGGCTAGAATCACCCTAGAATTGTGGTTTTGAAAACAAGTTTTTGAAAATGAGATTTTGATGCAATTTTGAATACAAGTTTAAAAACGATTTTGAAAACAAGTTTGAAAACGAATTTTGGAATATGCAAGACCATGATATGCACAATGCAATTTGGGGTCGTGAACATACAAGGTTAAGGTTTCACCACATAATCAAGGGGGTCAGACCCACTTGGTCTTTGGTTAGACTAGAAGAAAGCCCCCGACATGGTGACTCTCCAATAGCCCAATCCTACACATGGACCGGGAATCCCCTTGTTTCAAGCATGCAAAGAAAAGGGGGAAAGAGATGGGGGATTAAAATAGAGAAAACCCAAGTGGGTTAGGAGAGAAGAGAGAGGGGGAAAGTGCAGAAAATTAAAGAGAAAGTCTACCGTATGTCTTGTTTATTTTGCGCGCCATGCTGTCTTCGGTCTTCGGTCTTTGTCTTGATCTTCACCTTCAGTCTTCAAGAGTTGTCTTCAAGCTTTGGATGGCAGCCCCTCAAGTCTTCAAAGGATGGTTTAAGGCTAATGTATGAGTGTATGGGGGAGTGTATGAGTGTATAGGAGGCTAGGGTTTATGTATAGTGGCTAGGGTTTGGAAAAACCTAGGGAGGCTAAGGTTTAGGGAGTGCTCGAGCTCTGTATATCGAAATATATGATTTTAGGTTGAGTTTGCGGATCCTTTTCACGTTGAATGAGGCTCTGTATTTATAGAGGTTGGACAAACCTGGCGCCTGTTGCAGTGGTGCCAAGGCAAAATTGCTCTTGGCGCTACTACTAGTGGTGCTAGCCTGTTAGAAAACTTTATAAGTCGGCAAGCAACGTATCTTTGACTAGATTTAGGCACCTGTACTAGTGACTACCATGCAATCTTTAGCCTGGCTTCACTAGGAGTGACTCCGGAAAGTCCGGGAATGATTTGAAGGAGCCGGGAGTTACCCAGAAGGCCGGAAAGGAGCGGGAACACTTAAAATAGTGTCCTGGAGGTATTTGATTTGAAAAGTGAGGATAAGATGTGTCGGAAAGGTCGACCGGGCCCTTAGGTGCAAAACGGTCAATCGGACTAGGAAGCTGCCGGGGCGAACTTGGATTGTCCCGAAAGAAAACTTGGGATCTGGAAACATTATTAAGAATGTTCCCGGAGGTTGCCGGTTTGATTCTCAGAGCTGGCATGGTCAGAAAAGGAGACTGGCCCACTAGGGGCAAAACGGTCATTTTGTATCGGGTTTGCCGGAACTAACTCGGAATGATCCGGAAAGGTAAAGGAAGGTTGAGAACACTATAAAAAGTATTCTCAGGAGGTTACCGGTTTGATACCCAGAGCCGGTATGGCCGAAGAAGGAGACCGGCCCACCAGGGGCAAAACGATCATTTTGTACCGCGTTGGCCGGAACTGACTCGGAATGATCCAGAAAGGTAAAAGAAGGTTGGGAATACTATAAAAATTAGTCTTAGGACATTACCAGTTTGATACCCAGAGTCGGTGTGGTCGAAGAAGGAGACCGGCCCACCACGGGTAAAATGGTCATTTTGTACCGGGTTGGCCGGAACTGACTTGGAATGATCCGGAAAGGTAAAGGAAGGTTGAGAACACTATAAAAAGTATTCTCAGGAAATTACCGGTTTGATACCCAAAGCTGGTGTGATTCTCGGGGCATTCGGATGCTTAGGGGCAAAATGGTCATCTTGACCGGAAAGTCTCGGAAAAGGTCCTAAGGGCAGTCTGGTCATTTTTCACCGAAGTGGGCTAACAGACACTGGTGTTGACCTGGATTTTGAGTGTTTTCGCCACTCTGACGGCGGTCGTCGTGACTCAGGGGTTTGTTGCCAATTCCCTATATCGACCTATTTGTGAGTATTTTCGCTACTCTAACGGTTTTGTGAGTAGTTTTGCTACTCAGACCGTCTCGAGGAATAAACTGTCTCGAGAGTGGTATTGGAAAGGGGTCTTATCGTCTCTAAAGAGACGCCCTTGGATTGGAACCGTCTCGAGGAATAAACTGTCTCGAGAGTGGGATTGGAAAGGGGTCTTACTGTCTCCGAAGAGACGCACCTGGATTGGAACCGTTTCGAGGAATAAACTGTCTCGAGAGAGGGATTGGAAAGGGGACTTATCATCTCCGAAGAGACGTGCCTGGAGTGGAACCGTCTCGAGGAATAAACTGTCTCGAAAGTGGGATTGGAAAGGGGTCTTACCCTCTCCGAAGAGACGTGCCTAGATTGGAACCGTCTCGAGGAATAAACTGTCTCGAGAGAGGGATTGGAAAAGGGACTTATCATCTCCGAAGAGACGTGCCTGGAGTGGAACCGTCTCGAGGAAGAAACTGTCTCGAGAGTGGGATTGGAAAGGGGTCTTACTGTCTCTGAAGAGACGTGCCTGGATTGGAACCGTCTCGAGGAATAAACTGTCTCGAGAGTGGGATTGGAAAGGGGTTTTACCGTCTCCGAAGAGACGTGCCTGGATTGGAACCGTCTCGAGGAATAAACTGTCTCGAGAGTGGGTTGGAAAGGGGTCTTACCGTCTCCGAAGAGACGCGCTTGGATTGGAACCGTCTCGAGGAATAAACTGTCTCAAGAGTGGGTTGGAAAGGGGTCTTATCGTCTCCGAAGAGACGCGCCTGGATTGGAACCGTCTCGAGGAATAAACTATCTCAAGAGTGGGTTGGAAAGGGGCCTTACCGTCTCCAAAGAGACGCGCCTCGATTGGAACCGTCTCGAGGAATAAACTGTCTCGAGAGTGGGTTGGAAAGGGGTCTTACCGTCTCCGAAGAGACGTGCCTGGATTGGAACCGTCTCGAGGAATAAACTGTCTCGAGAGTGAGATTGGAAAGGGGTCTTACCGTCTCCGAAGAGACGTGCCTGGATTGGAACCGTCTCGAGGAATAAACTGTCTCGAGAGTGGGTTGGAAAGGGGTCTTATCGTCTCTGAAGAGACGCGCCTGGATTGGAACCATCTCGAGGAATAAACTGTCTCGAGAGTGGGTTGGAAAGGGGTCTTACCGTCTCTGAAGAGACGTGCCTGGTTTGGAACCGTCTCGAGGAATAAACTGTCTCGAGAGTGGGATTGGAATCGGAAAGGAAAGGACAATGCCCCTAAGGGCATTTTGGTCATTTTGCCTCTATTTGGGCCTAACAGGCCCGCGAAGCGATGGAAAGACGGAATTTGGACCTAGAGAATTGGTTTCGATTAGAATATGCCCACAATGACTTGAAAACAAGTTTGGACGGAATGTAGACTGTCGAGCGGTCAAAAATGGGGTGCTTGCACACAACATTTTTCAAATCTCAAATTCCAGAAATTCTTTCAAATTTCAAATTTCTCCACATTTTTCAAATTTCAAATTTCACAATCGTTTCAAATCTCCATTCTATTTTCAAGCTTCCAATTTCAAATTCCTATTTCCAAATCTCTATTTCTAATTTTTCAAACTTTTCAATTTCAAATCTATCCTTTCAAATCTCTTTTCAAATCAAATCAATTTCTTTTCAAATCTTTTTCCAAATCTATTTTCCAACCTCTCTTATCTTGCACTTGTATATCATGCATCATGTTTTTTAAAGTATTCTTTTTCAAAGTGGATAGGATTGGACATTGGTTAGTTGTAGACTCTCGTAGGTGAATATGGGGTAGATTGACATGTAGGTACCGAGAGGGCAGGGTAGAGTGATGGCTTTGTGCGTCTTCTTTACACGTAACCAACCTCCTAACCTAGGATCACCGATTTCAAAGACCAAAAACGGAGTTATTTTTCAAAAAGGGCTAAATGTTTTCTAAAGGTTGCCAAACAACCTGTTTTTCTTAAAAACCCTCTCTTGAGGTGGTATTTTCAAAATCGTTTTCCAAAAACCCAAAGTGTAGTTTTCGGATTATGCTTAGTTTTTAGGTGACCTAACTCACCTTGATCAAGTTAGGTGGCGACTCCAAACTTTTTCTAAAAGCCCTTTAGTCAAATCAATTTTTCAATTCAAACCTAGTCACGCTCATTCTTCTAGGAGGGTGAGTTCTAACGAGAGAGTACATCATTTTTCCCACTTGTGTGTGTAATCCTCGAGTGCGAAAAATCTGGGTGCGACAACGAGCTTTTGGCCGTTTCTGGTATGGTAGAGCTATGAGTATTTGCCAGTTCGCCGACCGGAGGTGTTAACGGGCGATGCCTTCCCGCGGGCCACGAGGTGGGCCAGGCAACAGGTAGTCCAGCGGTCCTTGGTCATAGATTTTGTAGCCCTCAGGGCTAACTTGAAGTTGCTGAGGCCTTGGGATGTGACTTGGGCACCTTACCACCGGTCCACCCAGTATGCCGACATGATGGACATCATCCTTTTATCTAGGTCGTGGATCACCTTCTGGGGCCCTGTGTCATGGGAGACGTATCTCGAGGAGCGCCACTGGCGGCAGCTTCATACTGACTTCCGCGCGACCATGGATCCTCCCCAGTATATGTTTGGACTTTATCGAGCCAGGGTAGAGATCCCTTATATAGTCGGGGTTCCTAGTGAGCGGTTCCTTCCCCCGCTGGATGTGGATTATGAGGCTCATTTCTGGACGAGATCCATTGGCGCTTTCACGCAGTTGGATTTGGTAGTGGGATGGCAGGTAGCTGGCCATGAGGTGGCAGAGCTTTGGCATCGAGCTCAGGGCTTTGTTTCTGAGGAGGAGTACCTAGCAGCTTGCCAGGCACTAGATTAGTACTGTGCTGAGGTGGATACCCTGACTTGCATATCTCGGATGGAGGCCCACTGGGTATGTTATTTATGGTTCGTTTTTCATATTTCTCATGCATTCCTTCGTGTTCTAATGGCAGGTTTTTTTTTTATTTAATTTTTATATACAGGGCCCTTATGACGCCAGAGCTTCTTCTAGTCAGCCCTTCCCGTATGTGCCGGATATAGGCGACTTTGACTTGGATGACGACCTTGCTCCTTGAGGTGCCTTGCTTTACCTGTGGACATAGTTAGAGTTTTTAGTTAGTTTGATGGTTATTGTCTCTATTTTTGTGGCTGTGTGTCGGCCATTATGGATGATGACTGTTATTGGTTTTATGTGCATTATTATTATCTTTTTGTTTCTTTTCATGAGATGATGATAGACTTTTTTTCTTTTAGTCTCGCTTTGAATGTACGCATGTGAGAATATAGGAATGCAAAAATCATGGCACACATAAGAAATGATGGACGTATGTAAGCTGTAAGTAAGTGCAAAGAGGGTGAGTGTGTTGCCGCACACGTTCACGCAAAGCATGGAGGCGTGTAGCTTTATGGAGATAGGCCTAGAGGTAGATCGGGCGTTCTCCAGAAATTGTCATTTCGGCACTTTGCTCTTTCTTTAGAGATTCCCCTTTTTGTTGCGTCTTTTTCTTGTCATGGCGAGATAGTAGTTGCTCCATCCCTAGGGTTCCCATTTTTGGACCCGACTCTCATTTCCCCTAACTAAGAATCCGCAACTCACTCATTTTTCTTGGGGACCTTATGTTTGATCCGGTAGACTCTCCAAGTGACAGTTGAAGTAGCATTTAGTAAAGGAGCGGGCAGTTTCCATCCTCAATTTGAGAAGACTTTACTTTGTACCGTAATGTAGGCTAGGTTAAGGGCGATGAATGAAGGGGTATTCATGCTCAAACAAAATTTTTTTTTTTTTTTGGGTGATAATAACTAGAACCACCTTGAGTAAGCTTTTGCTGCTTTGTTCCTTTTTCTTTTTCGGATGTCACCACTTTCTTTTGAACTTGTTTAGACTAAGCAATCTTCCCTGATCTGAGGGGACTTTCTGTGGGTTGTAATGTGGCCAGGTTGCGGGTTTTTGAAGGGAATGGTATCGAAGGCTCAAAGTGTTAAGTGGTTTTTGGGGTTTACCGGTAATCACCTTTTCAGATCTTTGTGGGTTTATCTTCCCCTTTTCCTCTCTTTCCTTTTTGTACGAACTCGCACCCATATAGGGCTTGTCATTTTCTTTTAGTTTTTGCCCCAGTATTACCGCTTGCACAATCTATTGACTCTCAAGAGGCATCAATTACCATCTCCTCTTTTTTTTTTTTTCTTTTTTTTTTCTTCAAGTATTGCCTTGTTTCCCTCATCTTTCGATGTAGGAGGGGGCCTTCTTTCTCTCCATGCTCCTTTTTTGTCACTTTTTTCTCCAAACTTGCTTTCGCCTATTGTAGGGGGTGATCACTGGTACTGTTCCATTGAAGGAATATAATTTGGCTTAAAAAGGGTTTTTCAAAGAGAATTCTTTTAACTGTATGGTAGCAGAATAGATGGCCCTTCTTCCTTCCAGACAAGATTGCTTAGTCTACGAAATTCAATTTTAGAGCTTTTGGCGTCATCCTTTGAAACAAACAGGTGTTAGCTTAATTGTTCTATTACTTGCACTTGCCCTAGTGTGAGGGGGTGGTTCCTGGTTAGGGTGTTTGAATGAAAATTATTTGTGGCTCGAGTGGGCTGACCAAGGGAATTACTTTTGCTATTTTAGGGATTTTGAAATTAGGGCTTCTCCTCCTTTTAAGGGTCTAACTACCGACTGCTTTACCATGGCGTCCTTCGGAGGCCACCCTTTTTGTGATCCACTGCCTTTCCTTCCTTTTGCAGTTTTGCTTTTGGACCAGCAATGGTCTCCATAGGCAAGGATGCACATACCATCCCTTCTTTCAAGTTAGGGCATAGCGATAAGAAAGGAAAATTCTGAGAAAGAGGAAGTACCAAAGATGATAAATGCAAATTTCAACTTCTTTCATTTCAAAAGTTCTGTTTACATTATGAGCTCTTGATTAGCAAAAGATGAAAGTAGAGTTAACGAAACAAAAATTAACAAGAAAGTAAAGATAAAGTTTGGTAGAAGAATATCCCTTTGACAATCACTTCTTCAGGTAGGCTTTGGGACCATGCCTACCTCCTCTATGCTCCATTCACCGGCTTCCTCACTTGGTTGTGCTGGGTGGATTGATGCATCAGTTGCGGAGTGGCAGAGATTAGTGGTCATAGTGCAACCAGGGCTTCCTCCTCCTTCTTCTTTAGTGGGGTCAGTGAGGTTGTGCGTCCCATCTTGGGAGCCCTGCTGGCTCTCCTTTAGTTGGGCAGTTTTTTCTTGCTCGGCTTCTTGGGATTTTATAACTAGGCTTTCTTTAGAGGCTTGCGATGACTTTTCCTTGGCTTATTCTTTTTCAGTTTCCTTTTTGTCAATCTCTGCAAACAGGCTATCCAGATTGCCTTTGTTGAATTCGAATGGTGGGTTTGGCAGTTTCGGCTTATAGATGCCCCAGCCCATGTCCTCGTAATTGAAGAGTTCCTCTTTCAGGCGAGCCTCGGCTTCAGCATATCTAGGATGTAGGAATTCTTCTCCCCAGCCATCCACAGGTGCAGTATCACTAGGAATGTTTGCAACAGGTTCATCCACGGGCCAGTCAAAAAGTTCTTATTCTCCACTTGTATTATAAAGATAGATAGGGCATGGTGGTAGTTCTTCCTCCCAATCGCTTTCAGTGTCTGACTCATCCTCGGCGTACTCTGCGGTTATGATGCCATTAGGATCTGCCTCATCCTCGGTAATGATGTTGACAACATGGTCTGGTATGAGATTTACCTTGACATTAGGCGTGGGTGCTGGCTTTGTTTCTTGGGTGTTGATGACCTTATTATCAGTGAGGTATTGAATCTTATGCTTCAAAGATAAACAAGATTCCGTGTCATACCCCTGCCCCCCAGTTGGCAGCAACGGGCTTGGTAATGGCCGTGGGGGTATAGGGTTTATGTGCTTGGCCTTGAGGAGCTTATGATAGGCCTCTGTCTGGGTGCATCCCAAACGTGTGAATTCTCGGTTCTGTCCGTTGTTGTTTTTGTTAGGGTTGAGGTATGGTCGGGCTGCAGCAGGTCTAGTTGAGGGTGCTTGGGTAGTAACAACAGGGATGTTGATGATGGGAGTAGGCGGTGAAGGTCGAACTTGGTATTGGGGGTAATATGGCTGCTGTTGTGTAGGTATGATGGCAGATACTTCTCCTTCTTTCTTGCTGACCCCCCGAGTGGTGGCCACCTTCTTGGCCGCATTCGTAAATCCCTCACTTGTCTTGGTATAGGGGTCATTGATTCTGCCAGTTTTTAGTTAATTCTTGATCATTTCCCCTTTGCATTATTAGCTCCGAAAAGCTCTTTCCGATGCTCAGACACAGACGTTCATAGTATAGTCCTTGAAAGGTGTTCACAAATGGCTGCACGTACTCTTTTTCCAACAATGGGGGGTTGACTTGAGCGGCTGCCTCACTCCATCTCAGAGCGTAATTTTTGAAGCTCTCTTTCTCCCCCTCAAGTCATCATCATTAGGGCACACCGGTCCATGGTTAGATCGCTATTATGGTAGTATTGGGATCGGAAGGCTGAGACCAATTCGTTCCAAGTTATAATCTTCCTCAAATCTAACTAGGCAAACCATTGCAGTGCGGGCCCAGTCAAGCTACGTTCAAACAATTGCATCAGGAGTTTGGGGTCATTCCCATGGCCACCTAGTGCCCCAGCATATAGCCTCAGGTGAGCCACAGGATCTCCGCTTCCGTCCTACCTTTGGAAATCGGCATCTTGAATTTGGGCAGCCTTGGGTGGTCGGGGAAGAAGCAGAGTTCATCGTAGGACATCCCACCGAAGGTGTCATGACCTTGTAGGCTGCGCAGGGACTCCTCTAAGCCTTATATCTTAAGATCGAAAGGGTCCGAGCCTTCCTTCTTTGAGGTGGCAGTTAGCAAGATGGTTTAAGGGTTATCCTCTTCTCCTTCCTCGAGGTGTACCACTTTGGGGAGCACCTTGCTCTTCGTTGCACCATCAGTTCGCAGGACGACCCTTGGTGGGATTGCTTCAGTTTCCTTGGGGTGGGATGTTGAGGTAGATGGATTCATGACAGGTCCTTTGAAGCCCATCAGTTGCATGAGCTTGAACATCTCGTCTATCTTTGCCTTCATTTCATTCACTTCTTCGTGTGTCACTGAATTATTCTGTTGATCGGGAGTATTGCCTTCGCTTGACATTTGTGCTGTTCTTTGTTGAGTACGGACTGGCGTTCGGAGGACGGGAGTCACTTGTGTTCCTCTTCTTCCTTTTCTTGGAGCAATGGTGACCTACAACGCAAGCAGTCACACCAAAAACTATTACTAGTCTTTTGATGAAATGGGGGGAGGAAAAGAAAATAAGGAAAAACAAACAAAAGGATTACATGTTAGGTTCTTGATTTGGAAAGGTTTTATGCTATGCATGGCCTAAGGATGCCTCTGCCTCTTGAGGGGAACTAAACATGATGCTTTGGCTCATGTCTGGAGATAGGGGATTGCCCCTGCATGCAAATACTATACCTGCCCCTGTTCATTTATCCATTTGTAGATTTTCATTCATTTGACAATAAGAATGATTTTATTAAGATGAATTCTTTTTGGTACATAAAATTTCCCAAAAATACATAGAAATGGGGAGGGAGAACATTTTCCTTGGGACTTCCACCTATTCTATATTTACATTATAGGATCCTAAACTACTCTTGAGCCTCTGGATTCGCTTTGTTGGTAGGAGCCCTTAATTTTAATTGCCCCCTTGTCTTCTTGGCAGCCCTATCTCCACGAGCGAAGAGGGATTAGGGCCCCTTTTTATTAGATGACTTTTATACATGCCATGAATCCCTAGGGTTTTGTGGTACCCTTAGGAGTTTTGGGTTGGCTTGATTTAGACGAGAAGGCCTTTGACGCTTTCTCTAGAGGTTGATTTGGATGCTTAAAGGTGCAATTACTTGAGTTACTTTGAAAACTCTTGTCTTTAAGTGAATTCCGATGCTTGGGTAGTTATGATGCATGTACATGGAAACAACAAAAATTAATTAGCACAACAGCATGGATTAAACAAAATATATAAGGGAAAATAAAACGGTCGCCCTTTCCTCCTTGATTTTGAAATTGACGCGTGTGTCTTAAATTCGGTAGAGGTTCGGCTATGTATGGGGTGCTACATGAGCATGAGGTTGGAGGTTTACTAATACTTCCTAAAAAGCTCAGTACTCGAACCTTCAAACCTCCGGCGTCCACCCCCGAGAAGGTGAACTCTATCTTTGGTTGGTGGTTCAAGCGGGGGAACTATCAAGAGACCGTAAGCTAAGAAACTGACACAGCATCCGCCCACAGTCAATATACTGTTCCCCCCTTCTATCTAGAAGGGTAGTAACCAGGTAATATATGCAAGATGTAAATGCAAGTGAGCGCACCAAGTGTGTGTGGAATTTTTAAAAATGGAGGAAAGGACCCAACAACACACATCACATCCAGTTCATCCCTTCACATACATGGCAATAAATAAGACATGAAAGAAAAATGTGAACAAAGGTCCACCTACAAAAGGAAAATGCAAAGAGTTAGTAACTTTTCGAAAAACTCAATGCAAGGTAAAATGGATGATTAATGTAAGAATGTGAATGTTAACAACGAATGCAAATGATGACACTTATTTGAAAAATGTTTTATGAGAATAGAATTTGCTTTGGAAACTTGAAAATTTTGAAAAGTGCATAAAACTGGACAAAGTAACCGGAGATTCTGGGTGAGTGAAGGGTGAAGAGACATGTTAATGGCTTAACCCTCTAAGTTTCCCCAGTGGAGTCGCCAGCTGTTGCACCCCGGTTTTTGAGTGTCCAAGGTCCTTTCGGCTTAGAGACAAAAAGCACGGAATTCTGTCACTAGAACTCATCCTTCTAGAAGGACAAGTGCGACTAGGTTTGACTAAGGGCTTTTCAGAAAAATAGGAGTCGTCACCTAACTTGATTAAAGTGAGTTAGGGTACCTAAAACTAAGTGTTAATCCGAAGATTAAACTTAGGGATTTTGGAAAAGGTTTTGAAAACTCCCTCAAGAGAGGGTTTTTAAGAAAATAGGTAGTTTGGCAACCTTTGGAAAGATTTAAGCCCTTTTGGAAAATAACTCCATTTTGTTCATTTGAAAATAGAAATCTATGGTTCGGGGGTTGGTTACGTGTAGGGAAGATATCCTAAGATCATCACCCTACCCCGCCCTTTCGATACCTACATGTCTAATCACCCTTGGTTCACTCACTAGAATAACCGGTTACCATTGTCCACTTAATATCCACCTTAGAATTTTGAAAATAGGGTTTAGTCATCACTTTTCGGATTAATGATGCATGATGCAAGTTTTTGGAAGAAGTTTGAAAATAATGGAGGTTTTGAAAGAGATTGGAATAGAAACTTTGAATTGATTGGAATTTTTAATAAAGGGATTGGAGTTGAAATAAAAGTTATGACCGCACCATTTTAGATTGCCTACGTATCTCATTTGGTGAGAATCAGGTCATTCGTAGTTCGAGCAAGAACCCGATGAAAAATAGGCACATTAGGGCCTTTGGAAGGTTTGAAGATACTTTGGGGTCTTTGAAAAAGTTTAAGGCACTTTGAGGTCTGTAAGCACCCCATTTTTTAACGCTCGGCAGTCTACACTCCATCCAGACTTGTGTTGAAGTCATTGTGAGCGTATTCCAATCGAAACCGATTTTCTAAGTCCAAATCCCGTTTGTCCATCGCCTCGCGGGCCCACTAGGCCCAAATAGAGGCAAAATGACCACAATGCCCTTAGGGGCATTGTTCTTTCCAATTCCAACTCCAATCCCACTTTCGAGACAGTTTATTCCTCAAGACGGTTCCAACTCAGGCACGTCTTTCCGAAGACGATAACACCCCTTTCCAATCCCTTTCTCGAGACAGTTTATTCCTTGAGACAATTCCAATTCAGGCACGTCTTTCTGAAGACGGTAAGTCCCCTTTCCAATCCCTCTCTCGAGACAGTTTATTCCTCAAGATGGTTCCAATCAGGCACGTCTTTTTGAAGATGGTAAGTCCCCTTTCCAATCCCTCTCTCGAGACAGTTTATTCCTCGAGACGGTTCTAAATTAGGCACGTCTTTTCGAAGACGATAAGACCCCTTTCCAATCCCTCTCTCGAGACAGTTTATTCCTTGAGACAGCTCTAAATCATGCACGTCTTTTCGGAGACGATAAGTCTCCTTTCCAATCCCTCTCTCGAGATAGTTTATTCCTCGAGACGGTCCGGTCAAGATGACCATTTTGCCCCTAGGCATCCAAATGCCCCGGGAACCACACCGGCTCTGGCTATCAAACTGGTAACTTTCTGAGAATACTTTTTATAGTATTCCTGACCTTCCTCTATCTTTTTGGATCATTCCGAGTCAGCTCCGACAAACCTGGTGCAAAATGACCGTTTTGCCCCTAGAGGGCCGGTCACCTTTTCTGACCACACCGGCTCTGGGTATCAAACCGGTAACCTTCTGAGACTACTTTTTGTTTTGTTCTTAACCTCCCTTTACCTTTCTGGATCATTCCAAGTTAGTTCCGGCAAACCCGGTACAAAATGACCGTTTTGCCCCTGGTGGGCCGGTCTCCTTTTCCGACCACACCGGCTCTGGGAATCAAATCGGCAGCCTTTGGGAACATTTTGAATAATGTTTCCAATTCTTAAGTCTTCTTCCGGGACAGTCCGAGTCCGTCTCGGCAGCTTCTTGATCCGATTGACCGTTTTGCCCCTAAAGGCTCGGTCAACCCTTTCGACACATCCTATCCTCACTTTTCAAGTCAAATACCTCCGGGACACTATTTTAAGTGTTCTTACTCTTTTTCGGCCTTTTGGGTCATTCCCGGCTTCTTCAAATCATTTCCGAACTTTCCAGAGTCACTCCTAGTGAAGCCAGGCTAAAAATTGCATGGTAGTCATTAGTACAGGTGCCCAAATCTAGTCAAAGATACGTTGCTTGCCGACCTAAATACTTTCCTAACTGGCTGGCACCACTAGTAGTGGCGTAAAGAGCAATTTTGGCCTGGCGCCACTCCTAGTGGCGCTAAGAGTAATTTTGGCATGGTGCCATTACAACAGGCGCCAGGTTTGTCCAACCTCTATAAATACAGAGCCCTTTCCAACCTGAAAGAGGTCCGTGAACTCAGTCTAAAAATCATATATTTCGATATACAGAGCTCGAACACTGTCTAAACCCTAGCTTCCTTAGGTTTTCCAAACCCTAGCCACTATACACTAAACCCTAGCCTCCTATACACTCATACACACTCCCATACACTCATACACTAGCCTTCCACTCTCGTTTGAAGACTTGAAGAGCTGCCATCTAAAGTTTGAAGATTGAAGATGAAGATGAAGATCGAGACCGAAGAAAGCAAGGCGCGCAAAATAAACAAGATATAAGGTAGGTTCTCTATTTAAATTTCCACACTTCCCCCTCTCTCTTCTCTCTCCTAACCCACTTGGGTTCTCTTCTATTTTAATCCCCCATCTCTTTCCCCCCTTTCTTTGCATGCTTGAAACAAGGGGACTCCCGATCCATGTGTAGGATTAGACTATCGAAGGGTCACCGTGTCGGAGGCTTTCCTTTAGGCTAACCGGAGACCACGTGGGTCTGGCCCCCTTGATTATGTGGTGAAGCCTTAGCCTTGTATGTTCACGATCCCAAATTGCATTGTGCATATCATGATCTTGCATCTTCCAAAAATCGTTTTCAAAGTTGTTTTCAAAATCGTTTTCAAACTTGTTTTCAAAATTGCATCAAAATCCTCTTTTTCAAAACTTGTTTTTAAAATCACAATCCTAGGGTGATTCTAGTTTTTCCATGGTTAGGATTGCTTTAGGAAAGTGTTACATTTAAAGTGATCAACATGGTCCATATTTTCAACCTTTATTGTTTTCAAAACCACTTTCTTAAAGCAGTTCTAACCTTCTCATGGTTAGAATCGTTTTAGGAAGGTGAGACATTTTTGTACCTTCTAAAAAACTCCTTTTTAAAAAAAGTCCCTCTTCCTAAAAATCTCTTTTTCAACATACTTTCCTCAAACTCTCCTTTCCAAAATTGTTTTCTAAAAACTCCCTCCAAAAGCCTATTTTTCGAAACTCCCTTTTTCAACTCCTTTCCAAAACGCTCTCTTCAAAGTCCACTTTCTAAAAACGTTCCTTACAAATCTTTCCAAAAACTCTCTTCCCAAAATCTTCCTTCTAGAAACCACCCTCTAGGATTTTTCTTCCAAAAACTTGTTTCCAAAAACACATTTTTCAAAAATCCCTTTCCTTAGAGCCCAAGTCAAGCCCTAGAGCCCACAATTAGGAAACCCTAATGTTCTTTTCAAAAAAAATATGATTTTCAAACTTTGCCCCAAACCTAGGTTTTCAAAACCTCTTGTTTTCTACATCAAAACTATACACATTTCCAAAACCTCTTTTTTTACGTTAAAATTCTACATTTTCAAATCTAGGGTTTCCAGAATCTCCCTTTCCAAATCCTTGCCAAATCCTATCTTCCCTTTAGGAAACCAAATCCAACCTTCCCGTTTAGGAAATCAAACATTTCTCTTTTAGAAACCAAATCCAATCATTTCCTAATCCAAATCTTTCCTAGTTCAAATCCTTCCTAATCTTTTCATTTCCTAAATCTTAAGTTTCCAAAACTTGAACATAAAAATCTTTCCTAAATTTTAAAACTCAATTTCCACATCTTTCCTAATTCCATCCCTTTCCAAATCTTAACTCTCCTAACCTAAGTTTTCAAATCTTTCCTAAACTCAAACCTTTCCTAATCTCAAGATTTTTTAAAACTCTAAAACTTTCTAAATCTTAAACTTTCCAAATTTCAAGTCTTTCCAAATTCAAAACTTTCTTAAGTTAAATCTTTCTAAACTTCCAAACTTTCTAAATTCTAAGTTTTCCTAAATTTCAAATCTTTCCAAATCCAAAACTTTGTAAACTCAAAACTTTTTTATTTTCAAAACTTCCTTGTTTTCAAAACTTTTCAACTTTCAAAACTTCCTAATTTCAAAACCTTTCCTAAAATGAAAATTTCCTAAAATGAAACTTTCCTTTTTCAAACATTTCCTAAAATGAAACTTTCTTAATTCAAACATTTCCTATTTCAAAACTTTCCTAACTTCAAAACCATTCCTAATTCGAAATCTTTCCTGAAATGACACTTCCCTATTTCAAAACTTTCCTAATTCAAAACTTTCCTAAGTTGAAACTTTCCAAATTCAAAACTTTCCTAATTTTCAAAACTTTCCTAATTCGAAACTTTCCAAAAATGAAACTTTCTTAATTCGAAACTCTTCTAAATCAGACCTTCCCTAATTCGAACCTTTCCTAAATCCAATCTTTCTTGAACTCTCGAGTCTTTCCTAAGTCTCATCTTTCTTAAGTCTAGATTTTCCTAAACCTCCATCTTTCCAAAACAAGTCTAAATCCTTCCAAGTTCTACTTTTCCAAATTCAAATCCAATCTTTTCAATTCCAAAATTTTAATTTCAAATCTTCCAATCCAATTTTCAATTCAATCTCTTTCTTTCAAATCAATCTCTTTTCAATCGGACTCCGGTCCGAACTACGACTGACCTGATTCCTCCAAAAGGATACGTAGGCAACCTTCATAGGTGCGGTCACAATCTTTTTCAAATCTCAAATTTCACAACATTTTTCAAATTTCTAATTCTACAACTTCTTTCAAATATCCAATTCTACAATCTTCTTCAAATTTCCAATTTCATAACCTATTTCAAGTTTCCAGTTCCAAAAATTTATTTTCAAATCTTTATTTCCAATTTCTAAAACTTTCCAATTTCAATTCCATCTCTTCAAATCTATTTTCAAATCAAATCAATTTCAAATCAATCTCTTTCCAAATCTATTTTTCAATTCTCTTTTCTTGCACTTGCATATCATGTATCATGTTAGTTTCTTTTTAAACATTGTTTTCTAAAGTGAATAGAATTGGACCATTTAGTTAGTTGTAGACTCTCATAGGTGAATCTAGGGTAGATTGACATGTAGGTACCGAAAGGGCGGGGTAGGGTGATGGCTTAGTGCGTCTTCCCTACACGTAACCAACCTCCGAACCTAGGATCACTGTTTTCAAAAGACTAAAAAGGAGTTATTTTTCAAAAAGGGCTAAATGTTTTCTAAAGGTTGCCAAACAACCTGTTTTTCTTAAAAACCCTCTCTTGAGGATGTTTTCCAAAATTATTTTCCAAAAACCCTAAGTGTAGTCTTCGGATTATACTTAATTTTTAGGTGACCTAACTCACCTTAATCAAGTTAGGTGGCGACTCCGAATCTTTTTTTAAAAGCCCTTTATTCAAATCAATTTCTCAATTCAAACCTAGTTGCACTCATTCTTCTAGGAGGGTGAGTTCTAATGAGAGAGTACAACATTTTTCTCGCTTGTTTGAGTATTCCTCGAGTGCGAAAAATCTGAGCGCGACAAGGTCTTTGGAAAAGTTTAAGACACTTTGAGGTCTTTGGAAGTTGAAGACTCTTTGTGGTCTTGGAAGTTTTGACTTGAAATTGGATGGTGGAGTGTTTTGAAAATTTTTTTTGGATCAACTTAAGGGAGTTTTGAAAAAATGCTTTGGTATGACTCAAGAGAACTTGAAAGTGTTTTTGAAGTCTTGTTTTGAAAACCTTGGAGACATGATTTTAGAATGTTTTGATGAATTAGTTTTCTAAAGTGGTTTTTGGAAATGGCTAAGGGTTTGGAATCCTAAGATGGATAACCTTAGAGGTTGTTCTTGATTTATCACTTGTTCTTGGAATCCCTAACCATGAGAGGGCTAGGGACCCCTTAGGTTTTTGACCTTCTGAAAACGTTTTTGGACATGCCTTGAAGATGGAGTGTAAGAACATTTGAAAAGTTTATGGAGTTGTTTTTTTTGAAATCAAGAGAGTATGAGGTTTTGAAAAAAATGGGTTATGAGACTAGTTTAAAATTGAAAGATCATTTAAAAAGGGTTCATGAGTTGGAACCTTGAAGCATATTAACCTATGTTGAGTTAGCCTATGGTTAAGGGTAACCTATGGTTCACTAACTTGGGTTAGGTTAACCTAGGGTTAAGGTGACTTAGGGTTAACTAACTAGGGTTAAGTTAACCTAAGGTGAGTGAACTAGGGTCAAGTTAACCTAGGGTTTGATAACTAGGGTCAAGTTAACCTAGGATTGGTCAATTATGGTCAAGTTAACCTAGGGTTAGGTAACTAGGGTCAAGTTAACCTAGGGTTGGTCAACTAGGGTCAAGTTAACCTAGGGGAGGCCTTCGGGAAGCGATCTTTTCGATCAGACTGTACTGATGGAAAGTACTTTAGAAATACTTTCAGGAATTCCCAGATTTATGCATTTCTCAAGTCGTTTGATAGTGCGTTTTGATCAGGGAATTGGGGAAAAAATCAACCTTGGTGGAGTGTCTGCGAGATGCTCCAGGGGTTGTCGAAAGTAGTAGTGTTTGAGCCATACGATGAAGGGCTTCAGGAGGCGTTCTATTTGATCGAGCCGTATCGATAGAAAGATCTATGAATGAGCTTTCAAGAATTTCTTGATTTACCCATCTCTCAATCTAGTTGACGATGCGTTATAACCAGGGAATCGAAAAACAAAGACAATTTAGGCGAAGCATCTGCTAGATGCTCCAAGGAACTTCTATCGAGTCGCGAGCGTTTAATGTCGTAGGGTCCTCCTTGGGTTAAACAAGGGTGTATGGTGAAACCCTTTGCTCGAAATCCCAGGACCAGTGCTATTTCAGGGTATGTTTGGATTGCCAGGGGCAAGATGATGATTTTGGCTGGAAATGGTTAGGAATGGTTTGGTGTGTTATGTTAAGCATGTAGGGTTGTTCGAGGATGGTTTTGGGAGAGTTTTTTACCATTCGGTGGGGTTTGTGCAGTGCTGAGGTGTTTAGGGGCAAAATGGTCATTTTAACCGAAGTGAACCGGGATATGACCGGAATTGGACCAAATGGCGTGAGGGGGATGCCTAATGGTTTAACAACATTATGAAAGGATGGACTTATCATTTTGAGGGATTTTGAACTTTCTCAAAACGTGCCTAGATGCCCAAGGGTCGGTCGGGTCATTTTTTACCGAGTCGGGCTAGCAAGCGTTGGTGTTGACCTAGGTGTTGGTTCCCGAGACCGCCCGGTCTCGGAAAACTACCTGTGTGGTGTTGTTCTCTAAGAATGCCGGGTCTTAAAGAGCTACCTGTAGGGGTGGTGTTGGTTCCTGAGAATGCCTGGTCCTAGAAAGCTACCAAATGACGGACATTCTTTATTGGTGGGCTAGCGAGCGCCAGAAGTGAACCATATGGAATTTGATGAGGTGTTGGTCCCCGAGATCGCCTGATCCCAGGAAGCTACCTGGATGGCGTTGGTTTTTAAGACCACTTGGTTTGGAAAGCTGCCTGGAATAATGGTGCTTATGGCTCCAACGGGTCCTTGTGGGCCCGAGAAGCGACCAATCCTAGGTTAAATTGACCCTAGTTAACCAACCCTAGGTTAACTTGACCCTAGTTGTCTAACCCTAGGTTAACTTGACTCTAGTTCACTCACCTTAAGTTAATTTAACCCTAGTTAGTTAACCCTAGGTTAACCTAAAGTCACCTTCACCATAGGTTAACCTAATCTAAGTTAATGAACCTTAGGTCACCCTTAACCATAAGCTAACCCAACATAGGTTAACATGCTTCAAGGTTCCAACTCATGAACCCTTTTTGAATGATCTTTCAATTTTAAACCATTCTCATTACCCATTTCTCCAATACCCCCTACTCTCATGATTTCAAAAAAATAACTCTATAAATTCTTCAAATGTCCTTACACTCTATCTTCAAGACATTTCTAAAAATGTTTTCAAAAAGTCACAAACCTAAGGTGTCCCTAGCCCTCTCATGGTTAGGGATTCCAAGGACAAGTGATAAATAAAGAACAACCTCTAAGGTTGTCTATATTAGGATTCCAAACCCTTAGCCATTTCCAAAAACCACTTTCAGAAACTAATTCATCAAAACATTCTAAAATCATGCCTCCAAAGTTTTCAAAACAAGACTTCAAAAACACTTTCAAGTTCTCTTGAGTCATGCCAAAGCATTTTTTCAAAACTCCCTTAAGTTGATCCAAAAAAATTTTCAAAACAGAGTCTATTTTTTCTTTAATAGCCTATTTCCAAAAGCTGAATCTTGAGACTTCATAGCCTCATCGAATGAAAGAGGGTTAGGTTCTATAGAAAGGGAAACCAAAGTTTGCTTAGAGATAGAATCTCTAGTATCTTGTACCAAATAAACAACGAAATTTGGTCCAAAAGACTTTCCAGTCCTTATTCTCTTACTCCTTCTAGGTTCAAAAGATACAATGACATCTTTCTGTGGTTCCAATGGTGTTCCACATGTTTACTAGTCTCATTTATTCTAGGAATAGACGTGAACTTATTTTCATAAAAGACCGCATCTCTAGATTCAAAAATAGCATTGATCTCAATTGAATCATTAGTCTCAATAACAAGAAATCTATAGCCTTTACTATGTTCTGCATATCCTAAGAAAATGCATTCAATAGTTTTTTGTCCTAACTTCTTAATCTTAGGTTTAGGTAATCTAACAATGGCTCTGCAGCCCCAAATTTTAAGATAAGATAAATTAGGCTTTTTTTGATTTCATAACTTATATGGAGACACTTTAAACATCTTGTGAAGAACACGATTTAAAATATAACATGCAGTTAACATAGCTTCAGCCCAAAAACCATTAGAAAGACCAGAATTAAAAAGTATAGCATTAGTCATTTCTACTAATATTCTATTTTTCCTTTCAGCAACTCCATTTTATTGTGGAGTGTAGGCCATAGAAGTTTCATGGACAATACCAACAAATTCACAAAATGTAAGAAAATTATATTCACCTCCCCTATATGATCTAAGGTATTTAATCTTAGCATTACATTGACATTCAACTTCTGTTTTATAAACTTTAAACTTATCTAAAACTTCATTTTTAGCATGTAGTAAATAAACATAACAGAATCTTGTATAATCATCAATGAAAGTCACAAAGTACTTTTTATCTCCTCTAGTAGGGGTGCTATGCATATCACACATATTACTATAAATCAATTCCAGCAAAGTAGAATTTCTATCAACCTTAGAGAATGGTTTTCTAGTGATTTTAGTATGCATACATATTTTGCATTTATCATTCATGTCATTTACACATTTAGGAATTAATTCTAAGTTAACCATATCATGCATTCTTCTTGAATTAACATGTCCTAAACAAAAATGCCATAAAGAAAAAGAATCAATCATATAAGCATAAACATTCACTTTATTAATATTAAGCTTGAAAATGCCCTCATACAAATATCCTTTTCCAACAAATATCCCTCCCTTAGACAAGACAAATTTGTCTAACT
This sequence comes from Euryodendron excelsum, assembly GCA_033060915.1. NCBI lineage: Eukaryota > Viridiplantae > Streptophyta > Magnoliopsida > Ericales > Pentaphylacaceae > Euryodendron > Euryodendron excelsum. The sequence continues at coordinate 10,702,079 of CM065391.1, read as the reverse complement.
CAAATACAAGTTTAAACCCAAACTCATTAAGAAAACTCTCAGACACCAGATTCTTCCTAACTTTCTGGTACATGATACACATCGGTAAGAGTAAGGCTTTTTCCAGAAGTAAACTCTAGATCACCAGATCCTTTTCCCTTAGCTGCTGCAATGGACGAGTTGCCCATGTAAAGAACATTGCCGCCCTCCATGGGTTCATAGGTCTTAAAAGAACTTTTGTCTTTACACACATGCCTCGTCACACCAGAGTCAATCCACCATACTTCATTGTTTTTAAGGATATTAACCTCGGATATCATGGCCACAAATTTCTCCTTAGAGTCTTTAGCATCATTCCCTTTTTGTTTCTTAAAGAGACGACACTCTTTCTTGTAGTGGCCTTCCTTTTTGCAATAGAAGCATGCTCGCTTCTTTTTATTCTTATTGTGATTCTAGGGTGGTTTTGACCCTTGTCCATCCTCCGTCATACGAGTCTTGGAGGCATGAGAGTTATGCTTGTCATTATTGTCTCTTTTCCAAAATTTCTCCTTAATCTAAAGATGATGGCCCAATTCTTCAAGATGTAGATCCTCCTTTTTATGTTTAAGACCCTTTTTGTAGTCTTTTCATGGCGATGGTAGCTTGTCCAAAATGGCAGAAACTGTAATGGATTCATCCATTTTCATGTCATACTGATTGAATTGGTTAAAAATATGCATAATTTCATGAAACTGCTCAATAACATTATGAGTATCAGCCATCTTATAATTGAAAAATTTTGAAGCTAAAAATTTCTTAATAATGGCGTCCTCCATTAAGTACTTAGCTTCAAGTGCATCTTACAATTCTTTACCAATCCCCTTATTTTCGTACATGTCTGTCACGCCTAAATTTTTCGCACTCGAGGAATACACACACAACTGGGAAAAACATTGTACTCTCTCGTTAGAACTTATCCTCCTAGAAGAATGAGTGCGATTAGGTTTGAATTGAAAATTGATTTGAATAAAGGGCTTTTAAAAAACATTTTAGAGTCGCCATCTAACTTGATTAAGGTGAGTTAGGTCACCTAAAAACTAAGCACAATCCAAGGATCACACTTAGTGTTTTTGAAAACGATTTTAAAAATATCTCCTCAAGAGAGGGTTTTTAGGAAAACAGGTTATTTAGCAACCTTTGAAAAATATTTAAACCCTTTTTTGAAAATAACTCCATTTTTGGTCTTTCGAAAATAGTGGTCCTCGGTTCGGAGGTTGGTTACGTGTACGGAAGACACACTAGGCCATCACCCTACCCCGCCCTTGCGGTACCTACATGTCTATTCACCCTAGAATCACCTATGAAAGTCTTCAAGTAACAAATGTCCAAAACTATCCACTTTAGAAAAGAATTTTTAAAAAGACGTGATGCATGATATGTAAATGCAATGGAAAGACTTGATTTGGAAATTGATTTGAAAAGAATGTGATTTAATTTGAAAAGAGATTTGATTTTGAAAGAAAGTTTTAGAGATTAGAAATAAAGATTTGAAAGTAGAAATTTGGAATTGGAAGTTTGAAATAGATCATGAAATTTGAGATTTCAAAAAGGTTGTGGAATTGGAAATTTGAAAAAGGTTGTGACCCATGAGGGTTGCCTACGTATTCTTTTGGAGGAATCAGGTTAGTCGTAGTTCGGACAAGAGTCCGATAGAAAATAAAAGGTTTGTTTGGAAAAAGAGTTTCTGATTGGAAAAATGATTTGATTTGAACTTAGAATAGAAGATTGGAATTTGGAATTGAAAATATTAGACTTTGATTTGAAAAAAAATAGAACTTGGAAGAATGATTTGCACTTGTTTTGGAAAGATATGAGATTTTGGAAACCTAGACTTAGGAAAGATAGGATTTAGAAAGAACTTGAGATTAAAAATGATTTGACTCGAATGTTGGACTTGGAAGATTAAGGAAAGATTGGATTTAGGAAATGTTCGAATTAGGAAAGTGTCATTTTAGGAAGGTTTCATTTTAGGAAAGTTTTGAAATAGGAAAATTTCGATTTAGGAAAGTTTCAATTTAGGAAAGTTTTGGATTAAGAAAGTTTCATTTTAAGAAAGGTTTTGAAACAGGAAAGGTTTCGTTTTAAGAAAGTTTTGAAATTGGAAAGTTTTGAATTTAGAATGTTTTAAAATAGGAAAGTTATGAAAGTAAGAAAGTTTTAAGTTTAGAAAGTTTTAGATTTGGAAAGATTTGAAGTTTAGGGAAAGATTAAAATTTAGCAAGTTTCAAAGTTTGAGTTTTAGAAATTCTTGAGATTAGGAAAGGTGTGGATTAGGAGAGATTTAGACTAGGAATGGTTAAGATTCCCATTTCCTAAAATAAGGGATTGGATTTTGTTTATAAAGAAGTGTTTTGATTTTGTTTCAAAAAACGAAGGATAGGATCTAGTTTCCTAAATGGAAGATTGGATTTGGTATGGATTTGGAAAGATGATGTTTAGAAACCGTAAATTTGGAAAACTATAGTTTTAATGTAGAAAAGGGGTTTTGCAAACTTATGGTTTAGATGTAAAAAAAAGAGATTTTTGAAACCTAGGTTTTAAGGTAAGATTAAAAATCATGTTTTTGAGAAAGGAAATTAGGGTTTTCTAATTGTGGGTTCTAGGGCTTGACTTGGGCATTAAGAAAAGGGATTTCTGGAAATTGAGTTTTTAGAAAGGGAGATTTTGAAGAGAGAATTTTTGGAAAGATTTTTTGGAAAGCAACACTTTGACAGAGTTTTTGGGAAGAGATTTTGGGAAAGAGATTTTAAGAAAGAGATTTTTGAAAAGAGATTGTCGGAAAGAGTTTTGAAGAAGAAAATTTAAGGAACACTTTTGGAAAGTGAATTTTGAGGAGAGTGTTTTGGAAAGGAGTTTGGAAAAGAGTTTTCGAAAAATCAATTTTGGAGGGAGTTTTTGAAAACAATTTTGGAAAGGAGATTGGAATGAATTGTTGGAAAAGAGGTTTTTAGAAAGAAAGATTTGAAAAAAGAGTTTTTAGAAAGTTCATAAAAATATCTCACTTTCCTAAAGCGATTCTAACCATAAGAAGGTTAGAACCACTTTAGGATAGTGGCTTTGAAAACAACAATGATTTGAAAATATGGACCATATTAGTCACTTTAAATATAACACTTTCCTAAAGTAACCCTACCCATGGAAAGACTAGAATCACCTTACGATTGTGATTTTGAAAACAAGTTCTGAAAAAGAAGATTTTGATGTAAGTTTGAAAACGATGTTAATGCAAGTTTTGAAAACGAGTTTGAAAATGAATTTTAGAAGTATGCAAGATCATGATATGCACAATGCAAGTTGGGGTCGTGAACATTTAAGGTTAAAGGCTTTACCACATAATCAAGAGGGCTGAACCCACGTGGTCTTCGGTTAGACTAAAAGAAAGCCCCCGACACGGTGACCCTCCAATAGCCTAATCCTACATATAGACCGGGAAATCCCTTGTTTCAAGCATGCAAGAAAGGGGGGGAAGAAGATGGGGGATTAAAGTAGAAGCATACACAAGTGGGTTAGGAGAGAGAAGAGAGGGGGAAGATGCGTAAACTTAAATAGAAAGCTTACCTTGTGTCTTGTTTATTTTGCTTTGCTTTGCTTCGGTCTTCGCTTCAGTCTTCATCTTGATCTTCGAGAGCTTTAGTTTGTAGCACTTCAAGTCTTCAATGGATGCTTTGGAGGCTAGTGTATGAGTATACGTGAGTGTATATGAGTGTATAGGAGGCTAGGGTTTGTGTATAGAGGCTAGGGTTTGGAAAACCTAAAGACAACTAGGGTTTAGGGAGGCTACGAGCTCTATATATCAAAGAATAGGGTTTTTGGACTGAGTTTGCGGATCTTTTTCATGCTGGAAGAGTCTCTGTATTTATAGAGAGAAGAATGACTTGGGGCCTATTGCAGTGGCGGTAGGCCAAAAAACCTTCTAGCGCCACTAGGAGTGGCGCCAGACGAAATATTGGCTTGTAGTGGCGCCAGCCACTTAGGAAAGTTTTAAGGTCGGCAAACAACATATCTTTAGAAGATTTAGGGGCCTATACTAGTGACTACCATGCAATTTTTAGCCTGGCTTTACTAGGAGTGGCGCCGGGAGGTCCTGGAAGGATTTAATGGACCGGGAATCGCCCAAAAGGCCAGAAAGGGACACGAACCCTTAGAATAGGGTCCCGGAGGTAATGGACTTGAAAAAGGATGTCAGGGTTTGTTAGAGGGTTTGACCAAGCCATTAGGAGCAAAATAGTCAACCAAGCCGAAAAGCTGTTAGGACGGACTCAAAATGTAACTAGAAGAAGACTCGAGATTTGAAAATATTATTTAGAATGTTCTCAAAGGTTACCGGTTTGATATCCAGAGCCGGTGTGATTTTCGGGGCGTTCGGATGCCTAGGGGAAAAATAGTCATCTTGAATTTAAAATCTCGGAATTGGCCCGAAACTGACTAGAACGCACCTAATCATGCCGAATTGCCTTTAAGACAATCTTAGAAGGGTGGACTCACCGTTCTAAGGACTTAGGTACTTTCTCGAGAAACATGTAAAAAATGACCTTAGGGGCAGTTTGGTCATTTTTCACCGAAGTGGGCTAGTAGGCACCGGTATTGACCTGAGTTTTGAGTGTTTTCGCCACTCTGATGGCGGTCCCGTGATACAAGGATTTGTTGGCAATTCCCTATATCGACTTGTTTGTGAGTACTTCCGCTAATCTGATGGTTCGCGATCATTCTCGGGACTGCATGATCTCGGGAGGCTGTTAAATGGACTTAACGCCTGAGGAATCAACTTTCTCAAAAGGCCCACCGAAACAGACATTTCTGCATTGGTGGACTAACAAGCGCCAAAGGTGGACCATTCTACCATCTAGGGGATTTGGGGTCTCGTCTCGGTCGACGGGTTTGAAGGGACTTACCGTTCTGAAGAGTTCACTAAAAAACGTGCTGGATTGGAGGGTCTTACCATCTTGAGGAATTAACTTTCTCGAAAGGTGTGCCGAATTTAATTGGAATTAGAATTGGAATTGGAATTGAAATTAGAAATGGAATTGGAAAGGGGACTTGCCGTCTTTAAAAAGACGTGCTTGTTGGAATTGGACCAAACATTACTCCCAAGGGCATTTTCGTCATTTTGTCGCTTTTTGGGGCCGACAGGCCTGCGAAGCTGTTTGATTGATGGGATTAGACTTGAAAAGTTTATTTGACTCAGAATATATCCACATTGACTTGAAAACAAGCATGGACGAACTGTAGACTGCTGAGCAGTAAAAAATGGGGTGCTTACAACTGCCCTTCTTTTTCTGTCTTTACTTGTCGAAGACAGAAAACGATAGAATAAGAGTCCGATGTTAACCGTGAGGCGATCGGAGGGACGGACTTTGGAAATTTTGAAAAATAAGAGCTTAGAAATGGATATTGGGCCCAAAAGGCCTTTCAAATCGAGTTTTGGCGGGCAAAAGGGCAAAACTGCTCGGAATTGGCAACTGGCGCCACTGCTAGTGGTTCCTTTGAAAGAAATGGCTTGGCGCCACTGCTAGTGGGACTAGGCCTGGGATCAAAACCAAAAAACTTTCTAGTTCGAACACTCACAGAAGTGTGAAGAGTTTGTGAAAAAATCAAGAGGCATTGTGAGGAAACTAACCTAAACATTAAATGAGCATCTCTTAGGGACCATAGGGGGATTGCCGGAAGTAGACGCCGTTGCCGGAAGAGTGTAAGCACCCCATTTTTGACTGCTCGACAGTCTACACTCCGTCCAGACTTGTTTTCAAGTCATAGTGGGCATATTCCAATCGAAACCAATCTTCTAGGTCCAAATTCCGTCTTTCCATCGCTTCGCGGGCCTGTCAGGCCCAAATAGAGGCAAAATGACCAAAATGCCCTTAGGGGGCATTGACCTTTCCTTTCCAATTCCAATCCCTCTCTCGAGACAGTTTATTCCTCGAGACGGTCCGAGTAGCGAAACTACTCACAAAACCGTTAGAGTAGCGGAAATACTCACAAAACCGTTAAAGTAGCGAAAATACTCACAAATAGGTCGATATAGGGAATTGGCAACAAACCCCTGTGTCATGACGACCGCCGTTAGAGTGGCGGAAACACTCAAAACCCAGGCACGTCTCTTCGGAGACGGTAAGACCCCTTTCCAATCCCACTCTCGAGACAGTTTATTCCTCAAGACGGTTCAAATCCAGGCACGTCTCTTCGGAGACGGTAAGACCCCTTTCCAATCCCACTCTCGAGACAGTTTATTCCTCAAGACGGTTCAAATCCAGGCACGTCTCTTCGGAGACGGTAAGACCCCTTTCCAATCCCACTCTCGAGACAATTTATTCCTCGAGACGGTTCCAATCTAGGCACGTCTCCTCGGAGACGGTAAGACCCCTTTCCAATCCCACTCTCGAGACAGTTTATTCCTTGAGATGGTCCGAGTAGCAAAACTACTCACAAAACCGTTAGAGTAGCGGAAATACTCACAAAACTGTTAGAGTAGCGGAAATACTCACAAATAGGTCGATATAGGGAATTGGCAACAAATCCTTGTGTCACGACGACCGCCGTTAGAGTGGCGGAAACACTCAAAACCCAAGTCAACACCAGTGTCTGTTAGCCCACTTCGGTGAAAAATGACCAGACTGCCTTTAAGACCTTTTCTAAGACTTTCCGGTCAAGATGACCATTTTGCCCTTAAGCATTCGAATGCCCCGGGAACCACACCGGCTCTAGGTATCAAACTGGTAATGTCCCGAGAAAACTTTTTATAGTATTCTCAACCTTCCTTTATCTTTCCGGATCATTCTGAGTCAGTTCCGGCCAACCCGGTACAAAATGGCCGTTTTGCCCCTAGATGGCCGGTCTCCTTTTTCGACCACACCGGCTCTGGGTATCAAATCGGTAACCTCCCGAGAAATCCTTTTATAGTGTTCTCAACCTTCCTTTACCTTTCCAGATCATTCCGAGTCGGTTTCGGCCAACCCAATACAAAATTACCGTTTTGCCCCTAGTGGGCCAGTTTTCTTTTCCGACCACGCCGGCTCTGGGAAACAAACCGGAAACCTCTGAGAACATTCTGAATAATGTTTCCAGATCCCAAGTCTTCTTTCAGGACAGTCCGAGTTTGTCCCGGTAATTTTCCAATCCAATTGATCGTTTTGCCCCTAAAGGCCCGGTCAACCTTTCCGACCCACCTTATCTTCATTTTTCAAGTCAAATACCTCCAGGACACTATTTTAAGTGTCCATGCTTCTTTCTGGCCTTTCGGGTCATTCTCGGCTCCTCCAAATCATTCCCGGACTTTCCGGAGTCACTCCTAGTGAAGCCAGGCTAAAAATTGCATGATAGTCACTAGTACAGGCACCCAAATGCTTGCCGACCTTAAAACTTTCCTAATTGTCTCTAGTGGCGCCAAGCCAAAAATGGCTTGGCGCCACTCCTAGTGGCGCTAGTGTAAAGTTTGCCCTGGCGCCACTGCAACAGGCGCCAGGTTTGTCCAACTCCTATAAATACAGAGCCTCATTCAACGTGAAAGAGGTCTGAAAACTTAACCTAAAAATCTTATATTTCTTTATACAGAGCTCGAGCACCTCCAAAACCCTAGCCTCCCTAGGTTTTCCCAAACCCTAGCCACTATACACAAACTCTAGCCTCCTATACACTCATACACTCCCCCATACACTCATACACTAGCCTTCAACCATCCTTTGAAGACTTGAAGAGTTGCCATCCAAAGCTCGAAGACAACTCTTGAAGACTGAAGGTGAAGATCAAGACAAAGACTGAAGACTAAAGATAGCGCGACGCACAAAATAAAGAAGATATACGGTAGGCTTTCTCTTTAATTTTCTGTACTTCCCCCTCTCTCTTCTCTCTCCAACCCACTTGGGTTTTCTCTATTTTAACCCCCCATCTCTTTCCCCCCCTTTCTTTTCATGCTTGAAACAAGGGGATTCCCGGTCCATGGATAGGATTGGGCTATTGGAGAGTCACCGTGTCGGGGACTTTCTTCTAGTCTAACCAAAGACCATGTGGGTTCGGCCCCCTTGATTATGTGGTGAAGCCTTAACCTTGTATGTTCACGATCCCAAATTGCATTGTGCATATCATAGTCTTGCATCTTCCAAACACTGTTTTCAAAGTTGTTTTTCAAAACATTTTCAAACTTGTTTTTCAAAATTGCATCAAAATCTCTTTTTCAAAAACTTGTTTTCAAAACCACAATTCTAGGGTGATTCTAGCCTTTCCATGGCTAGGGTTGCTTTAGGAAAGTGTCATATTAAAAGTGACCTTTTGGTCTATATTTTCAAACCTTGTTTTCAAAACCGCTTTCCTAAAGTGGTTCTAGCCCTCTTATGGTTAGAATCGCTTTAGGAAAGTGAGACGTTTTCATACTTTCCAAAAAACTCTCTCTTCAAAAATCTCTTTCTAAAAATCTCCTTTCCAACATACTTTCCTAAAACTCTCCTCTCCAAAATTATTTTCAAAAACTCCCCTCCAAAATCTATTTTTCAAAACCCCCTTTTTCAACTCCTTTCCAAAACTCTCTCTCCTAAAAATTCACTTTCTAAAAACGCTCCCTAAAAATCTTTCCAAAAACTCTCTTTTCCAAAATCTCTCTTCTAGAAATTCCCCTTTAGGATTTTCCTTCCAAAAAACACGTTTCTAAAAAAAAACACACTTTTCAAAACTCCTTCTCTTTAAAATCTTTTTCCAAAAACTCCCTCTTCAAATTCACTTTCCAAAAACTCCTCCCTAGGATTCCCTTCTAGAAAATCTTCGTCTCCAAAAATGTGCTTTCCAAAAACTCTTTCCTTAGAGCGGAGGACAAGCCCTAGAACCCACAATTAGGAAACCCTAATTTTCTTTCCAAAAACATGATTTTCAAACTTTGCCCCAAACCTAGGTTTCCAAAACCTCTTGTTTTCTACATCCAAACCATACACATTTCCAAAACCTATTTTCTACGTCGAAACTATGATTTTCCAAAACTAGGGTTTCTAGAATCTCCCTTTCCAAATCCTTGTCAAATCAAATCTTCCCTTTAAGAAACCAAATCCAATCTCCCCGTTTAGGAAACCAAATCCAATCTTCCCGTTTAGGAAACTAAATCCAATCCCCCGTTTTTGGAACAAATCCCAAACCTTTCCTAATTCAATTCCTTCCTAAACCATAAAGTTTCCTAAACCTAAACTTTAAAGCTTTCCTTAAGTTTCAAAATCCAACTCTTTCCTAATTCAAATCCTTCCTAAACTTCCACTTTCCTAAATCTTAAGTTTCCAAAACTTGAACATAAAAATCTTTCCTAAACTTTAAAACTCAACTTTCAAATCTTTCCTAGTTCAACCCTTTCCTAATTCTACCATCTTTTCAAATCTTAACTTTTCAAACCTAAGTTTTCAAACCTTTCCTAAATTCAAGCCTTTTGTAATTTCAAGACTTTCTAAAATTCAAACTCTAAAACTCTCTAAATCCTAAACTTTCTAAATTTCAAATCTTTCTAAAATCAAAACTTTCTAAATTTGAAACTTTCTCAAGTTAAATCTTTCTAAACCTAAATCTTTCCGAATTCTAAAATTTCCAAAACTTCAAAATCTTTTCAAATCTAAAACTTTTCTAAACTCAAAACTTTCTTAATTTAAAACTTTCTTAGGTTGAAACTTTCTTAATTCAAACATTTCCTAAATTTAAAACTTTCCTATTTCAAAACCTTTCTTAAAATGAAACTTTCCAATTTTCAAAACTTTCCTATTTTAAAACATTCCAACTTTCTAAGCTTTCCTAAGTTGAAACTTTCTTAAGTTCCAAACTTTCCTAATTCAAAACTTTCCTAATTCGAAACTTTCCTAAATAGGACCTTTCCTAATTCGAACATCTCCTAAAATTCAATCTTTCCAAATCTTCCAAGCCAAGTCAAATCTTTCCTAGGTCTCTTCTCTTTCTTAAAGTCTAGGTTTTCTTAAATCTTCTCTTTCTAAAACAAGTCCAAATCTATCTTTTCAAATCAAAATTTAATCTTTTCAATTCCAAAATTCCAAATTCCAATTTTTAATCCTCTATTCAAAGTTCAATCTCTCAATCTTCTACTTTCAATTTCTAATTCAATCTCCTTCTTCAAATCAACTCTTCTATTTTCAATCGGACTCTGGTCCGAACTACGACTGGCCTGATTCCCCCAAAGGGATACATAGGCAACCTTCATAGGTGCGGTCACAATACTTTTCAAACTTTCAATTTCACCCTCATGGGTGCGGTTTCCCAAAATCTTTCCAATTCTCAAATTCCAATCTATTTTCAAAATTTCAAAATTTCTATTTTCAAATTTTTACTTTCAATTTTCAAACTTTCCAATTTCAATTCTATTTCTTCAAATCTATTTTCAAATCAAATTAATTTCTTTTCAAATCAATTTCTATTTTCCAATTCTCTTAACTTGCACTTGCATATCATACATCATGTTAGTTCCTTTTCAAACATTGTTTTTCAAAGTAAATAGGATTGAACTATAGTTGGTTGAAGACTCTCATAGGCGAATCTAGGGTAGATTGACATGTAGGTACCGAAAGGGCGGGGTAGGGTGATAGCTTAGTGCGTCTTCCCTACACGTAACCAACCTCCGGACTTAGAATCACTGTTTTCGAAAGACCAAAAGGAGTTATTTTTCTAAAAAGGGCTAAATGTTTTCCAAAGGTTGCCAAACAACCTATTTTCTTAAAAACCCTCTCTTGAGGAGATATTTTCAAAACCTTTTTCCAAAAAACCCTAAGTGTAGTCTTCGGATTATGCTTAGTTTTTAGGTGACCTAACTCACCTTAATCAAGTTAAGTGGCGACTCCGAATCTTTTTCAAAAACCCTTATTTCAAACCAATTTTTCAATTCAAACCTAGTCGCACTCATTCTTCTAGGAGGGTGAGTTCTAACGAGAGAGTACAGCATTTTTCCCGCTTAGGTGAGTATTCCTTGAGTGCGAAAAATCTGGGCGTGACAAGGAGAAGATTTTGTCGGAGAACTCCAAAAGGTGAGTTTTTAATTTTCTGTTGATTTTGACGTGTGGAATTCTGTTTGAGTTGTGTGAACAGTGAAAATTGATGTTTTGATATGTTTTGAACACTGTGGTGAGGTTATTTTAGTATTTTAGCGCTTGTTTGATTGAATTTGAGTGATTTTGCGCAATTGTGTGAAGGGAGCTTTTGCAAGAATCGGGGATTTGTTGCTACAGACTTGGGTGTTGAGTTTTTTGGCTAGATTTTTATAGTGTGTGCCTTAGAAAAATGTATTTAACAACCGTATGAAGTTTCGTAATTTTTTGAAAACTTTTGAATTTTTTTAATTTTTTGAAAAATAGAAGAAAGACTTAGAAAAATAGAAAAAATGGAGAAAATTGAGAAAGTGATGAAATTAAGGGAGTTTAAAATTTAGAAAAATATTGGAAATATTTTAGAAAATATTTGAAATGATTTTGACAAATTTTAGAATATCTTTGAACACCATTGATTTATTGAAAAATGAAACGAGTCTTTTGAGAAGTTTGAAAATTTTAAAAGTGTGTGCAGGTGTAGGTGGTATGTCATGGTGGTGTTTGTAGAGTTCACGGCTCGTGTTTTGTGTTGATGTGGTGGGTGTTGTAGAGACCATTTTTAAACAAAACTCTGTCGAAATTTTTAAAATTTGAAAAAGAGTTGGAAAAGGTTTTGAATAAAATCTTTTTGAAGGAAAAAGACAGAAAACCCTAGAAATTTTAGAAAACTTGTTTTGACTTTCAAATTGACAAATCAAAATGTATAGGAAGTTTATTTTGACTCGAAACTTGACCTTTTAAATCAAAATGTATAGAAAATTTATTTTGATTTGGAATTTCGAAATCAAAATGTGTAGAAAATTCATTTTAACTTAGAAATGGAATTTTAAAATTAAAATGTGTAAGAAATTCATTTTGACTTAGAATTGGATTTAAAGTCAAAATGTATATGAAATTCATTTTGACTTAGAAATGGAATTTTAAAATCAAAATGTGTGGGAAATTCATTTTGACTTAGAAGTGGAATTTTAAAAATCAAAGTGTATAGGAAATTCACTTTGACTTAGAAGTGGAATTTTAAAAATCAACGTGTACAGGAAATTCACTTTGACTTAGAATTAGAATTTTAAAATCAAAATGTGTAAGAAATTCATTTTAACTTATCACTTGAAATCTTTTTTTTCTTTTTTTTTATCATTTTTTATTTGTTTTTTTTTTTTTGGTTTTTTATTTATTTTTTTTTTATTGTTATTTTTAACTGCATGTATCGTATATTAACACCTCTTACCTTGCTTACGTTTCCAGGATGGTAGATGCAGGCGACGATGGTTTTGAGAGGAAATGCCACTCCAGGAAGGCGGCTAGGATAGATTCTATTAGCGACTCCAGTCGTTCTAGGGGTAGTCATCAATCCACTGGACAAGCCTCTTCCAGTCAGAGTGGATGGGAGAGTAGACCACCTGTCGACCCTTTTCCTCCAGTTGAGCAGGCCTTTGCGGAGGATATTGGTGCTGAGGAGGAGGTACCGGGTCTTGGTGACCAGGTGACTGGTTATGGGAGAGCCTCCTCTAGATATAGGCAGACGGATGCTGATTTGGGTGACCTGGAGGTACCGGACATCCCACCGCTCGGGCATCTTGCTTATCACGCCAGTGTATATTCTAGACAGCAATTGCCCCCTCCGCAGGTACACACAGCTTTCAGAGGGGCTGTTCATCAGGTCTTCGTGACCATACAGCGGGCTGCCCCATCATGTCGTGCTTTCTTGGCTGAGATCAGGTTTCGAGCTTTCATGGGATTATAAGCTAACCGCCTGAACAGACATCTCTTGCTGACACTAATTGTGTGGTGGTTTGAAGAGACGAGGACCTTCCATTTTGTTGGCTTTGAGTTAGGTGCCACCCCCTTGGATTGGGCGATCATCACGAGGCTTTCCTTCGTCGGCCGGCGGATCACTTTACAGTCGGTCAGTAGAGATGAGGCTTCCATTCTGTTAGACTTGCCCCCTCCCGAGCGTTCTGCTTTTCTACTTTTCTGGCTCAGCCGAGATGACCATACCTTTACTGTTGAGCCCTCCCCTGCTCAGCACAACATCATGAGGCAGCGACTTGTTCTATTGTCGCACCCAGATTTTTCGCGCCCGAGGAATACTCACCCAAGCGGGAAAAATGTTGTACTCTCTCGTTAGAACTCACCCTCCTAAAAGAATGAGTGCGACTAGGTTTGAATTGAAAATAGGTTTGAATAAAGGGCTTTTAAAAAAGATTCGGAGTCGCCACCTAACTTGATTAAGGTGAGTTAGGTCACCTAAAAACTAAGAGTAATCCGAAGACTACACTTAGGGTTTTTGAAAAACGATTTTGAAAATAACTCCTAAAGAGAGGGTTTTTAAGAAAAACAGGTTGTTTGGCAACCTTTGGAAAATATTTAGCCCTTTTTAGCAAAATAACTCCTTTTGGTCTTACGAAAACAGTGATCTAGGCTCGGAGGTTGGTTACGTGTAGGGAAGACGCACTAAGCTATCACCCTACCCCGCCCTTTCGGTACCTACATGTCAATCTACCCTAGATTCACCTATGAGAGTCTTTAACTAACTATGGTTCAATCCTATCCATTTTAGAAAAACAATGTTTGAAAAATATGATGCATGATATGCAAGTGCAATAGAAAAGAATTGAAAAATAGATTTGGAAAGAGATGGTTTGAAAATAGATTTGAAATTGGAAAGTTTGAGAAATTTGGAAATAGAAATTTTGAAAGTAGATGGAAATTTGAGATTTGAAAAGATTTTGAAAACCGCACCCATGAGGGTGGAATTGAAAGTTTGAAAAGTATTGTGACCGCACCTATGAAGGTTGCCTACGTATCCCTTTGGGGGAATCAGGTCAGTCGTAGTTCAGACCGGAGTCTGATTGAAATAGAAAAGTTGATTGAAGAAGGAACTTGAATTGGACATTGAATTTGATTTGAAATTAGAAAAGGAGATTTGAAATTGGAATGGAGAGGATTAGACTTGCTTTGGAAAGATTGATTTTGGAAAGACTTGGTTTTGGGAAGAAGGAGGTTTAAGAAACCTAGACTTGGGATTAAGAAAGATTGGATTGGAATGTTGGATTTGGAAGATTTGGAAACTTGGAATTTAGGAAAGATTTGGATTAGGGAAGTTTCACTTTTGGAAAGTTTTGAATTAAGAAAGGTTTAGGTTTAAGAAAGTTTCAACTTAGGAAAGTGTTGTTTTAGGAAAGGTTTTGAAATTAGGAAGTTTTGAAAATTGGAAAGTTTTGAATTTAGAAAGTTTTGAAAGAGGGAAGTTTTGAAAATTGGAAAGTTTTGTTTTTGGAATGGTTTAAAAAAGGGAAGTTTTCAACTTAGGAAATGTTTGAATTAAGAAAAAGAAAGTTTTGAGTTTAGAAAGTTTTAAATTAAGAGAGTTTTGAGTTTAGAAAAGTCTTAGATTTGGAAAGATGTTGAAGTTTTGGAAAGTTTAGAGTTTAGAAAGATTTGGGTTTAGAAAGATTTAACTTAAGAAGGTTTTGAATTTAGGAAGCTTAGAATTTTAGAAAGATTTGAAATTTGGAAAGTTTAGGATTTAGAAAGTTTTAGAGTTTAGAAAGATTTAAGATTTCAAAAAGTCTAGAAATTAAGAAAGGTTTGAATTTAGGAAAGGTTCAAAAGCTTGAATTTAGAAAGTTAAGATTTGGAAAGGGGGTTGAATTAGGAAAAGGGTTGGATTAGGAAAGATTTTTATGTTCAAGTTTTGGAAACTTAAGATTTAGGAAAATAGAAGATGAGGAATGATTTGAATTAGGAAAGAGTTGGATTTTAAAATTTAAGGAGAGGTTTAAAGTTTAAACTTAGGAAACTTATGGTTTAGGAAGGTAGGAAATTAGGAAGGTTTGGATTAGGAAGGGATTGGATTTGGTTTCTAAAAGAGAAATGTTGGATTTTATTTTCAAAAACGGAGGACGGGATCTAGTTTCCTAAACGGGGAGATTGGATTTGGGAAGGATTTGAAAAGGGAGATTCTAGAAACCCTAGTTTTGGAAGTGTGGAATTTTAACGTAGAAAAGAGGTTTTGGAAACATGTATAGTTCGGATATGAAAACAAGAGGTTTTGGAAACCTAGGTTTGGGGCAAAGTTTGAAAATCATGTTTTTGGAAAGAAAATTAGGGTTTCCTAATTGTGGGTTCTAGAGTTTGACTTGGGCTCTAAGAAAAAGGGATTTTTAGAAAGTGTGTTTTTGGAAACGAAGGTTTTGGAAGGAAAACCTAGAGGGGAATTTCTAGAAGGAAGATTTGGAAAAGAGAGTTTTTGGAAAGATTTTTAGGAGAGATTTTTTTTAGGAAAGTGAATCTAGGGAGTGATTTTAGAAAGTGAATTTTGAGAAAAAGATTTTGGAGAGGAGTTGAAAAAGAGAGTTTTGAAAAATAGATTTTGGAACGGAGTTTTTGAAAACAATTTTGGAGAGGAGAGTTTTAGGAAAGTATGTTGAAAAAGAGATTTTTAGGAAGAGATTTTTGAAAAGAGAGTTTTTAGAAGGATTAAAAACATCTCACTTTCCTAAAGCAATTCTAGCCATAAGAGGACTAGAACCACTTTAAGAAAGTGGTTTTGAAAACAAGGTTTGAAAATATAGACCAAAAGGCCACTTTTAATATAACACTTTCCTAAAGCAACCCTAGCCATGGAAAGGCTAGAATCACCCTAGAATTGTGGTTTCGAAAACAAGTTTTTTTTTTTGAAAAAGAGATTTGGATGCAATTTTTAAAACAAGTTTAAAAACGTTTTAAAAAAAAAACAACTTTGAAAACGGTTTTTGGAAGATGCAAGACTATGATATGCACAATGCAATTTGGGGGTCATGAACATACAAGGCTAAGGCTTCACCACATAATCAAGGGGGCCGAACCCACGTGGTATTTGGTTAGACTAGAAGAAAGCCCCCAACACAGTGACTCTCCAATAGTCCAATCCTACACATGGATCGGGAATCCCCTTGTTTCAAGCATGCAAAGAAAGGGCGGGAAAGAGATGGGGGATTAAAATAGAGAAAACCCAAGTGGGTTGGAGAGAGAAGATAGAGGGGGGAAGTGCAGAAAATTAAAGAGAAAGCCTACCTTGTTTCTTGTTTATTTTGCGCGCCGTGCAGTCTTCGATCTTCGGTCTTCCTTCTTGATCTTCACCTTCAGTCTTCAAGGATTGTCTCCAAGCTTTGGATGGCTGCTCTTCAAGTCTTCAAAGAGTAGTTAAAGGCTAGTGTATGAGTGTATGGGGGAGTGTATGAGTGTATAGGAGGCTAGGGTTTGTGTATAGTGGCTAGGGTTTGGGAAAACTTAGGGAGGCTAGGGTTTTGGAGGTGCTCGAGCTCTGTATATCGAAATATGAGATTTTTAGGTTAAGTTTGCAGGCCCCTCTCACGTTGAACGAGGCTCTGTATTTATAGAGGGAAGACAAACCTGGCGCCTGTTGCAGTGGCGCCAGGCCAAATTATACACTGGCGCCACTAGAAGTGGCGCCAGGCCATTTTTTGGCTTGGCGCCACTACTAGTGGCGTCAGCCATTTAGGAAACAATTAAGGTCGGCAAGCAACATATCTTTGACTAGATTTGGGCGCCTGTACTAGTGACTACCATGTAAACTTTAGCCTGGCTTCACTAGGAGTGAGTCTGGAAAGTTCGAGAATGATTTGAAGGAGCCGGGAGTGACCCGAAAGGCCGGAAAGGAGCAGGAACACTTGAAATAGTGTCCTGGAGGTATTTGACTTGAAAAATGAAGATAAGGTGGGTCGGAAAGGTTGACCGGGCCTTTAGGGGCAAAACGATCAATCGGACCGGAAAGCTGCCGGGGCAAACTCAGATTGTCCTGAAAAAAGACTTGGGATCTGGAAACATTATTTAGAATGTTCCCAGAAGTTGCCGGTTTGACTCCCAGAGCCGGCGTGGTCAGAAAATGAGACCGGCCCACTAGGGGCAAAACGGTCATTTTGTGCCGGGTTTGCCGGAACTGACTCGGAATGGTCCGGAAAGGTAAAGGGAGGTTGAGAATACTCTAAAAAGTATTCTCGGGACATTACCGGTTTGATACCCAAAGCCGGTGTGGTCGAAGAAGGAGACCGGCCCTCCAGGGGCAAAACGGTCATTTTGTACCGGGTTGGCCGGAACTGACTCGGAATGATCCGGAAAGGTAAAGGAAGGTTGAGAATACTCTAAAAAGTATTCTCGAGACATTACCAGTTTGATACCCAGAGCCGGTGTGGTTCCCGGGGCGTTCGGATGCCTAGGGGCAAAATGGTCATCTTGACCGGAAAGTCTCGGAAAAGGTCCTAAGGGTAGTTTGGTCATTTTCCACCGAAGTGGGCTAACAGCCACTGGTGTTGACCTAGGTTTTGAGTGTTTCCGTCACTCTCACGGTGTGAGTATTTCCGCTACTCGGATGGGGTTTGATGATTTGTGAGTATTTTCGCTACTCGAACGGAGTTGATGATTTGTGAGTATTTCCGCTACTCGGACGAGGTTGATGATTTAGGAGCATTTCCGCTACTCAGACGGGGTTGAGTATTTTCGCTACTCTAACGGTTCTGTGAGTATTTCCGCTACTCTAACGGTTCTGTGAGTGTTTCCGCCACTCTAACGGTTTTGTGAGTAGTTTTGCCACTCAGACCGTCTCGAGGAATAAACTGTCTCGAGAGTGGGACTGGAAGGGGTCTTACCGTCTCCGAAGAGACGTGCCTGGATTGGAGCCATCTCGAGGAATAAACTGTCTCGAGAGTGGGATTGGAAAGGGGTCTTACTATCTCCGAAGAGACGTGCCTGGGTTTTGAGTGTTTCCGCCACTCTAACGGTTTTGTGAGTATTTCCGCTACTCTAACGGTTTTGTGAGTGTTTCCACCACTCTAACGGTTCTGTGAGTAGTTTTGCTACTCGGACCGTCTCGAGGAATAAACTGTCTTGAGAGAGGGATTGGAATTGGAATAAGAAAGGACAATGCCCCTAAGGGCATTTTGGTCATTTTGCCTCTATTTGGGCCTGACAGGCCTGCGAAGCGATGGAAAGACGGAATTTGGACCTAGAGGGTTGGATTCGATAGGAATATGCCTAAAATGACTTGAAAACAAGTTTGGACGGAGTGTAGACTGCCGAGCGGTCAAAAATGGGGTGCTTACATCTATATATCATTTTCAGCTGCTTCTGTAACAACAACAAGTCACTCGTGCTTTTTCGGTTAGTGAGCATAGTAGCTGATCTTGGGGCTTTATCTGAGCTAGATTGGGGGTCCTTCTCCTTTGGTTGCTTCCTTCGATCGATGCGGGTCCGGACTTCTTCCCGTTGGGGCAATATAACTAGTTTCTAGCCCTTTCTTGTTTGGAGGAGCTATGAATACCTGCCTGTTTGTCATCCTGCAGTTGTTGAGGATGACCTTTATCCTCGTGCTTAGAGGTGGGCTCGTGACCAAGTGGCCCAGCGATCGAAGATTACTGACTTCGTGACGCTACGGGCAAACTTGGAGTTGATTGAGGTGAGGGATATGACTTGACGGCTCTTTATCGGGTCAGTTCATTATGAGACAGTGCGGTACTCAATTCCGTTGTCCCTGTCAAGGGTTGTTTTCCTCAGTGACGATACTTAGGAGTCCTATCTAGGGGAGTGGCACTGGCAGCAGTTTCATGAGGAGTTTCGATCAACAGGAGCTTCATCGGATTATATGTTTGGAGCCTTGGTGGCAGGAGTGCCTATCCCCTATCAGGAGCGGCAGCCAGGTGTCGAGTTCTTGCTTCCTTCGGATGCAAACTACGCTGCACGCTTTGGGGCTCATTCTGTCAGTACCTTCACGTGGTTTGAGGTAGTAGTCGGCAGATACGCTGTGGGCCAAGAGGTGGTTCATTTGTGGCACAGTGCTGGAGGACACGTGCCCCAGGCTGAGTTTATTGCTGTGAGGAATCAGACAGATCGATACTAGACGAAGCGAGATCAGTATCAGGCAAAGATAGCTTCCTTTACAGCTCAGATAGCTCAGATGGGAGGTGGCGGGGTGTGTCGTCTTTTCTCTCCTTCTTCTTGCTTTGCTGTTGTTTAGTTTTTCTTTCATATGGCTGCTTTCGGTTCTATCTTCTCTGCAGGATGCTGGTGTTTCGAGTAGTTATCCACCTCCTCCAATGCGGAATTTCAGGGATTTTGGTCCAGATGACATTGATTTTGAGCTTTGATGGATGCCCCTTGTGGAGACTCTGATCTTTCTTTTGCCCCTTATCCCTGAGATGTATTTGTGTTAGACAGTTTTATTTTGTAAGTTTTGTACAAAGATGGATATTTATGGTATTTAGATGCATGGAAAGGCAGAGACATTTATGATTGAATTTTTTTTTAGCTGAATATATGATCCGATGCATGTGTAGAAATGATGATGTTGTGTATCTATTACAGGGGTTGACATTAAACTATGTTGGTGACTTTTGTTTCTACAGGGATTTATATCGTATGTATGCAAAGCTCATGCCGATTTTTATTTTTTTTGAAAATGTATGCACATATTAGAAATACATTAACTAACAGAATGACAAGGGGTGCTAGCGAACTTAGTATCTTTGGAATGGTAATTCCTTCCTTTTCAGGGGGTCTAGCCTCTCTTCTGGCTCAATCTTACCTTGATTGGATGATAGCACTTCGCACTTTTTTCAACCTTTAGATCGCCTCCGACTCTCTGCCTCGGGCTTAGTGTACATGATTATTTGGCTGAAACTCTCGACTCTTGGAGCTTTGGCAACGGCTTACTCGACCTTCAACAAAGCGATAAGTGGTCAATCCTTTCAATCTGAGGAGACTTTGTTTTAGGATCATAATGTAGGCTAAGTAATAGGGTTTTCGAAGCAATGAGATGTGTAGGCTTAATGTTGTTTTCAATAGGGGTTTAGATCCATACCATCTTTGACTATTTTTCTTCCAGCTTCGGTAGCATATCTAGCTCATTTAGATCAAGCAATCCGTTTTCAATTAGAGTGGACTTTAGTAGGGTTGTAATGTAGGCCATGGTTTTGGGGTTTTGCAAAAAAGGGTAAAGGCTTGAACCTATTGTTTCTACTGGGTTTCTTTGTAACCTAGGATCACCTTTAATTTCCTTCTTGCTTTTGCTATATACTTCTCAGGGTAAAAATGACTCTTTTCTTTCACCCTTTCTATATGCTTTCTGAGATAAACATGACTCTCTTCTCTTTTGATCTTCTTATTATGCTTTTGAAGATGACTCAATCATGGTTTTCCTCAGGCCTGTCCTTAGATTTTTCGGCCTCTTGCCCCTTGGTAACTCTTTTCATTCATTTTTTTTCCTTTTTATCTCTTTTCTTTCCTTTTATGAAACAAATAATTCTTCAACCTTTTTTCCTTAGACCTTTTCCTTAGCAGTTCAATCTAACCCAATGTAGGCGGTGATCCCTAGGTTAGGGTTTTCTCAAAGGAGATAAATGGCTCAACAGGTTTGACAAGGGGTTGCTTCTGACTGTATGGGAAGTGAAATGAGGGCCTCTCTTCACTGATTGTTTGATCTATAGAGTCTTCAATATTGCCTTAGCACAGTGGGGGTGGATACCATTCCTAGAGTCCTCAAATATTGTCTGCCCTAGTGTGAAGAGGACAGTCTTGGATCGGGTTGACAAAGAAAATTTTTGCTTTCTGCGAAGCACTAGGGGTTCAACAAGGGGGATATAAGCATTTTTTCTTTTACATAGGGAAATGACAGGTGGCTCCTCTTCATCTTGATAGTCTGGCCACGCATCGTTTAGCTTTGGTGTCTTGCAAATGTTGCCTTTGGGTAGTTTCCTCACTCATCCTTATCCTCTCTCTCTCTAGAAAGCTGATCATTTGGCGAGTGGTTAACTCATGCTATCATCCCTTTAAGTCAAATTGTTCCCCAAGATAAACCGTGCCCCCTTGTATAGGAAGTAATCACCATTCGTGAGAGACATATAAGATAACAGCAATTTAATCATTTTATTACGTAAGCAGAAAGCATATAGTCTTGCTGTAAAGAAATCGAAGTGCAGATATTAATTTAAGAACAAAATATAAAAGGGATAGAAAGAAAGTGAGTGAAAACACCCATCTCTTGTACGCTTTTGAAGGGATTCCTGTTTCAGTAAGGCCTTGGGACAATGCCCACGTCTTTAATACTCCATTCGCGATTCGGGTCCTTGGCCAGGGCAAGACAAGCAAAGGCTTCTTCTAGAGCTCCGGACACCTTGGCAATGATGGTGCAGTTGGTAGCTTCATCAATCTCCTTCATGTTATTTGCAACAGGTCCTTCTGTAAATAGGGTGGCCAGTTCATCTCCTTTTAACTCGAACGGTTTTGTCTGTGCTCTTGGCTTCTTACCCCCCAGCTCATTTCTTCATAGTTGTACTTAGTCGCGGGCCAAGGGTTCTCTAGTAAGTGACGTTCCGCCGCCACATACGTTGGATGCAGAAACTAAACGCCCCATCCATCAACAGCCATGTTTTCAGCAAGCTCTTTTTCCGAAAACATTGGCTCCTCAACTGGCCAATCAAAAGCATCAGGCACCTCATGAGAGTTATAGAGACAGATCGGGCATAATGGGAAGTCTTCCTCCCAGCCATGTTCTTCATTGGTCTTCCAAACGTCCTCATAATCTTTGGCCTCGGGCTCGTTGAACTCTCCCTTGCCTTCCATTTTTATTAGTATCAAGTTGACAGTGTGGTTCGGCAGAGGATTGGTGGTCACAATGGGAGTAGGAACGGGCTTTGTCGGAGCTTGCTGCAGATTCAAAGTAATGAGACAAAGGATTGGGCCGGGGTCAAGCAGGTATAGGCTTCAGATATCCGGTTGCTAAGAGACCAAAATAGGTCGTGGTCTATTTCTTTATTTTCCGCTAGTAGTAGAGTTAAGGTATCGAGAGTGAGTGATTCCATGGGTGTTTATGAGCTTTTGGCCTGTAATGACGGAGGGAACGAGGAGAGGTACCTAAAACCAACAAAGGGAAAGAGTCAGTGCTTTATCTTGACAAGTCTTTATGAAATGCATGCTCTAAGGTGCCCCTCTTTAGAAGAAAAACTAAACATGATGAATTAGCTCACTTTTGGAGATAGGGGATTTGTCGCTATATGCAGATACCTTACCGTCAGACGGGGAACTTCATCCATTCACACATTCATCCATCCATATATTCATCCATCCATTTGTTCAAGAAAAATAGAGAAATACATTTTAACTTTGGGTTTATGATACAAAAGAATTGAAATACATTTTGATAAGGGGAGGGGGAACATTTTCCTTTGGACTTTCACCTATCTAAATTTACAAAAGGAATCCTAAACTACTCTTAAGTCTTTGGATTTGCCTTCTTTGGATTTGGTGTCGATGAAGTCTCTGAGAAACCTTGTTGATCAATTGCCCCTTGTCTTCTTGGCAACCTTATCTTCGTGAGCATAGAGAGATTGGGGGCCCTCTTATGGAATGACTTGAAATGCATGCCATGAGTCCTTAGGGTTACGGGGGAACCCTTAGGGTTTGGGTAGGTTTAATGCAAGGGAGAGTGAACTAGGTATCACTCTCTTTGGGTTGATCATATGCATGAGAATGCAGTGACTTGAGTTGCTTGGAACTCTTATCTGCATTACTTGGAACTCTGATCATATGCATAGAGTATAAGGAAAGAGAATACAGT
Source organism: Euryodendron excelsum (assembly GCA_033060915.1). Taxonomy (NCBI): domain Eukaryota; kingdom Viridiplantae; phylum Streptophyta; class Magnoliopsida; order Ericales; family Pentaphylacaceae; genus Euryodendron; species Euryodendron excelsum. The sequence goes on along the minus strand of CM065391.1, from coordinate 10,679,402 downwards.
TGAAATAAATATGCATGTATGAGCAGTTAGACAAGCATTATAACAGTAAAAATACAGTCATTATAACAACAGGAACAAACAGGTATAAATGAAAATAAGAGCAATCACTCTTTCCTCATTGGTTTTGAAAACGGTGCGTGTGTCTTAAATCCGGTAGAGGTTTGGCTATGCAAGGTGTCTATATAAGCATGAGGTTAAGGGTTGACTAATGCGTCCTAAAAAGGCTCGGTCCCCGGATCTTCAAACCTAGGCCCACTCCCCGAGGTGGTGCCATGATCGGTTGGTGATCCAAGCTGGGGAACCACCAAGAGGCCGTAGGTGAAGAAACTGACACAACATCTTGCCCACAACCAGTATACCATTCCCCCTTTCTAACTAGAAGGGCCATATCAGGGTAAAAATGTAAGTATGCCGAATGCAAGTGCACGTGCAGTGTGTGTATGATTTTTGAAAGCGGAGAAAAGAGCCTAAGAACTCCCATCTATCCTGTTCATCACATTTATGGATGGCAGTTAATAAAATTTAAACAAAAAGCGCACCTACAAAACAAATATGCAAGAGTTAGTATGTGGATGACAAACTTAATACAAGATAATATGAATAAATGCATGTTTTTTTTAAAACAATTTTGAAATTTTGGTTTTGAAAATTTAAAGTGAATAGGATTGAACAAGTTAATTGAAGACTCTACATGGGTGAAAGGTAAAGAGACATGACTACGACCTAACCCTCTAAGTGTCCCTAGTGGAGTCGCCAGCTGTCGCGCCCAGATTTTTTGCACTCGAGGAATACACACATAAACGGGAAAAACACTGTACTTTCTCGTTAGAACTCATCCTCCTAGAAGAATGAGTACGACTAGATTTGAATTGAAAATTAATTTGAATAAAGGGCTTTTAAAAAACATTTTGGAGTCGCCACCTAACTTGATTAAGGTGAGTTAAGTCACCTAAAAACTAAGTACAATCAAAGGATCACACTTAGGGTTTTTGAAAACGATTTTGAAAATATCTCCTCAAGAGAGGGTTTTTAGGAAAACAAGTTATTTAGCAACCTTTGAAAAATATTTAAACCCTTTTTTGAAAATAACTCCATTTTTGGTCTTTCGAAAACAGTTATCTTAGGTTCGGAGGTTGGTTATGTGTAAGGAAGACGCACAAGGCCATCACCCTACCTTGCCCTTGCAGTACCTACATATCTATTCACCCTAGAATCACCTATAAGAGTCTTCAACTAACAAATGTCAAAAACTATCCACTTTAGAAAAGAATTTTTAAAAAGACGTGATACATGATATGTAAATGCAATGGAAAGACTTCATTTGGAAATAGATTTGAAAAGAACTTGATTTAATTTGAAAAGAGATTTGAAATATAGATTTGATTTTGAAAGAAAGTTTTAGAGATTAGAAATAGAGATTTGAAAGTAGAAATTTGGAATTGAAAGTTTGAAATAGATCATGGAATTTGAGATTTGAAAAAAGTTGTGGAATTGGAAGTTTGAAAAAGGTTGTGACCGCACCCATGAGAGTTGCCTACGTATCCTTTTGGAGGAATCAGGTCATGTTGCGCCCAGATTTTTTGCACTCGAGAAATACTCACACAAGCGGGAAAAACACTGTACTCTCTCGTTAGAACTCACCCTCCTAGAAGAATGAGTGCGACTAAGTTTGAATTGAAATTTTGATTTGAATAAAGGGCTTTTGAAAAAGATTTGGAGTCGCCACCTAACTTGATTAAGGTGAGTTAGGTCACCTAAAAACTAAGAATAATCCGAAGACTACACTTAGGGTTTTTGGAAAACGATTTGAAAATATCTCCTCAAGAGAGGGTTTTTAAGAAAAACAGGTTGTTTGGCAACCTTTGGAAAACATTTAGCCCTTTTTGAAAAATAACTCCTTTTTGGTCTTTGAAAACAGTGATTCTAGGTTCAGAGGTTGGTTACGTGTAGGGAAGGCGCACTAAGCCATCACCCTACCCTGCCCTTTCGGTACCTACATGTCAATCTACCCTAGATTCACCTATGAGAGTCTTTAACTAACTAATGTTCAATCATATTCACATTGAAAAACAATGTTTAAAAACTAACATGATGCATGATATGCAAGTGCAAGGAAAGAGAAAGTTGAGAAATAGATTTGGAAAGAAATTTGAAAAGAAGAATTTGAATAGATTTGAAAATATAGAATCAAAATTGGAAAGCTTTAAAAATTGGAAATAAAGATTTGAAAATAAAATTTTGAAATTGGAAACTTGAAATAGATATGGAACTGGAGATTGAAAAAGATTGTAGAATTGGAGATTTGAAGAAGATTGTAGAGGAATTGGAAATTTGAAAGAAGTTGTGACCGCACCCATGAGGGTGGAATTGAAAGTTTGAAAAGTGTTGTGACTGCACCTATGAAGGTTGCCTACATATCCCTTTGGGGGAATCAGGTCAGTCGTAATTCGGAGACCTAGGAAAGACTTGAGATTAAGAAAGATTGGATTGGAATGTTAGATTTGGAAAGATCTTGGAAGATTTGGAAACTTGGAATTAAGGAAAGATTTGGATTAGGAAAGTTTCGAATTAGGAAAGTGTCATTTTTGGAAAGTTTCGAAATTAGGAGAGTTTTGAAATTGGAAAGTATTGAATTTAGAAATGTTTTGAATTAGGAAAAGTTTAGTTTAAGAAAGGCTTAGAATTTAGAAAGTTTCAAGTTTAAGAAAGTTTTGAATTTTGGAATGTTTTGAAAAAGGGAAGTTTTGGAAGTGGAAAAGTTTAGAAAACAAGGAAATTTTGAAAATAAGAATGTTTTGAGTTTAGAAAATTTTAGATTTGGAAAGATTTGAAGTTTAGGAAAGTTTAAGAATTTAGAAAGTTTTTAGATTGTGAAAGTCTTAACTTAAGAAAGTTTTGAATTTGGAAAACTTTGAATTTGGAAAGATTTGAAATTTGGAAAGTTTAAGATTTAGAAAGTTTTAAAGTTTGAATTTTAAAAAATCTTGAAATTAGGAAAGGTTTGAAAACTTAGGTTTGAAAAGTTAAGATTTGAAAAGAGGGTAGAATTAGGAAAGGGTTGAATTTTAGAACTTTAGGAAAGATTTTTATGTTCAAGTTTTGGAAACTTAAGATTTAGGAAAGGAGAAGTTTAGGAAGGAGTTGAATTAGGAAAGATTTGGATTAGGAAGGGATTGGATTTTGTTTCTAAAAGGGAAGGTTTGATTTTGTTTCCAAAAACGGAGGATTGGATTCGGTTTCCTAAGTGGGGAGATTTGATTTGGTTTCCTAAAGGGAAGATAGGATTTGGCACGGATTTGGAAAGGGAGATTCTAGAAACCCTAGTTTTGAAAGGCTATAGTTTTGACGTAGAAAAGAGGTTTTGGAAATGTGTATAGTTTGGATGTGAAAACAAGAGGTTATGGAAACCTAGGTTTGGGGCAAAGTTTGAAAACCATGGTTTTGGAAAGAAAATTAGGGTTTCCTAATTGTGAGTTCTAGGGCTTGACGTGGGCTTTAAAGGAAAAAGTTTTTGGAAAGTACGTTTTTTGAAACGAAGGTTTTCTAGAAGGGAATCATAGGGAGGAGTTTTTGGAAAGTGAGTTTGAAGATAGAGTTTTTGAAAAAAGATTTTAAAGAGAAGGAGTTTTTGAAAAGTGTGTTTTTGGAAACGTAGATTTTAGAAGGAAAATCCTAAAGGGGAATTTCTAGAAAGAAGATTTTGGAAAGAGAATTTTTTAGAAAGATTTTTGGAATGAGGAGTTTTTCTAGGAAAGAGACCTAGGGAACGTTTTTGGAAAGTGGAATTTGAAGAGACCGTTTTGGGAAGGAGTTGAAAAAGGGAGTTTGGAAAAATAGACTTTCGGAGGGAGTTTTTAGAAAATAATTTTGGAAGGAAGAGTTTTAGGAAGTATGTTGAAAAAGAGATTTTTAGGAAGAGATTTTTGAAGAGTGAGTTTTTTGGCAAGTATGAAAACGTCTCACTTTCCTAAAGCGATTCTAGCCATAAGAGGGCTAGAACCACCTTAACAGAGTGGTTTTGAAAACAATAAGGTTTGTAAATATGGACCATAAAAGTCACTTTTAATATAACACTTTTCTAAAGCAATCCTAGCCATGGAAAAGCTAGAATCACCCTAGGATTGTGGTTTTGAAAACAAGTTTTTGAAAAAGAGATTTTGATGCAATTTTGAAAACGAGTTTGAAAACGATTTTGAAAACAACTTTTCGAAGATGCAAGATCATGATATGCACAATGCAATTTTGGGGTCGTGAACATACAAGGTTAAGGCTTCACCACATAATCAAGGGGGCCGGACCCACGTGGTCTCTGGTTAGACTAGAAGAAAGCTCCCGACACGGTGACTTTCCAATAGCCCAATCCAACACATGGACCGGAAGTCCCCTTGTTTCAAGCATGCAAAGAAAGGGAGGGAAAGAGATAGGGGATTAAAATAGAGAAAACCCAAGTGGGTTAGGAGAGAGAAAAGAGGGGGGAAGTACGGAAAATTAAATAGGGAGCCTACCGTATGTCTTGTTTATTTTGCGCGCCGTGCTGTCTTCGGTCTTCGGTTTTCGTCTTGATCTTCGTCTTCAATCTTCAAGAGTTGTCTTCAAGCTTTAGATGGCAGCTCTTCAAGTCTTCAAAGGATGGTTGAAGGCTAGTGTATGAGTGTGTGGAGGTGTGTATGAGTGTATAGGAGGCTAGGGTTTAGTGTATGGTGGCTAGGGTTTGGAAAACCTAAGGAGGCTAGGGTTCTTGGAGTGTTCGAGCTCTGTATATCGAATTATATGATTTTTAGGTTGAATTTGCGGATCCTTTAAACGCTGGAGGAGGCTTTGTATTTATAGAGGTTGGACAACACTAGCGCCTGTTGTAGTGGCGCCAGGTCAAATTTTACACTAGCGCCACTAGTAGTGGCGCTAGCCATTTAGGAAATATTTAAGGTTGGCAAGCAACGTATCTTTGACTAGATTTGGGCGCCTGTACTAGTGACTACCATGAAATTTTTAGCCTGGCTTCACTAGGAGTGACTCCGGAAAGTCCATGAATGATTTGAAGGAGCCGAGAATGACCTAAAAGGCCGAAAAGGAACAAGAACACTTAAAATAGTGTCCTGGAGGCATTTGACTTGAAAAGTGAGGATAAGATGTGTCGGAAAGGTTGACTGGGCCTTTAAGGGCAAAACGGTCAATTGGACCGGGAAACTGTCGGGACAGACTCGGACTGTCTCGAAAGAGGACTTGGGATCTGGAAACATTATTCAGAATGTTCTCAAAGGTTGGCAGTTTGATTCCTAGAGCCGGCGTGGTCGGAAAAGGAGACCGGCCCACTAGGGGCAAAATGGTCATTTCGCAACGGGTTGGCCGAAACTGACTCGGAATGATCCGGAAAGGTAAAAGGAGGTTGAAAACACTATAAAAAGTAGTCTCAGAAGGTTACCGGTTTGATACCCAGAGCCGGTGTGGTCAGAAAAGGTGACCGGGCCTTTAGGGGCAAAACGGTCGTTTTACACCGGGTTTGCCGGAGCTGACTCAGAATGATCCGTAAAGGTAAAGAAAGGTTGAGAACACTATAAGAAGTAATCTCAGAGGGTTACCGGTTTGATACCCAGAGCCGGTGTGGTTCCCAGGGCATTCGGATGCCTAGGGTCAAAATGGTCATCTTGACCGAAAAGTCTCGAAAAAGGTCCAAAAGGCAGTCTGGTCATTTTTCACCGAAGCGGGCCTACAGACACTGGTGTTGGCCTGGGTTTTGAGTGTTTCCACCACTCTGACAGTGGTCGTCGTGACACAGGGGTTTGTTGGCAATTCCCTATATCGACCTATTTGTGAGTATTTCCGCTACTCTAACAGTTTTGTGAGTAGTTTCGCTACTCGAACTGTCTCGAGGAATAAACTATCTCAAGAGTGGGATTGGAAAGGGGTCTTACCGTCTCCGAAAAGACGCGCCTGGGTTAGAACCGTCTCGAGGAATAAACTGTCTCGAGAGAGGGATTGGAAAAAGGTCTTATTGTCTTCAAAAAGACGTGCCTGGGTTGGAACCGTCTCGAGGAATAAACTGTCTTGAGAGAGGGATTGGAAAGGGGTCTTACTGTCTTCAAAAGACGTGCCTGGATTGGAACCGTCTCGAGGAATAAACTGTCTCGAGAGAGGGATTGGAAAGGGGTCTTACCGTCTTCGAAAAGACGTGCCTAGATTGGAGTCGTCTCGAGGAATAATCTGTCTCGAGAGAGGGGTTGGAAAGAGGTCTTACCGTCTTCAAAAAGACGCGCTTGGGTTGGAACCGTCTCGAGGAATAAACTGTCTCGAGAGAGGGGTTGGAAAGGAAAGGACAATGCCCTTAAGGGCATTTTGGTCATTTTGCCTTTATTTGGGCCTAGTGGGCCCGTGAGACGATGGATAAATGGGTTTTGGACTTAGAAAGTTGGTTTCGGTTGGAATATGCCCACAATGACTGGAACACAAGTCTGGACGGAGTGTAGAGTGTCGAGCGGTAAAAAATAGCGTGCTTACAGCTGCCCCTCTTTTTTGTATTTGCTTGTCAAAGACAGAAAACGATAAGAGTAAGAGTCCCATGTTGACAGCGAGGCAGTCGGAGGGATGGACATTGGAAATCTTTCGACAACGGGGGTCGAAATCGGATAACGGGCCAAAAAGGCTTTTGAAAATGGGTTTTGGAGGGAAAAAGGCAAAACTGCCCAGAATTTGAAACTGGCGCCACTGCTTTGGCAGAAAATGCCTGGTGCCTCTGCTAGTGGCGCTAAGTTTAGAATTAAAACCAAGAAATTTCTGGTTCGAACACCTACGGGATTTGAAGAGTTTTTGGAGAATCCGAGAGTCTTCAAGTGGAAATCGACTTGAACCTTGAAGGAGCATTTCTTGGGGACTACGGGTGATTGCCGGAGGGAGACCACGTCGCCGGAAAAGTCGCCGGAAGAGAAGATTTCGCCGGAGAACTTCCAAAAAGTGAGTTTTCAAATTTTGTTGGTTTTGATGTGTAAAACTTCGTTTGAATCATGTGAATAGTGAAAATTGATGTTTTGATATGCTTTGAACACTTTGGTGATGTTGTTTTTGCATTTTGATGGTTGTTTAATTGAATTTGAATGATTTTTCATGATTATGCGAAGAGGGTTTTTTGCAGGAATAGAAAATTTGTTCCTACAGACTTGGACATTGGGTTTTTTGGCTATATTTTTGTGCAAAGTGCCTTAGAAAAATGTGTTTAACAACCGTATGAAGTTTCGTGATTTTTTTGAAAACTTGGTGAATTTTGATTTTTTAAAAAAAAATAGAAAAATACTTAGAAAATTTAGAAAAATGAGAAAGCTCAAAGAATTGATGGGATTTTTAGATTTTAAAATTTTGAAAAAAAAAAAAGGTAGGAATATTTTTGGAAAACATTGAAAGAATTTTGAGAAATTTTGAGGCATTTTTGAAAACCATGGATTTATTGGAAAAATGAAACATGTGCTTTGAAAATTTTGAAAAAATTAAAAGTGTGCACGGGTGCTGATGTCATGTGATTGTGACAATATGAAGTGCACGTTTTGTGTTTTGTGTTGATGTCATGGGTACTGTAGGGGCCATTTTTAAACAAAATTCTGTCGAAATTTTTAGAAATTAGGGGAAAGAGTTGGTTAAAGTTTTAGAAATAAAATCTTTTTGAAGGAAAAAGACAGAAAACCCTTGAGATTTGACTTGAAAGGAGAAAAATCAAAATGTGTATGTAGGAATTTTGTTTTATCATTTGAAATACTTTATTTGTTTTGTTTGTGTTAGTTGTTTATTTTGTTTTATTATTATTTGAACTGCATGTATGGTATGTTAACGTGTCTTACCTTGGCTTACCTTTTCAGGATGGCAGACGCGGGTGATGACGATTCTGAGAGGAGGCGCCGCTCGGGGAAGGCGGCTAGGACAGATTCTGTTGGCAGCTCTAGTTGATCCAGGTAGTCACAAATCAACCGGCATTTTCTATCTAAAAGGGAAGGGGGAGTAGGCCTCCAGTTGACCCTTTCGCTCCAGTTGAACCAGCCTTCGAGGATGATATGGACGCCGAGATTTCTTACTCTTGACTTTTAGGATTGTCACGCCCAGATTTTTTGCACTCGAGGAATACTGACCCAAGCGGGAAAAATGCTGTACTCTCTCGTTAGAACTCACCTTCCTATAAAAATGAATGCGACTAGGTTTGAATTGAAAATTAAGTTTGAATAAAGGGCTTTTGAAAAACATTTGAAGTCGCCACCTAACTTAATTAAGGTGAGTTAGGTCACCTAAAAACTAAGAATAATCCGAAGACTACACTTAGGGTTTTTGGAAAACGATTTTGAAAATATCTCCCCAAGAGAGGGTTTTTTAAGAAAACAAGTTGTTTGGCAACCTTTGGAAAACATTTAGCCCTTTTTAGAAAAATAACTCCTTTTTGGTCTTTGAAAACAGTGATTCTAGGTTCGGAGGTTGGTTACGTGTAGGGAAGACGCACTAAGCTATCACCCTACCCTGCCCTTTCGGTACCTACATGTCAATCTACCCTAGATTCACCTATGAGAGTCTTCGACTAACATATGTTCAATCCTATTAACTTTGAAAACAATGTTTGAAAACTAACATGATGCATGATATGCAAGTGCAAAATAAGAGAGAATTGAAAAATAAATTTGGAAATAAATTTGAAAAGAATTTGATTTGAAATTGATTTGATTTGAAAATAGATTTGGAAAGATGGAATTGAAATTGGAAATTCTGAAAATTTGAAAATAGAAATTTGAAAATAGAAAGTTTGAAAGTAGATGGGAATTTGAGATTTGAAAAGATTTTGAAACACCGCACCCATGAGGGTGGAATTGAAAGTTTGAAAAGTATTGTGACCGCACCTATGAAGGTTGCCTACGTATCCCTTTGGGGGAATCAGGTCAGTCGTAGTTCGGACCGGAGTCCGATTGAAAATAGAAGAGTGGATTGAAGAAGGAACTTGCATTGGACATTGAATTTGATTTGAAATTAAAAGAGGAGATTGGAAATTGGAATTGAGAGGATTGGACTTGCTTTGGAAAGATTGATTTGGACTTGTTTTGAAAAAGAGAAGGTTTAAGGAAACCTAGACTTAAGAAAGATAGGAGACTTAGGAAATATTTGACTTGGCTTGGAAGATTTGGAAAGATTGGATTTTAGGAGATGTTCGAATTAGGAAATGTCCAATTTAAGAAAGTTTCGAAATAGGAAAGTTTTATTTTTTGAAAGTTTTGAATTAGGAAAGGTTTTGGTCTAAGAAAGTTTCAACTTAGGAAAGTGTTGTTCTAGGAAAGGTTTTAAAAATTGGAAAGTTTTGAATTTAAAAAGCTTTGAAAACAAGGAAGTTTTGAAAATAAGAAAGTTTCGTTTTAGGAAAGGTTTGAAAAAGGAAAGTTTTCGATTTAGGAAATGTTTGAATTAAGAAGGTTTCAACTTAAGAAAGTCTTAAATTAAGAAAGTTTTGAGTTTAGAAAAGTTTTAGATTTGAGAAGATTTTGAAGTTTTGGAAAGTTTAGAATTTAGAAAGTTTAGGAGTTTAGAAAGATTTAACTTAAGAAAGTTTTGAATTTAGAAAAATTTGAGATTTAGAAAGTTTAAGATTTAGAAAGTTTTAGAGTTTAAATTTTAGAAAGTCTTGAAATTAGGAAAGGCTTAAGTTTAGGAAAGGTTTGAAAACTTAGGTTTAAGAAGTTAAGATTGGAAAAGAGGGTAGAATTAGGAAAGGGTTGAATTAGGAAAGATTTGAAAGTTGAGTTTTAAAATTTAGGAAAGATTTTTATGTTCAAGTTTTGGAAACTTAAGATTTAGGAAAGTGAAAGTTTAGGAAGGATTTGAATTAAGAAAGAGTTGGATTTTGAAATTTAAGTAAAGATTTAGAGTTTAGGTTTAGGAAACTTATGGTTTAGGAAGCTTATGGTTTAGGAAGGTATTGAATTAAGAAAGGTTTAGATTAGGAAGGGATTGGATTTGGTTTCTAAAAGAGAGAGGTTGGATTTTGTTTCCAAAAATGGAGGACGGGATCTAGTTTCTTAAACGGGGAGATTGGATTTGGTTTCCTAAAGGGGAGACAGGATTTGGGAAGAATTTGGAAAAGGAGATTCTAGAAACCCTAAATTTGGAAAATTATAGTTTTGACATAGAAAATAGGTTTTGGAAACATGTATAGTTTTGATGTAGAAAACAAAAGATTTTGGAAACCTAGGTTTGGGGCAAAGTTTGAAAACCATGTTTTTGGGAAGAAAATTTAGGGTTTCCTAATTGTGGGTTCTAGGGCTTGGCTTGGGCTCTAAGGAAAAGGGATTTTTAGAAAGTGCGTTTTTGGAAACGAAGGTTTTCTAGAAGGGAATCCTAGAGAGGAACTTTTGGAAAGTGAATTTGAAGAGGGAGTTTTTGGAAAAAGATTTTAAAGAGAAGGAGTTTTGGAAAGTGCGTTTTTAGAAACGTAGATTTTGGAAAGAAGATCCTAGAGGAGAGTTTCTAGAAGGAAAATTTTGGAAAAGAGAGTTTTTAGAAAGTATAAAAACATCTCACTTTCCTAAAGCGATTCTAACCATAAGAGGGCTAGAACCACTTTAAGAAAGTGGTTTTGAAAACAAAGTTTGAAAATATAGACCAAAAGGCCACTTTTAATATAACACTTTCCTAAAGCAACCCTAGCCATGGAAAGGCTAGAATCACCCTAAAATTGTGGTTTTGAAAACAAGTTTTTGAAAAAGAGATTTTGATGCAATTTTGAAAACAAGTTTAAAAACGTTTTGAAAAATAACTTTGAAAACGGTTTTTGGAAGATGCAAGACTATGATATGCACAATGCAATTTAGGGGTCGTGAACATACAAGGCTAAGGCTTCACCATATAATCAAGGGGGCCGGACCCACGTGGTCTCTGGTTAGACTAGAAGAAAGCCCCCGACACGGTGACTCTCCAATAGTCTAATCCTACACATGGACTGGGAGTCCCCTTGTTTCAAGCATGCAAAGAAAGGGGGGGGGGAAAGAGATGGGGGATTAAAATAGAGAAAACCCAAGTGGGTTGGAGAGAGAAGAGAGAGGGGGAAAGTGCGGAAACTTAAATAGGGAGCCTGCCTGTATCTTGTTTATTTTGCACGCCATGCTGTCTTCGGTCTTCGGTCTTGGGTCTTGATCTTCGTCTTTCATCTTCAAGAGTTGTCTTCAAGCTTCGGGTTGCAGCTCCTCCAGTCTTCAAAAGATGGTTGAAGGGTAGTGCATGAGTATATGGGGGAGTGTGTAAGTGTATAGGAGGCTAGGGCTTGTGTATGATGGCTAGGGTTTAGTGTAGGGTGGCTATGGTTTGGAGAACCTAAGGAAACTAGGGTTTTTGGAGGTGCTCGAGCTCTGTATATCGAATTGTGTGATTTCTAGGTTAAGTTTGCAGACCCTTTTCACGTTGAATGAGGCTTTGTATTTATAGAAAGAGGACAAACTTGGCGCCTGTTGCAGTGGCGCCAGGGCAAATTTTACACTAGCGCTAGGCCATTTTTTTGCTTGGCGTCAACCAATTACGAAAGATTTAAGGTCGGCAAGTAATGTATCTTTGATTAGATTTGGGCGCCTGTACTAGTGACTACCATGCAATTTTTAGCCTAGCTTCACTAGGAGTGACTCCAGAAAGTCCGGAAATGATTTGATGGAGCCGGGAATGACCCGGAAGGCCGGAAAGGAGCAGGAACACTTAAAATAGTGTCCTCGAGGTATTTGACTTGGAAAGTGAGGATAAGGTGGGTCGGAAAGGTTGACCGGGCCTTTAGGGGCAAAACGGTCAATCGGACCGAAAAACTGCCGGGGCAAACCCGGATTGTCCCGAAAAAAGACTTGGGATCTGGAAACATTATTTAGAATGTTCCCAAAGGTTGCCAGTTTGATTCCCAGAGCCGGCGTGGTCGGAAACGGAGACCGGCCCACCAGGGGCAAAACGGTCATTTTGCACCGTGTTTGCCGGAACTGACTCGGAATGATCCGGAAAGGTAAAGGAAGGTCAAGAACACTATAAAAAGTAGTCTCAAGGGGTTACTGGTTTGATACCCAGATCCGGTGTGGTTCCCGGGGCATTCGAATGCTTAGGGGCAAAATGGTCATCTTGACCGGAAAGTCTCGGAAAAGGTCCTAAGGGTAGTCTGGTCATTTTTCACCGAAGTGAGCTAATAGACACTAGTGTTGACCTAGGTTTTGAGTGTCTTCACCACTCTAACGGTGTGAGTATTTCCGCTACTCGGACGGGGTTGATGATTTGTGAGTATTTCCGCAACTCAGACGGGGTTGAGTATTTCCGCTACTCGGACGAGGTTGAGTATTTCCGCTACTCGGACGGGGTTGAGTATTTCTGCTACTCGGACGGGGTTGAGTAGTTTCGCTACTCTAACGGGGTTGATGATTTGGGAGTATTTCCGCTACTCGGACGGGGTTTAGTATTTCCGCTACTCTAACGAGGTTGATGATTTGGGAGTATTTCCACTACTCGGACGGGGTTGAGTATTTCCGCTACTCTAACGGGGTTGATGATTTGGGAGTATTTCCACTACTCGGATGGGGTTGAGTATTTCCGCTACTCTAACGGTTTTGTGAGTAGTTTTGCTACTCGAACCGTCTCGAGGAATAAACTGTCTCGAGAGAGGGATTGGAAAGGGGTCTTACCGTCTCCGAAGAGACGTGCCTGGATTGAAACCGTCTCGAGGAATAAACTGTCTCGAGAGTGGGATTGGAAAGGGGTCTTACCGTCTCCGAAGAGACGTACCTGGATTGTGAGTGTTTCCGCCACTCTAACGGTTTTGTGAGTATTTTCGCTACTCTAACGGTTTTGTGAGTACTTCCGCTACTCTAACGGTTTTGTGAGTGTTTCCGCCACTCTAACGGTTTTGTGAGTAGTTTTGCTACTCGGACCGTCTCGAGGAATAAACTGTCTCGAGAGAGGGATTGGAATTGGAATAAGAAAGGACAATGCCCCTCAGGGCATTTTGGTCATTTTGCCTCTATTTGGGCCTAACAGGCCCGCGAAGTGATGGAAAGACGGAATTTGGACCTAGAGGATTGGTTTCAATTGGGATATGCCCAAAATGACTTGAAAACAAGTCTGGACGGAGTGTAGACTACCGAGCGGTAAAAAATGGAGTGCTTACAAGGATGGCCGACGCTATTTTGAGTTAACTACGGGTTTGGTATGATGAGTATCCTCCAGATGGGCAAGACATTTTTCATCGGTTCTTGGGTTGCATGGCTTCTCTCTTATTGGCGCAGCTTGTTTTCTAGCAATGGTTCCCTTTTGGCCATCTGACTCGTCTTTCTTAGGGCAAGTGAGCTTGCCCTTACTCTCATGAGTATGGCTTCCTCCTAGGTCTTCGGAATGGTTTAGCTGACATTGTGGGACCTACTTTTCCTAATGGCTGCGTCGCGATTGTCTCTTCTCAGCTTGGGCTCCGTTGTGCAGCCTTTTCTTCTGATCTGCTGCCCCAGGTTCCTTATGTCCCAATGAAGCTCTTGTTTCTCTCATTTTGAGTTTGCGACGGATAGGGGATTGGCATACTTCTCAAGATTGGTCAGTCACTCACATGGTGGCCCTAGCTTTGCTCTTCTCAAGATTCTGGGTGTTTCTCCTCGAGGGGATGACGTGGTTGACTGCTGATTACGTGTATTGCTTGCCAGGATTCATGAGGGGCACTCATATGTTCCTATAGTTGTGGAGGAGACCTTCGTGAGCCTTACTCGACTCCGTTAGGGGGCCAACGCACATTTTCAAGGATGTTCTTTACTATTTCAGCTTCGGGTAATCAGACACCTATTTGTTTCTTATCTTTTTCAGCATACATGGCATCCTGAGTCAGGAGTCCTTTGACTGAGGAGGTCGAGGGTGGGCCATTGCCCCATTCTCTGTTTCTTGTCGGTCATACAATGTTGTAGATGTTTGAGTAGTGGCTTTAGCTCCTTTTTGCATTTTACCTTGTTCCCTGTTTCTTATTTGAGAGAGAAGGAAAGATATAGAGTTAGTTTTTGTACAAAAACAGTTTACTTATGCTAGTTCTAAAGATGCAAGGTAAAGGGGTGAATGCATGTTATACCCCTTTTTATTTTTATGAATGCACATGGAATTAGATGTATAACTTATTTTGCATGTCCTCCTTTTCTAATATATATATTTTGTGAATGCACAGGTTCATATAGAAACAGAATTTAATGCATGTTATACTCTTTGGATGAATGTACATACAGGAATGGAATTGAATGTAATGTCCCCCATTTTTTTTCTTTGGTGATAAATGCACAGATTTATGTAAGAATTGAATTAAATGCATGACTTACTTCCTTACGAATGAACAGGTTCATACAGGAATACAATTGAATGCATGAATAAACTACATAAGAATCTAAATGGATGTACAGGTTATACATGTCATGGATGTATCAATACTACATGTATATGAGCTGTTTACAAAGAATGCCCCAGGGCCCATACTCTCAGGATTTTGTTCCTTTCCAGGATTCTGCCCCATTTAGTTTTATCCCATTCTCATCGGGCTGTGATAGCATTTGCTCAATTCTCTAGGGATCTTGACCTTTTGGTTTGCTATCCTATCCCTACTTTCTACAGGGTTACTGTTTGGGGTGTTTCTGAGCTCACTTGGGTTTCTCTCTCAGATCTCCAAAATGCCACCATGGCTCGAGCGACAACTCGCATACTCTTTGCAGAGCGATAAACAGCTAAGCCCTCAATCCGAGACGACTTCTTTTAGGATCGTAATGTAGGCTGGGTTTAGGGTTTGTAAGAAACGAAGAGATATTTAGGCTCAAAGATCTACTTTCAGTGGGTTGTTTAAACTAAAACCATCTGAGCACCCCTTGGAGCGTGAGATCGCCCCTTGTATTCCCTTTCAATTCTCCTTTCTCACCCTACTTGTCTTGGTATTGTTCAGGCTTATTTGGACTAAGCAATTTTCTCTGATCAGAGAGGACTTTAATTTGGACCGTAACGTAGGCCTGATTAAGGGGTTTATGAATGAAAAGGGTAGAAAGGCTCAAACATTATCATTTGTGGGGTTTTTAAACGACCAATGATCACCTTTGGCAACTTAACTTCCATTCACTGCTTTCTTCTTTCCTTCATACTCTTGTTGTTCTTCTGGGCCGCTTTCTGCCTTCTAATTTAAGATTCTTTTTTCATCAAGAAATTTGTTGCTAAGTCAACTTTTGGAGATGCCAACTTTTTCATTTATATTTTGGGATGACAGTATCTTCTTTTGAAGATCCCCATGAACATAATATCTCCTTTAGAGATGCCTTTAACGCCATAACTTCTTGAAGATGACCATTTTCATCGTTGTTCATTATATCTTCTTGGAAATCAACCCTTTCATCATTGCTCATTATATCTTCTTGGAAATTACCCCTTTCCATCATTGCTCATTATATCTTACTTATGACTTTTGCCTTAACCCAGTGTGGCCGGTGATCATCTGGTCGGTTTTCTTGAGGAAAGTAACCGGCTTAAGTGGACTTTACAAAGGGATTTATTTGTGTATAGTAGAAGAAATGAGGGCCTTTCATCACTTCAAATTAAATTGCTTAGTCCATAAAGCCTTTATACAAAATTTAGACAATGTTCCTAAAAAATGGTGTGTTTCTGCCGAATCAACTACTCTGTGATTACCCCAGTGTGGGGGATGGTTATAGGTTTGGGGATATCTGAAAAGAGATCACTGACGGCTCTAGTGGGCTAAGCAAAGGATAGTGTTTATTTGGGATAAATAGAACAATGGCTCCCCATCATTTTAAGTACTTGGCTGCCCATCGCTTAGCTAGGATATCACACAAGTGTCGCCTCTTCAATGAACTCCACACTAGCTCCTTCCTATCTCTTACTCTCTCTTTGTCTCTCTAAGGTTTTAACCCCCCTTTGAATGGGTTGCCCATGCTATCCCATCCTTTAAGTCGAGTCATTTACCAAATAGGAAAGAATCCATAAATGTGACACTCATCCATAAGAGTATGAAACAAAGGGGATAAACTAGGAATTACCTATTTTCATTTAAAAACATGATTACATGGCGTACAATGTTTATTTAAAGAAGATATGCGATAAATAGAAAGAAGAAAAGAAAATAGATGAATTTTGTAGAAATCTCCCTTTTCTTGTGGATCTCTTGGTGAGAACCCCTGACAAGGTTTTGAAATTGTCAGCTTCTTTGGCATTTCATGCTCCGGGTGTATCACCAAACAATGGAGGACGGATTGACATATCTTCTGCAGTGTTTAGCATGCATTTGGAAGTTAGGAGATTCTTTTGTAGTAATGTATGGGTCTGACAAAACTTTGCAAACGATGAAGCCCTCTTCTGCAGGGACGGTGATCGTCGCGGCATGGTGTGGAGGTAATGTCTTGTTGATGGATGATTAGTTCTTCTTACTTCCTGATGTAAGTTTAGCCTCTTCTAACAACTAGGCTCATTCTTCCATGAGTTTGAACTTGGTGAGGTACTAGAGGGATTCCATGAATTCAGCTGTGCTCTCTAACCTAGGAAAAGAAAAAGAAAAATAGAATATAGTCAGCATGTGGAGTTGGAAGTTCTGCATGATGCATGTCCTATGGAGGTCCCTTCTCTGAGAGAATCTAGGCATGATGACAAGTCGATTTGGGAGGTGGGGTTTTGCCCCTATTATGCAATACAATACCTCTTTGGCGTGGGCCTGTTGATGTTTCTTTTTTTGGGCAATCCCGCCTCCATGGACTGAGAGAGATTTGGGCCTCTCTCTAGATATAGTTCTATGCATGCCATGAATCCTTAGCGTTGAAGAACCCTTAGGAGTTTTGGTAGGTTTGATTAACACGAGATTAGATTGCTCCTTTCTCTCTACGATTGCTTAGATGCATGAGAATGAAATGACTTGAGTTTCTTGGAACTCTTGTCTCAGAGCAAATATGAATGCATGAGCATAATAAAAGTGAACATTTGCACAATATGATAATAATAAATGAATGGTTTAGAAAACTCCCTTCTCGTCTTGCTTCTGTCTTCGGTTCTCTTAGTACTTGGAGATGAGGAGGGGGAGGATAGAAGATAAGAAACAAAAGGGAAGTCAGTGCCTTGATTTGAAAATTTTTATGCAATGCATGTCCTAGGGGTGCCCCTACTTGAGAGGGAGACTAAGCATGATGTATTGGCTCACTTTTGGAGATAGGGGGTTTGCCCCTACGTGCAAGTATCTTACCATAGACCAGGAACCTACATTCATTCATACATTCATCCGTCCACTCATTTGCAGAGAAAATAAAATAAAATAAAATAAAGAAGTACATTGAACTTTGGGTTTAAGATACAAAAGAATTGAAATACATTTCAACAAGGGGAAGGGAACATTTTCCTTGGGACTTCCACCTATCTAGTTTTACAAAGGAAAAACCTAAACTACCCTTGAGTCTTCGGGTTCGCCTTCTTTGGATTTGATGTTGAGGAGGTCGCTGAGGGACCTTGCTGATTGGTTGCCCCTTGTCTTCATGGCAATCCTATCTCCATGAGCATAAAGGGATTGGGGCCCCTCTTATGGAATGAATTGAGATGCATGCAATGAGTCCTTAGGGTTATATGGGAACCCTTAGGGTTTGGGTAGGTTTAATGCAAGGGAGAGTGACTTTGGTGCCACTCTCAATAGGTTGATCATATGTATGAGGATGCAATGACTTGAGTTACTTGGAACTCTTATCTTGACACGAAGGTATTGAGTGCATGAATATGGATATGCAAAGAGTATAAGGAAAGAGAATGAAATAACATGATAAACATGCATGCATGAGCAGTTAGACAGGCATTATAACAGTATAGATACAGGCATTATAACAACAAGAATAGACAGGTATAAATGAAAGTAAGAGCAGTCGCCCTTTCCTCCGTGGTTTTGAAAATAGTGCTCGTGTCTTAAATCCGGCAGAGGTTCGGCTATGCATGGTGTCTACATGAGTATGAGGTTGAGGGTTGATTAATGCGTCCTAAAAAGGCTCGGTCCCCGGATCTTCAAACCTAGGCCCACTCCCCGAGGTGGTGCCATGATCGGTTGGTTATCTGAGCAGGGGAACCATCAAGAGGCCGTAGGCGAAGAAACTGACACAGCATCTTACCACAACCAATATACCGTTCCCCCTTTCTAACTAGAAAGGACATATCAGGGTTTGCAAGTATGCAAAATGCAAGTGCACATGCAGTGTGTGTGTGATTTTTAAAAGTGGAGGAAAGAGCCCAACAACTCCCATTCATCCTGTTCATCACATTCATGCATAGCACTTAATAAAACTTAAGTAAAAAGTGCACCTACAAAACAAAGATGCAAGTGTTAGTATGTGAATGACAAACCTAATACAAGATAATATGAATAAACGCATGTTTTTTTTTTAAACAATTTCAAAAATTTAGTTGTGAAAATTTAAAGTAAATAGGATTGAACCAAGTTAATTGAAGACTCTACATGGGTAAAGGGTAAAGAGACATGACTACGGCTTAACCCTCTAAGTGTCCCCAGTGGAGTCGCCAGCTGTCGCGCCCAGATTTTTCGCACTCGAGGAATACTCACACAAGCGGGAAAAACACTGTACTATCTCGTTAGAACTCACCCTCCTAGAAGAATGAGCGCGACTAAGTTTGAATTGAAAATTTGATTTGAATAAAGGGCTTTTGAAAAAGATTTGGAGTCGCCACCTAACTTGATTAAGGTGAGTTAGGTCACCTAAAAACTAAGAATAATCCGAAGACTACACTTAGGATTTTTGGAAAACGATTTGAAAATATCTCCTCAAGAGAGGGTTTTTAAGAAAAACAGGTTGTTTGGCAACCTTTGGAAAAGATTTAGCCCTTTTTGAAAAATAACTCTTTTTTGGTCTTTGAAAACAGTGATTTTAGGTTCGGAGGTTGGTTACGTGTAGGGAATACGCACTAAGCCATCACCCTACCCTGCCCTTTCGGTACCTACATGTCAATCTACCCTAGATTCACCTATGAGAGTCTTTAACTAACTAATGTTCAATCCTATTCACTTTGAAAAACAATGTTTAAAAACTAATATGATGCATGATATGCAAGTGCAAGGAAAGAGAAAGGTGAGAAATAGATTTGGAAAGAAATTTGAAAAGAAGAATTTAAAGAGATTTGAAAATATAGAATCAGAATTGGAAAGCTTTAAAAATTGGAAATAAAGATTTGAAAATAAATTTTTGAAATTGGAAACTTGAAATAGATATGGAACTGGAGATTGAAAAAGATTGTGAAATTGGAGATTTGAAGAAGATTGTAGAGGAATTTGAAATTTGAAAGAAGTTGTGACCGCACCCATGAGGGTGGAATTGAAAGTTTGAAAAGTGTTGCGACCGCACCTATGAAGGTTGCCTACGTATCCCTTTGGGGGAATCAGGTCAGTCGTAATTCGGACCGGAGTCCGATTGAAAATAGAAGAGTTGATTTAAAGAAGGAGATTGAATTGGAAGATTGAGAGATTGAACTGAAAATTAGATTTGATTTGAGATTAGAAGAGGAGATTGGAAATTGAGATTGAGAAGATTGGACTTGTTTTGGAAAGATTGATTTTGGAAAGACTTGGTTTTGGAAAGATGGAGGTTTAGGAAACCTAGATTTAGGAAAGGTAGGAGACCTAAGAAAGACTTGAGATTAAGAAAGATTGGATTGGAATGTTGGATTTGGAAAGATCTTGGAAGATTCAGAAACTTGGAATTTAGAAAAGATTTGGATTAGGAAAGTGTCATTTTTTGGAAAGTTTCGAAATTAGGAAAGTTTTGAAATTGAAAAGTATTGAATTTAGAAATGTTTTGAATTAGGAAAAGTTTAGTTTAAGAAAGGCTTAGAATTTAGAAAGTTTCAAGTTTAAAAAAGTTTTGAATTTTGGAATGTTTTGAAAAAGGGAAGTTTTGGAAGTGGAAAAGTTTAGAAAACAAGGAAGTTTTGAAAATAAGAATGTTTTGAGTTTAGAAAATTTTGGATTTGGAAAGATTTGAAGTTTAGGAAAGTTTAAGAATTTAGAAAGTTTTTAAATTGTGAAAGTCTTAACTTAAGAAAGTTTTGAACTTAGAAAGCTTTGAATTAGGAAAGATTTGAAATTTGGAAAGTTTAAGATTTAGAAAGTTTTAGAGTTTGAATTTTAGAAAATCTTGAAATTAGGAAAGGTTTGAATTTAGGAAAGGTTTGAAAACTTAAGTTTGAAAAGTTAAGATTTGAAAAGAGGGTAGAATTAGGAAAGGGTTGAATTTTAGGAAAGATTTTTACGTTCAAGTTTTGGAAACTTAAGATTTAGGAAAGAAGAAGTTTAGGAAGGAGTTGAATTAGGAAAGATTTGGATTAGGAAGGGATTGGATTTTGTTTCTAAAAGGGAAGGTTTGATTTTGTTTCCAAAAACGAAGGATTGGATTCGGTTTCCTAAGCGGGGAGATTTGATTTGGTTTCCTAAAGGGAAGATAGGATTTGGCACGGATTTGGAAATGGAGATTCTAGAAATCCTAGTTTTGAAAGGCTATAGTTTTGACGTAGAAAAGAGGTTTTGGAAATGTGTATAGTTTGGATGTGAAAATAAGAGGTTTTGGAAACCTATGTTTGGGGCAAAGTTTGAAAACCATGGTTTTGGAAAGAAAATTAGGGTTTCCTAATTGTGAGTTCTAGGGCTTGACTTGGGCTTCTAAGGAAAGAGTTTTTGGAAAGTGCTTTTTTGGAAACGAAGGTTTTCTAGAAGGGAATCCTAGGGAGGAGTTTTTGGAAAGTGAGTTTGCAGATAGAGTTTTTGAAAAAAGATTTTAAAGAGAAGGAGTTTTTAGAAAGTGTGTTTTTGGAAACGTAGATTTTAGAAGGAAAATCCTAAAGGTGAATTTCTAGAAGGAAGATTTTGGAAAGAGAGTTTTTTAGAAAGATTTTTGGAAGGAGTTTTTCTAGGAAAGAGACCTAGGGAACGTTTTCGGAAAGTGGAATTTGAAGAGACCGTTTTGGGAAGGAGTTGAAAAAGGGAGTTTGGAAAAATAGACTTTCGGAGGGAGTTTTTAGAAAACAATTTTGGAAAGAAGAGTTTTAGGAAGGTATGTTGAAAAATAAATTTTTAGGAACAGATTTTTGAAGAGTGAGTTTTTTGGCAAGTATGAAAACATCTCACTTTCCTAAAGCGATTCTAGCCATAAGAGGACTAGAACCACCTTTAGAGAGTGGTTTTGAAAACAATAAGGTTTGAAAATATGGACCATAAAAGTCACTTTTAATATAACACTTTCCTAAAGCAATCCTAGCCATGGAAAAGCTAGAACCACCCTAGGATTGTGGTTTTGAAAACAAGTTTTTGAAAAAGAGATTTTGATGCAATTTTGAAAACGAGTTTGAAAATGATTTTGAAAACAACTTTTCGAAGATGCAAGATCATGATATGCACATTGCAATTTTGGGGTCGTGAACATACAAGGTTAAGGCTTCACCACATAATCAAGGGGGCCGGACCCACGTGGTCTCTGGTTAGACTAGAAGAAAGCCCCGACACGGTGACTCTCCAATAGCCCAATCCTACACATGGACCGGGAATCCCCTTTGTTTCAAGCATGCAAAGAAAGGGGGGGGGGGAAAGAGATAGGGGATTAAAATAGAGAAAACCTAAGTGGGTTAGGAGAGAGAAGAGAGGGGGGAAGTACAGAAAATTAAATAGGGAGCCTACCGTATGTCTTGTTTATTTTGCGCGCCGTGCTGTCTTCGGCCTTCGGTCTTCGTCTTGATCTTCGTCTTCAATCTTCAAGAGTTGTCTTCAAGCTTTAGATGGCAGCTCTTCAAGTCTTCAAATGATGGTTGAAAGCTAGTGTATGAGTGTGTGGAGGTGTGTATGAGTGTATAGGAGGCTAGGGTTTAGTGTATGGTGGCTATGGTTTGGAAACCTAAGGAGGCTAGGGTTCTTGGAGTGTTCGAGCTCTGTATATCGAATTATATGATTTTAGGTTGAATTTGTGGATCCTTTAAACGCTGGAGGAGGCTTTGTATTTATAGATGTTGGACAACACTAGCACCTGTTGTAGTGGCGCCAGGCCAAATTTTACACTGGCGCCACTTGTAATGGCGCCAGCCATTTAGGAAATATTTAAGGTTGGCAAGCAACATATCTTTGACTAGATTTGGGCACCTGTACTAGTGACTACCATGAAATTTTTAGCCTGGCTTCACTAGGAGTGACTCCTGAAAGTCCGGGAATGATTTAAAGGAGCCGGGAATGACCTGGAAGGCCGGAAAGGAGCAGGAACACTTAAAATAGTGTCCTCGAGGTATTAGACTTGAAAACTGAGGATAAGATGTGTCGGAAAGGTTGACTGGGCCTTTAGGGGCAAAACGGTCAATTGGACCAGGAAACTGCCGGGACAGACTCGGACTGTCCCGAAAGAGGACTTGGGATCTGGAAACATTATTTAGAATGTTCCCAAAGGTTGGCGGTTTGATTCCCAGAGCCGGCGTGGTCAGAAAAGGAGACCGGCCCACCAGGGGCAAAATGGTCATTTCGCAACGGGTTGGCCGGAACTGACTTGGAATGATCCGAAAAGGTAAAAGGAAGTTGAGAACACTATAAAATGTAGTCTCAAGAGGTTACCGGTTTGATACCCAGAGCCGGTGTGGTCGGAAAAGGTGACCGGGCCTTTAGGGGCAAAACGGTCATTTTACATCAGGTTTGCCGGAGCTGACTCAGAATGATCCGAAAAGGTAAAGAAAGGTTGAGAACACTATAAGAAGTAATCTCAGAGGGTTACCGGTTTGATACCCAGAGCCGGTGTGGTTCCCGGGGCATTCGGATGCCTAGGGGCAAAATGGTCATCTTGACCGAAAAGTCTCGGAAAAGGTCCAAAGGGCAGTCTGGTCATTTTTCACCGAAGCGGGCCTACAGACACTGGTGTTGGCCTGGGTTTTGAGTGTTTCCACCACTTTGACGGTGGTCGTCGTGACACAGGGGTTTGTTGGCAATTCCCTATATCGACCTATTTGTGAGTATTTTCGCTACTCTAACAGTTTTGTGAGTAGTTTCGCTACTCGGACCGTCTTGAGGAATAAACTGTCTCGAGAGTGGGATTAGAAAGGGGTCTTACCGTCTCCAAAAAGACGCGCCTGGGTTGGAACCGTCTCGAGGAAGAAACTGTCGAGAGAGAGGGATTGGAAAGGGGTCTTACCGTCTTCAAAAACACATGCCTGGGTTGGAACCGTCTCGAGGAATAAACTGTCTCGAGAGAGGTATTGGAAAGGGGTCTTACCGTCTTGAAAAGACGTGCCTGGATTAGAACCGTCTCAAGGAATAAACTATCTCGAGAGAGGTATTGGAAAGGGGTTTTACCGTCTTCGAAAAGATGTGCCTGGATTGGAGCCGTCTTGAGGAATAAACTGTCTCGAGAGAGGGGTTGGAAAAGGGTCTTACCGTCTTTGAAAAGACGTGCCTGGATTGGAACCGTCTCGAGAGAGGGGTTGGAAAGGAAAGGACAATGCCCCTAAGGGCGTTTTGATCATTTTGCCTCTATTTGGGCCTAGTGGGCTCACGAGACGATGGGCAAATGTGTTTTGGACTTAGAAAGTTGGTTTCGGTTGGAATATGCCCACAATGACTTGAACACAAGTTTGGACGGAGTGTAGATTGCCGAGCGGTAAAAAATGGGGTGCTTACAGGTCAGTCATAGTTCGTACAAGAGTCCGATAGAAAATAGATGGTTTGTTTGGAAAAAGAGTTTTTGATTGGAAAAAGGATTTGATTTGAACTTAGAATAGAATATTAGAATTTCGAATTGAAAATATTAGACTTTGATTTGAAAAAAAATAGAACTTGGAAGAAAGATTTGGACTTGTTTTGGAAAAATTGAGATTTTGGAAACCTAGACTTAGGAAAGATAGGATTTAGAAAGGACTTGAGATTAAGAATGATTTGACTCGAATGTTGGACTTGGAAGATTAGGGAAAGATTGGATTTAGGAAAGGTTCGAATTAGGAAAGTGTCATTTTAGAAAGGTTTCATTTTAGGAAAGTTTTGAAATAGGAAAGTTTCGATTTAGGAAAGTTTTGGATTAAGAAAGTTTCATTTTAAGAAAGGTATTGAAACATGAAAGGTTTCGTTTTAAGAAAGTTTTGAAATTGGACAGTTTTGAATTTAGAATGTTTTGAAATATGGAAGTTTTGAAAGTAAGAAAGTTTTGAGTTTGGAAAGTTTTAGATTTGGAAAGATTTGAAGTTTAGGGAAATATTAAAATTTAGCAAGTTTCAAAGTTTGAGTTTTGGAAATTCTTGAGATTAGGAAAGGTGTGGATTAGGAGAGATTTAGACTAGGAAGGGTTAAGATTCCAATTTCCTAAAACAAGGGATTGGATTTTCTTTCTAAAGAAGTGTTTTGATTTTGTTTCCAAAAATGGAGGATAGGATCTAGTTTCCTAAATGGAAGATTGGATTTGGTTTGCTAAAGGGAAGACTAGATTTGGTATGGATTTGGAAAGATGATGTTTAGAAACCCTAAATTTAGAAGACTATAGTTTTAATGTAGAAAAGGGGTTTTGGAAACTTATGGTTTAGATGTAACAAAGGAGATTTTGAAAACCTAAGTTTTAAGGCAAGATTGAAAATCATATTTTTGAGAAAGGAAATTAGGGTTTCCTAATTGTGGGTTCTAGGGCTTGACTTGGGCATTAAAAAAAAGAATTTTTGGAAAGTGGGTTTTTAGAAAGGGAGATTTTGAAGAGAGAGTTTTTGGAAAGATTTTTTGGAAAGAGATTTTGGGAAAGGGATTTTAAGAAAGAGATTTTTGAAAAGAGATTGTTGGAAAGAGTTTTTAGGAAGGAAATTTAAGGAACGTTTTTAGAAAGTGAATTTTGAGTAGAGTGTTTTGGAAAGGAGTTTGAAAAAGAGTTTCGAAAAATAAATTTTTGGAGGGAGTTATTGAAAACGATTTTGGAAATGAGATTGGAGAGAGTTGTTGGAAAAGAGGTTTTTAGAAAGAAAGATTTGAAAAAAGAGTTTTTAGAAAGTTCATAAAAATATCTCACTTTCTTGAAGCGATTCTAACCATAAGAAGGTTAGAACCACTTTAGGATAGTGACTTTGAAAATAACAATGATTTGAAAATATGGACCATATTGGTCACTTTAAATATAACACTTTCCTAAAGCAACCCTAGCCATGGAAAGACTAGAATCACCTTAGGATTGTGATTTTGAAAACAAGTTTTGAAAAAGAAGATTTTGATGCAAGTTTGAAAACAATGTTAATGCAAGTTTTGAAAACGAATTTTAAAAGAATGCAATATCATGATATGCACAATGCAAGTTGGGGTCGTGAACATACAAGGTTAAAGGCTTTACCATATAATCAAGGGGGCCGAACCCACGTGGTCTCTGGTTAGACTAAAAGAAAGCCCCCGACACGGTGACCCTCCAATAGCCTAATCTTACACATAGACCGGGAAGTCCCGTATTTCAAGCATGCAAGAAACGGAGGGAAGAAGATGGGGGATTAAAATAGAACAAAACCCAAGTGGGTTAGGAAAGAGAAGAGAGGGGGAAGATGCGTAAACTTAAAGAGAAAGCCTACCTTGTGTCGTGTTTATTTTGCTTTGCTTTGCTTCGGTCTTTGCTTCAGTCTTCGTCTTGATCTTCGAGAGCTTCAGTTTGCAGCACTTCAAGTCTTCAATGGATGCTTTGGAGGCTAGTGTATGAGTGTATGTGACTGTATATGAGTGTATAGGATGCTAGGGTTTGTGTATAGAGGCTAGGATTTGGAAAATCTAAAGACAACTAGGGTTTAGGGAGGCTACGAGCTCTATATATCGAAGAGTAGGGTTTTTGGACTGAGTTTACGGACCTCTTTCACGCTAGAGGAGGCTCTGTATTTATAGAGAGAAAAATGACCTAGCACCTGTTGCAGTGGCGCCAGGCCCAAAAAACATTCTAGCGCCACTACGAGTGGCGCCAGACCAAATATTGGCTTGGCACCACTATTAGTGGCACCAGCCACTTAGGAAAGTTTTAAGGTCGGCAAGCAACATATCTTTAGAAGATTTAGGCGCCTATACTAGTGACTACCATGCAATTTTTAGCTTGGCTTCACTAGGAGTGTCTCCGAAAGGTCCGGGAAGGATTTAAAGGACTGGGAATGGCCTAGAAGGCTAGAAAGAGACAGGAACCCTTAAAATAGGGTCCCAGAGGTAATGGACTTGAAAAAGGATATCAGGGTTTGTTAGAGGGGTCGACCGGGCCATTAGGGGCAAAACGGTCAACTGGGCTGGAAAGCTGCCAGAAGACTCGAGATTTGGAAACATTATTTAGAATATTCCCAAAGATTACCAGTTTGATACCTAGAGCCAGTATGGTTGGAAAATGCGACTGGCCCACTAAGGGCAAAATAGTAATTTCGCACAGGGTTTGCCAAAACTGACTCGAAATTATTCGGAAAGATAATAGAAGGTTGAGAATACTATAAGAAGCATTCTCGGGAGGTTACCGGTTTGATACCAATAGCTGGTGTGATTCTTGGGGCGTTCGGATGCCTAGGGGCAAAATGGTAGTCTTGATTGAAAAGTCTCGGAATTGGCCCGAACTGACTAGAAGGCACCTAATCATGCCGAATTGCCTTTAAGACAATCTTGGAATGGTAGACTCACCGTTTTGAGGACTTAGGTACTTTTTCGAGAAACGTGCCGGAAATGGCCCTAGGGGCAGTTTGGTCATTTTTCACTGAAGTGGGCTAGCAGGCACAGGTGTTGACCTGAGTTTTGAGTATTTTCGCCACTTTGACGGTTGTCCCGTGATATAGAGGTTTGTTGGCAATTCCTATATCGACCTGTTTGTGAATACTTCCGCTACTCTGACGGTTCGCGAACATTCCCAAGATTGCTTGATCTCGGAAAGCTGCTAAATGGACTTAACGCCTGAGGAATCAACTTTCTCAAAAGGAGTGCCGAAATGGACATTTCTGCATTGGCGGGCTAGCAGGCGCTAAAGGTGGACCATTCTACCATCTAGGGGACTTTGGATCTCGTCCCGGTCGACAGGTTTGAAGGGACTTACCGTTCCGAATAGTTCATTCGGAAACGTACCGAATTGGAGGGTCTTACCACCTTGAGGAATCAACTTTCTCGAAAGGTGTGTTGAATTTAATTGGAATTAGAATTGGAATTGGAATTAAAAATGGAATTGGAAAGGGGACTTACTGTCTTTGGAAAGACGTGCCTGTTGGAATTGGACCGAACATTACCCCCAAGGGCATTTTGGTCATTTTGCCTCTTTTTGGGCCCGGCAGGCCCGCGAAGCAGTTTGATTGACAGGATTAGACTTGGAAAGTTGATTTGACTTAGAATATGTCCACATTGACTTGAATACAAGTCTGGACAGACTGTAGACTGCCGAGCGGTCAAAAATGAGATGCTTACAATGTCGAACAGAGCATCAGACATTGCATTGCAGATGTGTCTTTTGCATGTATAGTCATCTTGCTTCCATTTCATCCTTGTCCTTGTTTCAGCCACAGTCTCATCTTTATTTGCAGCAAGCTTAGGGGTGGTGAGAACATACACCACTTTGAGATTGGCAAGTAGAAAGTGCATCTTCGTCTGCAATCTTTTGAAGTTTGCTCCATCAAAATGATCTAGTTTCATAAAGTCTGCAGAGAACTGTCGTAATGATGCAGTCATGATTGGAATATCGTCTTAAGATTATTAGTAGAGAAATCTGTAAAAGAAAAAAGAAGATGAACAATTACATCCAATGTACGATTAATATCGCTTTTCTTAAGACGATATTCGCCCCCATCAATTCTCAGAATCTGGTGTGCACCAGGTTAATGGCGAATTGCCTCCAAGATACAATGGAGCTCAAAAAATCTGTAATTCTGATTACGTGTTGTGCACACGAAATCAGACCTAAATACCCTCAGATTATCAAGTCTGCTAAGAATTTGAATGTCTGTTTCTGTAGAAACATACTTCAGAGATGTTAAACAACAAAAACTAGAAAGAATCTAGAACTGTAATGCCTTTTAATATATAGAGAAGTTGCAAAAAAAATTATATATTTTGTCTGCAAATCTACCATATTTTTATAGACATTTTGGTGTCTTTTTGGACTAGACATGATTGTTAGAATTCAAATAATAACTGATTTCTAACAGTCACTTGCATGTTTAAACACAACCGTTAGATCGCCCCTTTCTAATCTATTCATTGTTTGATCAGATCATTCATCACACCTTTATAATCAGGTGTGATTCTCACCATACGATCCTTTTTGCTTATATATTAACCATTCGATCGTTGATTATCATGATTGACAAAAATCAATAATCTTGATCACATGCCACATGCGCACGTGCACATGTTCAAGTGCCAAGTGCGTCACTAAAGCGCCACATTGCGCAATGCAACTTGCACTCGAGACATGCACGTGGAACACATGTGACTTGGCACACATGCTCACACTTGAGTGCTACACATAATCATTGCTCTAAAGCAATACAAAGAAAGTTGTTGGCATTTATAAATACTTTACAAAACTTCTCACTTTCTAATGTGGGATTCGTTTTATAAGGTCAAAACTACTTTGAAAAAATCCAAAACTACTACACTTATTATATATTTTGAAAATATTTTCAATAATAAGAAAGTTCTGATTCAAGAAGTATTTATGGAATAGTGAGTTGTGATGGTTATGGTTCAAAGAGGCAATCAATTGATGAGACTATGCTAGATGTGGTTCAAGGAGGCTATCAGCTAAAGCTTTTGTGTTTAAAAGGTTTAGATGTTTAGAATGGAAATGGGGAAAAGCTAGCTCAGATCTTCAAGTGCATCATTTTGTACATAGCATTACTATCGCGCTCAGATTTTTCGCACTCGAGGAATACAAACACAAGCGGAAAAAATACTGTATTCTCTCGTTAGAACTCACCCTCCTAGAAGAATGAGTGCGACTAGGTTTGAATTGAAAATAGATTTGAATAAAGGGCTTTTGGAAAAAGTTTGGAGTCGCCACCGAACTTGATTAAGGTGGATTAGGTCACCTAAAAACTAAGCACAATCCGAAAACTACACTTAGGGTTTTTGAAAATGATTTTTGAAAATACTACCTCTAGAAAGGGTTTTTAAGAAAACAGGTTGTTTGGCAACCTTTGGAAAATATTAAATCCTTTTTTGAAAATAAACTCCATTTTGGTCTTTCAAAAACAGTGATCCTAGGTTCGGAAGTTAGTTACATGTAGAGAAGATGCACTAAGCCATCACCCTACCCCGCCTTTGCGGTACCTACATATCTATTCACCCTAGATTCACCTATGAGAGTCTTTAACTAACAAATGTTCATTCCTATCCACTTTAGAAAACAATTTTGAAAAGAATGATGCATGATATGTAAATGCAAGAAAAGAAAGTTGAAAAATAGATTTGGAAAGAAATTGATTTGAAAGAAATTTGAAAAGATAGATTTAAGATTGTAAAGTTTTAGAAATTGGAAATAGAGATTTGAAAATAGAAATTTGGAATTGGAAGTTTGAAATAGATTATGGAATTGGAGATTTGAAAAAAGTTGTGACCGCACCCATGAGGGTTGCCTACGTATCCTTTTTAAGGAATCAGGTCAGTCGTAGTTCAGACAAGAGTCCAACAGAAAATAGAAGATTTGATATGGAAGAAAAAGTTTTGATTAGAGATTTGAAAAGATTTGATTTTGGAAAGCTTGGTCTTAGAAAAGCTAGACTTAAGAAAGAAAGGTTTTGGGAAGGACTTGAGATTCAGAAAGATTCGACTCAAATGTTGGACATAGAAAATTAGGAAAGTTAAAATTAGGAAATGGTCGAATTAGGAAAGTTTCATTTTAGGAAAGTTTTGAATTAAGAAAGTTTCGAGTTAGGAAAGTTTCGAATCAGGAAAGTTTTGATATAAGAAAGGTTTCGTTTTAGGAAAAAGGAATGTTTTTGAAATACGAAAATTTTGAAATAGGAAAGATTTGAAAGTTGGAAAGTTAAGAATTTAGAAAGTTTCAAATTCAGAAAGTTTTAGATTTGGAAAGATTTGAAAAGTTAGATTTGGAGAGTTAAGATTTGGGAAAGGGATGGAACTAGGAAAGGGTTGAATTAGGAAAGATTTGGAAGCTTAAAGTTTAAGGAAAGATCTAAAAGTTTAGCTTTAGGAAACTTATGGTTTAGGAATGTAGGAGATTAAGAAAGAGTGGATTAGGAAAGGTTTAGACTAAGAAGGATTGAGATTCCTATTTCCTAAAACAAAAGATTAGATTATGTTTCCAAAAGATGTGTTTTGATTTTGTTTCCAAAAACAGAGGATGTGATCTAGTTTCATAAACGAGGAGATTGGATTTGGTTTCCTAAAGGGAAGATTAGATTTGACATGGATTTGGAAAGGGAAGTTTTAGAAACCCTAGATTTGAAAAGCTATAGTTTTGATATAGAAAAGGGGTTTTGGAAATATATATAATTTTGATGTAGAAAACAAGAGGTTTTGAGGCAAAAATAAGGGATTGGAAATCATGTTTTTGGGAAGGAAAATTAGGGTTTCCTAATCATGGGTTCTAGGATTTGACTTAGGCTCTAAGAAAAGAGCTTTTGAAAAGTGAGTTTTTTGAAAAGAGGGATTTTTGGAAAGAAATCCTAGAGAGGAGTTTTTAGGAAAGCGTTTAGGGAGTGTTCTTAGAAAGTGAATTCGAAGAAGGTGTTTTTGGAAAGAGTTTTTCTAGGAAGAAGACCTAGGAAGCACTTTTAGAAAGTGAATTTCAAGAAGAGTGTTTTTGGAAAAGAGTTTGAAAAAGAGTTTTTGAAAAATAGATTTTTGGAGAGAGTTTTTGAGAACAACTTTGGAAATGAGATTGGAGAGAGTTTTTAAAAAGCATGTTGGAAAAGAGATTTTTAATAGGGGTAGATTTGAAAAGAGAGTTTTTAGAAAGCATATAAAATATCTCACTTTTCTAAAACAATTCTAGCCATAAGAAGATTAGAACCACTTTAACATAATGGTTTTGAAAACAACAATATTTGGAAAATATGGACCATATTGGTCACTTTAAATGTAATGATTTCCTAAAGCAACCCTAGCCATGAAAAGGCTAGAATCACTCTAGGATTGTGATTTTGAAACTAAGTTTTGAAAAAGAAGATTTTGATGCAAGTTTGAAAATGATGTTAATGCAAGTTTTTGAAAACAAGTTTAAAAACGAATTTTGGAGGAATACAAGATCATGATATACACAATGTAAGTTGGGGTCGTGAACATACAAGGTTAAAGGGTTTACCACATAATCAAGGGGGCCGAACCCACGTGGTGTTCGGTTAGACTAAAAGAAAGCCCCCGACATGGTGACCTTCTAATAGCCTAATCCTACACATAGACCGGGAAATCTCTTGTTTCAAGCATGCAAAGAAAGGGGGGAAGAAGATGGGGGATTAAAATAGAAGAAAACCCAAGTGGGTTAGGAGAGAGAAGAGAGGGGGAAGATGTGTAAACTTAAAGAGAAAGCCTACCTTGTGTCTTGTTTATTTTGCTTTACTTTGCACGCTTTCCTTTCTTGCTTTGCTTCGGTCTTCACTTCAGTTTTCAAGAGTTTGTCTTCGATCTTCAAAACTTCGCAGTTGCAGCAATCCATGCCTTCAATGGAGGGTTTGATGCTAGTGTATGAGTATATGAGAGTGTATGAGTATATATGAGGCTAGGGTGATGCGGATCGTATGGCTGACGAGTACTTGGAGACGCGGAGGCGGCGATATACCTGGGCCGGGGGTCGGCAAACTTCAATCGACCGTAACTTTTGACTCGTAACTCTGTTTCGCCATTATAATATGTCGTTGAAAAGGTATCGACGAGCCGGAGAAAGGGGAAAACATGAAATGATTTTTCGGCCTAGGAAATCGCGAAAAAATGCTTCTAAGTATTGTTTTGGCCTGTTTTGTTTTTTTTGGGCCTTTTTTTGCTTTGGGCCTTTGGTTTTTTTAATTAATCCGGTTTGTCACGGGCCTAGGGTTTCGTGTCGCATATTTATAGTCGAGTTAAGACTCTTTTCAGCAGTTTTTTATGTTTAATAAAGTTTGTGTGCTTTTTGCACTTTCCAATCATTCGGTATTTTCTACGAAAATCAACGAGTGTTTGATGCCCTAGAACCTAGCATTCGTGGTGAATCGATAGGTTGCAGAACGACTCTGAATCCGGTATTTGTGGTGAATCAATGGATTCGAGTGTATTATCTTGATCTTTAATAGCCGCTGCATCATAGGGTTTGTGTATGGAGGCTAGGATTTGGAAAACCTAAAGGAGACTAGGGTTTTGGGAGGCTACGAGCTCTGTATATCAATGAGTAGAGTTTTTGACTGAGTTTGCGGGCCCCTTTCACGTTGGAGGAGGCTCTTTATTTATAGACAAGGGAATGACCTGACACCTGTTAAAGTGGCGCTAGGCCGAAAAAGCTTCTAGCGCCACTTAGGAAAGTTTTAGGGTTGGCAAGCAACTTATCTTGAAAAGATTTGGACGCTTGTACTAGTGACTACCAAGCAATTTTTAGCCTAACTTCATCAAGAGTGACTCCGGAAGGTTCGGGAAGGTTTCAAGGGATCGGGAATGGCCCGAAAGGTCGAAAAAGGACAAAAACACTTGAAACAATATCTCGGAGGTAGTAGACTTGACAAAATATGGTAAGATTTGTCGGAAGGGTTGACCAAGCCATTAGGGGCAAAATAGTCAATTGGATCGGAAAGTTGCTCGGACGGACTTAGAATGTCTCGGAAGATGACTCGAGATTTAGAAACATTATTTAGAATGTTCCCAAAGGCTACCGGTTTGATATCTAGAGCCGGTGTGGCTAGAAAAAGGCGACCGACCCACCAAGGGCAAAACGGTCATTTCGCACCGGGTTTACTGAAACTGACTTGGAATGATTCGGAAAGATAAAGGAAGGTCAAGAATTCTATAAAAAGCATTCTCGGGAGATTACTGGTTTGATACCCCAGAGCCGGTGTGGTCCCTAGGGCGTTTGGATGCCTAGGGGCAAAATAGTCATCTTGACCGGAAAACCTCGGAATTGGCCCAAAACTGACTAGAAGGCACCTAATCATGCCAGATCATCTCTAAGACGATCTTGGAAGGGTGGAAGTACCGTTCTGAAGACTTAGGTATTATCTCGAGAAACGTGCCGAAAAATGGCCCTAGGACAGTTTGGTCATTTTTCACTGAAGTGGGCTAGCAGGCACCGGTGTTGACCTAGGTTTTGAGTATTTCCGCCACTCTGACAGCGGTCTCGTGATACAAGAGTTTGTTGGCAATTTCTTATATCGACTTGGTTTCGAGTATTTCTACTACTCTAACGGTTGCGATGTTTGCGAGTACTTCTGCTGCTCTGACGGTTCGTGATCATTCCCGAGACTGCCTGATCTCGGG
This sequence comes from Euryodendron excelsum, assembly GCA_033060915.1. NCBI lineage: Eukaryota > Viridiplantae > Streptophyta > Magnoliopsida > Ericales > Pentaphylacaceae > Euryodendron > Euryodendron excelsum. The sequence goes on along the minus strand of CM065391.1, from coordinate 10,646,014 downwards.
AAGCTGCTAAAGGGACTTAGCGCTTGAGAAGTCAACTTTCTCAAAAGGCGTGCTGATATGGACATTTCTGCATTGGCAAGCTAGCAGGCTCCGAATGTGGACCGTTCTACTATCTCGGGGACTTGGAGTCTTGTCCTAGTCGACAGGTTTAAAGGGACTTTCCGTTCCGAAGTGACTTTCTTCGAAAAACATGCCAGATTCGATAGACTTACTGTCTCGAGGAATCTACTTTCTCGAGAGAAAGATTGGAATTGGAATTGAAAAAGGGGACTTATCGCCTTCGGAAAGACGTGCCTATTGGAATTGGAAAGGGGACTTACTGTCTTCGGAAAGACGCGCCTATGGGAATAGGAAAGGAGACTTACCGTGCTCAGAAAGACGTGCCTACGGGATCGGACCGAACAACGCTCACAAGGGCATTTTGGTCATTTTGCCTCTATTTAAGTCTGGTGGGCCCGCGAAGCGATGAATAGACGGAATTAAACTTGGAAAGTTGATTTGACTCAAAATATGTCTGCATTGACTTGAATACAAGTTTGGACGGACTGTAGACTGCCGAGCGGTCAAAAATGTGGTGCTTACAATTACCTTTTATTTATTTTTCTTAGGTTAACTATTATTTTGTCTCTTCAACTTTACATTAAATTTTAATGTCATTCCTCAAATTTAATTTTTTCTACTTGAGCCCTTCAACTTTTAAAAATAAGTTAATGTGGTCCAACATTTTAAAATAGGCAAAAGAAAATAAAAAATTAATTAGACTTTTACCCTCTAAATTATGATACAATTTCACTTGACCTGCCAAACTAAAAATCATTACATTTTTATCCCTAAACTGAAAAGAATTTCAATTTGTATTGACATTGTTAACAAAATAAACAAATGAACACTTGTAGTATTTATGATCTGATACAATATAAGATATATATTTTTTATCTCTAGTTAATGAATGTGTAGGTTCAAAAATATCCTTGCTATTGATAGGACCAATAATTGGTTGTCAACCAGGATAAGATTTTGCAGATAATTTTTGCCATTTTCTCAAACACTTGGAGAAGGTTTATAATACTTCATAGCTAGGGAACTATTTTTTTCTCTTTGTTTCAAATATTAGTATAAAATTTTGATCAAATGAGCCCCTGATTTTGAAATTTATGAGACTAAAAATCTAACAATTTTTAAATCAATGGTATTAATCTTTATAGTTTAGAGGGCTAAAGTATAATTAATCTTTAATTTCTTTATCTATTTTGACATGTTGAATCACATTGACTTATTTTTAAAAATTGGAAGGCTTAAATAAAATAAATTAAAATCTAAAATAAAGATGGAGGGACAAATTAATGATTGTTTACTCTTTTTTTTTTTTTTTCTTTTACTATTTTGTGTTACGGCTTCCATGGCAGGGTGTTACGCCCTTACTTTTGCACTTCAAAATCTTTTATCATGCAAAGAACCAACCACAAGTATCCAAATTAGTGGCAACAAATGTAGGTGAGACCCACCCATCTCCATAAAAATAAAATTATATATAGTTCTACGTTGGTCTTTGTATTGGTTTAGGGTCGACTTGGTACATTTTTTTGTCTAACGTTTTCTTTTAACTTATAAATAAAAAATTTAAGTTTTTTTTGACTTTTTGTTTTTTTTATTTTTATTTTTTATTTTACTTATCTTTAACTAAAATAAAAATAAAAAGATAAAAAAGTTTTAAAAATTTAATTTTTTTACTTAAAAACTTAAAAAAATTTAGTAAAAAACTGTAGCAAACGGCCTATACTCTTTTGTTATAAAAATGACAATACAAATAACATGATTTGCTGGCATGCAAGTGGAGCCCTCTAGATCTCCTTGCTAACTTGTAAATTCTCAGCCACAGAAATAAGAGGTGGTGCAGCCATCTCTTCTGCCGAACCTCTAAAACCTGAACCATTTGCTTTTTCAGTACTCGCATGGCTTCCACAGCTGCTCCTCCAGCTTCATACTCTATCCCGTGCGGCTGCTGCCAAAGGGAATTAGATCCGCAGCCATGGATAAGAGTAATAGGGCAAACAAGAAGGATATTAAGGTATAGCAGTTTGCGAGTTTTTGCAGCCCAAGGGTCGGAAAGGCAACAAAAGGCTCCTCCGGGAGTTGATACAAGAATTCATTGGGAGAATGAAGATGAAGGGTGGATTGGAGGAAGTAGCTCACAGTCAACAACACAACAACAACTTAAAGCAGCAGAAGAAGCAGAAGACCAGAAGAACCTCTTGACTGAAAACTTTTCCGACTTGCTTAACAGTTCTTCTGATTCTCATTATCAGTGAGTCTCTCTCTCTCTCTCTCTCTCTCTCTCTATATATATATATATACACACATTTACACACACATACACTTGCCGGCAGATTTTCTCTTAGTTCTTGCTATCCAATTAGGATTAACTGTATATCATTCACTAGTACTTTTCCCACATATTGTACGGTATTGTTAATTTGGTCATGTTCATTTGAGGAAGTGAAATACTATAAGAATACCGTGGAGGCCTGCTATAATTAGAACTTGTTCTTTCCTCCACAGCTAAACAAAAAAGGCATAAATCAAATTTGAGTCTATTTTTATAATAATTACCTGTAAAGGTCAGTTTTTGGCAGATTCTAGTTAGACTTTATTACGTGTCCCAGAAACATGAAATCAAGAGTAGTTTCTGAAATCAACATGAACTTTAATTTTAAAATAATTTTTTTTTTCATTTCAAGATAAACTAACTTAAATTAAAACTTACTTTTTTCCACTACTGTTACTACAAAATTCCGAAACCACAAGTTTCGTTTGATTTCAAGAGTTGTTCGTGATTTTTTGTAAATTTGGCGCACGTAGCAGGCCATCAAATTAAGGTGCATCTGCCCACAAAAAAAGAAAAAAAAAAAAAAACCCCTTTACCTATCATTCTTTTAAAATTTTATGAACTGAGATAATTTGAGCCTCGTAATTTCTTTTGATGGCTACTGCTTGAGAAAACTTTTTTCTTTTATCCTTTTCATTGTCAAGTATATGACTAGTTCTTGAAGGATATTTCGCTAATTGATAGCCTGTTTGGAACTTGGGAAAGGAGTTGTTAATTCTAGCCAAGAAAGAAAAAGAAGGAAAAATGAAGGAAATTTTTTTAAATCACTCTTTCTCTTTTTTCTTTCTCCTTTCTTTGCACTTTCATTTTCTTTACAAAATCAAACATGGTTTCTTTTATTTTCTCTTTCTTTTCCTTTCCCTCCCCCAAGTTCCAAGCAATTAAACAAATAATGGTAAAAGGCAATTGTTGTTTAGGTAATTAAAGATTGCAAGAAATAAAACCATGCCCAGAGGATATACATGTGCTACAAATTATTGGCCAAAAATATGAAGTTGGTTGTCTTTAAAATCCTTCCTGTTAAATAATATATGCTAGCTTTCTTGATTATCCCTTTGTTAAAATGAGCTGGTGCATTTACTGGAGGTGTCTGACTAAATGTGAATGGCCTCCATACTTGCATTGGGAAAGACAATGAGTAGAGGGACGGAACCAAGATTCCATTTCTGCTCCGGCGCTATATTATATCTGAGAAGGGATACTTTAGGATTTTTGTCAAAGTAGGAGAGCTATAGCTCTCTCATTGTCTACTTTCAGTTTCGTCCCTGAATGGTTCACAAGATAAATGCCATGAAATAAATAAAAAAAAAAAAAAAACGAAAGAAAAGAACAATTGCAATTAACTAGGCAAATGACAAGCCCAAAAAGGCCATTAGTATTGGTTTTGGTTGTCTTCAAATGCATTTCTATGGATAATATATAGAAAAAATAGTAACTCAGTGCACAAGACTCCTGTCACTATAGATTTGGAGAGAGGCAAATATAAACAATCTTAACCCATATGCGAAGACACTATTTCTATATTTTTAACCCATGTTGCTCAAATTGCAATAGAGCAATCTGACCTCCGTGTGAAATCCACCTTCTATTTACTTTTACTATTATATCTGCTAGCTTTACATATCCATATGCACCTTGGATATTCATTTGTTCAAGAATGAGCTGTTTCATTTGCTTGAAACTAGCTTGTCTTAGTGTTAAATGTTACTGGGACCGATCAGGCTCTTAGGAGTTCTCGCAGGTGCGGACTTAGAAAAGACAAATGACAAGTAATCCTGTACACACAATGAGAAATGATATCCAAAACCAAAAATTCTCGCATATTTTTCATAGTAATCAAACAAGGACTAATGATTTCTAAAACTTGCCTCTATTATATTTCCTTTTCCTCCATTAATTTTCACGGTAACAAAAAAAGTATTAATGATTTCTTTTTACAGTCGGTATTAAATCTTTTTTGGTGCTGCACAGGTTCTTAGGGGTATCTGCAGATGCAGACTTGGAAGAGATCAAATCAGCTTACCGTCGCCTGTCAAAAGAGTACCATCCAGACACAACTTCACTTCCACTGAAAGCAGCATCAGACAAGTTCATGAAACTCAGAGAAATTTACGACGTCTTGAGCGACGAAAAGAAACGAAGTTTCTATGATTGGACGCTTGCCCAAGAGGCCGCCAGCCTCGAAGCCGAGAAAATGAGAATGAAGTTGGAGGATCCATACATGCAGCAGGTGGAGAACTGGGAATCCGTCCCGGACATGGTGGATCGGCTTGGCGGTAAGAACATGGACCTGAGTGATCAAGCAATGACAGCTCTTACCTTCGATGTCGCCATCATTATATTTGCAATTTGTTGTATCATTTATGTGATTTTCTTCAAGGAACCATATTAGTCAGCTGGGCAATTTCCAAAATGAAGGGATGATGGTTACTGTCATTAGACAAGCTATGGAAGCCACACTTACATAGTACATACATGCTTTTGCCTGGGATCATGGCCGTTGGATATAAAGAAACATCAATACAAATTTAGCAACAAAAGGTGTGTTTGGGTGTCAGATCATCAAGAAAATGAAAAATAGAAATGGTTGAACCATTGACCGGACCGCTGCCAGACCGCCTTCTAGTTTTTGATAGAGAGGTTAGCAAATTGGGGATCAAGGTCCCTACTTTTGTTTCGGCAATGTTTGGAATGCTGCTGGTGGTGCTGTTGCTGTTGCTGCAGCAGCTGAAGCTGGTAGAGTGTTTGAAGCCTTGCAATTTCTCTCTCACTACAAGAAAATAGCCTATTTGCTACGGAACTATTTGCCACGGCTGAAATGCCGTAGCAAATGCTATTATTTGCGATGGCAATGTTCCCGTAGCAAAAGGGCAGTTTTTCCGACCACTCATTTGCGACGGCATCTGAAGCAGTAGCCAAAAGATGCCAAAAGGACGTCGTTTAATCTAAGCAAAGGCGTCCCCCTTCATCCGCGACTGTATTTGCGACGAGAGGGTCACCGTCGGAAAAATCATAATTGAAACGACGCCGTTCAGGGTGGAAATTTAGTTCCCCCCTTGTCCCCTGTTTTTTCCCTCCAAACTTGCCCTAGCTTCTGCGTCTATTGGTCGATCGAGTTCAGCTGTCGAGCCCTTTCCCTCTCACCCTCTGGCGATATCTCGACCCTCCGCCAAGCTTCCTCTCCCAGCTCTCCGGCGACCTTCGTCTCCCTCTTCAGTCAGTGTGATTGTTTCCCGTCGTCGCAAACCAGGTAAGCTAGCTTCTTTCTTTCTCTGTCTCTCTCTGCCTCTGTCTCACTGTCTCTGTCTCGCTGTCTCTCATATGTCAATCTCTCCCAGCCCTCCGGCGACCTTCGTCTCCCTCTTCAGTCGGTGTGGTTGCTTCCCGTCGTCGCAAGCCAGGTGAGCTTCTTTCTTTCTCTGTCTCTTTCTGTCTCTGTCTCGCTGTCTCTCATCTCAGTCTGTAATGGGGACCATTTTGAATGCATTTCGAACATCATGTGGTCACCGAATATCTAAGTCTCTAATGGGCATGCATCGAACATCTGAGTCTGTAATGAGCACCGAATGTCTGATTTATGCTTGCATCATATGGTCTCTCCTTCCAGATTGAATGCATTTCGAACCATTCTTGGGTTAGAAATTTCGGAAATATTTATCAATATGTTAGAAAAATTACGTAGGGCTTTACTTACAAATTTTGTTAGAAGTTGAAACCTTCACAAACTCAATTGGCACTCTTTGAGTTGTCAAATAATTACAGGAAATTACTTGATTTGTTTTATCTAATTAAGGAGGCTAGCATTCTTTGTAAGGCACTACCTATGCTCTGAAATCATTGTTTCATTCTTATAAAATGTAAATTAGTTAGCATTACTAAGCATAACATTCCCAATTCTTTACGAAAAATTTTGATTGAACAATAGATAACACCAAGTGCTTGCATTGTGGGGATGACAAGGTTGACTATATAATGGGAAAAAATTCTGAATCATCAAAAGAATGAGATAGCAATAGAAAGATTACTAGTTGTTTCATAAAACAACGTTATTTGGAGGCAATTTTCTATAAACAATGGATGTTGAGGAGATATCTTTCAATTCCTAGTTGTTTCATAAGGTAGCTAGTTGTTTCAAATGAGAATAAAAAAACTCTTTGTTATAAAAAGGAAGTATAAAATCAATTACACTAGTGAATTTTAGAAAAGAAAAGAAAATCGGTTTAACAAATAAATAAATAAATTGTATAAAAAAAAATTGAAAGCCCCAAATTTTTAAAAATTACATGCCATACTTGAGGTCTTATATACTTTTTGCATCTTTTTCTAAAAAATGCCATAATAGTTTTTATATCTCTTTCATTACTTTGGTGCTAACGTTGTTGGTACATGTTATTTATTGTTTAATTTTTAAATAGCTCTTGCATATGTTGTATTCATACATATGTATTTTAATTAACTCATGCAGTTATGAGTTAATTAAAATATAAACCTTAGACCCGTTCAAGAATCGTCATCGGTGTTTGTGGATTCAACTCGATGAGACGGTTCTTGAATTGTCCAGTTTCGGACAGTTTGGGACTGCATAAATCTATATAATAGTCAGTAGCTCACCGCTTTAAGTTGTTATTCTTTCATGGAGATTCTCTGTGGCAACCTCTGTGTTCTCTGGGTACATACGGGATGTGGTGTATAGCAATACACTTTGTCTACGTTGTGTATTTGGAGAACTGCAGGGAGATGCTGCCGAATTTTTCTGAAAGACGGACAAAGCGGTTTGAGTTGCTTCCTATTATATAGATTATGCATTCCTGAATGGGATAGGACCACCTACTTGTTAGAGAGCAGTTGGATGGATAGGTTTCACGTTGCATGACCATGTATGATTGATATTGACTTGCAGTGTCTAAGTAACTAATATTTATGTTAACATGAATAGAAAAATGGACAGGAGTTGGATTGATTCTGGTAATAGGCTGTCGAGGGAATATGTGGATGGAATTGAACAGTTTCTTGTGTTTGCATACACTAGTAAGGGTGCAGATTCAGTGATCTACTGTCCTTGTAGGGATTGTGGGAATCGCTACTATTTGCCACGAGTAACTGTGCGCGAACATCTTCTCAGCAAGGGGATGTTAAGGAAATATAAGATATGGACTAGTCACGGGGAATCATATCCTTCTACTTCTAGTCACCCTTATCCAGAAAATGAAATGTTGGGGGACTCAGTCTTTAAGGATGATATGGTCGGAATGATACATGATGCTATACCGCATGTAGATGCAAGTTTTGAGAATGATGAGGGCCAGATAGGAGCGAATGAAGAAACTGTTAACTATTTCAAACTTCTAGAAGAGGCACAAAGTGAATTGTATCCGGGATGTAAGAAATTTAGTAAATTGTCGTTCATTGTTCGACTCTTACATTTGAAGGTGCTCAATCATTGGACAGACAAGTCCACAGATATGTTACTTGAGTTGTTAAGCGAGGCTTTCCCTGAGGGTGTGCAGCTTCCAAAAAATTACTATAAAGCTCAAAAGATAACTGAAGATCTTGGCTTTACGTATATGACTTGGGATGCATGCCCTAACAGTTGTATGTTGTTCAAAAATGATCACGCCAATCTGAATAATTGTGTTATATGTGGTAAATCTAGATGGAAAACTAGTGCCAATACCAAGGAAAATCGTGGTAAACCGAAGCCTGCAAAACAGATGAGGTATTTTCCTTTGAAGCCAAGGTTGCAAAGATTGTTTATGTCGTCCAGTACATCCTAGTCAATGAGATGGCATGCAGATGAACGACCAAATGACAGGACTTTAAGGCATCCTGCTGACTCTGAGGCGTGGAAAGATTTCGATTGACGAAACCCAGTCTTTGCTAGTGATAGTCGTAATGTGAGGCTTGGGCTATCGTCAGATGGATTCAACCCTTTTAGAACCATGAATATAGTTCATAGCACTTGGCCTATAGTGTTGAGTCCATACAACCTACCACCTTGGATGTGCATGAAGCAACCATTCTTTATCCTGTCTGTGCTTATAGATGGGCCAAAAGGACCTGGTGACAAGATTGATGTGTATTTACAGCCGTTAATTGAGGAGTTGAAGGAACTGTGGAATGAAGGTGTACCCACTTTTGATGCTTCGACCAAACAAATGTTTTAGTTGTATGCATGTTTATTATGGACAATTAGTGACTTCCTTGGATATGCCATGTTGTCGGGATGGAGTACCAAAGGTGAATATGCTTGCCCCTGTTGCAACAGTCAAACTAAATCCATCAGGTTGAAGCACGGTAAAAAGTTTGCTTATATGGGCCACCGTCGCTTTTTGCCTCGTGGACATAAATTCTGAAAGGATAAAATATCATTTGATAAGACCCATGAATTGAGCCCAAAACTTGATATCTTGTCTGGATCAGAGCTGTTGTTTCAGTTGGAATCAAAAGGTATTCTTACCCAATACAAAATGGATGATGTTTAGGTAAGGCACCAGAAATTGAAGGAGAAGAAAACTGATAAAGGTAAACCGAAAAACCATAACTAAAAGAAAAAGAGCATCTTCTATGAATTGTCGTACTGGAAGCATAATTTAGTAAGACACAATCTTGATGTGATGCATATAGAGAAGAATATCTGTGACAATATATTATGGACAATACTTGGAGTTACTAGAAAGTCGAAGGACAATGTGAATGCCATGCGTGATCTGAAGGTTATGGGAATTAGAGAAGCATTGCACCCGGTAGACAAGGGGGGAAACAAATTGTACTTGCCCCCTGCTCAGTTCACTATGACTAAGGAGGAAAAATATTTGTTTTTGAAAGTGCTAAAGGAAGTTAGAGTGCCGGATTGGTATACATCTAATATATCTTGACGTGTCCGTTTAGATGAGGGAACTATTTGGGGTCTAAAGAGTCACGATAATCATGTGATGATGCAACAACTTATTCCCCTGGCTATACGGCATTCTTTGCCTAAGAAAGTCATTGAACCTTTGATTGAATTCAGCAATTTCTTTAGACAACTATGCTCAAAGGTGAATTGTGCTACTGACTTGCAGCATATTCAAGATCGTATAGCAGTAACTCTATGTCATCTTGAGAAATTATTCCCTCCTACCTTCTTTGATATAATGGAACACTTGCCCATACATTTAGTAGATGAAGCATTGTTATGTGGACCAGTTCAATACCGATGGATGTACTCAATTGAAAGGTATCTACTAACATTGAAAGAATATGTTCGAAATAGAGCTTTCCCAGAGGGTTCAATAGCTAAAGGGTACTTGATGGAAGATTGCATGAATTTCTGTGCTCAATATCTGGATGACATGGAAACCAAAATGAATCGGCCGGTGCGGAACAAAGATGGTCCAGAAAGTAAAGGCAAATACTGTCGTCTTCAGGACAATCTATTGATTCAAGCTCATCGCTATATCTTGTTCAACACTAAATCAGTGGCACCATTCATAAAGTAAGCAATTTTTTATAAATTAATTCCACTCATCTTTAAGTATGTTGTAGTTATATATACATGATATTAATGTCTAATTTTACTACACAGTATTCACCTTGAATTCCTTAAGGAAAAAATGTCTCAACCAGATAATCGTCAAATTCAGTGCGAGCATTTTCAAACATTCCACACTTGGTTCAACAACCATGTATGTTTTTTTATATATATTTTTTTCAGTCCTCCCTAATTTACGTATCCTCAATGAATATAAATGTACCTTCCTTTGCATAACAGGTTCAAACTTTACGAATAACAACTAATACCACATTGTCGGATGAAATCAATAATTTGGCAAATGGTCCTAATGACATGGGATGGAGGTATAATGCCTACAACATCAATGGGTTTCATTTTCGTGTCAAGCGCATGGATGACAGTCAAATTACTCAAAATAGTGGAGTAAGTTTAAAGGCTGAGACCCTGAGTTATGCTAGTCGAAGGGATAATAATCCTCGTATGGGGTTTGTGTACTATTATGGGAAGCTGACTGATATTGTTGAAATTCAATGCAATAATGGCGTGAAATTTGTCATGTTTAAGTGTGATTGGGTTGATAACATTCGTGGGAAGAAGGAAGATGCTTTCAAGTTTACATTGGTTAACTTCAACTATTTGTTGTATCGAGATGATCGAGAGACCAATGAACCTTTCATCTTTGCGTCCCAAGCAGAGCAGGTTTGGTATGCTCCAGACCCCCTACAACCAGACTGGCATGTTGTTGTGAAGATGTCACGGAGAAGTTTGTATGATATGCATTCCTCAAACACTCAAGCTGAGCCTTATGCAAGTCAACAATTAGAAGAAATTATCGCCCTTCATGATGTAGATGTTCACTGGGTTAGGGAAGGAACAGAAGGAGTAACAGTTGATGCTCATGTCTAAGAGTATATTCTATTTTGCAAAAGTTTTTTGAATATGTATTGCAACAAATTTTTGAATATGTATTGCAACAGTTTATTGAGTATGTATTACATCAACTTTAGCAATAATTTTTTGTATATGTATTGCATTAATGCATGTTTTTATGAATATATAAAGCCAATGAAATGATACTAATGGATTATGGTTGCATGTTTTTACAATTATGTCATTTGTATATACGTTATATTTATCTTACTAGGTTATTATGGCGAAAAGGAAGAGAGCTACTAGTCGGACATTATCTGATATGTTGCAGTCTGTGAGTACATCTCAGAATGTTAGTACTGACTCAATTCCATCCCAACAACCTACGCTGCAACATTCTTGTCCTTCACCGACAGTTTCATCACATCCACCCTTACAGCCAGCTCCTTCAGGGCTATCAGGTATAAATGTTCCATCTAAACTTAGCTTGTATTTAATAAATGTTTACCATTTTATCTACCTATTTATAAATGTTATAATGTATAGTTGTTATTTTGGATTCACTTGCTTCAGGGCCATCAGGTACCAAGTCATCCACATCATCTTCAAAAAAGGGACGAGGCTTGGCATTGGGCATTCGTGATTGGGGTGGTGACAATTTTAAATATCATGTCGTATTTGATAAGATGTGGTGCCCAATAGAGGAGAAGAAACAGAACAAACTCTCAGGGCAGCTGGGCGTCCTCGTGCGTCGCAATGTACCATTGATATATACTGACTGGCCACAGGTACCCGTTCATTTGATTGAACAGATTTGGGAGGATGTTAAGGTAAAAAGTTTATTGTTTATCCATTCAATAAAAACTTTATTATTTATCAATTACATTGATGACTAAATTTTTTTTAAATTCTTTTTTGTAGCGTAACTTGGAACCTTGTCCGGATGAGTACAAACCGGTTTTCCTAGCAAAATGTCGGCAGTTGTGGAAGGATCACAAATACCATACAAAGAAAAATCATTTTACGCCATTCCGACATATTCTGAACCGTTATCCGGATTGTCCTCATGGCATCCATCCAGATCATTGGAGAGAGCTCGTGGATTATTGGAGGACTGAGTACGCAGCGGTATGAGTAGAAGGCATCATAGTCATTTGCAATAACACCCGGATTGTCCTTATGTCGGTTAATTATGCCACTCTTTTGTAGAAAATTGCGCAAAAGAATTCCAGGAATAGGGAGCTTCGTGGCCCACCTCATAACACTGGGAAGACACCGTTCTTCGTAATACGCCATAAGGTACATATTCAATGACAAAATTTAACATTTTTATTACATCTTTTTGGTTGAAGCATTCATTAGTCATACTATATGCTTGGTAAATTAGATGGAAGCGGCTAGGGAACGGGCAAACAAGATGAGTGTCTACTTGAAGACTCGTCCAGTAGATGACCCTGATCTGGTTCCTTATATTGTAAGCAATACTTATTAAAATATTAGGATTCGTATTTTTTAATGTTGTCAATTAATTTGTGTTTTGGAATTGTAGAATGAATTTAATCGACTTTTAGAAGAGGTGCCTGAGGACCAACGGACGGATGATACTCGAGACAAAATATTCCACCAAGTGTTCGGAGATGATGGACATGGCTACTGCCGCACATACGGCACTGGCATTTTACGAGATGTTGTTTATGGGGAACAGGTTGGTGTGTCACAGTCTCAGACAGAGCCCGCTATGGTGGAAGAGATCACCCGACAGGTTAGGATGACAGTGAGAGAGGATCTAAAAGATGAGCTGCGAGAAGAGTTGAGAAAGGAGATTACCCGAGAGGTCACCATGCAATTGATGAAGGCCGGTCTCATATCTGTACATGCCACCCGAGGGGTCACCATACAATTGATTAATTCCTTAAATTAACTTATGTATATATATATTATTTTTAATATCCGATTATATACTCCACGAAGTTGATGTAATATAGTTTACCATAACATTTAGGTACCGGATGCATCTAGCGGGCACCAGATACGGCATGAGTTAATGGGTGATGATGCTATACCATCTCGTTCGGTCTCATTGCAGCATTCGGATTCAGCACCTCCACCTCCGGAGCAGGTATCCTCATGGTACCTTGATGATGTTATACAAATTTATCACTCTTTTTCATTACCTTTTTGTACCGTTGCTTGGTACTCCACCTATCAAGAGTAGAAAAATAGATATCTCTTTCCTAATAGAAGACAAACTTAGTTTATGAGCACATTAAATATATGCACGCTTAATGAACTAATAACATCTCATAATAGTAATTGGTCCATAACATCTAATAACATCTCATAATTGGTTTGAGATGAACCAATAGAAGACAAACTTTGTTTGAGATGAACTAATAACATCTAATAACATATCATAATAGTTCATAATAGTAATGAACTAATAACACATTAAATATATGTAAGAGTTGTTGCATTTTTTCCATACTTTTTTTTCATAAAAAACTGTTTTTCAACCCTTTTTGGTACTTGTCACGCCCAGATTTTTTGCACTCGAGGAATACTCACCCAAGCGGAAAAAATGCTGTACTCTCTCGTTAGAACTCACCCTTCTAGAAAAATGAGTGCGACTAGGTTTGAATTGAAAACAGGTTTGAATAAAGGGCTTTTGAAAAAGATTTGGAGTCGCCACCTAACTTGATTAAGGTGAGTTAGGTCACCTAAAAACTAAGCATAATCCGAAAACTACACTTAGGGTTTTGGAAAATAATTTTTGAAAATATCTCCTCGAGAGAGGGTTTTTAAAGAAAACAGGTTGTTTGGCAACTTTTGGAAAATATTTAGCCCTTTTTAGAAAAATAACTCCTTTTGGTCTTTGAAATCAGTGATCTAGGTTCGGAGGTTGGTTACATGTAGGGAAGACGCACTAAGCTATCACTCTACCCCGCCCTTTCGGTACCTACATGTCAATCTACCCTAGATTCACCTATGAGAGTCTTTAATTAACCCATGTCCAATCCTATTCACTTTAGGAAAACAATGCTTAAAAAAGGAACTAACATGATGCATGGTATGCAAGTGTAAGGAAAGAGAATTGAAAAATAGATTTGAAAAGAGTTTAATTTTAAATTGATTTGATTTGAAAATAGATTTAAAGAGATGGAATTGAAATTGAAAAGTTTGAAAATAGATGGGAATTTGAGATTTGAAAAGATTTTAAAAACTGCACCCATGAGGGTGGAATTGAAAGTTTGAAAAGTATTGTGACCGCACCTATAAAGCTTGCCTACATATCCCTTTGGGGGAATCAGGTCAATCGTAGTTCGGACCGGAGTCCGATTGAAAATAGATTGATTGGATTGGAAGAAAGAGATTGAATTGAAAGTTAGATTTGATTTGAGATCAGAAGAGGAGATCGGAAATTGAAATTGAAAAGATTGGACTTGCTTTGGAAAGATTGATTTTGAAAAGACTTGGTTTTAGGAAACCTAGACTTAGGAAAGAGAAGAGACTTAGAAAATATTTGACTTGACTTGGAAGGTTTAGGAAATTAGGGAAGATTGGATTTAGGAAGTGTTTGAATTAGGAAAGGTTCGATTTAGGAAAGTGTCATTTTTGGAAAGTTTTTGAATTAGGAAAGTTTTAGGTTTAGGAAAGTTTCAGGTTTAAGAAAGTTTTCACTTAGGAAAGTGTTGTTTTAGGAAAGGTTTTGAAATTAGGAAGTTTTGAAAATTGGAAAGTTTTGAATTTAGAAAGTTTTGAAATAGGGAAGTTTTGAAAATTGGAAAGTTTTGTTTTTGGAAAGGTTTGAAAAAGGATAGTTTTCACCTTAGGAAATGTTTGAGTTAAGAAAAAGAAAGTTTTGAGTTTAGAAAAGTCTTAGATTTGGAAAGATTTGAAGTTTAAGAGAGTTTAGAATTTAGAAAGTTTTTTAGGTTTAGAAAGATTTAACTTAAGAAAGTTTCAAATTTAGAAAGTTTTGAATTTGGAAAGATTTGAAATTTAGAAAGTTTAAGATTTAGAAAGTTTTAGAGTTTTAGAAAATCTTGAAATTAGGAGAGGCTTGAGTTTAGGAAAGGTTTGAAAACTTAGATTTGAAAAAGATTTTGGAAAGGGGTAGAATTAGGAAAGGGTTGAACTAAGAAAGATTTGAAAGTTAAGTTTTAAAGTTTAGGAAAGATTTATATGTTCAAGTTTTTAGAAACTTAAGATTTAGGAAAGTAGAAGTTTAGGAAGGATTTGAATTAGGAAAGAGTTGGATTTTGAAACTTAAGGAAAGGTTTAAAGTTTAGGTTTAGGAAACTTATGGTTTAGGAAGGAATTGAATTAGGAAAGATTTGGATTGGATTTGGTTTCTAAAAGAGAAAGGTTTGATTTTTGTTTCCAAAAACGGAGGATAGGATCTAGTTTCCTAAACGGGGAGATTTGATTTGGTTTCCTAAATGGAAGATAGGATTTGGAAAGAGAAATTCTAGAAACCCTAGTTTTGAAAAATTATAGTTTTGACGTAGAAAATAGGTTTTGGAAACATGTATAGTTTGGATGTGAAAACAAGAGATTTTGGAAACCTAGGTTTGGGGCAAAGTTTGAAAATCATGTTTTTGGAAAGAAAATTAGGGTTTCCTAATTGTGGGTTCTAGGACTTGATTTGGGGCTCTAAGAAAGAAGATTTTTGGAAAGTGCGTTTTTGGAAACGAAGGTTTTCTAGAAGGAAAATCCTAGGGAGGAGTTTTTGGAAAGTGTGTTTTTGGAAACATAGATTTTGGAAGAAAATCCTAGAGAGGAAATTTCTATAAGGAAGATTTTGAAAAGAGAGTTTTTTAGAAAGATTTTCGGAGAGATTTTTTAGGAAGGTGAATCTAGGGAGTGTTTTTAGAAGGGGAATTTTGAGGAAAAGATTTTGGAGAGAGAATTTTGAAAAATAGATTTTGGAAGGGAGTTTTTGAAAATAATTTTGGAGAGGAGAGTTTTAGGAAAATATGTTGAAAAAGAGATTTTTAGGAAGAGATTTTTGAAGAGAGAGTTTTTAGAAGGATTAAAAACATCTCACTTTCCTAAAACAATTCTAGCCATAAGAGGACTAGAACCACTTTAAGAAAGTGGTTTTGAAAACAAGGTTTGAAAATATAGACCAAAAGGCCACTTTTAATATAACACTTTCCTAAAGCAACCCTAGCCATGGAAAGGCTAGAATCACCCTAGAATTGTGGTTTTGAAAACAAGTTTTTGAAAAAGAGATTTTGATGCAATTTTGAAAACAAGTTTAAAAACGTTTTGAAAAATAACTTTGAAAATGGTTTTTGGAAGATGCAAGACTATGATTTGCACAATGCAATTTGGGGGTCGTGAATATACAAGGCTAAGGCTTCACCACATAATCAAGGGGGCCAGACCCACGTGGTCTTTGGTCAGACTAGAAGAAAGCCCCCGACACGGTGACTCTCCAATAGTCCAATCCTACACATGGACCGGGAATCCCCTTGTTTCAAGCATGCAAAGAAAGGGGGGAAAGAGATGGGGGATTGAAATAGAGAAAACCCAAGTGGGTTGGAAAGAGAAGAGAGGGGGGGGAATGCGGAAAATTAAAGAGAAAGCCCACCTTGTATCTTTTTTAATTTGCGCGCCGTGCAGTCTTCGATCTTCGGTCTTCGGTCTTGATCTTCACCTTTAGTCTTCAAGGATTGTCTTCAAGCTTTGGATGGCTGCTCTTCAAGTCTTTAGAGAGTAGTTGAATGCTAGTGTATGAGTGTATAGGAGGCTAGGGTTTGTGTATAGTAGCTAGGGTTTGGGAAAACCTAGGGAGGCTAGGGTTTTGGAGGTGCTCGAGCTCTGTATATCGAAATATGAGATTCTTAGGTTAAGTTTTCAGACTCCTTTCACGTTAAACGAGGCTCTGTATTTATAGAGGGAAGACGAACCTGGCGCCTGTTGCAGTGGCGCCAGGCCAAATTATACACTGGCGCCACTAGTAGTGGCGCCAGGCCATTTTTGGCTTGGCGCCACTACTAGTGGTGCCAGGCCATTTTTGGCTTGGCGCCACTACTAGTGGCGCCAGCCATTTAGGAAAGAATTAAGGTCGGCAAGCAACGTATCTTTGACTAGATTTGGGCGCCTGTACTAGTGACTACCATGTAAACTTTAGCCTGGCTTCACTAGGAGTGACTCCGGAAAGTTCGGGAATGATTTAAAGGAGCCGGGGATGACCCGGAAGGCCGGAAAGGAGCAGGAACACTTAAAATAGTGTCCTGGAGGTATTTGACTTGAAAAGTGAGGATAAGATGTGTCGGAAAGGTTGACCGGGCCTTTAGGGGCAAAACGGTCAATCGGACTAGGAAACTGCCAGGGCAAACCCGGATTGTCCCGGAAAAAGATTTGGGATCTGGAAACATTATTTAGAATGTTCCCAGAGATTGCCGGTTTGATTCCCAGGGCCGGCGTGGTTGGAAATGGAGACCGGCCCACTAGGGGCAAAACGGTCATTTTGTATCGGGTTTGCCGGAACTGACTCGGAATGGTCTGGAAAGGTAAAGGAAGGTCGAGAACACTATAAAAAGTATTCTCGGGACATTACCGGTTTGATACCTAGAGCTAGTGTGGTCGAAGAAGGAGACCGGCCCTCAAGGGGCAAAACAGTCATTTTGCACCGGGTTGGCCGGAACTAACTCGGAATGGTCCGAAAAGGTAAAGGGAGGTTGAGAACACTATAAAAAGTATTCTCGGGACATTACCGATTTGATACCCAGAGCCGGTGTGGTTCCCGAGGCGTTCGGATGCCTAAGGGCAAAATGGTCATCTTGACCGAAGCGAGCTAACAAACATGGGTATTGACCTAGGTTTTGAGTGTTTCCGCCACTCGGACGGGGCTGAGTATTTCCGCTACTCGGACGGGGTTGAGTATTTCCGCTACTCGGACGGGGTTGAGTATTTCCGCTACTCGGAGGGGTTGAGTATTTCCGCTACTTGGACGGGGTTGACGATTTGAGAGTATTTCCGCTACTCGGACGGGGTTGATGATTTGTGAGTATTTCCGCTACTCTAACGGTTCTGTGAGTATTTCCGCTACTCTAACGGTGGTGTGAGTATTTCCGCTACTCTAACGGTTCTGTGAGTATTTCCGCTACTCTAACGGTTGAGTATTTCCGCTACTCTAACGGCTCTGTGAGTATTTTCGCTACTCTAACGGTTTTGTGAGTAGTTTTGCTACTCAGACCGTCTCAAGGAATAAACTGTCTCGAGAGAGGGATTGGAAAGGGGTCTTACCGTCTCCGAAGAAACGTGCCTGGATTGGAACCGTCTCGAGGAATAAACTGTCTCGAGAGAGGGATTGGAAAGGGGTCTTACTGTCTCCGAAGAGACGTGCCTGGATTGGAACCATCTCAAGGAATAAACTGTCTCGAGAAAGGGATTGGAAAGGGGTCTTACCGACTCCGAAGAGACGTGCCTGGGTTTTGAGTGTTTCCGCCACTCTAACGGTATGAGTGTTTCCGCCACTCTGACAGTTTTGTGAGTGTTTCCGCCACTCTGACGGTTTTGTGAGTATTTCTGCCACTCTAACAGTTTTGTGAGTAGTTTTGCTACTCGGACCGTCTCGAGGAATAAACTGTCTCGAGAGAGGGATTGGAATTGGAATAAGAAAGGACAATGCCCCTAAGGGCATTTTGGTCATTTTGCCTCTATTTGGGCCTGACAGGCCCGCGAAGCGATGGAAAGACAGAATTTGGACCTAGAGGATTGGTTTCGATTGGAATATGCCCAAAATGACTTGAAAACAAGTTTGGACGGAGTGTAGACTGTCGAGCGGTCAAAAATGGGGTGCTTACAGTACTAAAACAGTCAAACGGTCTCGGAAGTCCGTCAAACTTGACACGTAGCATGTTCTAGGCACGAGTGACGTGTGGGAAAAAATGGCACGTTTGCCGGACTCACGGTCTAAGAGTTGATGCATTTTTTCTATCCTTTTTTTTCATAAAAAATTATTTTTCAACCCTTTTCGGTACTAAAACCGTCAAACGGTCTCGGAAGTCCGTCAAACTTGACACGTAGCATGTTCTAGGCATGAGTGACGTGTGGGAAAAAACGACACGGTTGCCAGACTCATGGTCTAAGAGTTGTTGCATTTTTTCCATACTTTTTTTTTTATAACAAACTGTTAGTCAAGCCCTTTCGGTATTAAAACCTTCAAACGGCCTCAGAATTTTTTCAAACTTCACACATAGCAAGTTCTAGGCATGAGTGACATGTGGGGAAAAATGGGACGGTTGCTGGACTTACGGTCTAAGAGTTTTTATATTTTTTCCTTACTTTTATTTGAAGCAAAAACTATTTTTCAACCCTTCTCGGTACTAAAACCATCGAACGGTCTCGGAAGTCCGTCAAACTTGACACGTAGTATGTTCTAGGCACGAATGACGTGTGGGAAAAAATGGCACGGTTGCCGGACTCACGGTCTAAGAGTTGTGGCATTTTTTCCTTACTTTTTTTTCATAAAAAACTGTTTTTCAACCCTTTTCGGTACTAAAACCTTCAAACGGCCTCGGAATTCCATCAAACTTCACACGTCGCATGTTCTAGGCACGGGTGACGTGCAGAAAAAAATGGCATGGTTTCCGGAGTCACGGTCTAAGAGTTGTTGCATTTTTTCCTTACTTTTTTTTTAAGAAAAAACTGTTTTTCTACCCTTTTCGGTACTAAAACTGTCAAACGGTCTCAGAATTCCGTCAAACTTGACACGTAGCATGTTCTAGGTATAACTGATGTGTGGGAAAAAATGGCACGGTTGCCGGAGTCACGGTCTAAGAGTTGTAGCATTTTTTCCTTACTTTTATTTGAGAAAAAACTGTTTTTCAACCCGTTTTGGTACTAAAACTGTCAAACGGTCTCAGAAGTCCATCAAACTTGACATGTAGCATGTTCTAGGCACGAGTGACGTGTGGGAAAAAATGGCATGGTTGCCGGAGTCACGATCTAAGAGTTGTACCATTTTTTCCTTACTTTTATTTGAGAAAAAACTGTTTTTCAACCCGTTTCAGTACTAAAACTGTCAAATGATCTCGGAAGTCCGTCAAACTTGACACGTAGCATGTTCTAGGCACGAGTGATGTGTGGGAAAAAATGGCACGGTTGCCGGAGTCACGGTCTAAGAGTTGTTGCATTTTTTCCTTATTGTTTTTTAAGAAAAAACTGTTTTTCTACCCTTTTCGGTACTAAAACTGTCAAACGGTCTCAGAAGTCCGTCAAACATGACACGTAGCATGTTCTAGGCACGAGTGATGTGTGGGAAAAAATGACACGGTTGCCGGAGTCACAGTCTAAGAGTTGTAGCATTTCTTCCTTACTTTTATTTGAGAAAAAACTGTTTTTCAACCCGTTTCGGTACTAAAACTGTCAAACGGTCTCAGAAGTCCGTCAAATTTGACACGTAGCATGTTCTAGGCACGGGTGACGTGCGGGAAAAAGCGGCACGGTTTCTGGAGTCACGGTCTAAGAGTTGTTGCATTTTTTCCTTACTTTTTTCTTAAGAAAAAACTGTTTTTCTACCCTTTTCGGTACTAAAACTGTCAAACGGTCTCAGAAGTCCGTCAAACTTGACACGTACCATGCTCCAGGCACGAGTGACGTGTGGAAAAAAATGGCACGGTTGCCGAACTCAGGGTCTAAGAGTTGTGGTATTTTTTCGTTACTTTTTTTTTGTTAAAAAACTATTACTCAAGCCCTTTCGGTACTAAAACCTTCAAACGGCCTCGGAATTCTTTCAAACTTCACACGTAGCAAGTTCTAGGCACGAGTGACGTGTGGGAAAAAACGACACGGTTGCCAGACTCACGGTCTAAGAGTTTTGATATTTTTTCCTTACTTTTATTTGAAGAAAAAACTATTTTTCAACCCTTTTCGGTACTAAAACCATCAAACGGTCTCGGAAGTTCGTCAAACTTGACACGTAGCATGTTCTAGGCACGAGTGACATGTGGGGAAAAATGGCACAGATGCCGGACTCATGGTCTAAGAGTTGTGGCATTTTTTCCTTACTTTTTTTTTCGTAAAAAACTGTTTTTCAACCCTTTTCGGTACTAAAACCTTGAAACGGCCTTGGAATTTCTTCAAACTTCACACGTAGCATGTTCTAGGCACGAGTGACGTGTGGGAAAAAATGGCACATTTGCCGAACTCACGGTCTAAGAGTTGTTGCATTTTTTCCTTACTTTTTTTTTAAGAAAAAACTGTTTTTCTACCCTTTACGGTACTAAAACTGTCAAACGGTCTCAGAAGTCCGTCAAACTTGACACGTAGCATGTTCTAGGCACGAGTGATGTGTGGGAAAAAATGGCGCGGTTGCCGGAGCCACGGTCTAAGAGTTGTAGTATTTTTTCCTTACTTTTATTTGAGAAAAAACTGTTTTTTACTCCGTTTCGGTACTAAAACTTTCAAACGGTCTCAGAAGTCCATCAAACATGACACGTAGCATGTTCTAGGCACGGGTGACGTGCAGGAATAAACGGCACGGTTTCTGGAGTCACGGTCTAAGAGTTGTTGCATTTTTTCCTTACTTTTTTCTTAAGAAAAAACTGTTTTTCTATCCTTTTCGGTACTAAAACTGTCAAACGGTCTCAGAAGTCCGTCAAACTTGACACGTAGCATGTTCTAGGCACGAGTGACGTGTGGGAAAAAATGGCACAGTTGCCGGACTCAGGGTCTAAGAGTTGTGGTATTTTTTTGTTACTTTTTTTTTGATAAAAAACTGTTACTCAAGCCGTTTCGGTACTAAAGCCTTCAAACAGCCTCGGAATTCCTTCAAACTTCACACGTAGCAAGTTCTAGGCAAGAGTGACGTGTGGGGAAAAACGGCACGGTTGCCGGAAGCACGGTTTAAGAGTTGTAGCATTTTTTCCTTACTTTTATTTGAGAAAAAATTGTTTTTCAACCCGTTTCGGTACTAAAACCGTCAAACGATCTCGGAAGTCCATCAAACTTGACACGTAGTATGTTCTAGACACGAGTGATATGTGAGAAAAGACGGCATGGTTGCCGGAGTCACGGTCTAAGAGTAGTGGCAATTTTTCCTTATTTGTTTTTCATAAAAAAAAGTTTTTCAAGCTCTTTCGGTACTAAAACCTTCAAACGGTCTCGGAATTCCGTCAAACTTGACACGTAGCAAGTTCTAGGCAAGAGTGATGTGTGGGAACAAACGTCACAGTTGCCGGAGTCATGGTCTAAGAGTTGTAGCATTTTTTCCTTACTTTTATTTGAGAAAAAATTGTTTTTCAACGCGTTTCGGTACTAAAACCGTCAAACGATCTCAGAAGTCCGTCAAACTTGACACGTAGCATGTTCTAGGCACGAGTGATGTGTGGGAAAAAATGGCACGGTTGCCGGAGTCACGGTCTAAGAGTTGTGGCAATTTTTCCTTATTTGTTTTTCATAAAAAACTGTTTTTCAAGCTCTTTCGGTACTAAAACCTTCAAACGGCCTCAGAATTCCGTCAAACTTGGCACGTAGCAAGTTCTAGGCATGAGTGACGTGTGGGAACAAACGGCACGGTTGCCGGAGTCGCGGTCTAAGAGTTGTAGCATTTTTTCCTTACTTTTATTTGAGAAAAAACTGGTTTTCAACCCGTTTCGGTACTAAAACCGTCAAACAATCTCGGAAGTCCGTTAAACTTGACACGTAGCATGTTCTAGGCACGAGTGATGTGTGGGAAAAAATGGCACGGTTGCCGAAGTCACGGTTTAAGAGTTGTGGCAATTTTTCCTTATTTGTTTTTCATAAAAAATAGTTTTTCAAGCTCTTTCGGTACTAAAACATTCAAACGGTCTCGAAAGTCTGTCAAACTTCACACGTAGCATGTTCTAGGCATGAGTGACGTGTGGGAACAAACGGCACGGTTGCCGAACTCTCAGTGTAAGAGTTGTTGCATTTTTTCTTTACTTTTTTTTGAGAAAAACATGTTACTCAATCCCTTTCAGTGCTAAAACCTTCAAACGGTCTTGGAAGTCCATCAAAATTGACACGTAACATGTTCTAGACACGAGTGACGTGTGGGAAAAAACAACACGATTGCCGGACTCACGGCCTAAGAGTTGTGGCAATTTTTCCTTACTTTTTTTTTCATAAAAAACTGTTTTTCAAGCCTTTTCGGTACTAAAACTTTCAAACGGTCTCGGAAGTCCGTCAAACTTCACACGTAGCATGTTATAGTCACGGGTGACGTGTGGAAAAAATTGGCACGGTTGCCGGACTCATGGTTTAAGAGTTGTGATATTTTTTCCTTACTTTTTTTTTGAGAAAAACGTGTTACTCAAACCCTTTCGGTACTTAAACCTTCAAACGGTCTCAGAAGTCCATCAAACTTGACACATAGCAAGTTCCAGGCACAAGTAACGTGTGGGAAAAAATGGCACGGTTGCCGGACTCTCGGTGTAAGAGTTCTGGCATTGTTTCCTTTCTTTTTTTTTAGAAATATTTGTTTTTTATTGACGATCGTGTTAATTTTTTTACTTGTGTTATATATAAGAAATTTCTTTCATATTTTTAAGACATTCCACTCATTGTTGTAGAAAGGAGTAAAGCTTTCTTTGCTTTGTTTTGGTATTTCGAAACTCGAATTAGCCGAAGGACTTCTTATTAGTACGAATCCTTTGGCAGAATTTGGTGGAGAACCATTGGATCCAAATTTCTATAAATTTTTTGTTCAGAATGTCCGGAAACCTAATGCTCTCTTATAAAGATCTCGGCAACATGTTAAAACTGTTAGAGAATCTGTCAGCCGACATGTATCTTGGCATTCTCGTGATGTAAATTGCATTTTTATTTCAATAACCCCATATAAATACATACATATTTATTAATTATCTTTATTGTGTAATTTATTATTGAATCTAATATTTTGATTTTTTTTTTCAGGTTGTTCTTAAAGAATAGTTCGATGATGCTCCTATATGGCCTTAGTTTGTGATAAACTAAAAACTCTTTTATTGTATGGACGTTGGATTAGGAATGTTATTTTGCGACAGACTATATGTAATTTAATTAAACCATTTCGATGTTATTGGGAGATATTATTTTTTTTGGATAAATGTTTAAAAGTTTGTTTATTTTGTTAAGTATTTTGTAAGTATTTGAATTTAAATGAATGTCAGAATTTTGTTTATTTCGATTATGTTAAATATGTATTTTATCAGGTGTAACAAAAAAATACAAACATTATTTGTAATTAATAAGGGGAAATGGTTTTTTCCTCCCAAAAAAAAGTATTAGCGACGGCATCAAACTGTCGCTAAAGGTGGGAGCAGTCGGTTGTAATTTTCAGTTTCGACCTCTTTTTGTGACGGTTTTATCCATCGCTAATAATAGTTATTGCCAGGGCATAAAACCGTCGGTAATAGTGTCGCAAATGTATTAGCGATGGGTTGAAACCGTCGTAAAAAAAAGTATTTGTGTCGGTAAAATCCGGTCGCAATTATTTTTTTATCTGCGACTGTATTTGCGACGGGTTATAACCGTCACTAAAAGTGGCCGATGCCGTCGCTTGGCCGTCGCTAAAACTATTTGCCACCCCACCATTACTGACCCTTGCTTTGCGGTCGCTTATCCGTCGCAAATAGTCATTTGTGACGGCAAACACCCCATTTGCGACGGTTTTTTGCAGTCGCAAATAGTCATTTTCTTAGTAGTGTCTCTAACATATCATGCTCCACTGAACCAATCAAGAACGTTTTAGTTTCGAACTCTTGCTCTAGTTTTAAGAAATTGTTATAGTAGCATGATCCATAGCACAAATACAGAAAATGATTAACCATCAAACAATCTTAGTAAATGCGGCTAAACCTATGGGAAAAAAATACTTTCAAGATTGTAGTCAAAAAACCAGCGCGTGACACCCATGGATGGTGTACAAATGTCATTAGAAGTTAAAGTACTACAAATCAGATAATGATCAATGAATTAGATGAGAACCCAACCAAAAAGACTGATCAATGGATAGGAAAATTGTATGAGAAATAAATTGGACAAATTAAGAAAGTTTGTCCAAGTATATCAGGCGAAGCATTGACACTTGAAAACATATACAAAGTTACGCACTTGCTTATACCAAACAACAATAAGGGAAGCAATACAATTGATGCAACATGTTTCATATACAAGAGAAAGGAGGCCAACATTGTTCTGGTTTTGTTTTGGAGAGGTGCTACAGTATAGAAAGCGGTTACTCAATCAAATAAACCAACTAACTTGGCACAACAGGAAGCACATACATAAATGAAGCTGCTGCTATACACAGGTAAATCATCAGGAAAAAGATACTTGCACTATTTTATCAAATGCTCCTGGGATAAACTGTACAATCGCTGCCTTAGGGCTCTATTCTCCATGCCTAATATAAGATTCTTCTGGTCAAGAAATTCAAGCTCGGCTAAAACTTCAGATCCTTCAGCTTGTAATGCCAGAAACAGGCAAGAAAGTGTCAAGGTTTGTATCACTTGCATAGCACAAAGCATCAATTCTGTTTAGATGGAAACTATGATAAATACAAAGTACAGTACTTTCACTTAGGCTGCCTTGCCTGTAAAACTTGTACATTCCTTTCCAGTTCAGATATGTATTGAAGCTTCCTAACCTGTGAGCGATGAGCTAATTGCCTATATTTTACAGCATCTTACACATTTAAGTATGCATATCAAAACTATGAAAAATAATGCAACATCCTAAACATATGCACATTAGCACAAACTATGAGTGCCGCAGCTCATACTTGTTGAGATCAACAGCAAGCAAGAAATCCCATGTTACCAGCTTCTGATTATGCGAAGGAATAAGAGCGCTACTACTGGAAACATGAAAATAATGTCTTACTGTTTGGCACGGTTTGCTTCTGCCTTGGAGACAGAAGGCTTAATTTGTGGACCGTTACTTCTTTTCGTCCAACCTTCTGGGTTTTGAGGACCACAATCCTCCAGGTCATACTTCTTAATGGCTGTAGATGGCAACCCTTCTGATTCCGTTGGAGTAGATGATGACACTGTGGTTTGAAGAGAACCACCATGCCTAGCAGGTGAATGACCACTTGAGAATGGCAATGAATTCAGTGATGATTCACTAACTTTGCTATGCTCTTTATTGGAAGAGCTTGGCTTTTTGTTGAATGAACCATGCCATGGATCCATATGATGAACCAAACTCTGAGACCCCCAACAAGGTCCAACAATAGGATTTTTTCAGTTGTCTTCTACTTTTGTGTTAAATGTCATGACCCAATTCCCTCTCTCTAGGTCAGGACAAGGGGGTTTAGGGTTTAGGGGTTAAAGATAACGATATTTCATAAGCATAGATCTCAACACAAATCGAAAAGTCATGTTTATTATTACAACACAAAAGAAAGCTAATGGAACTACTGTTTTCTAGTCTCGATACAATTACAACCCCAAAGAGACAATTAACACATATTCTCCCAAAGAGTCAATATAGCAGTGGGACTCATTTTCGTATTCATTTCCTTGAAAAACTCGTTGATTCCTCAACTCCTAAAAAATGTTCCATAAGATAGGAGTGCGCTATGAAGCCTAGTAGGAATTCCATGATTTTCATAATGCACACGTATAAATGCAATGCAGTAAAAAGAATGATATCACATGCATATATCCCTTATAGTTTCTTTTTATCAATTCCAGGATCCTGTAGGTATGTTATGCTCGGGCAAATTCAAGCTAATGGGTTTACCCATGATACTCCTCCTTCATCAATTGTGAATCTCATTCAAGATCATCTAGTTTGATATCAAGCCCAATAAAAGCTGACTCATGGCAGCCCCATGTACCAATTAGTTAGGTTTCATCCATGATACAATTTCGGGGTTTTTTAACATTCTAGTTATTCTTCCCTTATTCCTCCCCAATGATGCAAGCAATCTCATTATGCAACTTTTGAAAATATTATAGCAAAAATATATCAATAAAACAATTAACAAAATATTTAATAAAACAAAAATGAGCATGTATCTTAGAGAATGCATAGTTTCCTACACTGATGATATTTTTGGATCAAGTTGTCTCTGATTCACATATTATCTATTGGACAAATAGTCGGAAGTTAGCCTTTTTGTTTGGTTATTGATAATTACAACAATTGCCCAATTCTCGGTGTTTAAGGGTTGCATTTCTCATAACCACTTTAGCAATGTTAAGTAAAGGAATGAACATAAAACAGTAGGTAACTTGCTGGGGTTAGTCCTTGAAATTCTTCTCGTCGCTCGTCAAGGACGAAATTTTCCTGTGTCGGAACCAAAAGGGATTATTTGGAATTTATGCCAGGAGGTCCAGTGACCCCTACTATCCTATTTCTGGATTCCTTATATTTTTTGAGGTATCTCAGCAAAATTTCATATTATTCCTTTTATTATTGTAATTTTTATGATTTGCTTTGTCAAAACACTATTTTTAATTAACAGAAAATATATAAATATCAAAATTTTCCATAAAAATAGGGGAAGGCATAATTTGATGTCACCAACACACCATAAAAATTTTAGATCGAGGGAGTGTGGGACGCGCCCTCATGCGCCTTCATCTTCTTCCTCGAGAGGCTGGGGCTTCCCTCGCCGATTGGCATCGATTTGTGGTCCTCCTAGCCATACATGTGTATCCTAGAGATAGCTAAGGAACTAGCCTTTACACTAATGGCTAGAGCTCGACCAATGTTGGCCGAAGGTGGCCGTTATGGTCGGAAAAGCTCAGCTGCATGGCGGAACCCTAAGGTTCTAGACCTGTAACTGGGCTTTTGAGCCTCTTCCCGTGGTTTTTTGGAGAAGTGTCCTTCACAAAAGTTGTTCCTAACACCGAGACGAAGAAGACCCAACACATCTAGTCAGAAATGGTGGCTAGTAGTCAGAGTTAGGTGTATTCTCGTGTTTTCCAGTGAACCTCGATTTTTAGGGCCTTTTTGGCGTATGCATAGGGTATAAGGCCTCTCTAGGACTCTTTGGAGGTCCAGGAGGAGCCTCATACCCGGTGACAGGCCTCAGGCCCTGGCTTGAATGTTTTTTCTTAAACAGCCGTGAAACTCACTATTGTTCTCTTTGGTTTTTCCTACGGTTTTGATGGGGGTGGGGCGAGGTTTTGGTGGGTTTAGGATGGTGAAGGGATGAGGAGAAGGTCCCTACCTTGCTTTGACAGTTCCCTTTATTGCCTCTCTCTCCCCGATTTCTTCTCCCTCGTTCTCTTTCGCTCTCTACAATTCTCTCTCTATATCTCTTTCTCTGATAACTCGAACTACCTAGGGAAGGGGTGGAGGTCTTTAGCCCTGTATATATACGCATGTGGTGAGTGGGAGTGGTCAAAGTGGGGGTAGTGGGTTTGGTTGGCTGCATGGGGCATTTCCTCGCATGGCCTCCCTCTCTCTCTCTCTCTTTCTCTCTCTGACCGGCCAGTAGGTGGCCTGTAATTACACTAGAGGTGATGCATGGGGGACACATAAGGCTGGAAGGGTGGTGCATGCCTTGGTTGGGTTGTGTGTGTGTGGGAGTTTTTATCATTCCACGGGCTTTCCCCCTCTCTTTTTATATTTCTCTCACTTTCTCTCTCTCTCTCTCTCTCTCTCTCTCTCTCTATGTATATATATATCTCTCTCTAAAACCAACCACTAAGTGGCATAATATATATGATATGTATACATGGTAGGTGGGTTATGGTGCTTGGTTGGGTTTGGGTGTGTGTGTATGATGTGGAGTTTCTATCACTCCACTAGTTCTCTCTCTCTCTCTCTCTCTCTCTCTCTCTCTCTCTCTCATACTCTTCCTCTCTCTCGGTTTATATATGTATATATATGCCATGCACTCTCTCTCTATAATTTTCTCTCTATCTCTTTCTAACACCAGCCACTAAGTGGCAAAGCATGGGCATAAAATATTTTTGGTGTGTGTGTGTGTGTGTTAAGAATTACTAATTATATATAAAATAAGCACTAATTATGTATGTTAGTATTAAGGCAAAAAAGGTGGCCATGCATGCAGCCAAGAAGTGCACTCTAATGTGTATGCATACATTTTTATATCACAAGGTGTATATCAAGCTAAGTGTGTTGAGAAAATAAATGAGAATTGTGCAAGGGCTTAGAAAAATAACATCTAGTATGTGATGTTTGAATCGATTTAATTATGCCATATTCAGGGCCCTTACTAACGTATGACGTCTTAATTTATGGTGGAAGAGTCGGTTTATGGTTGGATGTTTCCCGGCACTATTATTGCGAGTATGGTGTCGTACCAGGTTTTACTTTCTAACTACAGTTTAGAAAAGAAAAATTTTCTAGCCTAATTTTTGAGTGACGGACGAAGTAGTCCTATTAGGGTGTTAGTTTAGAAAAATCATGGGTATTACAGTCTTACCTCCTTTAAGAAATTTCCTCCTTGAAATTAGTCTCAAATAGGTGAGGGTATCTTGCTCTCATATCCGTTTTTACTTCCCACATTGCTTCTTCTTCTCCTTGGTGTTGCCATATTACCTTGACTAAGGGGATTTCTTTGTTTCTCACTACTCTTACTTGATGGTCCACTATCGGTCCCTTATCGTAGGAATGATCAGGATGTACCGCGATATTCTCCTATTAGATTATATAAATAGGGTCAGGGTGGTATTGTCTCAGCATAGATACGTGAAATACGCTGTATATTTGATCCAATTTTGAAGGTAATTCTAGTCGGTATGCCACTTGCCTAATTCTTTCCAAAATACAGAAAGGTCCAATAAATCGAGGTGCAAGCTTCCCTTTCTTGCCAAAACGGATTACACCTTTATAGGGTGTTACCTTTAAGAACACTTGGTTGCCTACTTGGAATTCCAAGGGTCATCTACGGTGATCTACATAACTCTTTTGTCGGCTTTGGGCAGCTCTAAGCCGTTCTTATATAAGTCTTATTTTCTCTGTGGCCTCTCAAATGATCTCTGGTCCATATAAGAATTTGTTGCCAAGTTTTAACCAACAATTAGGTGCTCGGTAAGGTCACTTGTATAATGCTTCATATGGAGCCATTTCTATACTTGTTTAGTAACTGTTGTTATAGGCGAATTTACCCAATGGTATATGATCGCTCCAAGTTCCTTGAAAATTTAACACATAAGCACGAAACATATCCTCTAATATTTGGATAACTCTCTCGGATTGACCATCCGTCTGTGGGTGGTAAGCTATACTCATGCGTACTTGGGTTCCTAAGGTTTTTTGTAAGCTTTGCCAAAACTGCAAAGTAAACCTTGGGTTGCGATCTGATACAATAGTTCTAGGCACTCCATGCAATCGTAGTACCTCTTTTAGATACAATCTACTTAGAGTACTAAGGCTGTCGGTAGACTTAATAGGTAAGAAATGAGAAATTTTCATCAACCAATCTACGATTACCCAAATAGTATCCCATCCTTGACGGGTTCTGGGTAGTTTGGTGATGAAGTCCATGGTGATATGTTCCTATTTTCATTCTGTTATTGACAATTATTGTAATAATCCACTTGGTCGTTGGTGTACAACTTTTACTTGTTGGAAGGTGAGGCAATGTGCCACAAAATTTGCGATGTCCTTCTTTATTCCCTTCCAATAATATTGTCGCTTAAGATCTTGGTACATCTTGGTGTTTTTGTCGTGCCCCAATTTTTAACTAAGTCCTTTTGGCTCGGGAAAAAACACGATATTCTCTCGTTAGAACTCATCTTCCTAGAAGGATGAGTGCGATTAGGTTTAAACTTGAAATTGATTTGATTAAAGGTTTTTTAGAAAAAGTTTGGAGTCATCACCTAACATAGTTAAATATGTGTTAGATCACTTAAAACTAAGTGTAATCCAAAGACTAGACTTAGGTTTTTCGAAAAGGTTTTGAAAATGTCCTTCTAAGAAAGTTTTTGGAAAAAAAGGTCTTGATAACCTTTTGAAATTCCTTTTGAAAACGTGACTCCAATTTTGGTCTTCGAAACAGAAATCTATGGTCTGAGAGTTGGTTACGTGTAGGGAAGATATCCTAAGATCATCACCCTATCCCACCTTTTTGGTATCTACATGTCTAATTACTCTTAATTCACTCACTTGAATAACCAGTAATTATTATCCACTTAATATCCACTTTAGAATTTTAAAAAATGAGTTTAGTCATTACTTTTTGGATGAATGATGCATAATGAAAATTTTGAAAAAAATGTTTGAAAATATGAAAACTTTGAAAGGATTTGAAATAGAACTCTTGAATTGATAGAACATTTTGAAAAGAGAACTTGGGTTGAAATAAAGGTTATGACCGTACTATGTTAGGTTACCTACATATCTTATTTGACGAGAATTGGGTCATTCGTAGCTCGGGCAACGGCTCAAGAGAAAAGAGGTGCATTGAGGCTATTGGAAAGTTTGAAGACACTTTGAGGTCTTTAGAAAATGAGAACTTGAGAGTTTTAGAAAAATTCCTTTCAAATAGGACTTAGGATTTTTAAAGTGTTTTTGAAATTGGATTTGAAGATGATTTTGCATGTTTTCGAAATTGACTCAAGGAAATTTTGAAGTGTTTTTGAAACGACTCAAGGGAATTTTAGAAATGTTTTGAAGGCTTGTATTGAAAACTTTGGATGTAGAGTTTGGATTGAAAATGCTCTTGTGAACTTGTCTTTGAAAAGCTTTTGAAAGTAGTCTTTGAATGCCTTATGAAAGACATGCTTGATGTTTCATCACCTTTAAAAAGTTAGTCGTTGAGGAACTAAACTCCTCTAGGGCTATTAGTTTTGGAAATATGTTTGGAAAAAATGGGCTAAAAACTTCCCTTTGGTTTTTTAAAGTTTTAGGGTTATAGAACCATTCTTGAATGCCTCACTTACACTTAAACAATCCTAACCATGGAAGGATTAAGGTTGCTTCAAGAATGTGATGTTTGAAAATTATTTTTGAAAAGAGCTTTTGAAAACACAAAGGGTTTTGAAACCCTAATATGGATAACCTTGAGAGTTGTATTTAATGTATCACTTTGCCTTGGAATCCCTAACCATAAAAGGTTAGGGACACTTTAGGGTTGTGAGTTTTTTGAAACATTTTTTAAAATAGTTTTTAGAAAGTGTTAAGTGTCTAGCCATTTTAGTTTAGACAAGTTTAAGAGAACTTCTTAGAGACATTTTTGAAGATAGAGTGGGGGGATATTTGAAAAGGTTTTGGAGTTGATTTTTAAAATCTCAAGAGAGTAGGATGGTTTTTGAATTGAAGGATTATTTAAGAAAGGGTCTTTGAATTGGAGCCTTGAAGCTTACTAACCTAGGTTGGGTTGACCTAAGGTTAACTAACTTGAGTTAAGTTAACCTAGGTTTGGCTAACTAGGGTTAGGTTAGCTTAGGGTTAAGGTGACCTAGGGTTAATTAACTAAGGTTAGGTTAACCTAGGGTTAAGGTGACCTAGGGTTAACTAACTAAGGTTAGATTAACCCAGGGTTACGGTAACCTAAGGTTAACTAACTTGGGTTAGGTTAACCTAGGGTTTGATTGACCTAGGGTTAACTAACGAAGGCTAAGTTAACCTAGGGCTAAGATGACCTAGGGTTAACTAACTAAAGTTAGGTTAACCTAGGGTTTGGTTGACCTAGGGTCAAGTTAACCCAGGGTTGAAGGCTGGTTTTGAACTAGGGTTTTAACCTAGTGGTTTTGGAAAGATGGTTTTATACATGAAACTTGAAAGTATGCTTTTGAAAACCATTTTGTGAGAACCACTCAAGTGAGTGTTGGGGTCCTATGGTTGATATTTGGAAAACCATTCAAGAGAGAGTTGCCTTGGAACCATTTCACCCACTAATTCAAGAGAGCAAAACTTGTGATTAACATTGAATAAATAGTTTTGGGAACTCGAAAATTAAAGAGCATGATCCTTTGAAAATTGGTTTTGGAAAGGAAAATTTTGGAAAGTCAACTTTAAGATTTTGAAAACCATTCTAATGAATAAGGGTTCACATGGTTGACTCAAAGGAAATCACACCTAGGAGGACTCCATGGGACCATTCCAACCACAATATTCAAGAGACCAAAACTTCTAGAAAATCAATATGCAAATGGTAGTTTAGAGCGATCATTTTTATGCAAATTAAAGAGAATAAAATTTTTAAGAACCCTTCTTGAAGGGGAATGTTTTGAAAATCATTTTGAAATTAATAAAGCCAACTCTAATGAATTAGGGTTCATATGGTCAAGATAATGGGGAGACCTCTCAAGAGAGGGTTCCAAGGGACCATTTCAACCACAAAGTTCAAGAGAGTAAAAATTCTTGAAAATCAACATAGAAGAAGAAGGCTTGAAAGCCATTCTAGTGTAACTTTGAAAAGCAATAAAATGTACAGTTGCAAAATAAAGTCAAGGGACTCAAAGAGGGCTTTCTAAAGAGTGAAAATTGGGGGTTTAACCTAGGCTTCAAGGAACTAACTCTAGTACCATTTTTAGGGAATCCTTTGAATATGGAGATATACAAAAGAGATAGTGAGAGTTTTGAAAAAATGGTTGTGAACATGAAAACTAAGCCAAGCATGCAAAATATGAACAAGATAACTATATGCAAAGGGGTCATGGAATCATACAAGGCTAGAGGTTTCACCACATTGCAAGGTGTTCCAAGGCCATACCATCTTAAAATAGGTTTGTGCGAGGTTCCCTACACAATGGCTCTCATAAACTTTCCTCTAGGCATGAACTAAGAGCTTCCTTGTTTCAAGCATGCAAGAAATGGGAGAAGAAGATGAGGGTTAAAATAAAAAAATAGCCTAAATAGGCTAGGAGGGAGAAGAGATGAGTGGGGATTGCAAAAAATATAAAGAGAATACTACCTTTTGCCTTCAAACACTTTCAAACCTCCATAGATGCCTTGACTTAAGATTGAATAGCCTTGGAAAGGCTTGAAGGGGCTGAAATGAGGTCTTCTATGGCATTGAAGGCAATATAGGTGTAGTGTATGGGTTAGAGGGAGGTGTAATCAAACCTAAGTACTTGAAGTGTGAGATGTATATAAGAATTCGAGGTTCTGGAGCAGTTTTTGCAGAGTTTCACTACCAATTTCGATTTTGGAATATGCAAAGGGGGAGGCCTAGCGCATGTAGCACATGTGCCTGGAAAAAAATTGCCTTGGCACATGTATTGCATGCGCTAGTATTGTTCCTCTCTTGGAATGCCACATGGCACAAATTGTACTGGCTAAATCTTAAGGGCTAAGCAAAGTTTGATCGATCTAATCAAAATATGGGTGCATATAGCATATGCTCTGCCACTGAGAATGTTCGTTTAAACTTTGCCTCGATAATTATGCAATCTGGGAAAGATTCATAAAAATCGGTTGTATCCATGATGTTCTCCTAGTGTTTCTCAAGAACTTGAAATTTTTGGGGAGTACGAAAGATGCTCAGAAGAGTGAGATGTAAGCACCCCATTTTTGACCGCTCGGCAGTCTACACTCCATCCAGACTTGTTTTCAAGTCATTGCGGGCATATTCCAATTGAAACCAATCCTCTAGGTCCAAATCCTACCTGTCCATCGCTTCGCGGGCCCGCCAGGCCTAGATAGAGGCAAAATGACCGAAATGCCCTTAGGGGCATTGTCCTTTCCTTTCCAATCCCACTCTCGAGACAGTTTATTCCTCGAGACGGTTCCAATCCAGGCACGTCTCTTAGGAGAGGATAAGACCCCTTTCCAATCCCACTCTCGAGATAGTTTATTCCTTGAGACGGTTCCAATCTAGGCGCGTCTCTTCCGAGACAGTAAGACCCCTTTCCAATCCCTCTCTCGAGACAGTTTATTCCTCGAGACGGTTCCAATCCAGGCACGTCTCTTAGGAGACGGTAAGACCCCTTTCCAATCCCTCTCTCGAGATAGTTTATTCCTCGAGACGGTTCCAACCCAGGCACGTCTCCACGGAGATTGTAAGACCCCTTTCCAATCCCACTCTCGAGACAGTTTATTCCTCGAGACGGTTCCAATCCTGGCACGTCTCTTAGGAGACGGTAAGACCCCTTTCCAATCCCACTCTCGAGATAGTTTATTCCTCGAGACGGTTCCAATCCAGGCACGTCTCTTCGAAGATGGTAAGACCCCTTTCCAACCCAATTCTCGAGATAGTTTATTCCTCGAGACGGTTCCAATCCAGGCACGTCTCTTCAGAGACGGTAAGACCCCTTTCCAACCCCACTCTTAAGACAGTTTATTCCTCGAGACGGTTCCAATCTAGGCACGTCTCTTTGAAGACGGTAAGACCCCTTTCTAATCTCTCTCTCGGGACAGTTTATTCCTCGAGACAGTTCCAATCCAGGCACGTCTCTTCAGAGACGATAAGACCCCTTTCCAATCCCTCTCTCGAGATAGTTTATTCCTCGAGATGGTTCCACTCCAGGCGCGTCTCTTCGGAGACGGTAAGACCCCTTTCCAATCCCACTCTCGAGATAGTTTATTCCTCGAGACGGTTCCAATCCAGGCACGTCTCTTCGGAGACGGTAAGACCCCTTTCCAATCCCACTCTCGAGATAGTTTATTCCTCGAGACGATTCCAATCCAGGCGCGTCTCTTCGGAGACGGTAAGACCCCTTTCCAATTCCACTCTCGAGATAGTTTATTCCTCGAGACGGTTCCAACCCAGGCGCGTCTCCACGGAGATGGTAAGACCCCTTTCCAATCCCACTCTCGAGACAATTTATTCCTCAAGACGATTCCAATCCAGGCACGTCTCTTCGGAGACGGTAAGACCCTTTTCCAATCCCTCTCTCGGGACAGTTTATTCCTCGAGACGGTTCCAATCCAAGCACATCTCTTCGAAGACGGTAAGACCCCTTTCCAATCCCTCTCTCGGGACAGTTTATTCCTTGAGATGGTTGCAATCCAGGCGTGTCTCTTCAGAGACGGTAAGACCCCTTTCCAATCCTTCTCTCGAGACAGTTTATTCCTTGAGACGGTTCCAATCCAGGCACGTCTCTTCGGAGACGATTAGACCACTTTCCAATCCCTCTCTCGGGACAGTTTATTCCTCGAGATGATTCCAATCCAAGCACGTCTCTTCAGAGACGATAAGACCCCTTTCCAATCCCTCTCTCGAGACAGTTTATTCCTCGAGACGGTCCGAGTAGCGAAACTACTCACAAAACCGTTAGAGTAGCGAAAATACTCAGAAATATATCGATATAGGGAATTGCCAACAAACCCCTGTGTCACGATGACCGCCGTTAGAGTGGCGGAAACACTCAAAACCCAGGTCAACACCAGTGTCTGTTAGCCCACTTCGATGAAAAATGACCAAACTACCCTTAGGACCTTTTTCGAGACTTTCCGGTCAAGATGACCATTTTGCCCCTAGGCATCCAAACGCCTTGGGAACCACACCGGCTCTGGGTATCAAACCGGTGTAAGCACCCCATTTTTGACCGCTCGGCAGTCTACACTCCGTCCAGACTTGTTTTCAAGTCATTATGGACATTTTCCAATCGAAACCAATCCTCTAGTCCAAATTCTGTCTTCCCATCGCTTCGCGGGCCTGTCAGGCCAGAATAGAGGCCAAATGACCAAAATGCCCTTAGGGGCATTGTCCTTTCTTATTTCAATTCCAATCCCTCTCTCGAGACAGTTTATTCCTCGAGACGGTCCGAGTAGCAAAACTACTCACAAAACCGTCAGAGTGGCGGAAACACTCACAAAACCGTCACCGTCAGGGTGGCGGAAACACTCACAAAACCATCACAGTGGCGGAAACACTCAAAACCCAGGCACGTCTCTTCGGAGACGGTAAGACCCCTTTCCAATCCCTCTCTCGAGACAGTTTATTCCTCAAGACGGTTCCAATCCAGGCATGTCTCTTCGGAGACGATAAGACCCCTTTCTAATCCCTCTCTCGAGACAGTTTATTCCTCGAGACGGTCCGAGTAGCAAAACTACTCATAAAACCGTTAGAGTAGCGGAAATACTCATAGAACCGTTAGAGTAGCGGAAATACTCATAGAACCGTTAGAGTAGCGGAAATACTCACAGAACCATTAGAGTAGCGGAAATACTCAACCGTTAGAGTAGCGGAAATACTCGTAGAACCGTTAGAGTAGCGGAAATACTCGTAGAACCGTTAGAGTAGCGGAAATACTCACAGAACCGTTAGAGTAGCGGAAATACTCAACCGTTAGAGTAGCGGAAATACTCACAGAGCCGTTAGAGTAGCGGAAATACTCAACCGCTAGAGTAGCGGAAATACTCCCAAATCATCAATCCCGTCCGAGTAGCGGAAATACTCAACCCCGTCCGAGTAGCGGAAATACTCACAAATCTTCGACCCCGTCCGAGTAGCAGAAATACTCACACCATTAGAGTGGCGAAAACACTCAAAACCTAGGTCAACACCCGTGTCTGTTAGCTCACTTCGGTGGAAAAGGACCAGACTACCCTTAGGACCTTTTCCGAGACTTTTCGGTCAAGATGACCATTTTGCCCCTAGGCATCCGAACGCCTCGGGAACCACACTGGCTCTGGGTATCAAACCGGTAATGACCCGAGAATGCTTTTTATAGCGTTCTCAACCTTCCCTTACCTTTCCGGATCATTCCGAGTCAGTTCCGGCAAACCCGGTACAAAATGATCGTTTTGCCCCTAGTGGGCCGATCTCCTTCTTCGACCACACCGGCTTTGGGTATCAAACTGGTAATGACCCGAGAATGCTTTTTATAGTGTTCTCAACCTCCCCTTACCTTTCCGGATCATTCCGAGTCAGTTCCGGCAAACCCGGTACAAAATGACCGTTTTGCCCCTAGTGGGCCGGTCTCCTTCTTCAACCACACCGGCTCTGGGTATCAAACCGCTAATGACCCGGGAACACTTTTTATAGTGTTCTCAACCTTCCTTTACCTTTTCGGACCATTCCGAGTCAGTTCCGGCAAACCCGGTGCAAAATGACCGTTTTGCCCCTAGTGGGCCGGTCTCCTTTTCCGACCACGCCGGCTCTGGGTATCAAACCGGCAACCTCTGGGAACATTCTAAATAATGTTTCCAGATCCAAATTCTTCTTCCAGGACAGTTTGAGTCTGTCCCGGCAGTTTTTTGATCCGATTGACCGTTTTGCCCCTAAAGGCTCGGTCAACCTTTCCGACACATCCAATCCTCACTTTTCAAGTCAAATACCTCCAGGACACTATTTTAAGTGTTCCTGCTCCTTGCCGGCCTTCCGGGTCACTCCCGGCTCCTTCAAATCATTCTCGGACTTTCCGGAGTCACTCCTAGTGAAGCCAGGCTAAAATTTACATGGTAGTCACTAGTACAGGTGCCCAAATCTGGTCAAAGATACGTTGCTTGCCGACCTTAATTGTTTCCTAATTGGCTGGCGCCACTAGTAGTGGCGCCATGCCAAAAAATGGCCTGTAGTGGCGCCAGTATAAATTTTGCCCTAGCGCCACTGCAACAGGCGCCAGGCTTGTCCAGCTTCTATATATACAGAGCCTCATTCAACGTGAAAGGGGTCTACAAACTTAACCTAAAAATCACACAATTTGATATACAGAGCTCGAGCACCTCAAAAACCCTAGCCTCCCTAGGTTTTCCCAAACCCTAGCCACTATATACAAACCCTAGCCTCCTAAACACTCATACACTAGCCTTCAACCACTCTCTGAAGACTTGAAGAGCAGCCATCCAAAGCTTGAAGATAACCCTTGAAGACTGAAGAAGAAGATCAAGACCGAAGACCGAAGACCGAAGACTGCACGGCGCGCAAAATAAACAAGAAACAAGGTAGGCTCCCTATTTAATTTTCTGCACTTTCCCCCTCTCTCTTCTCTCTCCAACCCACTTGGGTTTTCTCTATTTTAATCCCCCATCTCTTTCCCCCCTTTCTTTGCATGCTTGAAACAAGGGGATTCCCGGTCCATGTGTAGGATTGGACTATGAGAGAGTCACCGTGTCGGGGGCTTTCTTCTAGTCTAACCAAAGACCATGTGGGTCCGGCCCCCTTGATTATGTGGTGAAGCCTTAACCTTGTATGTTCATGACCCCAAATTGCATCGTGCATATCATAGTCTTGCATCTTCCAAAAATTCGTTTTCAAAAAGTTGTTTTCAAAAAATCGTTTTCAAACTTGTTTTCAAAATTGCATCAAAATCTCTTTTTCAAAAACTTGTTTTCAAAACCACAATTCTAGGGTGATTCTAGCCTTTCCATGGCTAGGGTTGCTTTAGGAAAGTGTTATATTAAAAGTGGCCTTTTGGCCTATATTTTCAAACTTTGTTTTCAAAATCACTTTCTTAAAGTGGTTCTAGCCCTCTTATGGCTAGAATCGCTTTAGGAAAGTGAGATGTTTTTGTACTTTCCAAAAACTCTCTCACTCTCTTTTCAAAAATCCCTTCCTAAAAATCTCTTTCTCAACATACTTTCCTAAAACTCTCCTCTCCAAAATGGTTTTCAAAAACTCCCTTTCAAAATCTCTTTTTCAAAACTCTCTTCCCTCAAAATTCACTTTCTAAAAACACTCCCTAAAATCTTTCTAAAAACTCTCCTCCCGGAATCTTCCTTCTAGAAATTCCCCTATAGGATTTTCTTTCTAAACTCTACGTTTCCAAAAACATGCTTTCAAAAAAACTCCTCCCTAGGATTCCCTTCTAGAAAACCTTCGTTTCCAAAAACGCGTTTTCTAAAAAAACTCTTTCCTTAGAGTCCAAACCAAACCCTAGAACTCACAATTAGGAAACCCTAATTTTCTTTCCAAAAACATGATTTTCAAACTTTGCCCCAAACTTAGGTTTCCAAAACCTCTAGTTTTCACATCCAAACTATACATGTTTCCAAAACCTCTTTTCTACGTCAAAACAACAATTTTCCAAATCTAGGGTTTCTAGAATCTCCCTTTCCAAATCCTTGTTAAATCAAATCTTCCCTTTAAGAAACCAAATCCAATCTCCCTGTTTAGGAAACTAGATCCCATCCTCCGTTTTTTGAAACAAAATCAAACCTCCTCTTTTCAAAACAAAATTCAATCTTTTCCTAAATCCAAACCTTTCCTAATTCAACTCCTTCCTAAACTTCTCATTTCCTAAATCTTAAATTTACAAAACTTGAACATAAAAATCTTTCCTAATTCAACCCTTTCCTAATTCTACCCTCCTTTCAAATCTTAACTTTTCAAACCTAAGTTTTCAAACTCTTCCTAAACTCAAACTTTTCCTAATTTCAAGATTTCCTAAAACCCTAAAACTTTCTAAATCTTAAACTTTCTAAATTTCAAATCTTTCCAAATTCTAAACTTTTCAAAACTTCAAAATCTTTTCAAATCTAGAACTTTTCTAAATTCAAAACTTTCTAAATTTAAGACTTTCTTAAGTTGAAACTTTCTTAATTCAAACATTTCTTAAAACGAAACTTTCCACTTTTCAAAACTTCCCTAATGCAAAAACTTTCCGAAAATGAAAACTTTCCTTTTTCAAACCTTTCTCAAAACAAAACTTTCTTATTTTCAAAACTTCCTTGTTTTCAAAACTTTCCAAATTCAAAACTTCCTTTTTTTTCACACATTCCAAAATTCAAAACTTTCTTAATTTGAAACTTTCCAAATTCTAAACCTTTCTCAAACTGAAATTTTCTTAATTCAAAACATTTCCTAATTCAATACTTTCCAATTTCAAAACTTTCCTAATTCAAAACTTTCCTAATTTCAAAACTTTCCAAAAATGAAACTTTCCTAATTCGAAACTTTCCTAAATTGAACATTTCCTAATTCGAACATTTCCTAAATTCAACCTTTCCTAATCTCCTAAACTTTCCAAGTCAAGTCAAATCTTTCCTAAGTCTCTTCTCTTTCCTAAGTCTAGGTTTCCTAAACCTCCATCTCTCTAAAACCAAGTCTTTCCAAAATCAATCTTTTCAAATCAAAGTCCAATCTTTCCAATTTCAATTTCCAATCTCCTTTTCTAATCTCAAGTCAAATCCCATTTTCAATTCAATCTCTTTCTTCCAATCCAATCTCTCTCTTCAAATCCACCTTTCTATTTTCAATCGGACTTCGGTCCGAACTACGACTGACCTGATTCCCCCAAAGGGATACGTAGGCAACCTTCATAGGTGCAGTCACAATACTTTTTTTAAACTTTCAATTCCACCCTCATGGGTGCGGTTTCCAAAATCTTTTCAAATCTCAAATTCCAATTTACTTTCAACTTTCCAATTTCAAAATTTCTATTTTCAAACTTCTACTTTCAATTTTCAAACTTTTCAATTTCAATTCTATTTCTTCAAGTCTATTTTCAAATTAAATCAATTTCAAATCAATCTCTTTTCAAACCTATTTTTCAATTTTCTTTTATTGCACTTGCATATCATGCATCATGTTAGTTTTCAAACATTGCTTTTCAAGGTGAATAGGGTTGAACCATTAGTTAATTAAAGATTCTCATAGGTGAATCTAGGGTAAATTGACATGTAGGTACCGAAAGGGCGGGGTAGGGTGATAGCTTAGTGCGTCTTCCCTACACGTAACCAACCTCCGAACCTAGGATCACTGTTTTCAAAGACCAAAAGGAGTCATTTTTCTAAAAAGGGCTAAATGTTTTCCAAAGGTTGCCAAACAACCTGTTTTCCTAAAAACCCTCTCTGGAGGTGATATTTTCAAAATCGTTTTTTCAAAAACCCTAAGTGTAGTCTTCGGATTATGCTTAGTTTTTTTAGGTGACCTCACTCACCTTAATCAAGTTAGGTGGCGACTCCGAATATTTTTCAAAAGCCCTTTATTCAAACCTGTTTTCAATTCAAACCTAGTCGCACTCATTCTTTTAGGAGGGTGAGTTCTAACGAGAGAGTACAACATTTTTCCCGCTTGTGTGAGTATTCCTCAAGTGCGAAAAATCTGGGCGCGACAACCGGTAACCCTCTGAGATTAGTTTTTATAGTGTTCTCAACCTTCCTTTACCTTTCCGGATCATTCCGAGTCAGTTCCGGCCAACCCAGTACAAAATGACCGTTTTGCCCCTGGTGGGCTGGTCTCCTTTTCCGACCACACCGGCTCTGGGTATCCAACCGGTAACCTCCTAAGACTACTTTTTATAGTATCCTCAACCTCCCCTGACCTTTCCGGGTCATTCCGAGTCAGTTCCGGCTAACCCGGTGCGAAATGACTATTTTGCCCCTGGTGGGCCGGTTTCCTTTTCTAACCACGCCGGCTCTGGGAATCAAACTGGCAACCTCTGGGAACATTCTAAATAATGTTTCCAGCTTCCCGGTCTGATTGACCATTTTGTCCCCTAAAGGCCCGGTCAACCTTTCCGACACATTTTATCCTCACTTATCAAGTCAAATACCTCCAGGATACTATTTTAAGTGTTTCTGCTCATTTTCGGCCTTCCGGGTCATTCCCGGCTCCTTCAAATCATTCCCGGACTTTCTGGAGTCACTCCTAATGAAGCCAGGCTAAAAATTGCATGGTAGTCACTAGTACAGGCGCCCAAATCTAGTCAAAGATACGTTGCTTGCCGACCTTAATAGTTTCCTAATTGGCTGGCACCACTAGTAGTGGCGCCAAGCTAATATTTGGCCTGGCGCCACTAGGAGTGGCACCAGAAGGGATTTTGGCTTGGCGCCACTGCAACAGGCGCTAGTGTATTCCTCCCTCTATAAATACAGAGCCTCTTCCAACGTTTAAAGGATCCGCAAACTCGACCTAAAAATCATATAATTCAATATAAAGAGCTCGAGCACCTCCTAAACCCTAGCTTCCCTAGGTTTTCCAAACCCTAGCCACTATACACTAAACCCTAGCCTCCTATACACTTCTATACACCCCCATACATTCATACCCTAGCCTTCAACCCTCCTTTGAACACTTGAAGACCTGCAATCTAAAGCTTGAAGACAACTCTTGAAGATTGAAGGCGAAGATCAAGACGAAGACCGAAGACCGAAGACAAGTAAGGCGCGCAAATTAAAGAAGATACAAGGTAGGCTTTCTCTTTAAATTTCTGCACTTCCCCCTCTCTCTTCTCTCTCCTAACCCACTTGGGTTTTCTCTATTTTAATCCCCCATCTCTTTCCCCCCCTTTCTTTGCATGCTTGAAACAAGGGGACTCCCGGTCCATGTGTAGGATTAGACTGTTAGAAAGTCACCGTGTTGGGGGCTTTCTTCTAGTCTAACCAGAGACCACGTGGGTCCGGCCCCCTTGATTATGTGGTGAAGCCTTAGCCTTGTATGTTCACGACCCCAAAATTGCATTATGCATATCATGATCTTACATCTTCCAAAAACCGTTTTCAAAGTCGTTTTCAAACTTGTTTTCAAAACCACAATTCTAGGGTGATTCTAGCCTTTCCATGGCTAGGGTTGCTTTAGGAAAGTGTTACATTAAAAGTGACCTTTTTGGTCTATATTTTCAAATCTTATTGTTTTCAAAACCGCTTTCCTAAAGTGGTTCTAGCCCTCTTATGGTTAGAATTGTTTTAGGAAAATGAGATGTTTTTACACCTTCTAAAAGCTCTCTTTTCAAAAAGTCTTTCTTCCTAAAAATCTCTTTTTCAACATACTTTCCTAAAACTCTCATCTCCAAAATTGTTTTCAAAAACTTCCTTCCAAAATCTATTTTTCAAAACTCCCTTCCTCAACTCCTTTCCAAAATCCTCTCCCCAAAAATCCACTTTCTAAAAACGTTCCCCAAAAATCTTTCCAAAAACTCTCTTTCCAAAATCTTTCTTTTCAAAAATCTCCTCTAGGATTTCCTTCCAAAAAACTTGTTTCCAAAAACTCCTGCCTAGGATTTTCTTTCTAAAATCTTCGTTTCCAAAAACGCGCTTTCCAAAAACTTTCCTTAGTGCCTAAGTCAAGCCCTAGAACTCACAATTAGGAAACCCTAATTTTCTTTCTAAAAACATGATTTTCAAACTTTGCCCCAAACCTAGGTGTCCAAAACCTCTTGTTTTCTACATCAAAATTATACATGTTTCCAAAACCTATTTTCTACGTCAAAACTATAATTTTTCAAATCTAGGGTTTCTAGAATCTCCCTTTCCAAATCCTTGTCAAGTCCTATCTTCCCTTTAGGAAACCAAATCAAATCTCCCCGTTTAGGAAACTAGATCCAATCCTCCGTTTTTGGAAACAAATCCCAAACCTTTCCTAATTCAACTCCTTCTTAATTTCCTACCTTCCTAAACCATAAGTTTCCTAAACCTAAACTTCAAATCTTTCTTTAAGTTTCAAAATCCAAATCTTTCCTAAATTCAAATCCTTCCTAAGCTTCTCCTTTCCTAAATCTTAAGTTTCCAAAACTTGAACATAAAAATCTTTCCTAAGTTTTAAAACTCAACTTTCAAATCTTTCCTAATTCAACCCTTTCCTAATTCAACCCCCTTTTCCAAATCTTAACTTTTCAAACCTAAGTTTTCAAATCTTTCCTAAACTCAAACCTTTCATAATCTCAAGATTTTCTAAAACTCTAAAACTTTCTAAATCTTAAACTTTCCAAATTTCAAATCTTTTCAAATTCAAAGCCTTCCAAGTTCAAAACTTTCTTAAGTTAAGACTTTCTAAATCTAAAAACTTTCTAAATTCTAAACTTTCCAAAACTTCAACATCTTTCCAAATCTAAGACTTTTCTAAACCCAAAACTTTCTTAATTCAAACATTTTCTAAACTGAAAACTTTCCTTTTCAAACCTTTCCAAATTCAAACTTTCCTAAGTTGAAACTTCCTTATTTCAAAATTTTCTAAATTCAATACTTTCCTATTTCAAAACTTTCCTAAAGTGAAAACTTTCCTAAACGAAAACTTTCCTAATTCGAAACTTTCCTAAATCGAACCTTTCCTAATTCGAACATTTCCTAAAATCCAATCTTTCCAAATCTTCCAAGTCCAACATTCCAATCCAATCTTTCTAAATCTCAAGTCTTTCCTAGGTCTCTTATCTTTCATAAGTCTAGGTTTCCTAAACCTCCGTCTTTCCAAAACCAAGTC
The DNA here is from genome assembly GCA_033060915.1 of Euryodendron excelsum. NCBI lineage: Eukaryota > Viridiplantae > Streptophyta > Magnoliopsida > Ericales > Pentaphylacaceae > Euryodendron > Euryodendron excelsum. Next base: position 10,601,350 of record CM065391.1, on the reverse strand, counting down.
TTTCCAAAATCAATCTTTCCAAAGCAAGTCCAATCTTCTCAATTTCAATTTCCAATCTCCTCTTCTAATCTCAAATCAAATCCAATTTTCAATTCAATCTCTTTCTTCCAATCCAATCTCTCTCTTTAAATCAATCTCTTTTCAATCGGACTCCGGTCCGAACTACGACTGACCTGATTCCCCCAAAGGGATACGTAGGCAACCTTCATAGGTGCAGTCACAACCCTTTTCAAACTTTCAATTTCAAATTTCTATTTTCAAATCTCTACTTTCAATTTCTAAAACTTTTCAAATCTATCCAATTTCAAATCTCTTTCAAATCAAATCAATTCTTCTTTTCAAATTTCTTTCCAAATCTATTTTTTAATTCTCTTGCCTTGCACTTGCATATCATGCATCATGTTAGTTTCTTTTCAAACATTATTTTTCAAAGTGGATAGGATTGAACTATAGTTAGTCAAAGACTCTCATAGGTGAATCTAGGGTAGATTGACATGTAGGTACCGAAAGGGCAGGGTAGGGTGATAGCTTAGTGCGTCTTCCCTACACGTAACCAACCTCCGAACTTAGATCACTGTTTTCAAAGACCGAAAAGGAGTTATTTTTCAAAAAGGGCTAAATATTTTCCAAAGGTTGCCAAACAACCTATTTTCTTAAAAACCCTCTCTTGAGGAGATATTTTCAAAAACCTTTTTCTAAAAACCCTAAGTGTAGTCTTCGGATTATGCTTAGTTTTTAGGTGACCTAACTCACCTTAATCAAGTTAGGTGGCGACTCCGAATCTTTTTCAAAAGCCCTTTATTCAAATCAAATTTTCAATTCAAACTTAGTCGCACTCATTCTTCTAGGAGGGTGAGTTCTAACGAGAGAGTACAACATTTTTTCCACTTGGGTGAGTATTCCTCGAGTGCGAAAAATCTGGGCGTGACATGAGATATCATCTGGGAAAGTGTGCATGAAAACATACTTTTATGGAGCATTTGTGACATGCTCCGCAGATGTTCAAAAGTAGCCATTTGTGGGTCACGTGATCGGGGCCTTCAAGAAGTGATCTTTCCGATCGGACTGTACCAATGGAAAGTACTCTGGAAATACTTTTAGAAATTTCTTAATTTACGCATTTTTCAAGTCGTTCAACAGTGCGTTATAATTAGAGAATCAGAGAAAAAGACAACCTTGGCAGAGCGTCTGTGAGAAGCTCCAGGGGTTACTGAAAGTAACAGTCTTCGAGCCATGTGATGGAGGGCTTCGTGAAGCGATCTATTCAATCAAGTTGTATCGATAGGAAGACCTACAGACGGGCTTCTGAAAATTTCCTGATTTACACATTTCTCAAGTAATTTGACGGTGCGATATAATCAAGGAATTAGAAGAAAAGACAATCCCAGTTAAGTGTTTGCGAGATGCTCCAAGGGACTTTCGTTGTGTCGGGAGTGTTTAGAATCGTAGAGTTCACCTTGGGTTAAACAAGGGTGTATGATATGACCCGCCATTCAATACCTGGGGCTGGTGTAGTTTCGGGGCGCGTTCGGGCCGCCAGTGGTAAAATGGTCATTTTGACTGGAATTGGTTGAAAAAGGTTAGAATGGGTTAGAGTGAAATGTTAAGCGTGCTGGACTATTCGGGGTGGTCCTAGAAGACGTTTTCACTGTTTGGTAGGATTTGCACCGTGCTAGGGCATTGAGGGGCAAAACAGTCATTTTGATCGAAATTGACAAGAATGGGACCGAAATTGGACAGGATCACGTGTTGAGTATGCCTAACTATTTAGGATCACTTTAGAAAGGCAGAATTACCGTCTTGAGGGATTTTGAACTTTCTCAATACGTGCCTGGAGACCCAAAGGGCAAGTTTGGTAATTTTTCACCGAGTCGGGCTAGTAGGCGTCAGTGTTGACCTAGCTGTTGGTTTCCAAGACAGCCTAGTCTCGGAAAGCTACCTGTGCGGTGTTAGTCCTTAAGATGGCTCGGTCTCACAGAGCTACCTATAGGGTGGTGTTGGTTTATGAGAACGCCTGGTCTCCGAAAGCTACCTGTGAGGGTGGTGTTAGTCCCCGAGAACGCCTGGTCTCGGAGAACTACCAAATGATGGACATTCTACATTAGCGGGCTAGCAGGCGCCAGAAGTGAACCGTCTGAAAGTTGATAAGGTGTTGCTCCCCGAGATCGCCCGAGACTGCCTGGTCTCAGAAAGCTGCCTGGATGGCGTTGGTTCTCGAAACTGCCTGGTCTCAGAAAGCTGCCTGGATGGTGTTGGTTCCCGAGACCGCTTGGTCTTGGAAAGCTGCTCGGAATGCCTAGGGTCAATATGGTCTTTTCAGCTTCAATTTGGTCTAGGAAGCGACCAGCTGATTGGATTAGAGTTTTAAAGAGTTGTTTTGGGCCCGTATTTGTTGTGATATTTGAAAACTAGATCCGGTCGGGCCGAAGATTACCGAGTAGGCAAAAATAGGGTGCTCATAGTTTCTTGGATGGATCGTAAACTTAGAATGGTGTGCTTCAAACAAAATCTTTTGTTTTAATTCATCTTCATTTAATACAAAATACCCATCTTTGAATCAGAGTTCACCTTTAGCACCTATGGCCCATCCTGGTTCAATCATTCCTTTTTTCATTATTTCCTTTATCTTTTGTGTTTCTCGATTCCCTTGTTGGGCCTATCTGACTTCTTCTAATGTTTGGGATTGTATTCAAATGCTAAATAGTACTCCTTCCTTATCTTCTAGCCCTTCATAGGATTCTAGCAGCTGAAAGGTCTTCCATTTTTCTAGAACAATACTACTCATGTGCCCCTAATTTTTTGTACTTATGGTATCTGCCACAACATTTACCTTGCCCAAATGATACTGTAAAGTGAAGTCATAGTCTTTCATATATTCTACCCACTTTGTTTGCCTTAAGTTCAAGTCCTTTTGAGTGGTGATATATTTAAGACTTTTATAGTCTGTAAGTAATCTGAATTTTTCTTCATACAAAAAACATCTCCAGATCTTAAGGGCAAAGATTACTGCGGCCATTTCTAGGTCGTGGGTAGGATAATTTTGTTCGTGCTTTTTGAGCTGTCTCAATCCATAAGCTACAACTTTTCCTTCTTGCATCAAAACACATCCCAATCCTTTATGGGAGGCATCAGTGTAAACTATATAAGGTTTTCCACTTACTGGAAGAGTGAGAACAGGTGCGATAGTCAGTTTTTCCTTCAGTAGTTGGAATGCTTCATCACATTTTTTTGTCCAGACATACTTTACAACTTTCCTAGTTAGTTGAGTAAGAGGGCCTGCTATTTTAGAGAATCCTTCCACAAATAGTCTGTAATATCCTGCTAATCTTAGAAAACTTCAAATTTCTGATACAGTAGAAGGTCTCTTCCAATCTATCACTGCTTTTATCTTGTCAAGATCTATTACTATCCCTTCTTTTGACACTACATGCCCTAAGAACTTCACTTCTTTTATCCAAAAATCATATTTACTGTTCTTGGTGTAAAGCTGATGCTTCCTCAATATTTGAAGGGTGATTCTTAGGTGTTCCTTCTGGGTTTCCTCATTAAGCGAGTATATAGAAATATTATCCATGAAAACAATCACAAAATGATCTAGTTGGGCTTGAAACACTCTATTCATCATGTCCATATGTAAGCATCCCATTTTTGACCGCTCGGTGGTTTCCAGTCCATCTAGACTTGTGTTTAAGTCAATATGGGCGCATTTTGAGTCAAATCAATTTTTCAACTCTAATCTTGTCTATTCATCGCTTCGTGGGCCCTGCTAGGCCAAAATAGAGGCAAAATGACCAAAATGCCCTTGGGGGCATCATTCGGTCAAATTCCAAATTAGGCACGTCTTTCCGAAGACGGTAAATCCCCTTTCCAATAGGCATGTCTTTCTGAAGACGGTAAATCTCCTTTCCAAATCCAATAGGCATGTCTTTCCGAAGACAGTAAGTCCCATTTTCAAATCCAATAGGCACGTCTTCCCAAAGACGGTAAGTCCCTTTTCCAAGTCTAATTCTGATTCCAATCCCTCTCTCGAGATAGTTGATTCCTCAAGACGGTAATTCTATTATCCAGTGCGTTTTTCAAAAAAAATCTCTTCGAAACGGTAAGTCCCTTTAAACCTGTCGACCGGGACGAGACCCTAAGTCCCCTAGATGGTAGAACGGTCCACCTTTGGTGCCTGCTATCCCGCTAATGTAGAAATGTCCGTTTAGGCATGCCTTCTGAGAAAGTTGATTCTCAGGCGCTAAGTCCCTTTAGTAGCTTCCCAAGATCAAGCAATCTCGGGAATGATCGCAACCGTCAGAGTAGCGGAAGTGCTCGCAAACATCGCAACTGTTAGAGTAGCAGAAATACTCATAAACAGGTCGATATAGGGAATTGCCAACAAACCCCTATATCACGAGACCACTGTCAGAGTGGCAAAAACACTTAAAACCTAGGTCAACACTAGTGCTTGCTAGCCCACTCTGGTGAAAAATGACTAAACAGCCCCTAGGGCCATTTTCGGCACGTTTCTCGAGAACACACCTAAGTCCTCAAAATGGTAAGTCCTTCCTCCCAAGATTGTCTTAAAAGCAATTCGGCATGATTAGGTGCCTTCTAGTCAGTTTCGGGCCAATTCCGAGACTTTCTAGTTAAGATGACCATTTTGCCCCTAGGCATCCGAATGCCCCGAGCACCACGCCAGCTCTGGGTATCAAACTGATAATCTCCCGAGAATGCTTTCTATAGTATTCTCAACTTTCTTTTATCTTTCCAGATCATTCTGAGTCAGTTCCAGTAAACCCGGTGTAAAATGATCGTTTTGCCCCTAGTGGGTCGGTCGCCTTTTCCGATCATACCGGCTCTAGTTATAAAACCAGCAACCATTGGAAACATTTTGAATAATGTTTTCAAATCTTAAATCTTCTTCCAAGACATTCCGAGTCTATCTCGGTAGCTTTTCGGCCCAGTTGACCGTTTTGCCCCTAATGGTCTGGTCAACCCCTCCGACACATCCTATCCTTATTTTTCAAGTCAAATACCTTCGAGACACTGTTTTAAGTGTCCCTGTCCTTTTTCGGCCTTCTAGGCCAATTCCGGTCCCTTAAATCCTTCCCGGACTTTTTGGAGTCACTCCTAGTGAAGCTAGGCTAAAAATTGAATGGTAGTCACTAGCACAAGCGCCCAAATCTTCTCAAGATGCGTTGCTTACCGACCTTAAAACTTTCCTAACTGGCTGGCGCCACTGACGCTAAGAAATGGCATGGAGTGGCGCTAAGAGGAAATTTGACTGAGCGCCACTACAACAGGCGCCTGGTTTATCTCATCTCTATAAATACAGAGCCTCCTCCAGCGTGAAAAAGGTTTGCAAACTCAATTTGAAAACCCTAATATTCGATATACAGAGCTCGTAGCCCCCCTAAACCCTAGCTTCTCTTGGTTTTCCAAACCCTAGCCACCATACACAAACCCTAGCCTCCTATACATTCATACACACCCCTATACACTTCTACACTAGCCTTCAACCCTCCATTGAAGACTTGGATTGCTGCAACTCGAAACTCTTGAAGACCAAGACAAAGCTCTCGAAGACTGAAGCATAGACCGAAGAAAAAGCAAGAAAGTAAGGCGCGTAAAGCAAAGTAAAATAAACAAGACAAGGTAGGCTTTCTCTTTAAATTTCTGCACTTTTCGCTCTCTCTTCTCTCTCCTAACCCACTTGAAACTTATTCTATGTTAATCCCCCATCTTCTTCCCCCCCTTTCTTTGCATGCTTACAACAAGGGGATTCTCGATCCATGTGTAAGATTAGGCTATTGGAGAGTCACTGTGTCAGGGGCTTTCTTTTAGTCTAACCGGAGACTACGTGGGTTCGGCCTCCCTTGATTATGTGGTGAAGCCTTAACCTTGTATGTTCACGACCCTAAATTTGCATTGTGCATATCATGATCTTGCATCTCTCCAAAATCGTTTTCAAAACTTGCATTAACATTGTTTTCAAAATTGCATCAAAATCTTTTTTTCCAAAATTTGTTTTCAAAATCACAATCCTAGGGTGATTCTAACCTTTCCATGGCTAAGGTTGCTTTAGGAAAGTGTTACATTTAAAGTGACTTTCATGATCCATATTTTCAAATCTTATTATTTTCAAAACCACTATCCTAAAGTGGTTCTAGTTCTCTTATGGTTAGAATCGCTTTAGGAAAGTGAGATATTTTTTATACATTCCAAAATCTCTTCTCAAAAATCTCCTCATAAAAATCTCTTTTCTAACATGCTTTTCATAAACTCTCTTTAAATTCTTTTCCAAAATTATTTTCTAAAAACTCTCTCCAAAAATCTATTTTCCAAAACTTATCTTTTCAAACTCCTTTTCAAAACACTCTCCTCAAAATTTACTTTCCTAAAAACTCTTTCCAAAAAACTTCTTCCAAAATCTTGTTTTTAAAACTCTCTCAAAGTTTTACTTTCTAAAAACGTCCTTCCTAACATTCTTTTCAAAACACATTTTCTAAAAACTTCTCTTTAGAATCTTCCTTCAAAATCTTCGTTTCCAAAAACTCACTTTCCGAAAATTCCTTTTCTTGGTGCCCAAGTCAAGCCCTAGAACCACAATTAGGAAACCCTACTTTTCCTTCCCAAAAATATGATTTTCAAACTTACCTTAAAACCTAGGATTCCAAAATCTCCCTTTTCATATCCAAACTATACATATTTCCAAAACCTATTTTCTACGTCAAAACTATAGTCTTTCAAATTTAGGGTTTCTAAAACTTCTCTTTCCAAATTCATGCCGAATCCAATCTTCCCTTTAGGAAACTAAACCAATCTTCCCATTTAGGAAACTAGATCTTATCCTCCGTTTTTGAAAACAAAATCAAAACATCTCTTTTTAGAAACAAAATCCAATCCTTTGTTTTAGGAAAGAGGAATCTTAACCTTTCCTAGTCCAAATCTTTCCTAATTTAAATCCTTCCTAATTTTTTACTTTCCCAAATCTTAAGTTTCCAAAACTTAAACATAAAAATCTTTCCTAAATTTTAAAACTCAACTTCCGCATCTTTCCTAATTCAACCATTTCCTAATTCTATTCCTTTTCAAATCTTAAGTTTCCAAATCTTTCTTAAACTCAAACCATTCCTAATCTCAAGATTTTCTTAAACTCAAACTCTAAAAATTTTTAAATCCTAAACTTTCTAAATTTCAAATCATTCCAAATCCAAAGCTTTCTAAAATTCAAAACGTTCTTAAGTTAAATTTTCTAAACTTCCAAACTTTCTAAATTCTAAACTTTCCTAAACTTCAAATCTTTCCAAATCTAAAACTTTCTAAACTCAAAACTTTCTTACTTTCAAAACTTCCCTATTTCAAAACATTCCAAATTCAAAACTTTCCTATTTTGAAAACTTTCAAAATTCAAAACTTTCTTAAGTTAAAACTTTCATAAATTGAAATTTTCCTGAAGTGAAACCTTTTCTTTTTCAAAACTTTCCTAATTCGAAACCTTTCCTAAACCAAAACTTTCCTAAAATAAAACTTTCTTAAACCAAAGCTTTCCTAAAATAACACTTTCCTAAAACAAAACTTTCTTAATTTGAATCCTTCCTAAATCCAATCTTTCGTAATCGTCCAAACCCTTCTAAGTCGAGTCAAATCTTTCTTAAACCTCTAGTCTTTTCTAAGTCTAGGTTTCCTAAACCTCAATCTTTCCAAAACAAGTCCAAATCTTTCTTCCAAGTTCTATCTTTCCAAGTCAAGTTCAATCTTTCCTTTCTAAATTCCCAAGTCTCGGTCTTTCAAAACCAATCTTTTCAAATCTTCCAATCAAAGTCCAAATTTGCTATTCTTCCAATTCCAATTCGAATTCCAACTTTAGCTCTTTTCCAAATCAACTCTTCTATTGTCAATTGGACTTTTGTCCGAACTACGACTGACCTGATTCCTCCAAAAGGATACGTAGGCAACCCTCATGGGTGTGGTCACAATATTTTTCAATTTTCTATTTTCGCAACTTCTTTCAGATTGCTAATTCCATAACATTTGCCAAGTTTCCAATTCCATAACTCTTTTCAAATCTCTTTTCAAATCCAATTTCAAATCTATCTTTTCAAATCTTTTTTTTTTTAAATCAAATCAATTTCTTTTTAAATCTTTTTCCAAATCTATTTTCCAACTCTCTTTTCTTACACTTGCATATCATGCGTCATACTTTTTAAACATTATTTTCTAAAGTGGATAGGATTGAACATTTGTTAGTTGAAGACTCTCATAGGTGAATCTAGGGTGAATAGACATGTAAATACTGCAAGGATAGGGTAGGGTGATGGCTTAGCGTGTCTTCCCTACATGTAACCAACCTCCGAACCTAGGATCACTGATTTCAAAGACCAAAAACGGAGTTATTTTTCAAAAATGGGCTTAAATGTTTTCTAAAGGTTGCCAAACAGCGTGTTTTCTTAAAAAAAACTCTCTCTTGAGGATATTTTCCAAAATCGTTTTTAAAAACCCTAAGTGTAGTCTTCGGATTATGCTTAATTTTTTTAGGTGACCTAACTCACCTTAATCAAGTTAGGTGGCGACTCCAAATCTTTTCTAAAAGCCCTTTATTCAAATCTATTTTCAATTCAAACCTAGTTGTACTCATTCTTCTAGGAGGGTGAGTTCTAACGAGAGAGTACAGTGTCTTTCTCGCTGGTGTGTGTATTCTTCGAGTGCGAAAAATCTGGGCGCAACAGCTGGCGACTCCACTGGGGACATTTAGAGGGTTAGGCTGTAGTTATATCTCTTTACCCTTCACTCATGTAGAGTCTTCAATTAACTTGTTCAATCCTATTCACTTTAAATTTTCAAAACCACATTTTCAAAATTATTTTTAAAAAACATGCATTTATTCATAATATCTTGTATTAAATTTGCCATCCACATACTAACTCTTTCATCTTTATTTTGTAGGTACGCTTTATGTTTACACATTATTAATTATTATGCATGAATGTGACGAACATAATGGACGGTAGTTGTTGGGCTCTTTCCTTCACTTTCAAAAATCAAACACCCACTGCACATGCACTTGCATTCTGCATACTTGCATTATTACCCTGATGTAACCTTTCTAGTTATAAAGCGGGAACGGTATATTGGTTGTGGGCAAAATGCTGTGTCAGTTTCTTCGCCTATGGCCTCTTGATGGTTCCCCCGCTCGGATCACCAACCGATCATGGCACCACCTTGGGGAGTGGGCCTAGGTTTGAAGATCTGGGGACCGAGCCTTTTTAGGACGCATTAGTCAACCCTCAACCTCATACTCATATAGATAACATGCATAGCCAAACCTCTGCCGGATTTAAGACACGCGCACCTTTTTCCAAAACCATGGAGGAAATGGCGACTGCTCTTATTTTCCATTTATACCTGTCTATTCTTGTTGTTATAATGAGTGTATCCTTACTGTTATAATGACTGTTTAACTGCTCACGCATGCACGTTTATCTTGCTATTGCATTCTCTCTCCTTATACTCTTTGCATATCCATGTACATGCATTCAATATCCCATGTCAAGATAAGAGTTCCAAGTAACTCAAGTCACTATCTTCTCATGCATATGATCAACCCATTGAGAGTGACACCAAGTTTACTCTCCCTTGCATTAAGCCTACCCAAACCCCAAGGGTTCCCATGTAACCCCGAGGACTCATGGTATGCATACCAATCCATTCCATAAGAGGGGCCCCAATCCCTTTATACTCACGGAGATAGGATTGCCATAAAGACAAGGGGCAATTGATCAACAAGGTCTCTCAGCGACCTCCCCGACATCAAATGCAACGAAGGTGAATTCGAAGACTCAAGAGTAGTTTAGGGTTTTCCTTTGTAAAAGTAGATAGGTGGAACCCCCAAAGGAACATGTTCACTATCTCCCAAAAGTGAGCCAATGCATCATGTATAATCCCCCCCCCCTCTGAATAGGGGCACCCTAGGATATGCATTGCATAAAGCTCTCTAAAAACCAAAAACTGACTTGTGATTTGTGTTTTTGTCTTTTTCTTTCTCCCTTTTTATTTACAGAGGCCACCCTGCACTGAGTCAATATTACTCTCAAGAAGGGGCAACATCCACTTAGGGATCCCATTATCACCCGGCAAAGAGCATCACTGATGACTGCTAATCCTAAAGAATCATCTCAAGTTTCTCGAGAAGAAGTCAACGTAATGAGGACCAAGATGGATGAGATGCTCAAACTCATTCAAACTATGGCTATGAAGGATGCTAATGCAGTCCCCTCATCATCCATGACTTTGTCAAAGGAACCCGAACCGGCTAATCCAAGGATCGTGCTTCAGTTTGACAATGCGGGGATGAATAAGGAAATGCCAAAGGAATCAACGCTGAAGAGGACGAGACCATATTACTTTCACCTGTCGTAAAGAAGGCCCCCTTAGACCCTCTCAATTTGAAAACTAAGGGTTAGAGGATTCACTGCGAAGTCTCCATGGCCACGACACTTAACGGTTCACTACCTATGACGACTTGTGTTTCTTTCCTGACCACCCGAGACTCGTTAGGTTCAAAATGCCTGACTTCTAGAAGTATGACGGCACTAGTAACCTCATCGCTCATCTTCGTCTCTATGCTGGAGCGCTAAGTGGTCACGGTAACGATCTGAAGCTGCTCATGCAGTTATTCCAACACAACCTCACGAGGTCTGCTCTACAATGGTTTGCTCGTCTGGACCTAAGGAAGATCACAACTTGAATCGAGCTGGTCAATGCATTCAAAGCCCAATATCGTCACAATATTGATCTCACCTCTAACCGATAGTCCTTGATGACTATGTGCAATGGTGAAAAGGAGAGCTTCAAGAAGTATGCCTTGAGATGGAGAGAAGTTGCCGCACAAGTCAATCCCCCATTGGAAGAGAAGGCGTACGTACAACTGTTTGTGCACACTTTTCAAGGTATATACTATGAGAAGCTTTGCACAAGTGTAGGGAAAAGCTTTTCCGAGCTCATCATGCAGGGAGAAATGATAGAAAACGGCCTCAAGACTGGGAGGATTACGGACCCCTACGCCAAGACTGGGAAAAGTACTGCCAACATAGCCAAGAGAGTGGCTACTACAAAGGGAACAATCAGGAAGGAAAGCGAAGTGTATGCCATTCTGCCTAGCCAACCACCCCAATACCGTCCACCACTACAATCACACCCTGTCCTGCCCTTACCCACCTTAACAATGCATGTTCCAACCTCTAACTATGGCCCTGCTGGGGCACGACCCAACCTTAATAGACCTGCTCGACACATCTGTACCTTCGACACCTTAGCCTGCACTCAAACTGAGGCCTACCATAAGTTGCTGAAGAACAATATCATAAAGCCCATACCTACTCGCCCATTGCCAAGCCCTCTACCCCCAACCTTTAATGCCACCCTTACATGTGAATACCATTCGGGCGGCCAAGGGCATGACACTGAAAGCTGCTTCGCTGTCAGGCACAAAATCCAAGACTTGATTGAAAATAAGACCATTGATCTGCAGCCAGTACAACCCGCTCCGATCCCCAATGTGACCACTAACCCTCTGCCAGATTACACCGTCAACATGATACTAGTAGAAATGGAAGGCAATGGGGAGTTCAACGGGCCTGAGGCCGAAGATTATGAGGATGATTGGGAGACTGATGAAAAAGATGACTGGGAGGAGGATCTCCCATTGTGCCTAATTTATCTTCATAACCCTGATGAGGTGCCTGATGCTTCTGACTAGCTCGTTGAGGAGCCAATGTTTCTGGAAGATAAGCTTGTTGAGAACATGGCTGTTGATGGATGGGGTGCTAAGTTTCTACATCCAAAGTATGCTGCGGTGGAATGTCACTAACTAGAGAACCATTGGCCCACAACTGAGTACGACTATGAAGAAATGAGTCGGGGGTTAGAGAAGCCAAGAGTGCAGACAGAACCCTTCGAGTTGGAAGGGGGTGAGCTAGTCACCTTGTTTACAGAAGAACCCACTGTAAAGAACAAGAAGGAGGCTGACAGCCGCGCCAGCAGCGTCAACATCTTCGGAGCTCTAGGAGAAGCCTTTGCTTGTCTTACCTTGGCCAAGGATCCGGGTCGTGAATAGAGCATCGAAGATGTGGGCATTGTTCCAAAGCCTTACTGAAATGGGTTCCCTTTAAGAACGTGCAAGAGAGGGGTGTTTTCACCCACTTTCTTTCTATCCCTTTACCTTTTCGTCTTAAATTGATATCTGCATTTCTTTTTCTTTCAAATAAGAACTATATGCCTTTCACTGATATTATAGAATGATTAAGTCTTTTTATTCATTGCTGCTATCTTATATGTCTCTTGTGAATGGTAACTACTTTTTACGCAAGGGGCATAGTTTATCTTATGGAATTATCCGACTTGAAGGGATGATAGCATGAGTTAACCACTCACCAAATAATCAGCTTTCTAGAGAAAGAGAGAGTATAAGGATGAGTGAGAAAACTACCTAAAGGCAACACTTGCAAGACACTGAAGTTAAGCGATGCGTGGCCAAGCTATCAAAATGAAGAGGAGCCACCTTCATTTCCCTATGCCAAAGAATAAATGCTTGTATTCCCTTTGTTTAACTCCTAGTGCCTTGCAGACTGCAAAAATTTTCTTTGCCAACCCTGATCCACCAACTGTCCTCCCTATACTGGGGTAGACAATAGTTGAGAGTTTTAGGAATGGTATCCACCTCTATCATGCTAGGATAGTATCGAAGGCTCTATAGATCAAGCAATCTAATTCAAAGTAAAGAGAGGCCCTCATTTCATTTCCCATATAGTCAAAAGCAACCCCTTGCCAAACCTGTTGAGCCATATATCCTTTTTCCAAGAAAACCCCAACCTAGGGATCACCGCCCACATTGGGTAGATTAAACTGCCAAGGAAAAGGTCTAAGGGAAAAGGGTCGTAGAATTAGTCATTCCATAAAAGAAAAGAAAGGACAAAGTAAAGGACAAGAGTTGCCAAGGGGCAAAGGGCCAAAAAAAAAAAAAAAATCATCTAAGGAAAGGCCTGAAGAAAACCATGATTGAGTCGTCTTCAAAAGCATAATAAGAGGATCGAAAGAGAAGGGAGTTGTATGGAAGGGGTGAAAGAAAAGAGTCATTTTCACCCTAAGAGGTATATAGTCAAAAGCAAGAAGGAAATTCAAAGGTGATCCTAGGTTACAAAGAAACCCAGTAGAAATAATAGGTTCGAGCCTTTACGCTTTCTTGCAAAACCCCAAAACCATGGCCTAAATTACAACCTTACTAAAGTCCACTCTGATTGAAAACGGATTGCTTGATCTAAATGAGCTGGATACGCTGCCGAAGCTAAAGAAGGATGCTAACCCTATGGAGAAAATAGTCAAGGACGGTGGGGATCTAAACCTTACTGAAAACAACAACGAATTTGGGCCTATATATCCTGTTGTTTCAAAAACCCCATAACCTAGCCTACATTACAGTCCTAAACAAAGTCTTCTCGGATTGAAAGGACTGGCCGCTTATCGCTCTGCTAAAGGTCAGGTAAGCTGTTGCTAGAACCTCGAGAGTCGAGAGTTTTCAACCCAGTAACCCCATACACTAACCCTGAAACAGAGAATCGAAGAGGGTCAAAAGGTTGAGAAAGGTTCAAAGCGCTATTATCCAATCAAGGTAAGGTTGAGCTAGAGGAGAGGTTAGACCCCCGAAAAGGAAGGAGTTACCATCTCCAAAGATATCAAGTTCAACAGCACTCCTTGTCATTCTATTAGTTAATGTATTTCTTATATATGCATAAATTTTCAAAAATAAAAATAATAATAAAATTAAAAAAATTAAAAAAATCGCATAAGCTTCGTATAGGACATAACTCCATGAAAAAAAACAGAAGTCACCAATATCAACTCATGTAATATGTATATAACATCATCATCCATCATATCCGTCTGATCATATGTCTAGCTGAAAGGATCATAAATGTCTCTTCCTATCTATACATCTAAATACCATAAATATCCATATTTGTACAAAACTTACAAAATAAAACTGTCTAACATAAATATACCTCAAGAATAGGGGCAAAGGAAAATCAGAATCTCCACAAGGGGCATCTATCAAAGGTCAAAGTCAATATTATCTGGATCGAAATTCCCGAAACCCGGCATCGGAGGAGGTGGATAACTACTGAAAGCACTAGCATCCTACAGGGAAGATAAAACCCAAATCAGCCACATGAAATAAGAGCTAAGTAACAGCAGAGCAAAAAGAAGGGGAGAAAAGATGACGTACCCCCCACCTCCCATCTAAGCTACTCGAGCCGTCAGAGAAGCTACCTTTACCTGATACTGATCTCACTATACCTAGTATCGATCCCTCTTATCCTTCACAGCAGTAAACTCAGCCTGGGGCACATATCCTCTGGCTCGACACCATAGGTCAACCACCTTCTGGCCCACAGCGTACCCGCCAACTACTAACTCAAATAGGGTGAAGGCACCGACAGAATGAGCCCCGAAATATGCAGCGTAGTTTGTATCTGGAGGAAGTAAGAACCCGGCTCCCGCTCCTGATAAGGGATAGGTACTCCCGCCACCAAGGCCCCAAACATATACTCTGGCAGAGCTCCTGCTGATCGGAACTCCTCATGAAACTGCCACCAATGTCGCTCTTCGAGATATGACTCCCAAGTATCGTCACTGAGAAAAGCAGCCCTCGACAGAGATAACGAGACCAAGTACCGGACTGTCTCATAATGAACTGATCCAATTAAGGGCTGCTAAGTCACATCCCTCACCTCAATCAACTTTAGGTTCACTCGGAGTGTCACAAAATCAGTAATCTCCGATCGTTGGGCTACTCGGTCACGAGCCTACCTCAAAGCTCGAGGATAAATGTCATCCTTGACAACTGCAGGGCGACTGACAGGCAGGTACTCATAGCTCCACCAAACAAGAAAGGGCCAGAAACTAGTCATGCAGCCCCAACGAGAGGAAGTCCGAACCTGCATCAACCGAATGAAGCAGCCAAAGAAAAAGGACCCCTAATCCAGCTTAAACAGAGCCCCAAGATCAGCTACTATACTCACAAACCAAAAAGGCACAAGCGACTTGTTGTTGTTACAGAAGCAGCTAAAGATGATGTACAAAACAAGTCGCCGTCTCATAATGTCCTGCCTGGTAGGCGATGGCTCAGCAGCAAAGGTACGGTCATCTTGACTGAGCCAAGAGACTGGGAAGGCAGAACGCTCAGGAGAAGGCAAGTCCAGCAGAATGCATGCCTCGTCTCTACTGACTGATTGTAAAGTGATCCGCCAGCCAACGAAGGAAAGCCCTGTGATGATCGCCCAATCCAGGGGAGTGGGACCTAACTCAAAGCTGACAAAATGGAATGTCTCGATCTGTCCAAACCATTGCTCAACCAGCGCCAGTACCAAATGCCGATTCAGGCGGTTAGCCTGTAATCCCATGAAGGCTCCAAATCTGATCTCGGCCAAGAAGGCACGACATGATGGGGCAACCCACTGCATAGTCACGAAGACCTGATGAACAGCCCCTGTAAAAGCTATGTGTACTTAAGGAGGGGGCAAATGCTGTCTGGAATATACGCTGGGGTGATAAGCAAGGTCCCCGAGCGGTGGGATGTCCGGTACCTCCAGGTCTCCCACGTCAGCATTTGTCTCCCTATGTCTGGAGGAGGCTCTCCCATAACCGGTCACCTGATCCCCAAGGCCCGGTACCTCCTCCTCAGCACCAATCTCCTCTACGAAGGCCTGCTCAACCGGAGGAAAAGGGTCAACAGGTAGCCTACTCCCCCAACTACTCTGGCTAGACGGCGCCTGCCCCGTAGACCCCTCCTCTCAGAATCGTCATCACCCATATCTGCAATCCTGAAAAGGTAAGCCAAGGTAGGTGGTGTTAATATACGGTACATGCAAGAACAAACAACAAAAAAGTAATAATAAAAAATAATAAAAAAGATTTCAAATGATAAGTCAAAAACGAAATTCCTACACATTTTGATTTTTCAACATTCAAATCAAATCTCAAGGATTTTCTGTCTTTTTCCTTCAAAAAGATTTTATTTCTAAATCTTTTCCAACTCTTCCCCTAATTGCTAAAAATTTCAATAGAGTTTTGTTTAAAAATGGTCTTTACAACACCCATGACATCAACACAAAACATGAAATATGCACTTCACAACGTTACAATCACATAACATTAGCACCCGCGCACACTTTCCAATTCTTCAAAATATTCACGACACATGTCTTATTTTTCCAATGAATCAGTGGTTTTCAGGAAATGTCCAAAAATTTCTCAAAATCACTTCAAATTTTTTCTTAAATATTCTTGCATTTTTCAAAATTTTAAACTCTAAGAATTTCATCAATTTCTTGAGTTTTCACATTTTCTTAATTTTTCAAGTATTTTTCTATTTTTCAAAAATCAAAAATTTACCAAGTTTTCAAAAAATTACGAAATTTCAGACGGTTGATAAACACATTTTTCTAAGGCACATGGCACAAAAGTTTAGCCAGAAAACCCAATACCCAAGCCTGTAGGAACAAACCCCTAATTCCTACAGAAAACCCTTTTCACATAATCACATAAAATCATTCAAATTCAATCAAATGACCACCAAAATGCAAAAACAACATCACCATAGTGTTCAAAACATATCAAAACATCAATTTCTACTATTCACATGGTTCAACCGAAATAGTACACGTCAAAATCAACAAAAATTTGAAAACTCACTTTTTGGAGTTCTCCGGCGAAATCTTCTCTTCCAGCAACTTTTCCGGCGACGTGGTCTCCTTTCAGCAATCACCCATGGTCTCCAAGAAGTGCCCCTTCAAGGTTCAAGTTAGTTTCTCCACAAACACTCTCAACTTTTCAAAATCCCTTCCAAATATCGCAAATGTTCGAACCAGAATTTTTATAGTTTTAATTCCAAGCCTGGTGCTACTAGCAGAGGCGCCAAGTCTTTTCTGCCAAATGCGCCAGTCCTAGTGGCACAAGTTTCCAAATTTTAGGCAGTTTTGCCCATTTTCCCGCCAAGACTCATTTTAGAAGGCCTTTTGGGCCCAATATCCATTTTCGAACCCCGGTTGCCGAAAAATTTTCAAAGTCCGTCCCTCCGACCGCCTCACGGTCAACATGGGACTTTTACTTTATCGTTTTCTGTCTTTGACAAGCAAAAACAAAAAAAGAGGGGCAGCTGTAAGCACCCCATTTTTGACCGTTCGGCAGTCTCTAGTCCGTCCAAACTTATGTTTAAATCAGTATGGGCGTATTTTAAGTCAAATCAATTTTTCAAGTCTAATCCTATCTATTCATTGCTTTGGGGGGCCCCGCCAGGCCCAAATAGAGACAAAATTACCAAAATGCCCCTGGGAGCATCATTTGGTGCAATTGCAAATCAGGCACGTCTTTCCAAAGACGGTAATTCCATTTCCAATAGGCACGTCTTTCAAAAGACGGTAAGTCCCCTTTCCAAATCCAATGGGCACGTCTTCTAGAAGACAGTAAGTCCCCTTTCCAAGTCCAATTCTGATTCCAATCCCTCTCTTGAGACAGTTGATTCCTCGAGACGGTAATTCTATTATCTGGCACGTTTTCTGAAAAAAAATCTCTTCGGAACGGTAAGTCCCTTTAAACCTGTCAACTAGGACGAGACCCTAATTCCCCTAAATGGTAGAACGGTCCACCTTTGGCGCCTACTAGCTCGCTAATGCAGAAATGTCCGTTTAGGCACGCCTTCTGAGAAAGTTGATTCTCAGGCTCTAAGTCCCTTTAGCAGCTTCCCAAGATCAGGCAGTCTCGAGAATGATCGCAATTGTCAGAGTAGCGAAAGTGCTCGTAAACATCGCAACCGTCAGAGTAGCAAAAATACTCGTAAACAAGTCGATACAGGGAATTGCCAACAAACCCCTATATCACAAGACCGCCATCAGAGTGGCAGAAACACTCAAAACGCAGGTCAACACCAGTGCTTGCTGGCCCACTCCGGTGAAAAATGACCAAACGGCCTCTAGGGCCATTTTTCAGCACGTTTCTCGAGAACACACCTGAGTCCTCAAAATGGTAAGTCCACCCTCCCAAGATTGTCTTAAAAGAAATCCAGCATGATTAGGTGCCTCCTAGTAAGTTTCGAGCCAATTCCAAGACTTTCTAGTCAAGATGACCATTTTGCCCCTAGGCCTCTGAACGCCCCGGGGACCACGCCAGCTCTGGGTATCAAACCAGTAATCTCCTGAGAATGCTTCCTATAATATTCTCAACCTTCTTTTATCTTTTTGGATCATTCTGAGTCAGTTCCAGTAAACTCGGTGTAAAATGACTGTTTTGCCCCTGGTGGGCCGGTCGCCTTTTCCGACCGCACCGGCTTTGGTTATCAAACCGGAAACAATTGGAAACATTCTAAATAATGTTTCCAAATCTCAGATCTTCTTCCAAGACGTTCCGAGTCCATCTCGGTAGCTTTCCGGCCCGGTTGACCGTTTTGCCCCTAATAGTCTGGTCAACCCCTCCGATACATCCTATCCTCATTTTTCAAGTCAAATACCTCTGGGACACTGTTTTAAGTGTTCCTGTCCTTTTTTGGCATTCTGGGCCAATCCCAATCCCTTAAATCCTTCTCAAACTTTTCAGAGTCACTTCTAATGAAGCCAGGCTAAAAATTACATGGTAGTCACTAGTATAAGCACCCAAATCTTCTCAAGATACGTTGTTTGCTGACTTTAAAACTTTTCTAATTGGCTGGCGCCACTAGTAGTGGCGGAGTGGCGCCAAGAGGAAATTTGGCTGAGCGCTACTGCAACGGGCGCCAGGTCCATCCCATCTCTATAAATACAGAGTCTCCTCCAGTGTGAAAGAGGTCTGCAAACTCAATCTGAAAACCCTAATATTCGATATACAGAGCTCGTAGCCCCCCTAAACCCTAGCTTCTCTAGGTTTTCCAAACCCTAGCCACCATACACAAACCCTAGCCTCATATACACTCATACACACCCCTATACACTTACACACTAGCCTCCAACCCTCCATTGAAGACTTGAATTGCTACAACTCGAAGCTCTCGAAGACCAAGACAAAGCTCTCGAAGACTGAAGTGAAGACCGTTGAAAAAGCAAGAAAGCAAGGCGCGCAAAGCAAAGTGAAATAAACAAGACAAGGAAGGCTTTCTCTTTAAGTTTCTGTACTTCCCCCTCTCTCTTCTCTCTCCTAACCCACTTGAGTTTTCTTTTATTTTAGTCCCCCGTCTTCCTCCCCCCTTTCTTTGCATGCTTAAAATAAGGGGATTCCCAGTCCATGCGTAGGATTAGGCTATTGGAGAGTCACCGTGTCAGGGGTTTTCTTTTAGTCTAACCGGAGACCATGTGGGTTCGGCCCCCCTTGATTATGTGGTGAAGCCTTAACCCTGTATGTTCACGACCCCAAATTTGCATTGTGCATATCATAATCTTGCATCTCTCCAAAATCATTTTCAAAACTTGCATTAACATTGTTTTCAAAATTGCATCAAAATCTTCTTTTCCAAAATTTGTTTTCAAAATCATAATCCTAGGGTGATTCTAGCCTTTCCATGGCTAGGGTTGCTTTAGGAAAGTGTTACATTTAAAGTAACTTTCATGATCGATATTTTCAAATCTTGTTATTTTCAAAACTACTATCCTAAAGTGGTTCTAGCCCTCTTATGGTTAGAATCGCTTTAGGAAAGTGAGATATTTTGTATACATTCCAAAATCTCTTCTCAAAAATCTCCTCCTAAAAATCTCTTTTCCTTTCAATAAACTCTCTTTAAATTCCTTTCCAAAATTGTTTTCTAAAAACTCTCTCTAAAAATCTATTTTCCAAAACTTCTCTTTTCAAACTCCTTTCCAAAATACTCTCCTTAAAATCCACTTTCCTAAAAACTCTCTCAAAGTTTTACTTTCCAAAAACTTCCTTCCTAACCTTCTTTTCAAAACACATTTTCTAAAAACTCCTTTTTAGAATATTCCTCCAAAATCTTCGTTTCCAAAAACTCACTTTCCAAAAATTCCTTTTCTTGGTGCCCAAGTCAAGTCCTAAAACCACAATTAGGAAACCCTACTTTTCCTTCCCAAAAGTATGATTTTCAAACTTACCTTAAAACCTAGGTTTTCAAAATCTCCCTTTTCATATCCAAACTATACATATTTTCAAAACCTATTTTCTACGTAAAAACTATAGTCTTCCAAATTTCTAAAACTTCTCCTTCCAAATTCATGCCAAATCCAATCTTCCCTTTAGGAAACTAACCCAATCTTCCCATTTAGGAAACTAGATCCTATCCTCCATTTTTGGAAACAAAATCAAAACATCTCTTTTTAGAAACAAAATCCAATCCTTTGTTTTAAAAAATAGGAATCTTAACCCTTTCTAGTCCAAATCTTTCCTAATTCAAATCCTTTCTAATCTTCTACTTTCCCAAATCTTAAGTTTCCAAAACTTAAACATACAAATCTTTACTAAACTTTAAAACTCAACTTCCACATCTTTCCTAATTCAACACTTTTCTAATTTTATTCCTTTTCAAATCTTAACTTTCCAAATCTAAGTTTCCGAATCTTTCTTAAACTCAAACCATTCCTAATCTCAAGATTTTCTAAAACTCAAACTCTAAAACTTGCTAAATCCTAAACTTTCTAAATTTCAAATCTTTCCAAATCCAATGCTTTCTAAAATTCAAAACTTTCTTAAGTTAAATCTTTCTAAACTTCCAAACTTTCTAAATTCTAAACTTTCCTAAACTTCAAATCTTTTTAAATCTAAAACTTTCTAAACTCAAAACTTTCTTACTTTCAAAACTTCCCTTTTTCAAAAGATTCCAAATTCAAAACTTTCCTATTTCGAAAACTTTCTAAATTCAAAACTTTCTTAAGTTAAAACTTTTATAAATTGAAATTTTCCTAAAGTGAGACCTTTCCTTTTTCAAAACTTTCCTAATTCGAAACCTTTCCTAAACCAAAACTTTCCTAAAATGAAACTTTCTTAAACCAAAGCTTTCCAAAAATGACACATTCCTAAAATGAAACTTTCTTAATTTGAATCCTTCCTAAATCCAATCTTTCCTAATCGTCCAAGCCCTTCTAAGTCGAGTCAAATCTTTCTTAAACCTCTAGTCTTTCCTAAGTCTAGGTTTCCTAAACCTCAATGTTTCCAAAACAAGTCCAAATCTTTCTTTCAAGTTCTATCTTTCCAAGTCAAACCCAATCTTTCTTTTCTAAGTTCCTAAGTCTAGGTCTTTCAAAACCAATCTTTTCAAATCTTCCAATCATAGTCCAAATTTGCTATTCTTCCAATTCCAATTCGAATTCCAACTTCAACTCTTTTCCAAATCAACTCTTCTATTTTCAATCGGACTCTTGTCTGAACTACGACTGACCTGATTCCTCCAAAAGGATACGTAGGCAACCCTCATAGGTGCGGTCATAACATTTTTCAAATTTTTTTTTTTCGCAACTTCTTTTAGATTGCCAATTCCACAACATTTTTCAAGTTTCCAATTCCATAACTCTTTTCAAATCTCTTTTCAATTCCATTTTCAAATCTTTTTTTTTTTAAATTAAATCATTTTATTTTCAAATCTATTTTCCAACTCTCTTTTCTTACACTTGCATATCATGCATCATACTTTTTAAACATTATTTTCTAAAGTGGATAGGATTAAACATTTGTTAGTTGAAGACTCTCATAGGTGAATTTAGGGTGAATAGACATGTAGGTACCGCAAGGGCGGGGTAGGGTGATGGCTTAGTGCGTCTTCCCTACACGTAACCAACCTCCGAACCTAGGATCACTAATTTCAAAGACCAAAAATGGAGTTATTTTTCAAAAAGGACTTAAATGTTTTCTAAAGGTTGCCAAACAGCCTATTTTCTTAAAAAAAAAGCCCTCTCTTGAGGATGTTTTCCAAAATCGTTTTCAAAAACCTTAAGTGTAGTCTTCAGATTATGCTTAGTTTTTTTTAGGTGACCTAACTCACCTTAATCAAGTTAGGTGGCGACTCCAAATCTTTTCTAAAAGCCCCTTATTCAAATCTATTTTCAATTCAAACTTAGTCGCACTCATTCTTCTAGGAGGGTGAGTTCTAATGAGAGAGTACAGTATTTTTCTCGCTTGTGTGTGTATTCCTCGAGTGCGAAAATCTGGGTGCGACACCATAACGGCAGCAGGTGCATTAGTCAATCCAAAAAGCATTACCACAAATTCAATATGATCATAGTGGGTCCTAAAGGTAGTTTTGGGTATGTCGAACTCCCTCACTTTCAGTTGATAGTATCCTGATCTCAAGTCTATCTTAGAAAAATATGTCGCTCCTCTGAGTTAATCAAATAAGGCATCGATTCTCGGGAGTGGATATCTATTCTTAATGGTAACCTTGTTCAACTGCCGATAGTCTATACACAACCTGAGGGTTCTATCATTCTTTTTCACGAATAACACTGGTGATCCCCAAGGCGATGTGCTAGGGCGAATATACCCTTTCTCTAATAACTCATCCAACTGCGTCCTTAGTTCATTCAGTTCTGTCGGGGCCATCCTATAGGGTGCAATGGATATAAAAGTTGTTCCTAGATATAACTCAATTATGAATTTTATTTTGTCGATCTGGGGGTATTTCGAGTAAATCCTCGAGAAATACATTAGGGAACTTATCTACCATAGGTAATTGCCTGGTCTCGGTCAGGCTTTCACTCTTTTCTAATAAGGTGTTAACAAAGCAGAAACACCCTTTTGCCATCTTATGTCATTCTCAAAGAGTCACAAAAGGTTGTACCAAGTTTGTGCCCTTTTCCTTCGGAAAACACACCATACATCCACTAGGATGCCATAAAGTTAATGTCTTCTTATAGCAATCCACGACTACTTTATTCTTTGCTAACCAATCCATTCTTAGGATTACATCGAATCCCTCCATGTCTATTTGAACCAAATCAATCATAAATTCAAATATACCTATTCGCATACTACTGGATGGATATCCTACCCGTACCACAACCGTTCCACTAATGGGTGTCTGAATGCTAAGTGGTATAGCTAGCTATTCAGTGGGTAATTCTAGATTTTCTACACATTTCTTAGATATGAATGGATGCGTAACTCCTCAATCAAACAATACTATGACCCATGAGTTATAAAGTAAGATCATATCTTCGATCACGGTATTTGGGTTCTCACAATTTTGTCTAGTCGTAGGAATGGTGAACATTTGGGGTGCACTAGTATTGCCGACTTGTTTCCCTTTATCTGCCCCTCCTGGGTTGACTCGATTGCAATTGAATGAGGTGGTCGTAGGTCTTCTTGTCGTAGTTTGTTGGGATATCGATGTGGAGGCAGCTGTGAAATTTTGAGTTGGCTGCACTCGTGCAGGTAGTCGGTTGCCATAACCGTTTCCATTTCTCATGATCTGTGAGTAGTCTCATTTAAAATGCCCTTTCTGATTACAATTCTAGCAAACGGTTCCATTCTCCGATGTTCCCTTAAAATTGGAAGGGTAGGGTTGGTATCTCTGGTTTAGGCTTCCAGCGTTGCTAAAGTTGGAGGAGCTTATCATATTTCGGCCAGAATCTCTCTGACTTATTGCCTGTTGCTATCCATCTAGTTCTTGCTCTATTAACATGGCTCGGTTAATGATTTCAAAAAAATGTTGACCCATGAAAGCAACAACTCGAGACAGAATTGCAGGTCTCAATCCTTTAAGAAACCTTTAGGTTTTTCATTCCTCCGCAGACACGAAATCTGGGGCAAATCTAGATAACTCCAAGATTGTGGCCACGTATTGACTCACTGTCCTGTTATTTTGCTACAGCTGCATAAATTCTTCTATCTTTGCATCCTTCACTATCTTTCGAAAATAATGGTTATGGAAAAGAACCACAAATCCCTCCTAGGTCAGGTTTCTCACATCCCTCATGTGTTTCACAAAATCCCACCAAAAGTCTGCCTTTTCCTCGAGACGGTAAGTTACAAACTCTACCTAATACTCCGTGAGTGTTCCTATAATGTTTAACACCTTACGGGTCTGCTTGAGCCAACATTTTGCAATTAAGGGATCGGGTTCTCCTACAAATTTTGGAGGGTTTTGCTTCTAAAATTCTCAAAGCCACTTGGTCTTTCTCTCCTCAAGGTTTAGGTTGGGTATTGGGATCGGTGCTATTCTTTAAGGTTCAAGGGCTGGTGGTGGCTACTAAGGGACAGGTGGTGCCTGGTGATTTTGCTGCTACTATTGCAGCAAATTGGTCACCGCTTGCAAACTTTACAGAATTTGTTCTAATTGAGTGTTGGATGGGGTATCGTTGCTTTCACTAGTTCCCCCTCTAATTCTTGTCCTTGCCATCTAAAATTGTTATTAATTTGAGTTAGATTCCTATTTTGCAAAATCATAAGTCAAGATGCCATCATAAGATTCACAAAGCTGGTAGTAGTTATATAGAAAAGGCAAGTACATAAGGTGCTTAAATAAATACAATAAAATCACTTAACACCCTCCCATTCACTTCTCCATCTACAACTACTCAAAACATGGAGGATTGCGAACACTAATACGGCCACTACTAGAAAAAGACACACATAATATAATCATAGCTGCGCTACATACTCTTGCCTAGATCACATACTCATATCCTTCTCCAGCTCTTCCTCACTATCGGATACATCTATCATCGGGGTGTTGGATACCATCGGTGTAACAGGACTAGCTATCGTTGTAGGGTGGTCCACAGATATCTCAAGAGTCAGTGGATGATACTCTGGAGATGGTGGCTGGTAAGTAGGAGGTGGTGCCGTAGGCGGGGCAGACTGATGTCCTTGTGTAGCAGGGTGTGGTGGGTGTGGCTCAGGGTATCCTTGAACTCTCGAAATAGGTAACTCTCTAGACAACTGCATGCTTAGTATCAGATGTTGATACTCAGCAGGACTTCTTAAAATCTTTGTGACCTCTTGAACTATTTCTTTTAAAGAAGTCATCCTGTGTCGGATAATAGAGTCCTAAGCACTCCGAGGAAGGTCCCCCCATCGCTGGGCAACTCCTGCTATCTCAGTCTTAAGAAGAGACTTGGCCTGGTTATTAGTCACTGTTCTACGGTTATCCCTTATGTTAACCTCGACTTCAAGTTGATGCATAAGTAAATCATCCCATACTGATAAATTCATCTACACACGAGAGTTAAAATCCGCACTCAATCGATACTAGAAAGGTAATGTAAATGATGTTTTCTACATGTAAGATGTTTAATTTCCCAAATGACCTAAAACCGTGCTCTGATACCAACTTTTGTCACAACCTAATTCCCTCTCTCTAGGTCGGGACAAGGGGGTTTAGGGGTTAGGGGGTTAAAGATAATGATATTTCATAAGTATAGAGCTCAACACAAATTGGAAAGTCATGTTTATTATTACAACACGAAGGAAAGCTAGTGGAACTATTGTTTTCAAGTCTCAATACAGTTATAGCCCAAAAGATACAATTAACTCATATTCTCCCAAAGAGTTAATATAGTAGTGGGACCTGTTTCCATATTCATTTCCTTGGAAAACTCGTTGATGCCTCAACTCCTGAAAAATGTCCCATAAGATAGAAGTGAGCTATGAAGCCCAGTAGGAATTCCATGATTTCCATAATGCACAAGTTTAAATGCAATGCAGTAAAAAGAATGATATCACATGCATATGTCCCTTATAGTTTCTTTTTATCAATACCAGGATCCTACAGGTATGTCCTGCCTATGCCAATTCAAGCCAATGGGTTCACCTATGATACTCCTTGATTAATTGCGAATCCTATTCAAGACCATCTAACTCGATATCAAGCCCCAATAAAAGCTGACTCGTGGTAGCCCCATATACTAGTTGGTCAGGTTTCATCCATAATATAATTCTAGGGTCCTTCACATTCTGATTCTTCCTCCTTTATTCCTCTCTAGTGATGCAAGCAATCTCATCATGCAACTTTTGAAAACATTATAGCAGAAATATATCGATAAAGCAGTTAATAAAACATTTAATAGAATAGAAATGAGCATGTATCTTAGAGAATGCATAGTTTCCTACACTGATGATATTTCTGGATCAAGTTGTCTCTAATTCACGTATTATCTGTTGGAAAAATAGCCAAAAGTCAGCCTTCTTATTCGGTTATCGATAATTACAACAATTGCCTAATTCAACCAGTTTAGCAGTGTTAAATAAAGGAATGAACATAATACAATGGGTAACTTGGTGGGGTTAGTCCTTGGAATCCTTCTCGTCGCCTGTCAGGGATGAAATTTTTCAATGTCAGAACCAAAGGGGATTATTTAGAATTTATGTCGGGAGGTCCAGTGACCCCTACTCTCCCATTCCTGGGTTCCTCATAGTTTTTGAGGTATTTCGGCAAAATTTTGGATTATTCCATTTATTATTGTAATTTATATGATTTTCCTTGTCAGAATACTATTTTTAATTAACAGAAAATCATATAAATATAAAAAAATCCCAGAAAAATAGGGGAAGGCATAATTTAATGTCACCAACACACTATAAAAATTTCAGGTCAAGGGAGTGTGGGACTCGCCCTCACGCGCTACCAGCAGCGCATGGGGAAGGAAGGCAGTGCCTTTATCTTCTTCCTCACAAGGCTGGGGGCTTCCCTCGCCGATTGCCATCGATCCGTGGTTCTCCTAGCCACATATGTGTGTGCCAGAGATAGCTAAGGACCTACGCTACACACTCATGGCCAGAGCTCAACCAACGGTGGCCGAAGGTGGCTGTTATGGCTGGAAAAGCTTGGCTGCATGGCGGAATCCTAGGGTTCCAAACCAGCAACTGGGCTTTTGAGCCTCTTCCCATGGTTTTCTAGAGAAGTGTCCTTCATGAAAGTTGTTCCTGATGTCGAGACGAAGAAGACCTAACCAGTCTCGTCAAAAATGGTGGCCGATGGCTGGAGTTAGGTGTATTCTTGTGTTTTTCAATGAACCTCAATTTTCAGGGCCTTTTCGGCATATGCAAAGGGGTACGAGGCCTCTCTAGGACTCTTTGGAGGTCCAGGAGCAGCCTCATGCCCCCGTGACAAGCCTCAGGCCCTGGCTCAAATGTTTTTGCTCAAACAGCCGTGAAACTCACTATTTTTCTCTCTGGTTTTTGTTGCTGTTTCGGCGAGGGTGGGGGCAAGGTTTTGGTGGGTTTAGGATGGTGAAGGGATGAGGAGAAGGTCCCTACCTTGCTGTGATTGTTTCCCTTCATTGCCTTTCTCTCCCCGATTTCTTCTCCCCCGTTCTCTCTCTCTCTCTCTACAATTCTCTCTCTATATCTCTTTTTATGATAACTCCAACTACCCAAGGGAGGGGCAGAGGTCTTCAGCCCTATATATATACACATGTGGTGAGTGGGGGTGGTCAAAGTGGGGGTAGTGGGTTTGGTTTGCTGCATGGGGTATTTCCCCGCATGGCGTCCCCCTTTCTCTTTATATATATATATATATATATATATATCTCTTTCTCTCTCTCATCGGCCAGTAGGTGGCCTGTAATTACACTAGAGGTGATGCATGGGGGACACACAAGGCTGTAAGGGTGGTGCATGCCTTGGTTGGGTTGTGTGTGTGTGGGTTTTTTTATCACTCCACGGGCTTTCCCCCTCTCTTTCTATATCTTTCTCACTTTCTCTCTATATATATATCTCTCTCTTTCTCTCTAAAACCAGCCACTACGTGGCATATTATATATGATATGTATACATGGTAGGTGGGTTATGGTGCATGGTTGGGTTTGGGTGTGTGTGTATGGTGTGGAGTTTCTATCACTCCACTAGTTCTCTTTCTCTCTCCCTATCTCTCATACTCTTCCTCTCTCTCGATTTATATACATACCATGCACTCTCTCTCTATAATTCTCTCTCTAACGCCAACCACTAAGTGGCAAAGCATAGGCATAAAATATTTTTGGTGTGTGTGTGTGTGTGTGTGTGTGTTTGTTAAGAATTACTAATTATATATAAAATAAGCACTAATTATGTAAGTATTAAGGCAAAAAGGTGGCCATGCATGCAGCCAAAAAGTGCACTCTAATGTATAAGCATACATTTTATATAACAAGGTGTATATCAAGCCAAGTGTGTTAAGAAAATAAATGAGAATTGTGCAAGGGCTTAGAAAAATAACATCTAGTATGTGTTATTCAAACCAATTTAATTATGCAATATCCGGGGCACTTACTAACGTATGATGTCTTGATTTATGGTGGAATAGTCGGTTTACGGTTGGATGCTTCCCAGCACTATTATGCGCGAGTATGGTGTCGTACTGGGTTTTACTTTCTAACTATAGTTTAGAAAAGAAAATTTTCTAGCCTAATTTTTGAGTGACGAACGATCTAGTCCTATAAGGGTGTTAGTCAGTTTAGAAAAATCACGAGTATTACATTAAATGTATTAGCTACTGGAACTAAGTATGCAGAAGAATCACTTGCTGGCCGTTGGTGACCTTTCTGCACCAGTGTCTCTGGTTCATTAAGGAGATCGTCAAGCCAAGATGGTTACTTTTCGAGAAAGCTTTCAGAAGAACAGCAGTGATGGTGACTCTGTCCCTCCATAGGCTTTTGAATGGCTTCTAATCCTATAACACGGGAATTGACATAGGATGCAGAAGTATGTGGGGAGCATTTTTTGTCTACTTGTGTATATGGAAGTTCTCATGTTTGATCTTCCGTTTGAACTTTCCATAAGGTAAGTGAAGCAGCCTATCAAAAATTTTGGTCAAGGTCAAAAACATTAAGCACACTTAAATGTAGTAACATAACTATAAATGTCAAATGCATTAAACCTAAGACCAAAATCACTCAACAGAAACATAGATCAATCGACATTATATT